>OZ038392.1:56458537-57058537 GCA_964036045.1 Eutreptiella sp. 'Long Island Sound 2002' | reverse complement strand
TAACTGGGACGTAGGCTCAAGCCAGGGCAGAATCAGGTGTTGCTGTACCCGATCAGGCTGATGTACTGCTGCAAATGCCCACTCACGTTGACCCACGCTGCATGCGCACACACGCCGAATGCAATGGCAAATCTGTGGCGGAGGCTCAGGGGTAGGGGGGGGCTCATGACCGGAATGAACCTTGACGTCACGCAGAATGGCTTCAATGGATGCAGGCTGTTGTAGGGAGGAGGGCGGCTGTGATTTTTCTGGTTCTGTCTGAAAACTGATTTGATGAACGGGAATGGTCGGGTTACGGTCCTGAATGAATTCCTGGACGGAGGAATACTTGTGGGGAAAGTCAAGGAAACGGTTGGAGGCATCATAGACCCGTGTACCCCAGTCGCACGGCTCGATCCGGGTCGCCCATCCTCCGTCAAGACACGTATAGTCGAGGAGGGGGGGGGGGGTATCAGCCACAGAGCACACGGACGCATCAACAGTCGCTTCAGGGAACGGCGAAGGGATGCACTCTGCACCCAGGAGTGATCCGTCCACCAGACAGGCTACCAGCTTAAACCGTTGATCAGCTGGCAGTGATACCGAATTACCCGCATCATCAAAGGCGTACAAGCTGTCCCAAGGCAGCGTATAGGTGGCAGTACACATAGTCATCAACAGCTGCCACCATTTACGGTGTACCCAATTTGGCACAACTACAATTGCGCGTGCCTTATCCTCAGCCAGCTTGTACAGGACCCTGTCCATATGTTCCCAGGGCGCCAAGATCCAGAGGAACTGGCGCGTCCAGGACATGTTATATGGGTTTTTGACCAGGCGGGTCGGTTTGCCATCCTCGCGTTCCACCACTCGAGCACCGCGACTACCAAAGACGTCCAGCTGGGGCCAGCCCTTTTTGCCTTTTGCAGGGCAAAGTTTGGCCACAACACGAGTGTACCAGTCACGGTACATTGTGAACTTGTAGCTGGAACAGCCTGTAGGCATCACGTTTTTCTCGGCTGCAACGCTCGAAAGAAACTGCTGCTTGGTGGGGGGACGCGCCATGTCCAATTCAGGGACATATGGTTCAAGGTCCAGCTCACCCAGGGCCTGTACGGCGGAGAGAGATTTTCCCGCCAGCCGTTTGTCAACCAGTGAATTCCGCAGACTTTCCTGCAATTCAGGGGGGCAGTACTCCAACACATAATCCATCAAAGCCTGTGGTGACTCTCTCCACGGCCAAAGCCAACAGCCCTCGCCCTGATCGTGAAAAAAATTTCCGCGATGTGCGAAGGGCGCAATCTTGTGGTCAAACAGAAACGGATTTCCGATATAAATATCGAAATTTATATCCGCTTCGTAGGCAAAAGTTGAAAAATATTTCGTGCCAGAAAAACGTCCATCAAGGCGCTGGCGAAGAAATTTCAGGTCAAGCGAACACCCGCGAGAGCCTCCGCCCAACGGTGTTTGATTTGCCACCACCAGGTTGACCTTTTGTTCAGGTTTTTGCCAGAGTTGGTCGCTAATGTCGTTAATGAAACCGGAACGAACCAAAACTAGCTCCGCGCCATCGTCCACGAGTACATGGGCGATGACCTCCACACCGTTGGAAAGACGGATAGGCACTTTCATTGAAAAGCGATTTCGGCTTTTTCCAACAAAGGAAATGTAGCAACCAACTGGCTGCATGGTTCCAGCCAACGGCACATTTCGAATGCAGGCTTCTGCGGAATTGTTGACACATGGGTTGTAGTCTGGAACACAGTCTGGAACACCCCCCTTTTTGGGGTCCAGACCCGGTCTGGTCGCCACAGAAATACTTTCAGCATCACTGCCCAGGTTCAAACTACATGACTCCAAGGCCACCACGTCCGACTCAGAATCATACTCAGATTCAGGCACTATCCCGATTCCAGCACTATCAATTTGAGGTTCACAGGCTGTCGGATTACAATCAGATGGAGGCGTAAACGGGGCGCAAGCTTCATCAGGTTCGGGTGTGGCTGCAGTTGAGGCATATTTATATTCAGACACCAACATGGAAGGCGGGTCCCACACAGTCTCAGCACCAGGAAAAGGTGTAGACGCAGACCCTGCAAAGCAGACCTGACAAATATCGCGATCGCAGGTGCAGGGATCTGCCCCAGCAGTCAGACGGGCACTGCTAGCCTCAGGATGCATCACAGATTCTGGGACTGAAGAATGCAGCGTGTCCGTCACAAATGAAACCGGGGCTTCGGTTGCCAAAGAAACTGGGATCTCGGAGGCCGGATGAAGGTCAGAAGGCTGAGACTGTTGCAGATGGACTGTGGTAGACCGCACGGGGACCTCAAGGGGGGGGGGGGTGGCTGAGGTGTCCTGCGCTTTCTTGCTGGGGGTCATAGCCTTGCCATACGCATGGCAAACCATGCGGTGTGCCAGGAGGCGTGCTCGGGTGGCAGAAACTTGGGGAAAAAGAGATTGTGCCCAGGCTGTCCGGGTCAGTCCATTCCGTTCAAACGCATACAGGGGTATGGGGGGTGTGGGTACTCTTTGCAGGGATTTGTGTGCCGGACAGCCGGGTGCCCCCTCACCACGGCCCCTTCAGTTTGACAGTGGCGGGTCTGTGGCAACGGGGTCTTTGGGGCTGTTCAGTGCAGTGCTGAGAAAAGTTTATAGTGTTTTCAGCACTGTGTTTTTGCTTCTCCTGCTGCTTGTTGTTGCTGTAGGGTGTCCTGCTGCTGGTTTTGGATGATGAAAAGCTTTTATTTGTTGAAATACAGTAAAGCCAACTCAATCCAGGATAGCCCAAGCCAACAGTATGCAAAGAGAAGGTAATTCAGGATCAAAGCATGAAGGGCTGCAGTGTAAACAGTGAAAGATGATTAGGTATTCACAGAAACTGCAACTCAGGATACAAATGAATGCATATTCACAGAGATAGCTGAAATGTTTTGGGAAAAGAGTTAGAAAACTGCCTCAGGATCACTCTCTCTCCATAGTGCCATCTTAGGAGATGTGCACTCTTTGTTTTGGATCCCATATGTGCTGAGGTGGCATGGTTTGTGGCGATGAGGTCACTGCCATGTCACATGGGATCTTCCTACTCAGTTGGGATCTTCCTACTTAGTTAGGCTGACCAGGAATTGAACCCAGGACCTCTCAAAAAGAGGTGCCTAACCCCCTATGGTGCATACCACTAGGGCAGATAAGTATTCATGGAAAAACATAGATAAATTCATAGGCTCTACCTTAGGTATGTCAGTGCTCAGTCAACTCAGGAAAAGATGTTTTACTTCTGATTGAAACGGGATTAAGGGGTCCACTCAATATCCTGATTGGGTGTTTGGTTCCATAGGTCAAAATGTGTTCTCACCACTTTTGGCTGGACCAATACTAAGATAAAAATGCATGGATGCTCAGTGCATCTCTAATACAACTAGAGTATGTCCCAAAGCAATGGAAAAGCACTTTTTCTTACTCCCCCCTTGTGCTGTGGTGGCCACCACTGTCGCATTTTAGGAAAAAGGGAATTTTTCTTGGCCTTTCCTTGGTTTCCACATCTACTTTAAAATACCTACAGTCTCCCTCACACTGAAAAATGGGCGCTCACCATGGCTGGCGTCCTTTTGCTGCTCTGATTGTACAGTTTCCTACAGAAGACTCAGCGCTCTTGGCGCTGCCGGGGCTCCTGTGGCTTGGTTGGGTTAGATTGGGAGCATGCCAAACATGTGCATATGCATCCCTTCCTCCAAGACGCAGCGTCGACACAACCCAAACGCAAGACACATTATACACACTCGCATGGGTTCTCGTAAACCTGCTGGCGACCTGTGACTTGTCTTAGGGCGTAGGGAGTCGAAAAGAAATTAATTTGCCCCTTGGTGGGGTCTTGGTTCTGCTCAGTCTCTCCAGGCACCTGCGTTTCGGCCCGAACACGGCCTACTCAGCGAGGCTGCGCGTGGGTATCTGCAGAGGCAGGAATGGGAGAATTATGGACGAATCCACGCAAAAACGAAGCGACGACATCAAAATCCGTCAAATGACGGCGCAGAATTTTTCTGAAACGACACACCTGAGCAGAATCCAATTGTGCACCTTCAGCACATTTTTATAGAAATTATAGTCATCTCTGGATTTTTTAAGTCCAGAAATTCATACGCATAAAATGGCGGCGCGCGGGAGCGGCTCCTAGCGAAGCGCCGGAAAATGGAAAAATAATGGAATTATAAACGTATGTATCACGTAGTCTTGAAAATGACGAGACACACATTAATAAACAAACATACAGATTCCACCCACACTAATAGAAGCTTCAAGAATTCAAGAATTCGAAAATCAATTGAAAAGACTTCAATGAATCAGGTATAAACCACAGGTATGCTCGTCTTGCATGCCGCATACACATTGCTCGTCTCGAGTCTCCGTGACCGAGTCGTGTAGCAGCGTTAACAACGATAACCACGATAGGACGCGGTAGAGGGATTGATTAGAAAGATTGCAGATGATTAGCGGTCAGATCAGGGTGATTAGTCATACACCGAAAGTGCATAGCAACGTTCTTCGCGTGCGCCCCTTTTGTTTTCTCTCCTTGCTTCACTTCCCAGCGGTAGGTAAGGTAGGTACGCACAGGCGGGGCCACCCCCTGGTGGAGTCAAGATTGTTGTGGAGATGGGCAGGTTTGCCCACGTGATTGTGCATAGTCGTGCATGCACACACGCATTAAAGGGTAGGCCACGCGAAGTGCGCACGGTAAACCTTGTTTAGGCTACCCAGGGGCTCCTCGGTACGTTCTTTAAGAGAACCTGAGGAGTCCCTTAACGCTTGCTTGCTTGATAAGGGTAGCTGCTCCATGCAGCGTGTTTGCGGACAGCGTATTATAGGGCACACTGAGAAGGGTATAATACCTGGAGTGTGCCTTGGTTCCTCCGCCGCAAACGCCCTTTCATTTGCCTTTGTTTTACAGGTGGGCAGGTAGGGTGAGTGGTGCAGCAGCATTTTTTTATGCCCTGCTAAACAGGGGCGCAGCTCACACAAACAAGTAACTCCGCTCCGCCTGTGGCAGAGCAGGGAGTCCGACTTCATCGACATCTGCGCTTTGCACACGAGAGCACTCCTTCCCTCCAAGCCCTTGCAGGGGAAACGCGTTGTGGCGTCCCCTGTGAGGCCACAGTTGCTTAGCAGCGCTGTGTTTCCTTGTCATTTCACAGGTGGGTCGCTAGGACCCTCGAGAGCTTTCTCCTCGCAACGCCAAGTAGAGTGTGTGTGTAGGAGTGGTAGTCCTGCGTGGGGGCTAGAGCCAGTTGCCCAGCGCTCGCCCACCAGGATGGTGCCACTGTAGGGTGTGTAGGACCTGTAGGGGGCGTGTCACTGTCCCACCCTTTTCCTGCAATTTTAGCTGGGTTGGTGGGCTGTGACAGTGGGTTAGGCTAGTGTTTTTGGCCACATAGCAAACAGGTGTTTTGCATGCCTTCATAGCTTTTGGCCACCCCTCCCTGTAGTAGACAGGTAGGTAGGGAAAACAATACCTGGATTAACACTCTGGGTATTCCCCCAAGGTTTTGCGCCAGCACAGAAATTGGGCGCATAGGGGAGGGGAGACCCGGGGCGTACCCCGTGGCATCAATAAGCCAACCCTCCAGGTTCAGCAAGGGCGCAGACTTGGGTATAATTAGGACACCACTTCTGCGGCTTGCTCTCAGGACCTTAGGACTAGCACACTCACACATACGCTTTGGCAGGTAAGGGTAAGGTTCAGTCCCTAGCTTTATTCTTGGAGGCAAGCATCTCAGCGAGCCTCAACAACTCACCAAGGTTGTTCTGGGACAAGTAGTCAACCAGAACTGAGTTTAGGCGTCCCTCAGGTAGAACAAATGCAGAGAAGGGCTCCCAGGTGGCCTCTTCGACTCCAAACCCTTCCCAGAGGGTGAGGAAGCGCCAACCCTGGCGATAGCGGTGGCGTAGGACAGACTTCACCAGGTAGAAGCCCTCCTTAGCCATCTCCTCGGCGTTCATGTCGGGGAGTTCACCTTCAACTTCCATAGGGCTGGCAGCCCCTTGTAGGTCCAGAGCGGCGATTTCCTCGTCGTTCAGCTCCCACTCCTCCCCACAGAGGTCTTCAGGATCATGGTAGCGCTTCAGGTGTTGAGCGGCGCACACCAGGGTCCCCCCTAGACGGGGAGAACACCGCACGGTGATACGGTGCCCATCCACAGATAGGATCTTGTACGGCCCGAAGTATGGGTCATCGCTGGTAGAGCGTGGCCAGGCGGGTAGTCGACTGTGGTGCACCAGCACCCAGTCCCCTTCTTGGTAGGTGGCCGGTACACGGTGCTTGTTCTTCTTGTTCCACTGACGCTCCCTCACTCTCTGGAGCATAGCCTTGGCCTTGTCCACCTTCGCTTGTTGCTCTTGGACCCATTCACCCACAGAAGAATGGGTGTCCTCTGGATAGGGGGCATGTAGGAACCATGCCGGGCGCCCCATGAATAGCTCATGTGGCGAGTAGCCAGTAGCTGAACTCTCTTGGGAGTTCATCATCAAGGATATGACGGGGAGTAGTCTCACCCAGTCTCTGGTGCGCTCAGTTTTGCACCATATCCTGACGTTCTCCTTCAGGACACGAATCTGTCGCTCACATAGGGGGTTGCTCGTGTGAGAGTAGGGAATCCCCGTAGACACCTGGACATTGAGGGACCTCAGGACCCTCTTGTACCAGCCAGTATCAGAGCGTACTCGTACGTCCTCATCGGAGTTGATCTCCTTGGGCGCCCCATAGACACAAAACCACTCCTCCAGGAGTATCTTGATAGTCTCCTCTCCGGTAATGTGCTTGGTACATGGGAACACCCTGGTAAACCTGGTCAACCCACAGGTTACCACGAGGGCGAAGTCATAGCCCCCGAACTTCGGCATCTCCGTGTAGTCCACGTATAGAACACTGTTAGCACAGTGAGGGATGGGCAGGGTCGAGTAGAGACCTCTGTCCCTGATATCCCCTGGTTTACAGGACCTGCACGGGCACTTGTCCACGATAGGCAGGAGCGTCTTCCGCAGCTGGTCGTCAGTCCACGTAGTGTGGAACCACTGCTTGAACAGCCTCAGGGTACGGTCAGCACCCACATGACCACTGGACTCATGGGTCCACTTCAGCAGCGCTGGGACTCGGTCACTAGGCACCACGATGCGGTCCTCGTGCCAGAGGTAGCTCTTGTCCCGCTTCCACTGGTCTTGGTTGACCAGGAGGGGTTCAAGGCGTTTCTCCAGGCGCCGGTAGATATCCCCAAACTCCTGTAGGTACTCCGATTGTTGGAGTCCATCCAGGGGGCGTATCATGGTCATGTTCAGGTCCAGGTGTACGTCCATACGGCTGAACGCTTCCTTAGCCAGCGCTTCAGACCGGGCACCAATCAGGGCGTCGAAGTTGTTGCGGCTGATGTAGTCGGCACACTCGTTCTTCACTCCCTGGATATGGTGTACCGTCAGCCGTAGTTGACTGAGGTAGGTCCACCAGCGACGTAGCTTGGCCTTCTCAGGTGGGGGGCCCTTCTGGAAACTGCGGACCGGTTCTTGGTCGCATAGCCAGACCACAGGGTTACTCCCCAACAGTCGTGCTTGTGAGGATAGCACCAGCATACCCGCGAGCAGTTCCTGCTCATAGGTAGAGTAGTTCCCCCTGGCCTGGTTCCACTTCCAGTTCCAGTGGCCCAGAGGTACTAGGACCCACTTGTCGTCAGGGTAGCTGTGCTTGAGGGTTCCATCTCGGTTGAGACCTTCCGTCCCCCATTGGGAAATGGCCGAGTCGAACTCCTCCTTCTCTAGTGCTTGCCACTGGAACAACGTTCCACCACCGCCCACATTGCTGGCGTCGGTCACCAGGATAATCTCCCCTTGTGCCCTAGGCACGCCCAAGCACTTAGCGTTGGCTACCTTGTCTTTGAGCTCGTCAAACGCTTGTTGCTCTTGTGGGCCCCAGCGCCAAGTAGTACTCTTCTTGATCAAGTCAGTCAGTACCGCGCTGGTGTAGGTGAAGTTTTTGATGTGGCGGCGATAGAAGTTGCACGCCCCAATGAAACTGCGTACATCATGAAGTCCTTTCTTGGGGTCTTCGTGTCGTACCTTGGCATCCATCAGGGGTTTGGCCTTAGAGGCCGCTGGGGTCCACCACCCATAGCCAACGTCAAACCCCAGGTACTGCATGGTCTCCTGCATGAACTCACACTTCTCCAGCTTGAGTCGTGTGTGGTTCTCCTGGCAGACCGCAAAGAACTCACCCAAGAGGATTAGGTGATCCTCCTGGGTATTGGTCCCGAGGCATACATCGTCGATGTGAGCCTCCATCTGGGCCCCACGGGATATGAGCTCCTGCACCTTAGGTCTCCTTCGTAGGATGGACAAGATCTTGTTCATCAGCTCTTGGAACAGAGCGGGGGCGTTAGCCACGCCGAATGGCATGACTTTCCACTTGAATACCCTCCCCTGAGGGGTGATGAAGGCCAGTAGTTCCTGCGCGTTGGGCGTCAGGTCCACTTGCCAGAATCCACTTCGCTTGTCCATCTTGGTCTTGTAGCGACAGGAGGCTATCTTCTCCAGGGTAGACTCCATATTGGGAATGGACCCCGAGTGGTTCAGCGTCTTCTTGTTCAGCTCTCCATAGTCCACTACCAGCCGTTTGGCTGTAGACCCAGGTTTAGCCACCAGGAAACAGGGGCTGCAGTGTAGGGGGTAGTCCCCATCCTTGTACTCCAGGACTAGGCCAGCGTCGATACATTCTTGTATCTGTCGCTCAATCTCGTCGGCCTGCTCTTTAGGAGCTGGATAGGGTCTCCTCCGGATCTTGTGACCCACGAACTCGGGTTTCAGCTTGAGGTCCATCTGTACCAGCTTGTCGCATGAGGCTGGAGGGGGTAGTTCTCCGAACACCTCCAGATAGGTCCTTATCAGCTTTTGCACCCGCGGGTCCAGTACCTTGATCTTGTCCTCCATGTCCTCGTCGGAGTGTAAGTTGCTTGCCCCTTGAATAGACGTCGGGAGGTGGTCCTCCACCGACTCTTCGCCCGCGGTAGCATCCTTCAGCCCTTGGTAGGCATACAGAAGGTCTTGCTCAACCATCTCCGGTGGACGATGGCAACATAGGCACGCTTTAGGGGGTTCACATACACATTCCTCCGAGAGGTCGTCCTCATCTGGGGTCCTCACATGGGCACCCCATACGCTCTTCATGAGCTTGAGATCTACCTCCCTTTGCCAGGTGGTGATCTTCTGTTCGAGGTCCTCCTTCAGTTGGGATAGGTCTCCCATACGTCCTTGCTTCAGTGGCCATGAGCTGCGGGTAGGCTTCGCGTAGCATAGCTTTTTCGCCACCAACTTCCTCTTGGAATCCACATACTCCCTGAGCCTGGATCGAGGGTCCAGCTCCTCATCCACGGGGTCTTCCACCCTCATGGAGAGTAGGGGTTTTAGTGGGGCGACGTACTCGGCGTTCTCCACTTCTTCCACCGCAGTCTGCACGAAGAAGGCGTCGTGCTCAGTTTCGTCGTCTGAGTGGATAGAGCTAGGTAGCTCAGATAGTCCACACTCAGAGACTCCATCAGGAACAGGTACATGACAGGGAGAGTTGGGGGCGTTGGTGTCAGTCACGACGTACTCATCTCCTCCGGGTGTAGTTTCAACAGCATCTTGAGGTCGTAGACGATCCTTCAAGTCACCCAAGGCGAGTCCATCGCTTTCTCGTTGTATGGCCTGGACCAGAGTAGGGTCCAGGTCTTCCCAGGGGATGGTGGTTAGACTTCCGTCCACCACGCTGAGCATACTCCCCCATCCGGGCTTCCCAATGGGCGTCTTGCGTCCCAGAGGCACGTAGATGGCCTCATCAGGTAACCGCACAGAGCTGATAGTCAGCTTGTCAAGGAGGGTTCGCCAGTACTCGTTGCCCCCATGGGCTCCCCAATCGGGGGAACACAGGACCATACGGGAACGTTCCAAGGCCACCTTGGTCAGCACCTTCCCCAGTTCACTGAATCTGGGGTTCCCGTAGGCCATCCCGAAAGAGGGCCAGTAAAATTTGTAGCTGCAGTTCTTCCCCTGGCTGCAGTATAGGTCCAGTACATGCTGCTTGTCGCTGGCGAACAGTTCCACACTTAGGTCTTCTCGAGAGTAACCCAACTCCTTCAGACCTTGGTCTAGGACTTCCCCCAATAGTTGATAGTCCTCAGTTTTGGAGGCTGCCATCATGTTCGAGGGCTCCTCCTTCGATAGTCTCAGGTAACTCGAGGTATGTTCCGACTGCTCCAGTGGCACAGACTCTCTGCCACTGCCGTGGTCCACGTACAGGAGGTAGGGCGCTTGCAGCGTCAGGGATTGTATCTGGGAGTGCTGCACGAAGAAGTCAGTACCCAGTACAAAGTCGAAGGCATCAGTGTCCATCACATAGAACCGATGGGCGATAGTCTTGGAGCCCATAGGTACCTCCACTTCGCAGTCCCCGCAGCTGTGCACCACATGTCCATCCCCCATCCGTATAGCGGCGGTGGTCATGGTGTTCTTCAGGCTCCCACAAGGTAAAATTTTCTTGGCCACTATCGATATTGTGGCTCCAGTATCCAGTACCCCCAGGTATTCACGTCCCCCTAGTCGGATACGTACCCAAAACACCAGGTCTTGGGTGCCACCAGAGCGTCCCCGTCAGAACTCCGCGGGACAGGTCACCTCGAACCCCTTGTTCCGCAATTTGCGGGCCATCCTCATGAAACGGCTTCTCTTCTTGGCGTTGCCGTCGTCACCACCTTCATGCTCACGCTTGGCTCCTTGTTCTTGCTGGGCCTGCGTCTGTGAGCGTGTGGTAGGTCCAGACTGCCCTCCAGAGGGCTCGGAGTTCCCCCCTGGATTAGGGTTGGGGTTACCTCCGTTCTTGTCCTTGTTCTTGTTGTCGTTCTGGCGATTAGCGCCTCCTCCTCGTCCGCCTTGACCCTTGTCTTGACCACCTTGACCACGTCCTTTCGACTTGCCCTTGCCGGAGTCGTTGCCTTTGGCCTTGCCTCCACCTTTGCCTGAGCTTTTGCCAGGATCTTCCCCCTTAAGCTTCGCCGATAGGCGTTGCTTATGGTAGCACTCGTCCTCATAGTGCTTCCGCTTACCGCAGAATGCACACGTGATGGTGCAGCGGTAATGATCCGGCATCTTCACCTTGGCGCCGGTGATCTTTTCCTGCTGCTTCCCCTGGACAACAAAGCAGTCTCGCTGCTCGCAGTCGGAGGCATGCTGCAGGTGGCCCTGCTCATCTCTGGCATCACACCAGAATAGCTCCTTCACGTTCTCCATTAGGCGGGCGTGGGCATGTTTGGGGGTAGTCCCCTGCCCAGGTCGGGACCCTTGGTACCCTTTGCCTCCAGAACCTCCACCACCAGGACGGTAGTGGTTCAGGTGTTGGTCGCTCTCCTTCTCCAGCGCCATCTCCAGGAGCAGCACGCATAGATCCTCGTAGCGGAGGGATCTAGCCTTGCGCTCAGCCGTCAGACGGCACTCGTCCCATAGCTCACGGGGGAGCTTGGAGCACAACCAAAACAGCAGGTCGTCGCTGCTGTAGGAACCGGGCGTCAGTCGCCCAGCCCAGTGGTCCAGGTCCGCCAACAGCTCGGAGACCCTGCCGGGTTTGGGGTTGTTCGGCAGCACGGGCAGGTTCTGGATCTCGGCCCTGATGGAGAGGTCGGTCTCGTAGGTTGGGTACTGCCTCTCCAGGGCAACCAACACGTCGGCAAAGGTGGCGGAGTTGGTGACGATCTGCCTGACCTGCTTCTCCAGGTACTTCGTCTTGCAGCACTGCAGGAGCAGGTCGCACTTCACTCGCCCACTCGCGTGGGTTTGGCCGGTCAGTCGTAGGAACCGGCCAAAGTTCTCAGCGAACTCGCTGAGGTCCTTGCCTGTGAATTCAGGCAAGTTCACCACTATCTTGGAGGTGGCAATAGCCTTCGCCTCCTGAGCTCGGCGTCCTTCAGGGCGTCGGGTCTTCTTCTTCTTCTTCTTCTTCTTCTTACCCTTGGAGTCCTCGGGGTCCTCAGGGTCTTCGTCATCCGATGGCGAAGAAGAAGTCATCGAAGGCGGCCCATCATCGGAGGGGTCTCCGCCTAGATCACTGGAGCCATAAGGCTCCACGTCCACCATAGCCCTTAGGGCTGTCAGCCCCAGCTGGTCCAGCTCGGCCCTCGTCGAGTTCGTTACGTGACTGTAGGGCGGCTGGGCTGTCCTCGGGACGAATGGGCTTCTTGGTACTGCTGCAGGAGTCGGCATCGGTCGACTCCTCAGGCTCCCCAGGGTATTCGTCAACCCTGCCGCCAGGTGGTTAGCCTGTACTCGGTGGGGTGACATCCCCACTGTCGTCGGTGACGCATGGGACGGGATCATCAGGGGCTGCAGTTTCTCCCTGATCTCTTGCGTGAGGTCGCTCACGATTTTCGAAGTGGCTCCTTGGAGCACCTCGTTGATCTCCGACCGCGTCAGGGACCTGTTGGAGGATCTTCCCGATCCTCTACTCCTGCCTCCCAGAGACTCTGGTCCTCTCCTCAACCCACTCAGGGGTGCATACCCAGGTGCACACCCAGGAGCATACCCAGGAACTTCCATGTAGGTTCCAGTGGCGTGGAGTGGATGGGGATGGTCAGCCGCATACCAACGCGGCGCAGAGCTGGAAGCCACCGGCTCACTGGCAGTAGTTGCCTCAAGGAGCGCAGTGGTAGGTGGGCCCATGCCATAGGCGGGGTAGTGAGGCATGCCAGTAAAGCCTGTGCCCTCTGCCATAGGCTGGTTGGTTGTGGAAGTGGATGTAGCGGCGGCTGGGTGTGTGGTGGTTATGGGAGAGGGTGATGCTTGGAGGCCAGAAGCGCTTGGTGCGCCTTCGAAGGTAGGGATATCCGTCGGGTCTTGCCCTTGCTCCTCTCCTTCGTCTGCTCCTTCTCCAGCATCCTTCTCGCTCTTGTTTCCTCTCTTCCTCTTCACAGGCTGAGGCTGAGAGAACATTTCCTTCACCGACAGGGCCCCAAAGGCCGTCTGGAGGCCATCCAAGGAGTCCTCCGCCGTATCCATTGGCCCATGTAAGGGCTCCACCGAAGGTACAGCGTCAGGCGCCGGCCTTGCCGGTGTCTCTGGCGCTGGCGCTGTGTTCACCTCGGCGTCCACTCTTCCTGGATCCATCTTAATCCACCCTTCTGCTTTTGTTTGCCTGCTCGGAGCACTGGTTGTACGGCGCGGGGTCGCTGCCGGTGCACAGAGACAGGCTGCCTCTTGCTACCAGAAAAGTTTATAGTGTTTTCAGCACTGTGTTTTTGCTTCTCCTGCTGCTTGTTGTTGCTGTAGGGTGTCCTGCTGCTGGTTTTGGATGATGAAAAGCTTTTATTTGTTGAAATACAGTAAAGCCAACTCAATCCAGGATAGCCCAAGCCAACAGTATGCAAAGAGAAGGTAATTCAGGATCAAAGCATGAAGGGCTGCAGTGTAAACAGTGAAAGATGATTAGGTATTCACAGAAACTGCAACTCAGGATACAAATGAATGCATATTCACAGAGATAGCTGAAATGTTTTGGGAAAAGAGTTAGAAAACTGCCTCAGGATCACTCTCTCTCCATAGTGCCATCTTAGGAGATGTGCACTCTTTGTTTTGGGTCCCATATGTGCTGAGGTGGCATGGTTTGTGGCGATGAGGTCACTGCCATGTCACATGGGATCTTCCTACTCAGTTGGGATCTTCCTACTTAGTTAGGCTGACCAGGAATTGAACCCAGGACCTCTCAAAAAGAGGTGCCTAACCCCCTATGGTGCATACCACTAGGGCAGATAAGTATTCATGGAAAAACATAGATAAATTCATAGGCTCTACCTTAGGTATGTCAGTGCTCAGTCAACTCAGGAAAAGATGTTTTACTTCTGATTGAAACGGGATTAAGGGGTCCACTCAATATCCTGATTGGGTGTTTGGTTCCATAGGTCAAAATGTGTTCTCACCACTTTTGGCTGGACCAATACTAAGATAAAAATGCATGGATGCTCAGTGCATCTCTAATACAACTAGAGTATGTCCCAAAGCAATGGAAAAGCACTTTTTCTTACTGGTCCTGTCTGTTCCTGCACTTCAGCTTGCACCTCAGCCACCTCCCAGGCCTCATTAGTCTTATACCAGTCGTCATCATACTCCCAGTCGTCCCCGGCTGGTTCGTATTCATACACATCATACCAATCATCATGCCACTCCCCGTAAACCACATCAGCAGCCTCAACCGCGCACACTTTTATCTCATCAGCTTCATCCCAATCCGCAGCACCATCCCGGTCGTACTGTCCTTCGTCCCCATAGTACTCGTCCCATTCACTGGCATTTGCAGGATAGGCCTCAACTTCCCGCACGCCACGCCCAAAAGCGCCCTTAGCGCCCTTTGTACCCTTGCCTGGGGCGTACCCGGGGCGACCTCCTTTGGGCTGGCCCTTGCCACTTCCTTTTCCTTGGAATTTTCCATATGTGGGACGGTACCCCTTGCCGCGTCCTTTGTCGGCACCCCCTTTTTCTCCTTTCGGGGCGCCCTGTTTGCCGTGTACGTTGGCCCCCAGGGAAGGCTTTCCGCCTTTGCCGCCCTTCTTACCGCCCTTGGCTGTTTCCCCTTTTGGGGAATATCCCCAGGAACGGTAGGAAGGGCGCTGCGACCCGAAACGGGAATAGTATGGGCCATTTGCCTGGTGCTGTGGCGATTGGTGGATGGCGTTCACCGCTAAATTCTGGGCCTCCAAGGCTGTTCGCCAGTCCAAATCCTTCTTCAGGATTTTTTCCATTTCATGGAAAATTGCGGCGGCGTCAAAGGTGTATATCCATTCCACAGCCGTAATCGTAGTCCCCTTGTTGGTTGCCTTCCCATTTAGGAGGGAGATCAACAAATCTCGCTGCCAACGTGTGGGAACTTTGATCATGACATAGTGGATATTGAATTCCACACGTTTGATCACCTTGTGGACCGGAATTTCAGACTCTCGATGTAGTGAACGTACCAATCGCGCCACTGCGGGGGTGTCAACGCCAACTGGCAGTCCTGAAACCTTGCACCAGTATTCACTGAACTGGCGCTCAATTTCCTGGGAAACGAGTTTCTCCTCATAAGCACCCAATTTGGAGAGGAGAACCTCTCTGTCGCGTTCTGGGGCCAAGCCTCCCATGACCTTAGCATACCGGTCACGACGCGTCTCGTACCCTAACTTAAACAATACCAGATTGGCACTGTTCAAGTGTTTGGGCGGCGGATACTCAAGCCACGCTTTCTTTAGGATACCCGGGGGTACTCTCCCATACGTGTCCTCTAGCCAGCTCCACACCTCCTGAAAGGTCAGAGAATTGGCATTCTCGTTTTGGAGCTGCAAGTATGCATCACGGAGGTCCCCGTCTAGGCTGGCCCCAAGCCAATGGACTTTTTGGCTCAATGGCAGCCCAGAACGTGTGAACCAGGGTTCCCACGATAGGTTAAAAATGAACCAATTCGCAGGTTGTCCTTCAAAGCGTGGTTGTGGGTCGCGTGCCCATTGTGACGCGTAAGCGGGGTGCATCAGGGCTTGCCAAGCTGGGGGACTCTGTGCTCCCAGTGCGTGGACTGCCGTGTTGGCTTGTTGTACCATATGAATGGCGGCCTCAGTGGCCACCGGCGGCAATATAGGGGTATCATAACGCAACTCTATTGCTGGGTATGGTGTCTGCGGTTGGGGGGAGTCCACCAGTCTCCCGGAAAGCCTAGAACGCATCTTCCCGGGTGGGGGTGGGCGTTGCTCTACCTCATCTATGACAATGCACTCAGTTTCAGGAATAGTTGCGGACACCCGTGGACCTGGGTGGTGCTGTGTCCCTGTGGGGGCTGGTGGGGCGTCTGACTTGTCAATAGCGCCAACAGTCAGTAACTTCACCTGCCGCCTCAAATGGGCCACTGTACGTTCCAGCTCCACGTTTTTCTGTCGGGTTGTACTGGTAGTACGGCACGAGCACGAGGAAGCGCAATGGCCTCCGTGGAGGGAGGTCACACTGTCCCCTTTCTCGGACCCTACTCCTGACCCGTAATCTCGGGGGGATACCGGCCTCGGCGGATCGTTAATGGGCTGTTCTGGGCGGTAGACCCGGTAGGACGAAGGGTAGATCATGGGTTCAATTACCCTCATCCACCCGACGTATATGAGCTCAAACGATCTGCGTAACCGCGGCTCCCTGCGCCGGAAAGGGGTGAAGCTATCACCTCGGTTCACGGCCTCCCGAATGTCGTCAACACACGCCTGATGCTCTGCCATGGCCTCCACCAGGGCAGCATTATGATCTTGCACCAGGTCACGGCAAGGGGGCTTTGCCTCCCCTAGAACGCTCCGTGTCTTGTCCACACTGATTTGCACATTGCCACAGTACTGGACAAGTTGCGGCAGCACCCCGGGGTCGTCAGGCAAAGTCATTACCTTTCCGTGATCGGTTGACTCAATGTAATCGACAACGTCCGCGTACATCCCTGAGAGGACTACATGCACCCCAGGGGGCCATCGCACCGTATGTTCTACCCGGGCCCCAGATGGCACAGTGACCTGTGGCTCTGGCGTCCGGAAGGGTGACGGCGGTGGCTCCAAAGGGACACGCAGGTCTCTCTGTGCATTGTCTCCGGGGTTTATGGCGGAACCGGCAGACGGATTTGGCCGTGTCACCATCTGCAACGGGCACTGTGTTTGCACACAGAGGCTTGGGCCCGTACACGTGTTGCAAACACTGTGATGGATACAGGTCGCTGCCCTCGGGCCTTCAGGGTTGGAGGCCATTGCTTGCACGGCTTCGGCCGGCTGGGTGGCAGTTTTCCATACCACTGCTGGCAGCCGTGCTGGCATGGGCCCTTGCTGTGCCGTCTGCTGTTCCGCCTGTGCAGCTTGCATCGCTGCTTGTCGTTGCGCCTCAATGGCGTCTCGGTGTCGCACTTGCATGGCCGCTTGCTGTGCCGCGGCCTGATGTTGTGCCCGCTTGGCTGCTTGTTGTTGTGCCTGCATGGCTGCAGCTGCCTGCTGTTGTGCGCGCACAGTTTGTTGCTGTGCCTGCAGGGCTGCTTGCTGTTGTTGCGCCTGCATGGCCGCCTGTTGTTGTGCTTGCACGGCTTCTTGCCGTTGCGTTTGCATGGCCTGTTGTTGCGCTTGCTGTGCCTGCAGGGCTGCTTGCTGTTGTTGTGCTTGCATGGCCGATTGCTGTTGTGCTTGCATGGCTGCCTGCTGTTGTGTTTGCATGGCCTTCTGTTGCGCTTGTATGGCTGCTTGCTGTTGTGCTTGCATGGCCGCCTGCTGTTGTCTCCACAGGGCCCCGGTGCCCGTGTTTTCCCCTGCTTCCCCCTCGTCCATGGGCATAGCCTCATGAATTGCGGCCACAAAATGAGGGTTTATTTGTCCAATCGGGGAATGGGAGGTGTGTGGAGGTTGTTGTAAAAAGGTGTGAAAAAGAGCAATTTTGTTGGGGTCCATTTGCCCAATTTGGGAAAAACGGTCCTCTTCCACCAAAATGTCGTTTACCTCCTGTTCACACGGTCGGGGCTCATATTGTGGAGTATGGCACGGTCCCTGGGACGCGTCCTCGGTCATGCGCACAATGGGAGTCCCGGTATCTCCCGTACCCGCGCGCATGGCCACAGGTGCCGCCCAGTTGCGTTTGGCCCCGCGGAACTGTGGGGTGGCTTCCATGGAGGTGGGTGCCATGTCCACGCCCCAGTCGCGGCGCCTGGGCATGGGCCCAACCGGTGTGTCGGGTACCTCACACACGGATTGGGACTCCATGGCCAATGGAGCGGACCAGTCCTTTTTCATTCCTTGGAGTCGAGGGGTAGACTCGGTAGCCACAGGGGCCACGTCCACGTTCCAACTGCGGCGCGTGGGTATGGGCTCATTACCTGGTACACTCAACACTTCAACCTCATCAACCGCATCCGTGTCATTATTACCACCATAGTTCTGTGCAGGATCATAGGTAGCGCCAACATCATGTGGCGCCTCCGGTGCAACACATACCGGGTTAGTTGTTTCAACAATCAAAGAGCCGTGAGCCGTATGTACAACTTGTAATGTCCCCGAATGCCCATGGCTCGCATGATTCGCATTTTGCAAGTGCGGGTTGTGAGCGAGACCAACCTCTTCCTCTCCTCCCAAGCTCTGAAGGAGGAGGTCTCTGCGAAGGGGGCTTTGGGGTGGTGGGGTGGGGGCAAGCGCAAGAGAGTTTGTTTCGTAAAAACGCACCAACTCTTGTACCCCCCGCCCACACACACATACACTCTTACAACATACATTACAATATTGACGTGGATGGAGTTGTTGTAGGAGTATATTCGCGGGTGGCGGAAGCGGATGCGATGTGGGATTCCACGGTGAGTGTTGATGCACTTGTTGTTGATGTAAGGGTAGCGGCGATTGGTGTGGTTGTTGGGGCATGCGTGCTTGGTGTTCTTGTAGGAGTAATGGTGATTGTGGTTGTTGCTCGGGAATTTGTGATGTGTGTTGTTGTAGGAGTACATTTGCAGGCGGCGGGAGTGGATTGGACGTTGGATCCCATGGCAATACCTGTGATTGGGACGTCGAAGTCGTTGAATTGTCCACGCACGTGGTAATGAGGTCGCCGACGCGCGGTTGTTGCATTCTCAATGAATTCAATAATTAACCAAGAGCAACTTTTAATCAATGGCAATCTTCAAATAAAATTCCAATTGCGATGCTCAAAGAAATGTCCCAATGGTCTCAACGAAAATGATCTCAACGCAAATGAATTAGCCAATTGCAATATCTAACGAATTCGATAGTCGTTGGAGATAATCTTCAATGGTTATTGTCCAAAGGTAGAATCACCAATCCAAGAATTGAACAAAACCCGTAGAATTCAAAGATGACGATGGTAGAGCAAGCAAAGTGGCACGAGATTGACAACGGAATTGCAATGAGCGGAGCGAAGAAAACGGGACGCACAACGGAAAGCTCAAAGATTTCCAAGAGGAGAGATAACCAATGCAATGCCAATGAATATGCCCCAATGACCAATCGTAGCACCAACGACCAATTGTAGCACCAATGACCAACAAATGTCCAAAGATGCAAAAGAGTCAACAAGGACCTTCAATTCTCAATGAAGTCTTGAATTCACGGCGTTCGAACCCGCCGGTGTGTGCTCGTGGACGTCGGCTTTGAGTTGTTAATTTCGTCAGCGTCTTGCCACCGAATGCGTCGGCCTTGTGAAGCCGACCTTTCGAACTTGTCGAATTTGTCAAAGGATTCGTGACCTTGTTCACAAAGTCCTTGGAGACTTCGGATCACGGCTTGTCGAAGGACCGGGCTCACGGACGCACATTACAAATACAATACTACAACACCACAACAAGCAAGCAAGTGTGCCAACCAAAACGCTACCATGTACTGTAATGGGCTTTGTTGTATATTGTAAAATAATTGCTTAAAACTTGATTGGAAATTTCACTTGGAAAACACTTTAAAATGCAAGAAAAAGAAAACTTTATCCCATAGGCACGCAAGATGCAAGACACACAAGCCCACACACAAACACAATGAAACAATATTACAAACTTACGAAGATACTAAGCGTCCGGCACATGAGGTCCATTCTAAAAGAGAGACAAGTGCATAAATGGCACATGAGTTCAAGCTCTTGTTACAATGCATGCAAAATATTCTGAAATCTTGTATGATGCATGCATATGACTCACTGAGCAATTCGCATTTGAAAGCATGATGCAAAACAAATATATCTCGTCACTTGTCACTCAGGTCGATCTAGCCGTACAAATCATCTCAACACGTGTAATATCATTTATGCCTAAATACTGACAGAAAATCCGATTCGAAAACTCCTTCTCTGGGTCTGTACCTCAGCAAAGTCTGTCTGTGCGCGTGTATGTTAGTGTTCTGCACGCGCGCGGGAATCCTTTCTGTGGACTGAGGCCTGAGGTGGGCTCTGTCCACGGTACACCAACGACCCGTCCGAACTGTATTATCTGCACCCATATACCAAGAGTATTCACCAATTCAAGGAGAGAAATAAGCTGCATTTTCAGCAAGATGGGCAGCAATGGACAAGGAATCAAGAAGATTTCGACGAAGGAAAGGTGGATTCGTTGAACAGCAAGAAGTGGAAGTCAGTTTGCTATCGTGTAGTCGACAAATGGCGGGACATTCTGGTGGATTATTTCGAAAAGAACCACAATTTTCGTCCTGAAGTTGATGCCTTTGCAAACAAGAAGAATAAAAGATTTCCGAAGTTCTACGACGATGCCTGGAGTGAGGACTGGTCTGAACCTCTTTGGATCAATCCGCCCTTCGACGTTTTCCCTCGTGTAGTGCAGAAGCTGAGGCAATCCGGCGCGAAGGCGATTTTAATTGTCCCAAATTGGCCAAGACAAGAGTGGTTCAAGGACAATATGGACATTTCAATCGACATTGTCGAGCTACCTCACAAGGGAGTGAAGCTGTATTGCGAAGACAATGGCAAGCCTTTGCCACAGCGTTCGTGGACCACGTTGGCGTGCTTAGTTGACGGGAATCTGGGAGATTATTGGCAAGATGGCAGTGAAATGGGAACAGAAGAGGTCATATCAAATTCCTCAAGAATCGACGAAATTGAGGTGGATGAAGACGATCGAGAGCAGAATCCCGACGTATCGTCGCGGAAGGAGGGAAGGACAATCGGCGTCGCTCAAGATAACGCCTCCATCCATTACAATTCGTCCCCATCAGACAAGAATCAAGCCAAAAAAGTCAAGATTTCAAGCAAGAATGAAGACAAATCTCCAAGAATCTCGCCTGAATTGACAGGAATGAAGCTGAATTCGTCCGACCATCTCTTCAAGACATTCGTGAACCCCTTTCATTTGTGGGATTCCACGGAGGAGCGAGCTCAGGTGAGCTTCATCCGCCAGCAATGCGACGAAGAAGTTTGGAATGAAGTGGCCAAGAACATGAGACCACGACCAACAATTCGCAAATTGGTGGACATAATGTCGGTGATTAAATGTGGGAATCAGGTCGACGGAGACAAGATATCTGCAAGAAGGGACGCAGTGTTCGAAGATTATCAAGATGACGTGCTGAGTGGGAAGTTGTGGAAAAACCCCCCAATTCGATGTGAAAAGGGGGAAGCCAAGATTGACATAGTCGAAGGCTCAAAGGTGCACAAACAACGTCCATTCTATCTCCACGGCACCAAAGCAGATGCCCTGCGAAAGATTATTGAGCGCAATCTCTATGAGTTCGGTTGGTTGGAGGGCTGCATGAGTTCTGAGTGGTGTTCAGCACCATTTACTGTGCCAAAACCCCCACCTGCTGACCAAATCCAGCATAGATGCTTGGCGTCTAGTGGTGGATTACAGATTTCTGAATGCCGCCACAGTACTAGACGCGCATCCACTTCCTCTAATCGAAAAGGAGATCGCCGCGAGACCAAAAGGCAAGCTCTTTACTGTGTTGGATTTGCGCCATGGCTTTCATCAGATGCCCCTTCGAAAGTAGGATAGGCATTTGACGGCAATGTGCACGCCCTGTGGCACTGTGCAGTGGACTGTACTGCCGATGGGTCTGAAGAATGCGCCGTCGATGTTCCAGAAGATGATGGAGACTATTTTATTTCAGAAGCACAAGTCTCTGGATTTACAAGAATTCTGCAGCATCTACATTGACGACCTTCTGATTGCCACGCCGTTGGGAAAAAACTTTGATGAGTGCCTGAAGTTGCACGAAGAACAAGTTCGAAAATTTCTCGAAGTCCTTCGACAAGAGAAGCTCGTGTCTGGACCCAAGAAGGGCAAGATGTTCCTCCAGAGTGTGGAATTTTGTGGCTTTGTCTTGGAAGATGGGACAAGAAGACCAGCTCCAGGAAAAATGGCTGCCCTGCAGCTATGGGAAAGGCCTAAAACCATCACGCAGCTTCGTGCCTTTTTAGGCTGCTGCAATTATTACCACGAGTTCCTTCCTCTCTACGCCTAGTTCTCTGGTCCATTGACAGAGTTACTGAAGGTTGGCAAAATAGAAGGAAAGAAGGGATCTCAAGTCAAGCTCAAGTGGACGCCAGAATGTGAAGAAGCCTTTACTGGTCTCAAGGAAGCACTGGCAAATGTGGTTACATTAAAGACTCCGTGGTTGGATGGAAGACCTTTTTATATTCGTACAGACGCCAGTCGTTACGCCATTGGTGCTACGATCGAACAAGTCGATGACGAAGGTCACCATCATCCTCTGGCTTTCTGGTCTCGCAAGCTTACAACAAGACAGCGAAATTGGAGTCCAAGGGAACAAGAAGCCTAGGCAATCCTTTGTGCCTTACGGCGTTATGAAGGTTGGATCTTGGGCCATCGCGTTGAGGTACTGACTGACCACAAGTCACTGGAGAGCTGGAGGACAGAACATGTGGATACCCCTGGTGGACCAGCTGGGAGAAGAGGCCGTTGGCATGAAACTCTCAGCAGATTTGACCTCCATGTGACTTACATTCCGGGTCGCTACAACACAGTGGCGGACGCCCTGAGTCGCTGGGCCTACCCAGCCTCAGAGGCTTACTCTGAAGTGAGTTTTCATGGGACAGCGACGGATAAAGCTAAAGTGATCGAGTTCGACAAAGAGGAACAAGCACTGATCAAGAAACATTGTCTCCAATGTTCGATTAAAAATCGGATGAAGGTGGATTTGGTCAGATGCAAGGAGATTACCAAGGCAGATCAGACTGCAGGAGTTAACTCTGACTCTGAGTCGTCGCTGCCACTCCTTAATGTATTCCCGACGACGAGATCCAAAGCGAAATCCACGCTCCCTCCACAACAAAAGGACAAGGAAACTTCCTTCCTCTATGTGGATTGGACGAAGATGTACAAGGAGGACAGGTTCTTTGGGTCTGTATACCACAAGTTGAAAGGGGACAAGCCTTACGACTCTGAAGAGACGTCTGATTTCAAAATCCAAGGCGACAAGTTATTTTGGCAAGGACGGATTTGTGTTCCTGATTGTCTGATTGACCAATATGTCAAACATTGGCATCGGAATGAGACAGCCCACACACATTCTCGTGTGCTGGAACAGGAGCTACGCCACAGAGTGTACACAAGGGACCTCAAGGGTGCCTGTGAACGAGTTGTCAAAGGATGCAAGCAATGTCAGGCGACCATCCCCAAGAATCAAAAGGCAGAAGGACTACTGAAGGGATTACCAATTCCTGAGAGGCTGTTCGACAAGGTGACGGCGGATGTCTTCGAGTTGGGACAAATCCAAGAGGAATGTCTCTACACGAGGAAGCCTATCGATGGGGTTTTGTTAATTCAAGACCGCCACAGTGGCTACATCCAAGTCCTCCCTTGCAACAGGAAGCATCTCACCTCTGAAATGGCTGCCAAGTGGACTGCAAGTCAGTGGATGAGTAACTGGGATGTGCCCAGTGAAATTCTGACGGACAGTGGGAAAGAGTTCATTGGGACTTGGTGGGAGAACATGTGTGCCCTATTGGGAGTTCATCACCTTCGTGCCCGAGTCTACGACCATCGAGCTCTCCCTGCTGAACGCGCTGGAAGGATTCTTATCTCCATTCTGAGAAAATTCCTGGCGACTGAAAAAGACTACAATTGGTTGGAGACAATTTACTGTGTCTTGAGAAGATACCATCGCACCAAGAATTACACTGGATTAAGTCCCAATGAGCTGGTTTTTGGTCGAGAGAAGATGGGTCCAGGACCAGTGATGTATCATCCAAGGCAGTGCTACGACGCCTCGCAATGGTTTGAGAGGATCAAGGATTTAGAAGCCAAGTGGATCCAAGCCAAAGTGGAAAGTCAAGCAGATTGGTTGAATTTCAAAAATAAGTCAAGAACGCAAGGAAAACCCTTCGAGAAAGGCCAGCAAGTTTGGCTTCGTAAGTCAGATGAGACCCTGAAGGACGACAACAAATTGTTACCTTTGTGGGATGGCCCATTCCAAGTCAAAAGTCAACTAAGTGAGACTACATTCAACATTGAGATTGAGCCAGGCAGGCATCAAGAAGTACATCGAGATCGTTTGAAGGCCGAAGTACCCTGCCCCAAAGGAAGGTTCAAGCCTCTCTATTGGACTTCGAAGTACCTGAGCGACAGGAAGATGGTCACAAGCAGTTTTGAGCTGGAGAAGATTCTTGATTACAAGAAGAATGCTCGAAACAAGTGGTACTTTCTGTGCAGATGGAAAGGATTCGGTCCAGAGGAGGACAAATGGGAGCCAGCTTCAAGCTTTATCCATGGGTATACGGACACTTTCATCAAGTTCCTGAAGAAACACCCTGAGATTGACAAGGAGCTCTCGCTGATCAAGGATTGTGTCACCAAGGAAGACTTACAAGCACAAGAAGAAGCTCCAATTGTGGCATCATCCTTTCCAGACAAGATCTGATCAGAAATTGGGTCGCCGAAACTTTCGAAGAGGTTTACGGTCGACATATACCCTTGGCATGGGGACAAAACAGTCCTGACACATTGTCTATGTGTTTCGATGGACAGATGATGGGACATTCTGGGGTCATCCTGGTCATTCCATCCATCATTCCCATCATGGCCATCATGTGAATCATGTGCTTCATCTCAGATGATTCCAATTTGAAGACCCGAAAGGCCATTATCCTCAACCAAGACGACACTATCGCCTTTTGCTGTCGGCTGGACCCCTCTACTCGCCTTGGGAAGGACTCGTTCGAGTTTGTGCTCATTACAGAGATTCTGGCACATGACTGAGTCTGATCCATTTCATGTGTTTGACGGATCTGCTCAGAATGTGATTTCCATCAGCTCTTACATTGAGACAGTTGGTTTCTCTTCCAAACGACCACTGTCGAAGGGCTTATATAGACCAAGTGAGGACGATGGTGTTCTTACTTGTGTCGACTCGCTGTTCATCTGTGGATTGTGTTGGAATTCCCCTCAGAATCAGCTCAATTTTGGCAAATTCCCAGTACCAAGCATTGGATGCTTATACATTCTGGGACTATAACGAGTCAATTACCCCTTCTGGCTCATACTGGATCAAACATGAAGCCCTGGGAACAATACTGACAGTGTGGGGATACCCCACTGGGTTTTCTTGGCTATCATTACTTTAAATGATTGGATTTCCATCATGGGATTCATCATCATCATGAGGATTTGACCTGGATTGGCTATGAATGAGAACTGGATTTCCGTTCAGCACTACACACAGTGCCTATCGACATTGAATTGGACCTATTTTGGCTTGCTGTGAACTTCGCCACCCTCAATCCGTGGGCGATTCACTGGATTTGGTCTCAATTCAGGCACATTTTGTACCATTGAAGCGGTACCCAGAACCCCATGGCTAGGTTACGGCATACAACCGGTCTCCGGTCCACTAACCCCATGTACGGAAGGGAAGACGCCCGTTGACGCTCCATTCCGTACCGTAAAGCCCCGCATCGGCAACCGATGCACCGCCAGCGGAGATTTGTGTATCAGAATATCAGGAATCAACAGGGTTTTATTTTCATATTGTTTCCGTCAATTTTTACGCTTCCGTTCTGACACTCACTGTTTTGACTGCTGGCGGTTGGATCGCAACTTTACCGTAACCGCCAGGTTAACTGTTTATAATGGAAATTTTAACGCAATCCGTCACGAAGGCTCCAAAGCCTTCAGGAACTGCATGGACGCTTCCGCAATTTTCACATCTTACACTCGCAACCTTAATCCGAATTTTTCAGGATGTCGAAATCGGATTTTCGACTTCGACATCCCCGCACTTGATTTGACCTCTTTCGAGTGGACCTACGTGCTTCCCTATGCACGAATCAACTTTCCTTTTATCCTGCCCTCCATTTGTCTTAAAGATATGGGCAAAACAAAGTTGATTCGTGAGGCCACTTGTGAAGGTCACATCTCGTGTTGCTTGCGAGGAATGACAATAAGGAAACGTGGGATGTATTCACAATACTCCCGACGTAATTTAGGAAGCATTATATGCCTTGCGTCTCCACACGTGCGCGCTAGTGTAATGGATCATGGTCAAGAGGGTAGAGTTTGCGTTACAACTCATTGGCCATGATATTTCGGGCCTTAAGATAACTTTCGAGTGTAGCGCGCAAGTGTTGGTGTTGCATAGGAACTCTCCTTGAGTTCCTATGAGCGATTGACACAAAGTTATGCCCTTGGAGGGGCATGACATATCGTGGTGGGAGCTACCTTTTTGGGCAATATGGAGTATGTGCCTTGGGTTGTGTTGCGTGCCCATTTGGCGGGTCCATAGCTCCAAACCAAGCCCGCCAATGGACCTCATATTGTGCAAGCCCCTTTTCCATACTCCCTACGATCAATTGCGAGCCTAACCTTCGTGAAGGGAAGCTTGTGTGGCGATCCCGAAGCGATACGTTGGGAGCAAGGTGTGTGTTTTGCAATTTTCCATATTTTCATGTGCCCACTTGGGAAGTAGCGCTCGTAACCTTGCAAGGCGCCCCAAGTGGAGCACATATGTGGAATCGAAGGTCATTGGTGTCAAGTCATTGTGTTTAGAAGGATTAGTTGATTGCACGATCCAAGCCGAAGATATTATAATATAATTGTGCGCCTTTCAAGGCACTTTTGTGTGTATTTGTGCCAATTTTGCCGTTTTTGGCTCGTCATGATGTCAAGTGGCGACCGTGTATCTCAACGTTGCGCTCAATTGACATCATGACCCAAGTGTGTTATGAGGGTACATACTTCGGTGCCCAACATATCTTGGACCCGGCGAATAACTCCTCTTGGACTTGGCATACCGTGGCCGCCATGTTGGCGATTTGGGACTATCCCAAATCATGGGCTCACTTGGCGACCCTGCCATTCCCAAAACCGGAGGAGTTGGGCGACGCCCAAAAGATATGTTGGACACACATAACTTGATACCAATCCTATGGCACACTCCGGTCCAGGTCGGGCATGTGCCTCATTTGCCCCAACCATGAGTGTGCGCATCTTTGGCCATTTTGAGCAATTTTCTACTTTTGCTGCCCGCCGTGCACTATGTTCTAACCCTCGTGCACGCCGGACGCATGGACCAATGGACCATATATGACATGGGTGTTATGGGTAATGGTCCCCATGGTCTACACACCACGTGGGCGAAGCGGAGCCACCTTCGTTAAGGTGCTAGCCCAAAATGAGTGTGGGCAATTTTGCCATTTTTGCATTTGTGGACCCGGTTGGGATCGTCACCACGCCAAGTAGCATGAAGATCTTTGGGAGCCAAGGGCATGGGAGTCTCTGTTGGACTCCTGGTGGATCGCGTATGGAATGGCGGATCAGATCTCCAAGCTGGCGTGGAGATATACTATTGGGAGCACACCGAATTTTGGCTCATTTCAAGCAGCCAAAATGACCCAATTTTGGGACCCCAATTTCCCCCTTCCGTGTGGTCAATTGGCGGCCCCACTTCTCTAAGCCCATAGGGAGCCCGGACCTAAATCCAAGTTGTACACTCAGATGTAAGTCCTAGGTCCTGCCTCCTACCCTGTGAGCCATTGGCCTTACCTTGGCTGGGCGAGCCACGCGTGGGAATGACGCCAATTTTGGTGACTTTGTCATCATGACCCCACTTCACTCATCCGTGTTGCCCTGATGCCGAGACCTCAGAGGGAACCAGGTTGGGTGAGGGCTCCAGGGAGTTCGTACTCGAAGGGCATAGGGTCAGTTGCCTCGTCCCTACCTCTGGCAGGTCCGGAGGAGGGGTCAATTTTGGAGATCTTTGAGTTAATTTCAGTTTGGGCTGAAACAGCCCATTTTCAGCTACCAACTCCTGGGTGATAATGGCGGGGCCATATCTCTGTCTCAGAGAGGAGTTTGGACCTGCCGTTGAGGGAGCATAGTGAGTCACTGTCGGTTGACCTTGGAGGGTATTGGTTCACAGGAACTCGCCTGTGGCTAGGTGGGACACCTCTCCCATTGGCAGGATTTCAGGGTCCGGACTGAGCAGGGCATGGGTTGTGTTTGAGCCCCTGCCCCCACCAGCCACTGAGAGGGTCCGACCTGGGATTGGGATATGAGTTGGGACTGAGTGTCTATTGTCCTGTAATGCCCTTACCCCAGTCCAGTCTTAACCCCATGTGTACATATCCTGATGTGTTGCTGTACATACTTTCGTTCCCTCATTTCAGAGTGGCAAGGATTCTGAAACGCTTTGTCACATGACACGAGCGTATTGATGCCCTTGTGAGCGTAGTGCTTTGCCTGCCTGCTCACCTGTGCGTGTCACCGCAGCGTCCCGTGGCCGGCCCCCCACGGGAACGCGTCAAAAGCGTTTCACCGCCGCGGGGTTACCCAGCCCTCGCGTGCCACTCGGGGCCACCAACCCCGAGCAGCGCGTCGCAGCAGCTCGCAGCTCGCAGCTCGCAGCGCAGCGCAGCAGCTCGCAGCGCAGCGCAGCGGCTCGCAGGCCCGCCCAGCGACAGCGCCGAGTTCATCACGGAGCCCGCAGCGCCGTCTAGAGCATCGCCCTGACCGTGCAGCGACCGTGAAAGAGGTGCACAGACCAGGACTCCTGCATCAGCCCCATCGGCCGACCCGGAGTCCCATCGGCCGACCAGCAAGGCCGCGTCAACCACCTCCACAACCACCGGCTGACCAGCACCAGCCGCACTCCCAATCCAGTGCTGCAGCACCCGCCTCAACAACCACCACCAGTTCGTTGAGTTGAACGAGTGCACACCAAGGACCTCAAGACCAACTACGCCCCCGCTGCCATGGTGAATTGGCAAGGAGCGGGCAGGACGTGGCCGCGGCCCCACCCCCATGCAGCGCAACTGCTGCGTGGGTTGGTATGGGACCAGCACTACCGCCACAGCCACCCCCAGTGCGAAGGCGGCATGCCCAGGAGCTTCGAGCTCCGCACGGACATCGCCCCCGACCGCCTGCAGGCCGTGGAGGACTGGCTGCGGGCGGAAGGGTACGAGTACCGCCACCAGCAGAGGCGCTGGAAGAACTGGACCCGCCCGGACAGGCCCGGCGAAGGGCTGCGCCCCGACGGGATTGAGGAGGACGAGGACCCCAACGCCTACCCGTCGGGCGCCTCGATCAATGTCTCCATGTGGGACATGATCGAGAAGAAATTCCCGGAACCGGGGAGCGAGCGCAGGCTGCAGGGCAGCATCAGCGCGTCTCCGGGGAAGGAGAAGCGGTCCGCCGGGGACAAGAAGCGGGACCGGAAGTGGCGGGAGTACCAGGAGTCCCTGGCCGCCGAAGCCGCCCAAGGCGCCAAGGGCGGAACCCCAGCCCCCAGTCCCCAACGGGCCAATGGTGGTCATCACCCCGGCTCCACCACCCTTGGCAGTAAGAAAAAGTCCTTTTCCATTGCTTTGGGACATACTCTAGTTGTGTTAGAGATGCACTGAGCATCCAGGCATTTTTATCTTAGTATTGGTCCAGCCAAAAGTGGTGAGAACACATTTTGACCTACGGAACCAAACACCCAATCAGGATATGGAGTGGACCCCTTAATCCCCTTTCAATCAGAAGTAAAACATCTTTTCCCGAGTTGACTGAGCACTGACATACCTAAGGTAGAGCCTATGAATTTATCTATGTTTTTCCATGAATACTTATCTGCCCTAGTGGTATGCACCATAGGGGGTTAGGCACCTCTTTTTGAGAGGTCCTGGGTTCAATTCCTGGTCAGCCTAATTAAGTAGGAAGATCCCATCTAAGTAGGAAGATCCCATGTGACATGGCAGTGACCTCATCGCCACATACCATGCCACCTCAGCACATATGGGACCCAAAACAAAGAGTGCACATCTCCTAAGATGGCACTATGGAGAGAGAGTGATCCTGAGGCAGTTTTCTAACTCTTTTCCCAAAACATTTCAGCTATCTCTGTGAATATGCATTCATTTGTATCCTGAGTTGCAGTTTCTGTGAATATCTAATCATCTTTCACTGTTTACACTGCAGCCCTTCATGCTTTGATCCTGAATTACCTTCTCCTTGCATACTATTGGCTTGGGCTATCCTGAATTGAGTTGGCTTTACTGTATTTCAACAAACAAAAGCTTTGCATCATCCAAAACCAGCAGCAGGACACCCTACAGCAACAACAAGCAGCAGGAGAAGCAAAAACACAGTGCTGAAAACACTATAAACTTTTCTGGTAGCAGAGGCAGCCTGTCTCTGTGCACCGGCAGCGACCCCGCGCCGTACAACCAGTGCTCCGAGCAGGCAAACATAAGCAGAAGGGTGGATTAAGATGGATCCAGGAAGAGTGGACGCCGAGGTGAACACAGCGCCAGCGCCAGAGACACCGGCAAGGCCGGCGCCTGACGCTGTACCTTCGGTGGAGCCCTTACATGGGCCAATGGATACGGCGGAGGACTCCTTGGATGGCCTCCAGACGGCCTTTGGGGCCCTGTCGGTGAAGGAAATGGTCTCTCAGCCTCAGCCTGTGAAGAGGAAGAGAGGAAACGAGAGCGAGAAGGATGCTGGAGAAGGAGCAGACGAAGGAGAGGAGCAAGGGCAAGACCCGACGGATGTCCCAACCTTCGAAGGCGCACCAAGCGCTTCTGGCCTCCATGCATCACCCTCTCCCATAACCACCACACTCCCAGCCGCCGCTACATCCACTTCCACAACCAACCAGCCTATGGCAGAGGGCACAGGCTTTACTGGCATGCCTCACTACCCCGCCTATGGCATGGGCCCACCTACCACTGCGCTCCTTGAGGCAACTACTGCCAGTGAGCCGGTGGCTTCCAGCTCTGCGCCGCGTTGGTATGCGGCTGACCATCCCCATCCACTCCACGCCACGGGAACCTACATGGAAGTTCCTGGGTATGCTCCTGGGTGTACACCTGGGTATGCACCCCTGAGTGGGTTGAGGAGAGGACCAGAGTCTCTGGGAGGCAGGAGTAGAGGATCGGGAAGATCCTCCAACAGGTCCCTGACGCGGTCGGAGATCAACGAGGTGCTCCAAGGAGCCACTTCGAAAATCGTGAGCGACCTCACGCAAGAGATCAGGGAGAAGCTGCAGCCCCTGATGATCCCGTCCCATGCGTCACCTACGACAGTGGGGATGTCACCCCACCGAGTACAGGCTAACCACCTGGCGGCAGGGTTGACGAATACCCTGGGGAGCCTGAGGAGCCGACCGATGCCGACTCCTGCAGCAGTACCAAGAAGCCCATTCGTCCCGAGGACAGCCCAGCCGCCCTACAGTCACGTGACGAACTCGACGAGGGCCGAGCTGGACCAGCTGGGGCTGACAGCCCTAAGGGCTATGGTGGACGTGGAGCCTTATGGCTCCAGTGATCTAGGCGGAGACCCCTCCGATGATGGGCCGCCTTCGATGACTTCTTCTTCGCCATCGGATGACGAAGACCCTGAGGACCCCGAGGACTCCAAGGGTAAGAAGAAGAAGAAGAAGAAGAAGAAGACCCGACGCCCTGAAGGACGCCGAGCTCAGGAGGCGAAGGCTATTGCCACCTCCAAGATAGTGGTGAACCTGCCTGAATTCACAGGCAAGGACCTCAGCGAGTTCGCTGAGAACTTTGGCCGGTTCCTACGACTGACCGGCCAAACCCACGCGAGTGGGCGAGTGAAGTGCGACCTGCTCCTGCAGTGCTGCAAGACGAAGTACCTGGAGAAGCAGGTCAGGCAGATCGTCACCAACTCCGCCACCTTTGCCGACGTGTTGGTTGCCCTGGAGAGGCAGTACCCAACCTACGAGACCGACCTCTCCATCAGGGCCGAGATCCAGAACCTGCCCGTCCTGCCCAACAACCCCAAACCCGGCAGGGTCTCCGAGCTGTTGGCGGACCTGGACCACTGGGCTGGACGACTGACGCCCGGTTCCTACAGCAGCGACGACCTGCTGTTTTGGTTGTGCTCCAAGCTCCCCCGTGAGCTATGGGACGAGTGCCGTCTGACGGCTGAGCGCAAGGCTAGATCCCTCCGCTACGAGGATCTATGCGTGCTGCTCCTGGAGATGGCGCTGGAGAAGGAGAGCGACCAACACCTGAACCACTACCGTCCTGGTGGTGGAGGTTCTGGAGGCAAAGGGTACCAAGGGTCCCGACCTGGGCAGGGGACTACCCCCAAACACGCCCACGCCCGCCTGATGGAGAACGTGAAGGAGCTATTCTGGTGTGATGCCAGAGATGAACAGGGCCACCTGCAGCATGCCTCCGACTGCGAGCAGCGAGACTGCTTTGTTGTCCAGGGGAAGCAGCAGGAAAAGATCACCGGCGCCAAGGTGAAGATGCCGGATCATTACCGCTGCACCATCACGTGTGCATTCTGCGGTAAGCGGAAGCACTATGAGGACGAGTGCTACCATAAGCAACGCCTATCGGCGAAGCTTAAGGGGGAAGATCCTGGCAAAAGCTCAGGCAAAGGTGGAGGCAAGGCCAAAGGCAACGACTCCGGCAAGGGCAAGTCGAAAGGACGTGGTCAAGGTGGTCAAGACAAGGGTCAAGGCGGACGAGGAGGAGGCGCTAATCGCCAGAACGACAACAAGAACAAGGACAAGAACGGAGGTAACCCCAACCCTAATCCAGGGGGGAACTCCGAGCCCTCTGGAGGGCAGTCTGGACCTACCACACGCTCACAGACGCAGGCCCAGCAAGAACAAGGAGCCAAGCGTGAGCATGAAGGTGGTGACGACGGCAACGCCAAGAAGAGAAGCCGTTTCATGAGGATGGCCCGCAAATTGCGGAACAAGGGGTTCGAGGTGACCTGTCCCGCGGAGTTCTGACGGGGACGCTCTGGTGGCACCCAAGACCTGGTGTTTTGGGTACGTATCCGACTAGGGGGACGTGAATACCTGGGGGTACTGGATACTGGAGCCACAATATCGATAGTGGCCAAGAAAATTTTACCTTGTGGGAGCCTGAAGAACACCATGACCACCGCCGCTATACGGATGGGGGATGGACATGTGGTGCACAGCTGCGGGGACTGCGAAGTGGAGGTACCTATGGGCTCCAAGACTATCCCCCATCGGTTCTATGTGATGGACACTGATGCCTTCGACTTTGTACTGGGTACTGACTTCTTCGTGCAGCACTCCCAGATACAATCCCTGACGCTGCAAGCGCCCTACCTCCTGTACGTGGACCACGGCAGTGGCAGAGAGTCTGTGCCACTGGAGCAGTCGGAACATACCTCGAGTTACCTGAGACTATCGAAGGAGGAGCCCTCGAACATGATGGCAGCCTCCAAAACTGAGGACTATCAACTATTGGGGGAAGTCCTAGACCAAGGTCTGAAGGAGTTGGGTTACTCTCGAGAAGACCTAAGTGTGGAACTGTTCGCCAGCGACAAGCAGCATGTACTGGACCTATACTGCAGCCAGGGGAAGAACTGCAGCTACAAATTTTACTGGCCCTCTTTCGGGATGGCCTACGGGAACCCCAGATTCAGTGAACTGGGGAAGGTGCTGACCAAGGTGGCCTTGGAACGTTCCCGTATGGTCCTGTGTTCCCCCGATTGGGGAGCCCATGGGGGCAACGAGTATGGCGAACCCTCCTTGACAAGCTGACTATCAGCTCTGTGCGGTTACCTGATGAGGCCATCTACGTGCCTCTGGGACGCAAGACGCCCATTGGGAAGCCCGGATGGGGGAGTATGCTCAGCGTGGTGGACGGAAGTCTAACCACCATCCCCTGGGAAGACCTGGACCCTACTTTGGTCCAGGCTATACAACGAGAAAGCGATGGACTCGCCTTGGGTGACTTGAAGGATCGCCTACGACCTCAAGATGCTGTTGAAACTACACCCGGAGGAGATGAGTACGTCGTGACTGACACCAACGCCCCCAACTCTCCCTGTCATGTACCTGTCCCTGATGGAGTCTCTGAGTGTGGACTATCTGAGCTACCTAGCTCTATCCACTCAGACGACGAAACTGAGCACGACGCCTTCTTCGTGCAGACTGCGGTGGAAGAAGTGGAGAACGCCGAGTACGTCGCCCCACTAAAACCCCTACTCTCCATGAGGGTGGAAGACCCCGTGGATGAAGAGCTGGACCCTCGATCCAGACTCAGGGAGTATGTGGATTCCAAGAGGAAGTTGGTGGCGAAAAAGCTATGCTACGCGAAGCCTACCCGCAGCTCATGGCCACTGAAGCAAGGACGGATGGGAGACCTATCCCAACTGAAGGAGGACCTCGAACAGAAGATCACCACCTGGCAAAGGGAGGTAGATCTCAAGCTCATGAAGAGCGTATGGGGTGCCCATGTGAGGACTCCAGAGGAGGACGACCTCTCGGAGGAATGTGTATGTGAACCCCCTAAAGCGTGCCTATGTTGCCATCGTCCACCGGAGATGGTTGAGCGAGACCTTCTGTATGCCTACCAAGGGCTGAAGGATGCTACCGCGGGCGAAGAGTCGGTGGAGGACCACCTCCCGACGTCTATTCAAGGGGCAAGCAACTTACACTCCGACGAGGACATGGAGGACAAGATCAAGGTACTGGACCCGCGGGTACAAAAGCTGATAAGGACCTATCTGGAGGTGTTCGGAGAACTACCCCCTCCAGCCTCATGCGACAAGCTGGTACAGATGGACCTCAAGCTGAAACCCGAGTTCGTGGGTCACAAGATCCGGAGGAGACCCTATCCAGCTCCTAAAAAGCAGGCCGACGAGATTGAGCGACAGATACAAGAATGTATCGACGCTGGCCTAGTCCTGGAGTACAAGGATGGGGACTACCCCCTACACTGCAGCCCCTGTTTCCTGGTGGCTAAACCTGGGTCTACAGCCAAACGGCTGGTAGTGGACTATGGAGAGCTGAACAAGAAGACGCTGAACCACTCAGGGTCCATTCCCAATATGGAGTCTACCCTGGAGAAGATAGCCTCCTGTCGCTACAAGACCAAGATGGACAAGCGAAGTGGATTCTGGCAAGTGGACCTGACGCCCAACGCGCAGGAACTACTGGCCTTCATCACCCCTCAGGGGAGGGTATTCAAGTGGAAGGTCATGCCATTCGGCGTGGCTAACGCCCCCGCTCTGTTCCAAGAGCTGATGAACAAGATCTTGTCCATCCTACGAAGGAGACCTAAGGTGCAGGAGCTCATATCCCGTGGGGCCCAGATGGAGGCTCACATCGACGATGTATGCCTCGGGACCAATACCCAGGAGGATCACCTAATCCTCTTGGGTGAGTTCTTTGCGGTCTGCCAGGAGAACCACACACGACTCAAGCTGGAGAAGTGTGAGTTCATGCAGGAGACCATGCAGTACCTGGGGTTTGACGTTGGCTATGGGTGGTGGACCCCAGCGGCCTCTAAGGCCAAACCCCTGATGGATGCCAAGGTACGACACGAAGACCCCAAGAAAGGACTTCATGATGTACGCAGTTTCATTGGGGCGTGCAACTTCTATCGCCGCCACATCAAAAACTTCACCTACACCAGCGCGGTACTGACTGACTTGATCAAGAAGAGTACTACTTGGCGCTGGGGCCCACAAGAGCAACAAGCGTTTGACGAGCTCAAAGACAAGGTAGCCAACGCTAAGTGCTTGGGCGTGCCTAGGGCACAAGGGGAGATTATCCTGGTGACCGACGCCAGCAATGTGGGCGGTGGTGGAACGTTGTTCCAATGGCAAGCACTAGAGAAGGAGGAGTTCGACTCGGCCATTTCCCAATGGGGGACGGAAGGTCTCAACCGAGATGGAACCCTCAAGCACAGCTACCCTGACGACAAGTGGGTCCTAGTACCTCTGGGCCACTGGAACTGGAAGTGGAACCAGGCCAGAGGGAACTACTCCACCTATGAGCAGGAACTGCTCGCGGGTATGCTGGTGCTATCCTCACAAGCACAACTGTTGGGGAGTAACCCTGTGGTCTGGCTATGCGACCAAGAACCGGTCCGCAGTTTCCAGAAGGGCCCCCCACCTGAGAAGGCCAAGCTTCGTCGCTGGTGGACCTACCTCAGTCAACTACGACTGACGGTACACCATATCCAGGGAGTGAAGAACGAGTGTGCCGACTACATCAGCCGCAACAACTTCGACGCCCTGATTGGTGCCCGGTCTGAAGCGCTGGCTAAGGAAGCGTTCAGCCGTATGGACGTACACCTGGACCTGAACATGACCATGATACGCCCCCTGGATGGACTCCAACAATCGGAGTACCTACAGGAGTTTGGGGATATCTACCGGCGCCTGGAGAAACGCCTTGAACCCCTCCTGGTCAACCAAGACCAGTGGAAGCGGGACAAGAGCTACCTCTGGCACGAGGACCGCATCGTGGTGCCTAGTGACCGAGTCCCAGCGCTGCTGAAGTGGACCCATGAGTCCAGTGGTCATGTGGGTGCTGACCGTACCCTGAGGCTGTTCAAGCAGTGGTTCCACACTACGTGGACTGACGACCAGCTGCGGAAGACGCTCCTGCCTATCGTGGACAAGTGCCCGTGCAGGTCCTGTAAACCAGGGGATATCAGGGACAGAGGTCTCTACTCGACCCTGCCCATCCCTCACTGTGCTAACAGTGTTCTATACGTGGACTACACGGAGATGCCGAAGTTCGGGGGCTATGACTTCGCCCTCGTGGTAACCTGTGGGTTGACCAGGTTTACCAGGGTGTTCCCATGTACCAAGCACATTACCGGAGAGGAGACTATCAAGATACTCCTGGAGGAGTGGTTTTGTGTCTATGGGGCGCCCAAGGAGATCAACTCCGATGAGGACGTACGAGTACGCTCAGATACTGGCTGGTACAAGAGGGTCCTGAGGTCCCTCAATGTCCAGGTGTCTACGGGGATTCCCTACTCTCACACGAGCAACCCCCTATGTGAGCGACAGATTCGTGTCCTGAAGGAGAACGTCAGGATATGGTGCAAAACTGAACGCACCAGAGACTGGGTGAGACTACTCCCCGTCATATCCTTGATGATGAACTCCCAAGAGAGTTCAGCTACTGGCTACTCGCCACATGAGCTATTCATGGGGCGCCCGGCATGGTTCCTACATGCCCCCTATCCAGAGGACACCCATTCTTCTGTGTGTGAATGGGTCCAAGAGCAACAAGCGAAGGTGGACAAGGCCAAGGCTATGCTCCAGAGAGTGAGGGAGCGTCAGTGGAACAAGAAGAACAAGCACCGTGTACCGGCCACCTACCAAGAAGGGGACTGGGTGCTGGTGCACCACAGTCGACTACCCGCCTGGCCACGCTCTACCAGCGATGACCCATACTTCGGGCCGTACAAGATCCTATCTGTGGATGGGCACCGTATCACCGTGCGGTGTTCTCCCCGTCTAGGGGGGACCCTGGTGTGCGCCGCTCAACACCTGAAGCGCTACCATGATCCTGAAGACCTCTGTGGGGAGGAGTGGGAGCTGAACGACGAGGAAATCGCCGCTCTGGACCTACAAGGGGCTGCCAGCCCTATGGAGGTTGAAGGTGAACTCCCCGACATGAACGCCGAGGAGATGGCTAAGGAGGGCTTCTACCTGGTGAAGTCTGTCCTACGCCACCGCTATCGCCAGGGTTGGCGCTTCCTCACCCTCTGGGAAGGGTTTGGAGTCGAAGAGGCCACCTGGGAGCCCTTCTCTGCATTTGTTCTACCTGAGGGACGCCTAAACTCAGTTCTGGTTGACTACTTGTCCCTGAACAACCGTGGTGAGTTGTTGAGGCTCGCCGAGACGCTTGCCTCCAAGAATAAAGCTAGGGACTGAACCTTACCCTTACCTGCCAAAGCGTATGTGTGAGTGTGCTAGGCCTAAGGTCCTGAGAGCAAGCCGCAGACGTGGTGTCCTAATTATACCCAAGTCTGCGCCCTTGCTGAACCTGGAGGGTTGGCTTATTGATGCCACGGGGTACGCCCCGGGTCTCCCCTCCCCTATGCGCCCAATTTCTGTGCTGGCGCAAAACCTTGGGGGAATACCCAGAGTGTTAATCCAGGTATTGTTTTCCCTACCTACCTGTCTACTAAAGGGAGGGGTGGCCAAAAGCTATGAAGGCATGCAAAACGCCTGTTTGCTATGTGGCCAAAAACACTAACCTAACCCACTGTCACAGCCCACCAACCCAGCTAAAATTGCAGGAAAAGGGTGGGACAGTGACACGCCCCCTACAGGTCCTACACACCCTACAGTGGCACCATCCTGGTGGGCGAGCGCTGGGCAACTGGCTCTAGCCCCCACGCAGGACTACCACTCCTACACGCACACTCTACTTGGCGTTGCGAAGAGGAAGTTCTCGAGGGTCCTAGCGAGCCACCTGTGAAGTGACAAGAGAACACAGCGCTGCTAAGCAACTGTGGCCTCACAGGGGACGCCACAACGCGTTTCCCCTGCAAGGGCTTGGAGGGAAGGAGTGCTCGCGTGTGCAAGGCGCAGATGTCGATGAAGTCGGACTCCCTGCTCTGCCACAGGCGGAGCGGAGTTACTTGTTTGTGTGATCTGCGCCCCTGTTTAGCGGGGCATAAAAAAATGCTGCTGCACCACTCACCCTACCTGCCCACCTGTAAAACAAAGGCAAATGAAAGGGCGTTTGCGGCGGAGGAACCAAGGCACACTCCAGGTATTATACCCTTCTCAGTGTGCCCTATAATACGCTGTCCGCAAACACGCTGCATGGAGCAGCTACCCTTATCAAGCAAGCAAGCGTTAAGGGACTCCTCAGGTTCTCTTAAAGAACGTACCGAGGAGCCCCTGGGTAGCCTAAACAAGGTTTACCGTGCGCACTTCGCGTGGCCTACCCTTTAATGCGTGTGTGCATGCACGACTATGCACAATCACGTTGGGCAAACCTGCCCATCTCCACAACAATCTTGACTCCACCAGGGGGTGGCCCCGCCTGGGCGTACCTACCTTACCTACCGCTGGGAAGTGAAGCAAGGAGAGAAAACAAAAGGGGCGCACGCGAAGAACGTTGCTATGCACTTGTGTGTATGACTAATCACCCTGATCTGACCGCTAATCATCTGCAATCTTTCTAATCAATCCCTCTACCGCGTCCTATCGTGGTTATCGTTGTTAACGCTGCTACACGACTCGTTCACGGAGACACGAGACGAGCAATGTGTATGCGGCATGCAAGACGAGCATACCTGTAGTTTATACCTGATTCATTGAAGTCTTTTCAATTGATTTTCGAATTCTTGAATTTTTGAAGCTTCTATTAGTGTGGGTGGAATCTGTATGTTTGTTTATTAATGTGTGTCTCGTCATTTTCAAGACTACGTGATACATACGTTTATAATTCCATTATTTTTCCTATTCCGGCGCTTCGCTAGGAGCCGCTCCTGCGCGCCGCCATTTTGTACGTATGAATTTCTGGATTTAAAAAATCCAGAGATGACTATAATTTCTATAAAAACGTGCTGAAGATGCACAATTGGATTCTGCTCAGGTGTGTCGTTTCAGAAAAATTCTGCGCCGTCATTTGACGGATTTTGGTGTCGTCGCTTCGTTTTTGCGTGGATTCGTCCATAATTCTCCCATTCCTGCCTCTGCAGATACCCACGCGCAGCCTCGCTGAGTAGGCCGTGTTTGGGCCGAAACGCAGGTGCCTGGAGAGACTGAGCAGAACCAAGACCCCACCAAGGGGCAAATTAATTTCTTTTCGACTCCCTACGCCCTAAGACAGGTCACAGGTCGCCAGCAGGTTTACGAGAACCCATGCGAGTGTGTATAATGTGTCTTGCGTTTGGGTTGTGTCGACGCTGCGTCTTGGAGGAAGGGATGCATATGCACATGTTTGGCATGCTCCCAATCTAACCCAACCAAGCCACAGGAGCCCCGGCAGCGCCAAGAGCGCTGAGTCTTCTGTAGGAAACTGTACAATCAGAGCAGCAAAAGGAGGCCAGCCATGGTGAGCGCCCATTTTTCAGTGTGAGGGAGACTGTAGGTATTTTAAAGTAGATGTGGAAACCAAGGAAAGGCCAAGAAAAATTCCCTTTTTCCTAAAATGCGACAGTGGTGGCCACCACAGCACAAGGGGGGAGTAAGAAAAAGTGCTTTTCCATTGCTTTGGGACATACTCTAGTTGTGTTAGAGATGCACTGAGCATCCAGGCATTTTTATCTTAGTATTGGTCCAGCCAAAAGTGGTGAGAACACATTTTGACCTACGGAACCAAACACCCAATCAGGATATGGAGTGGACCCCTTAATCCCCTTTCAATCAGAAGTAAAACATCTTTTCCCGAGTTGACTGAGCACTGACATACCTAAGGTAGAGCCTATGAATTTATCTATGTTTTTCCATGAATACTTATCTGCCCTAGTGGTATGCACCATAGGGGGTTAGGCACCTCTTTTTGAGAGGTCCTGGGTTCAATTCCTGGTCAGCCTAATTAAGTAGGAAGATCCCATCTAAGTAGGAAGATCCCATGTGACATGGCAGTGACCTCATCGCCACATACCATGCCACCTCAGCACATATGGGACCCAAAACAAAGAGTGCACATCTCCTAAGATGGCACTATGGAGAGAGAGTGATCCTGAGGCAGTTTTCTAACTCTTTTCCCAAAACATTTCAGCTATCTCTGTGAATATGCATTCATTTGTATCCTGAGTTGCAGTTTCTGTGAATATCTAATCATCTTTCACTGTTTACACTGCAGCCCTTCATGCTTTGATCCTGAATTACCTTCTCCTTGCATACTATTGGCTTGGGCTATCCTGAATTGAGTTGGCTTTACTGTATTTCAACAAACAAAAGCTTTTCATCATCCAAAACCAGCAGCAGGACACCCTACAGCAACAACAAGCAGCAGGAGAAGCAAAAACACAGTGCTGAAAACACTATAAACTTTTCTTTGGCGACTACATCTGAGTCGCCAGGCAGACCAAGGCCAAGCCCCGTCCGCTGCTCCTGAGGCCCCAGCAGGCCCCAGCAGGCCCCAGCAGCGACGTGGAGTCGGCCCACCGCGGGAGGATGCCGGCCGACCAGGCCAGCTCCAGCAGCAGCGCCGCTCCCGCCCAAAGGGACGTGGCGCGCGCCTGTGAGCGCGCCTGTGGGGTGCCCTGCAACCTTCGGGTTGCCCAGCAACGGGCCAAGCAGCAGAACGCTGCCGTGGAGGGCGCCGTCGGCATCGCCCATGAGGAGGCCACCGAGTGGGGCAGAGGCATGGGCTACCACGCCTCGAAAGTGGCAGCCATCGCGGCCGGTCTCACGGCTGCGGCCGCCCATGAGGCAGTGGCTGCCCGGATCAGGGCAACCGACGAGGAAGCCCGCCGGACGCAGGAGGCCATTGCCTGTAAGGAGGCCGAGGTGAAGGCGCTGGAAGAGGCGCTTGCCGAAGAGAGGGCAAAGAAGGAGGCGGAGGAAAGGGCCCACGCCGAAGCAACGGCTAAGGCCCAGGAGGACGCCGCCAAGAAGGAAGCCATCGAGGCCGCGCGACGGAAGGTCGCTGAGGAGAAGGCCAAGACGGAGGCGGAGCTGGCAGCGTTGGAAGCGCAGAAGGCGCGGCTGCAGCAGGCCCGGGAAGCCGAGGCGGCTCGTGCTCGGGAGGAAGCCGAAGCGCGAGCTGCCGCAGCCACCGCCGCCGCAATGGAGGAGGCAGAGGCCAAACTCCGCCGCGAGACTCCCCCGGGAGGATCACGAGTGGAGACCCTTCGAAAACTTTTCGAAGGGGACGCCTCCTCCAGGATGACGCTGGACGAGGCCGACACGGGCAGCAGTGGGAGCAGTGGCCCCACCGCCCGTCGACGGAAGAAGGGCAAGGGGAAGACCCCCGAGAGGCCGCGGAGGCCAGCGGGTGGACACCCCCACGACAGTGACCCCTTCTTCACCGCCAGTGACGGGGATGAACGAGGCCGCCGACATCGCCAAGTGGTGGCTTGGACGGGCGGAGGAGGCGGAGACGTCCCCATCGAACCGGAAGGTGAGGATGAGGATCTCCCTCCTCCCTACCGGAGCTCGGAGCCTTCCGAGACCGAGACGCCCAGGTGGGGCGACATGGACGAGGATGACGACATGGACTTCGGCATCACGAGGAAGCGCCCATCCTCGGACCCACCGAGGCGACCCGGCGGAGACCCACCGGGACCCCCTGGCGGAGGACCATCAGGACCCCCTGGAGGACGCCCACCAAGTGGATCCCCTGGAGGTGGACCACCGGGCGGGGGAGGACCCCCTGGACCGGGCGGACCCGGCGGAGGCCCTCCTGGAGGACCCCCTGGGGACCCCGACGACCCACCAGGGAACGGCGACCCGGATACCACCTGGCGGTGGATTGTCTACCTCCGCAAGAGAGTCCAGTTGCTCGAGCTGGAGGTAGACACGGGCAAGGGCGAGATGGCTCGCATCTCCAGGGTCGCCGCGCGCGCGCAGAAGGAGCTGGACATCGCCAGGGCCGAGACCAAGTCGCTGACCAACGTCGTCAGCGGCCTGCAGCAGAGGCTGGACGCGCTGGAAGCCCGTGGGAGCGTCGGCAGCGACCACCCCCCCCTGGAGTCGGGCTCGTCGGACGACGGCTGGGGACCCGGACCAGGTCCAGGCAGACCCCACTCCCCCGGCGGAGCCCCCAGGAGTCGCCCCAGCGCCAGTGCCCCCTCTCTCACCGCCCCCTCTCACCACAGCGCGGGCCGCCGCAACGAACGCGTGCCGCCCGGCAGTGGCAGTGAGGATTGGCGTGATGAGTGGCTCAGCGCGGAGTACCGCAACCGCCGTGCTCCACCGCGGACACCGGTACGCCCCCGGCGCCCCGCACCAGCCCCTGGGCCAATCCCAATGGCTGGTGGACGTTATGGTGGACTCAGGGATGAGGTCCCCGGAGGAGACGTGGAATGGGATGTCGGTGAAGGTGAGGACCTGGATCTGGACCTGGAGGAGTTCGACATCAGCCCGCCGCGTGGTGTACGACGGGAGGCCGCTGAACGCAGCCGCCAGCGCCGTGATGAGGATGCGTACATGGACGCAGTACGGACCAGGTTAGGGTACATGGAGGAACCGCGGCGTAGCCACAGGGATTCCATGGAGGAGATGGACGTGGCGGCCGTGGGAGTCCGTGGGCGAGGCCGATGGGAACCTCGGTCGACCTCGCGGCCGGCGTTCATGGTCTCCAAGGCCGCGGACGCCGCCGTGTGGGAAGACTTGAAGGACATCAAGCCCCCCATGTACGACGGCAACCCCCTCAACCTCGACCGCTTCTTGGAGAAGCTGGACGATTGGGGGCTGACCGTCACTGAAGACCTGCCTCCCGCGGATGCGGAGAGATATGTCTTCAAACGGTTCCGGTACCGCCTGCCGGAAGTGCTCGGAGAGCTATACTTCATGGCGACCAAGTAGGGGAAAATCAAGACCCTCAAGGAAGCCAAGAAGTGGCTCAACGAGCAGGAGCGGGTGGACGCTCCGCAGGTGGCTGCCAAGCGCTGGAAGTCCATCAAGCTTGAGCATGATGGACGGGAGATCCGCCTAAGGGACTGGCGTGACTTCCGAGGGAAATACACCCTCTTCCGCCGCAACGTGGAGGATTGGAACGAGGGTGACGAGCAGGCTCGCCTGCTCTCCATGCTGCCGGAAGCATGGATCAAGAGGGTCACCAAGGAGGAATCCAAGAGGGCCAAGTCCAACCACACGGTCAAGATGATGCTCCCCAAAGAGTATCACTCGAACGTGGTGGCTTGGGCGAAGAAGAACGTGGCCCGGGATGTCAAACGGCACTCCCTGCGGAACGCTCTTCTCATCACCGTCTCGGGCGATCGCGAGAAGACCGCGATGTGGCGCCTTGACGAGTGTTAGTTGAGCGGCCAGACCATCCGTCTGCAGGCCATCCCGGCGCGGATGAGCTGCGACGAGATCCTGGAGTGGGTTGGCGAGGAAGTACTCAAGGAGTACCGAAACCTCCACCACACCCGCGGGTTGAGGCCCGGCGACCGCGACGTCAACTACGTTGGCGAGGGACCTGGCGGCGAAGCTGCCATGGACCCAGCGGGAGCCGGCAGCGATGAGACTCTCGTCGACGATGACGACGACGATGAGCCCGCCGAAGTGGCCGTTTGTGCCTTCGTGGCCAAGAACCTGAGCGCGGGGAGCAAACCGGGAAACTGGAAGCCCCTGCAGCAGGGTTGGAGGAAGCAGGAGAAGAGGGACCCTCGCCGCATTGGCGACCCTCCGCTGTCCTTTGGGGAGTTCATACGAGCTCACCCTCAGGGCTGTTTCGTGTGTTATGGGAGGAAGCGAGGCTTCAACCATGACCACCGAACATGCCCCATCCACCAGGCCGACACGGAGGCTTACAAGAAGGCGCACGGGTCGAAGAAGCGTGCGCCCGCGGGTATCCGGGAAGCCAACGTGGAGGTGGACAGGGATGAGCTCTCCAAGCTGGCCGCAGGGGACCGAGTTGGCCAAGGAGATCCAGGAGATTAAGAGGAACTGGGTCCCCAGGTCGGACAACAAGAACAAGGAGAACAACCAGAACAACCAGAACAAGGACAAGGACAAGAAGCCTACTCGTAGTGAGAGGAGGAAGAAGGGCGTCAACGACGTTGAGGCCGAGGAGAACACCCCCTCTTCCACAACCGACGCCCCCTAGCGGAGCCCCTGCAGCCAAGGGCCCCAGCTAGGGCGGTCGCAGGATGGTGACGTGGGAAGCGCCGAACCATCCCAGTCGGGAGTCGATAAGCACAAGGGGACTGCCGCGGGCGGAAGGCCCGGTCCGGCGCCCAGTCGCGGAGGCGGGGTGAGGGCAAGTGAAGGCACGAACCCTTGCACCCGTCCGTCCTTCGCGACCAAGAATGTGTTTGATGTACTACAGGATCTATCCGAGAGTATCGGAGGATCACCCGGACCGCAGCTGGATGCTGCAGATGGGCAGCCTGAGCCCATTGTCCACGACCTGCACCAGTCGCTTGTTGAGCTTCTGGAACGGCCGGAGGTCCTGAGTTTGCACGCCGTGCGCCGTGTCGGTCGCGAGCGGCAGTTGCATCTTAAGGTCCGTGCCCTATGCGGGGAAGTGGAAAATGTTTTCGACGTGTTGGTCGACACGGGAGCTCAAGTCAGCTTGGTCAAGGCTGGCCTACTTCCACCAGAGTGTCTGACCGACAGTCGGAAGCCTGTCAGGCTGAAGGTGGCGAACGGCCAGTACATGGTGGGAGGCACGAAGGAAGCGGCCATTGGGCTGCAGTTCGTGAACCATCGTGAGCTGAGCCGCCCAGACCTCGGCAAGGATATCCTCCTGCACGGTCGCTTCTACGAGGTCGAGATGGACTGGGACATGATCGTTGGGTACGACTTCATGATGGAGACGGACTCCGGCGTCCTCCCGGCCCAGGCCTCCATGACCCTGTACCAGGACGACCAACTCTCGTGGCTTTCGTCACCTGAGCACCATGTGGAATGCCAATGGATCCACCCCGAACGCAATCAGCTCGAAGTGGCCGCGCTGGACACTGAGCCAACTGGTCCTGCAAACCAGGAGTACGGCGTAAGGCCGGAAGTGGCGAGCCGAGTTGTCGCGGACTTGGGAGCTTCGGATCTGGCCCTGGATGCGTTCTCTTCAGGAACCTCCGCCCATCTTCGGGTGTGTGAGAAGTACTGGAGCGCACAGGACTCCGCGTGGAAGAAGCACTGGGGTCCGCATCAGGGATTGATGTGGATCCATTGCCCCCGTTGGGACATTCCAAGAGCGATAGCGAAGATTCGCAATGACCGCTCCAAGGCAGTGCTGGTTGTTCCTATGGGATGCACCGAGGAGGAAAGTACCCGACATTGGGTAGCCTCATTGACCAACATGACCTTAAACAAGGTCGTCCTACCGGCTGGAGAGAGTGTCTATCAGGACGCTAAGGGACAGCCCATGCCACCCCAGAGATGGCCAACGGAATTCCACTATGTGGATGGGGGCCTTGATCAGGCCGACACCACGGACTTCGTGTGTGTCAACCGCATCGTAGCGGAGCCTTGGAGGCAATGCTTTGCGGTTCCCCCCGTTGACATCGAAGAATCTGATTCGGAAGACCCCCTCACTGAAGAGGAGTGGGATCTGGTTCAGGGGTATATGGATCAGCCCTTTCACGACTGGGGAAACCAGCGTGAGGGCAAGGGCCAGGACAGAGCCTGGTGGGAAGTGGACTCGATCGTCTCTGGTTCCTATGACGGGAACACCTTCGTGCAGAGGGTGCTGGACCACCTATCCAGCCAGGACGAGCCAATCGGGGGTAACCCACCCACCTACGGCGATCTATTCCGAGGCAAGACCAGAGATGGCCCTTTGGGCTACCTGGGAAGACCACCTGAGCCGAAAGCGAGCGGAGTAGCTACCCCTCAAGTAAGCTCCGTGGTTCAAGTGCCCGGAAAAGCCAAGGCGGAGTCCGATGGCTGCCCCAAGATCCAGGCATTGAGGGCCAGGCTGAAGCAGAAGTATGGTGATACCTTCTTCAGCGGTAAGCCTGTGTTTCCCCCACCGGTGCGCGGACCGTATGGCGAGGCCAAGATACGACTGAAGCAGGACCCCCGTGTGTACCGGCACCGGGAGTTTGCCCTGAGGGGCGAGAGGAAAGAGGCCATGGAGAAGATCCTCTGTGACTTCATCCAGAGAGGCTGGCTCGAGCCGTGCCACTCCGAATGGGCCTCTCCGTGCTTCGTCGTCCCCAAGAAGGTGGCCGGTGAATGGCGGCTCGTGGTCGACTACCGCGGCCTGAACGCCCAAACGCAGCACGACAGCTATACGCTGCCCCTCATTGAGGACATGCTGCAAAAGCAACACCGGCGGAGGATCTTCACGGTGATTGACCTGAAACATGGTTATCATCAGATAACTCTCGCCGAGGAGTCCCGTGCCTGCACAGCCATGAGCACCCCACTTGGACCTCTCCAGTGGAAGGTGATGCCCATGGGCGTTACCAACGGCAATGCGGCTTTTCAGCGGATGCTGGAGAACCTGCTTGAGCCAGTGCGCCACTGTGCGGACCCCTTCGTGGACGACGTGATCATCGCGTCCGGGGACCCCAGCATGAGCTACGAGGAGCTCCTGGAGGCACACGAGAGGGACGTCACTCGAGTGCTGGACCTTCTGGTTCGGCACAAGCTCACGGGCAGCAGTGACAAGGCCACCATTGCGGTAAGCGAGGTGGTCTTCGCTGGCCACGTAGTCGCAAACGGGCAGCGAAAGCCCATACCTGGCAAGGTGGCTGCGATTGAGCACTGGGAAAAGCCCAAAACGGTCTCTGAGCTACGGGCGTATCTGGGGTTCTGCAATTACTACTCGGGGTATATCAAGATGTATGCCGAGTATGCAGCCCCCATGACGACCATGCTCAAGGGCAACCGAGAGGAGACCAAGAAGGGGTCCAAGAAGGCTCTGGTCTGGACAGCTGAGTCCGACCGTGCCTTTGAGGGGATGAAGCAGGCGCTGCTATCCGCAGTGGGTCTGCACCTCGTGGATCCCGACCGAGGGTTCGTCCTGCGCACCGACGCTTCCGACTACGCCATTGGCGCTGTGTTGGAGCAAGTGCTTGACGACGGGAGGCACGTGCCCGTGGCCTTCTGGAGCCGAGTCCTGGCGGAAGGCCAGAGACGGACGTGGACGCCCCGTGAAAAGGAGGCGTATGCCATCGTCATGGCTCTCAGGAAATGGGCTGGGTACATAGCCCTCCATCCCGTCACCGTCTGCACCGACCATCAGAGTCTGCAGTCGTGGCACAAGGAGCACGTGGACACCCCCTCAGGTCCCGCCTCCCGACGGGCAAGATGGCGTGAGACCTTGGCCAAGTTCGACCTTACGGTTGTTTACATTCCTGCTAAGGATAACACCGTGGCGGACTGTCTCAGTAGGTGGGCGTATCCCGCCAGCAAGGGCATGCAGGATATCTCTGCCCATGGCGATGAGGCTGAGACCGCTGAAGCCAAGAGGATCATTGAAATGGAGCGCCTGATGGAGGAGGAGGGTGCAAAATGCTTCGTCGTCATGGCTGCGGATGCCCCCCTCGCGTCGAGGGTGAGCAGAGCGGTCAGAGTACTCGCCCCTGATGGAGCTGAGTCCGACAAGCACCTCTTCCCGGAGTCTTGCCTCCAGGACGACTGGACTGACGACTACGCCAAGTCTGAGGCCTTTGCGGCCGAGTATAGGGCTGTGACCGACCCTGACGACGGGCAGAAGTGGCCAAAGGGGCTGACCGAGGAAGATGGCAAGCTCTACCGGAATGGTAAGCTGCTAGTACCGGAGTCCCGGGTGCTCGAGCTTTGTGAAGCTTGGCACCACCAAATGCTGCACCCAGGGGTCAAGAAGCAAGCTCTTGACATGCAGCGTCGGTTCGAGATCGACCATATCGTTCTCTACACCGCCATCAAGAAGGTCAGGAAGGGTTGCTCGGTCTGTCAGGCCTGCAATCCCGACAACCGGAACGTCAAGGGGGAAGCCCAATGGACCCCGGTTCCTGACCAGCCCATGGAGAGCGTGGCCATGGACGTCTTCTCCATGCCCGAAGTGCACATTGGCAAGGAGACCTTTGACTGTGTGGTTCTCTGTGTGGACCGCCACAGCGGCTACGTTGTAGCTGTTCCGGCACGCAAAAAGGGGTTGCTTGCCAAGGAAGTGGCAGTCATGATGATTCGTCATTGGCTGACCGTCTTTGACATCCCCCGCACCATTTGCAGTGACCGAGGGCCCCAGTTTACTGGTGGCTGGTTCAAGGCTATGTGTTCCCTCATGGGAATACGACATGCCAAGAGCGTTGCCTATCTCAGCCGGTCTAACGGCCGTGCTGAAGTGGCTGGACGGCAGCTGTTCGAGAAGCTGCGCAAGATCCACATCACCAATCCACGTCGGAACTGGTTCGAGGAGATGTGGCCTGCTCTGAAGGCCCATCATGACACCCCCACTCCGGGCGGTTTGTCCCCTCACCAGATTTTGTTCGGCAGGGACCCCCTGGGTAGAGGACTTCCCTTGTCTGGTGATGGCATGGCCATGAATGCCAGGGAATTCTTCGCGCGGCAAGAGCAAACGGCGCGGGACATCCGCCAGCAGCTCGAGAAGGAGCATGCTGAGCGTCAGAAGTCCGCCCCAAGCTCGACAGCGCAGAAGTTCAGGGTGGGAGACCCGGTGTGGGTGATCAGACCCCGCCCTATGGGCACCCACCGCACCAAGACCTGGTTCACACCCGGCGAGGTGGTCCGCAGGATTGGTGAGGACACCTACCGCATCAAGGTGGGTCACGGACAGTTCCGGGAGCGCCACGAGAGTCAACTCCGTGTGCGGGAACCCGACCTCCGTGGCCAACATGTGTCCCTGAGCTATGCCACACATGAGGCTGATTCGGATGATGACTATGCTGAGCAGGACGACTATACTGTCGAGAAGATCCTGGCTCAGCGTCCGAAAGCCTCGGCACCCGGAGGTCTGGAGTTCAAGGTTCGTTCGCGAGGCTATGGGCCGTCCCACGATGCCTGGGAACCGGTCTCCTCGTTCGTGCCGCGGGTCAATACTCCCTTCATGGAGTACATCCGCAAGCACAAGACCAAGATCCACGTTTCGGACTTGGCAGCACTCACCCGGGCGATTGCAGCCAGGGGTGCCTGATCAGCGCCCTGAGCTCTCCCCTGATGTGCTTTGAGGCGCTTGTGAGGCCGACGGATCGTCCCTCACTTGCTTAGTCTCTCTCATCTTCCGGTGACCTGCCATCAGAGTGGCCATATACCCCCCCCCTGCTGAATCCAGAGGAGGATGGCCCCTCTCTTTCACTTCTTTTCGTCACTCCCCCCCCTGCTGAATCCTTGGGAAACCAGGTAGGGCGACTGACCTTCATATTTCTGAGCTCTTGGGGCCTTGAAGCCCATACGTCGTTGCGCAACGGATGCCGCTGTCATCGGCATTGCGAATTTTCGGTGTGTGGTCTGGTTCCATGGCACTTGCGGAATCCAGACCAGTTGACGTGTGTCAGCTGACTATATATGGCCTGAACTCAGGCGTTTTCCCGTCCACCCTCCTGCATTGCCTTATCCTGACCGTGGCGTGGTTTGGCGCTCTGTCCGGAGCGTGTTTACACGCCTATTTACCCAGATTATTGCTTGTTTTTCTGCCCTCCAGGATATGTGCATCTGTATGTTTAGTGTCATCAGCCCATCGCTGAGGGATGGACTGTTTTTCACCAAGAATCGGGATACAGAGGCGCCCTGAGTCGCCGTTTACATGTTTTTACATATGGTCCAGCCTGGACCAGTACCTCAGTACATATTCTACTGTTTGAGTGCCCGTGATACCGTGTTGCCCTATTCGCTGTGATGTGGAGATCCTGATGGCGCCAGGCGGGAAGCCCAGTTGCCTGACTACACTCCCAGCGGTCCGCCACTGTCAGTCCCAGTGTGAGCCTACCGATTCGCAGACGCACTTGCATTCGGATGGCGGCCTCCGGTGCTCCTGACCTCGGTCAGTCTGCCTGGGAAACTGGTGGTTTGAGGAGTCGACGCCTCCGCCCACACTGCATGAGGACTCCCTCATGTATGGCCTTCGTGGTAATAGGGCGAGGGAAAAGACGGCCTTGATGCCCGATCCCTTAAGGAGGAGCTCCCTTAAGATCTGGGGTTCTTAAGGAGTTCGACTATGGCACTCTGGACTCGCGTCGTATGGATATGGACATGGTGCGCCCGAGGAAGGACCCGTGGGGACTCTCCCCAGTCGGCGGGCCTTGGGAAGCTTGGGGTAGCCTGATGGATCTTTGTGGTCGCTCTCGACCTGTGGGACCACCTCGGTCGTCGTGTGTCGCCTATGTTGGCCTTGTATGCCACTGCCACTGTGGTGGTGACCGTAGCAGCCGGCACCCGGTGCGCCTGGTATGGGTTAACGGGTCCTTTGGATGCCGAACAATCGCCGCCAGGACCCGGGACTTGATACTTGATACTGTACCTCTTATTACTAACACCTACAGCATCATACCTGTTTTACTATGCGTTGGAATGGGCAGCCTAACCCAGAATCAGCCTGAAGTGAGGATTGACACCCCCCCCCTTCAGGGGATGGTCCTGGGTACCCGCTGCCATGCTTGGGTGTTATCGAGCCCCCCCCAGGGTTTGCTCTAAGGAGGGGGGTGAAGCGGTACCCAGAACCCCATGGCTAGGTTACGGCATACAACCGGTCTCCGGTCCACTAACCCCATGTACGGAAGGGAAGACGCCCGTTGACGCTCCATTCCGTACCGTAAAGCCCCGCATCGGCAACCGATGCACCGCCAGCGGAGATTTGTGTATCAGAATATCAGGAATCAACAGGGTTTTATTTTCATATTGTTTCCGTCAATTTTCACGCTTCCGTTCTGACACTCACTGTTTTGACTGCTGGCGGTTGGATCGCGACTTTACCGTAACCGCCAGTTTAACTGTTTATAATGGAAATACTAACGCAATCCGTCACGAAGGCTCCAAAGCCTTCAGGAACTGCATGGACGCTTCCGCAATTTTCACATCTTACACTCGCAACCTTAATCCGAATTTTCAGGATGTCGAAATCGGATTTTCGACTTCGACATCCCCGCACTTGATTTGACCTCTTTCGAGTGGACCTACGTGCTTCCCTATGCACGAATCAACTTTCCTTTTATCCTGCCCTCCATTTGTCTTAAAGATATGGGCAAAACAAGTTTGATTCGTGAGGCCACTTGTGAAGGTCATATCTCGTGTTGCTTGCGAGGAATGACAATAAGGAAACGTGGGATGTATTCACAATACTCCCGACGTAATTTAGGAAGCATTATATGCCTTGCGTCTCCACACGTGCGCGCTAGTGTAATGGATCATGGTCAAGAGGGTAGAGTTTGCGTTACAACTCATTGGCCATGATATTGCGTGCGTTAAGATAACTTTCGAGTGTAGCGCGCAAGTGTTGGTGTTGCATAGGAACTCTCCTTGAGTTCCTATGAGCGATTGACACAAAGTTATGCCCTTGGAGGGGCATGACATATCGTGGTGGGAGCTACCTTTTTGGGCAATATGGAGTATGTGCCTTGGGTTGTGTTGCGTGCCCATTTGGCGGGTCCATAGCTCCAAACCAAGCCCGCCAATGGACCTCATATTGTGCAAGCCCCTTCTCCATACTCCCTACGATCAATTGCAAGCCTAACCTTCGTGAAGGGAAGCTTGTGTGGCGATCCCGAAGCGATACGTTGGGAGCAAGGTGTGTGTTTTGCAATTTTCCATATTTTCATGTGCCCACTTGGGAAGTAGCGCTCGTAACCTTGCAAGGCGCCCCAAGTGGAGCACATATGTGGAATCGAAGGTCATTGGTGTCAAGTCATTGTGTTTAGAAGGATTAGTTGATTGCACGATCCAAGCCGAAGATATTATAATATAATTGTGCGCCTTTCAAGGCACTTTTGTGTGTATTTGTGCCAATTTTGCCGTTTTTGGCTCGTCATGATGTCAAGTGGCGACCGTGTATCTCAACGTTGCGCTCAATTGACATCATGACCTAGTTTTGTTATGAGGGTACATACTTCGGTGCCCAACATATCTTCGACCCGGCGAATAACTCCTCTTGGACTTGGCATACCGTGGCCGCCATGTTGGCGATTTGGGACTATCCCAAATCATGGGCTCACTTGGCGAACCTGCCATTCCCAAAACCGGAGGAGTTGGGCGACGCCCAAAAGATATGTTGGACACACATAACTTGATACCAATCCTATGGCACACTCCGGTCCAGGTCGGGCATGTGCCTCCTTTGCCCCAACCATGAGTGTGCGCATCTTTGGCCATTTTGAGCAATTTTCTACTTTTGCTGCCCGCCGTGCACTATGTTCTAACCCTCGTGCACGCCGGACGCATGGACCAATGGACCATATATGACATGGGTGTTATGGGTAATGGTCCCCATGGTCTACACACCACGTGGGCGAAGCGGAGCCACCTTCGTTGAGGTGCTAGCCCAAAATGAGTGTGGGCAATTTTGCCATTTTTGCATTTGTGGACCCGGTTGGGATCGTCACCACGCCAAGTAGCATGGAGATCTTTGGGAGCCAAGGGCATGGGAGTCTCTGTTGGACTCACGGTGGATCGCGTATGGAATGGCGGATCCGATCTCCAAGCCGGCGTGGAGATATACTATTGGGAGCACACCAAATTTTGGCTCATTTCAAGCAGCCAAAATGACCCAATTTTGGGACCCCAATTTCCCCCTTCCGTGTGGTCAATTGGCGGCCCCATTTCTCTAAGTCCATAGGGAGCCCGGACCTAAATCCAAGTTGTACACTCAGATGTAAGTCCTAGGTCCTGCCTCCTACCCTGTGAGCCATTGGCCTTACCTTGGCCGGGCGAGCCACGCGTGGGAATGACGCCAATTTTGGTGATTTTGGCATCATGACCCCACTTGACTCATCCGTGTTGCCCTGATGCTGGGACCTCAGAGGGAACCAGGTTGGGTGAGGGCTCCAGGGAGTTCGTACTCGAAGGGCATAGGGTCAGTTGCCTCGTCCCTACCTCTGGCGGGTCCGCACGAGGGGTCAATTCTGGAGATCTTCGAGTTAATTTCAGTTTGGGCTGAAACAGCCCATTTTCAGCTACCAACTCCTGGGTGATAATGGCGGGGCCATATCTCTCGCTCGGAAGGGGAGTTGGGACCTGCCGTTGAGGGAGCATAGTGAGTCACTGTCGGTTGACCTTGGAGCGTATTGGTTTACAGGAACTCGCCTGTGGCTAGGTGGGACATCTCTCCCATTGGCAGGATTTCAGGGTCCGGACTGAGCAGGGCATGGGTTGTGTTTGAGCCCCCGCCCCCACCAGCCACAGGGAGGGTCGGACCTGGGATTGGGATATGAGTTGGGACTGAGTGTCTATTGTCCTGTAATGCCCTTACCCCAGTCCAGTCTTAACCCCATGTGTACATCTCCTGATGTGTTGCTGTACATACTTTCGTTCCCTCATTTCAGAGTGGCAAGGATTCTGAAACGCTTTGTCACATGACACGAGCGTATTGATGCCCTTGTGAGCGTAGTGCTTTGCCTGCCTGCTCACCTGTGCGTGTCACCGCAGCGTCCCGTGGCCGGCCCCCCACGGGAACGCGTCACCATAATCTGGCATCTGGTCTCATGGCTACAAATGACACCAGCCAGTTTCACATATCTTGGACTCCATGAAGGGATACCCTATTTTTTTGACGCTCGACGACATGGCGACGCTCGTTTTCTGTTTTCTGGCAGTGGGATGTCACATCCTGATTTCATCATGAATCATGGATCATGGATCATCATGTACATTCTTCACTCAGACTTTCAATTTTCGAATTTTCGAGCTTGAACGAAGCTTTTTCTGTGTGCCCTGAGGTACCTAGCCGTTTCATTCAAGTCGATGGCCATCGCGAAGCACAGATCTCAGCACAATTTTGCTCAATTCAGCTCAATTTCACACATTTTGCCTTAGATTAGGCAGTTTTTGGTCACTTTCGCCGTTTCGTTCACTTCACCTGACCCAGCCTGACATACTGGCGTATGTTTTCAGAGGGGGAGTGTAACGGCAGCAGTGACAGCACTCAATTATACACTGATGTGATCAGAATTCCAATGATTCTCAGATGTACATTAGTGCAGTAAATTTTCCGCTTCATTTCATGTTTTCCGTTCGCGGCCAGATGTCGCCTGTGAGCGCGCGTCGAGTCGCATTTGTCTTTCGTGATTTCCCAATCGGATTTATTTAAATTATTTTGAATGATTCCACGTTGTGTCATTATGTGCGATGAATGCGCATTGAGATTCTATGTCTGCTCCATTTTTGTAGACCGGGTTTCGTACTCTTCATATTCCACCATGGAGTTCAAAGGACTTACAAGTGCTTCGCATATGTCGCTCCCAGAGGCTGGATATGGGTCCGAAGAGGGTTATGTGGGTTCGGAGATATCAGGGGCAGTGTCGGGCGTTACGACCCCTGGGGCATCAAGGCTACAGGCTTCGCAGTCACAACAAAGATCAACCACTATGCAGCGGTTACACTCGCTCGGCATGGCGGTGCTGTAATGGATAAACTCCACAGGCCGGACATCTCCTCGTTCCCAATCTACCACTTCCATGACCTCCACAATGGGCTCTTGCTGCAAGAGGGCTACTAACTCCGGCTCCGGTATGCACTGCCGCGTGGAGTCAGGATCAGTCCGCTTGTCTCGTGTTGTTGTGGTTTGTTTCTTGGGAACTCGACTGCACTCCTGTGCCTCTTTGTTTCTCAAAATCCGAAATCCAAAATCCCAATCGACAAACCTCGCAGGATCTTTAGACGGGGCACCAATAATAACACAATCTCGAAGACATAAACCCTGTTCAGAGATCGAAGTATCTTACAGCGCTCATTCACAGTTGGCATTCGATGCTTCTTTATTATTCACAGACTGTCAGCGCGATTGCAACTGCGACTTGCGATTTGCGCGCTGTTGCGCTGCGCTGTTGCGCTGATGCTGTTCGAAGCCATAACACTACCCCCCCGTTGAGACCTCGAAGAGGTCTCACTCACCTGGGCGGGCGTCACAATGTCGAATCAGAGCAGGCCCAGAGAGAAAAATGTTTTTTTGGGCCTCGACATGTGTTGGCTACAGAAGCATAACAGTGGACCAGTCCTGGTCGAAACAGTGGACCATTTCTGGTCGAAATCACACACCGAGGTGCAGTCATGGGACACCCGTCGTCAGCGCCTCATTCACACGCCGTGTTCGACTCTGCCACGGCTGCGGCTTTCGGCGGAAGCTGCAGAAGACAACCTCGCCAGGCACACTGCACGGGCGCTGTACCCGCAGCAAGGCTGTGGGCACGTCGAACCATAACATACCATAACATCGAAGCTGGATGCTCAGCAGACCAACAGGCCTATACATCTGTCAGCTCGACAGGACATATGAAGGCAGTCGATACCATTAATGGCATCCAGACCGTCGAATAAGCCATTACTTGGCATCCAGACTGTCGAATCAGCCATTACTTGGCATCCAGACATGTGGAATCAGCACAGACATGTCGAATCAGCAGTCCGTGCCTCACGTGAACCTGTACGAACGATCCACGGGAAGTCGACATAGTTCATGCACTTCCTTTAGTGTCTCGACGCCAGCCATGAACTTGAGGGTGTCATGACCCGTATAGTGTCGACGGATATCACTGTCGAGGGCAGGCTTCTGAATCAGGATACCAGATCGATGGTTCAGCAATCGAAGGTTGGGATCACTAGGTCGGTCGTCGACGGGGCACTTGTACTGGAATACGAAGACATGTTCACGGGCAAGCGCTCGAAATTGTCCAGGTCCCAGTGTTTGTGCCCTGGTCGAATAGAAGTCCCAGAGGCTCGACGGTTTCCAAACGTCCTCACTCCACAGATCGGCCCGATTGGTGACCTCGAAGGAGTATCCGTCATGTCGACCAGTAGACCACCGATAGGTTTCCTTCGAACCAGTACCAGCGGCCATGCTGTGGTAGAACTGACCAGTTCGCGTATCGACTCGCCACCACGGCGTGTCGGCAATCGAAAGTCGTCGTACGACAATGACATCGCTGATGTTGTCCTTTTCAGGGCCGAGGGCATATCGGTCGACAATCTCAAGCGTGTCGGTTCGAGAACCTTCTTCTTGGAGTCGACCGAGGTGTTGATGGACATAGTGGCCGTCAGCGAGGGAACTCTGCAGAGCGAATCGAACCGTTTCTGCAGTCACAAGGCTCGAAGCCGTGTCAACAATGACCGCTTCGAGGACTTGGTCTCGGCAGCTGACCTTGCGTCGATGTGCAGCCTTAAAGTCTTCGTGGATCGGCGTGAGGTACTTGAAGAATGGGATGTCGAAGTGGTGCTGATAGGCATTCGACTCCATCGACAAGAACCGGTGATCGAGGGGGTCCGGGTGGAACGGGTCGCTCGCAGGCGAATCGGTTTTCTCGATCTCCTCCCGCTCGTTAGCATAGACGTCCCTTCGAAACTTGACCGCTCGACGCCAACGTTGTCCATCTTGGTATCAGGCCTCGTAGGAGGACATGAGGTATGTCGAGGTACCCAGGCGTCGAACCAAATTGGGGGCATCCACGAAAGGGAAAAGATTGGCATACTCTTCATTCGATGAGTGAAGGGCAGCAACTCGTCGGATTGCCCTATCGAAGTCGTGGTACCCGAGTCGTCCGGGTCCAGTCTGGTAGATCGTCGCCAACTGGACAAGGTCGATGGGGTCGCCTGGTGCGACGGCGTTGTACGCGTAGGGTTAGATCTGTTCTCCGAGTCGAAAGTACTCCTGGAGCTGGACCGCAAGGTCCTGTGTTCGATGTCGAGCGCACCCATATCGCTTATACCCAAGTCGAGAGGTGCCTCGAAGGCCGCGCAGTTGGTGTCGGCGAAGAAGCAAATCGACTTTGTACGCAAGGAAGGGGGCTCGATCGTCGAAGAGCCAGTCGTTCGCCTGGCAAGCTTTTTGAAGATCGCGGATAACTCCCATGATCGAAACGGCAACAGGAGCTTCTCGTCTCATCCTTTCGTGGGTCCAGAAGCGTCGATACTTGAAGATCAGGTCGATTCCATCGGCAACGTTTATCAGGTCGTCGATACCCGAGATCTCTCGATGCATGCGGTTGAGTCGAGCAATTTGACTCGGCAGGGTATGTTCGGTGAGGTCTTGTCGGAATCCCCAATCGAGCTCTTCGTCATAATGTCGCCATTTCATGAGGGCCGCTCGAACGTTTTGACAAGCCACTTCGATTTTCGTGTACCATTGGTATCCCGGCTTACCACCAAGGTTTTCACGCTCATCGAAAGACGTGTCAGGGGCACTTCGAGCCAATTCGTACGGGAATGGTGCGGTTCGACCCCAACTGTCGATGCAGATGGTCTTGCCCAACTCGACAATGGCGGCATTTGCGTTCGACACGACTTCATAGTGTTTCTCGCTCAGGAACGTGTGTGGCTTTCGAAGACCAGCCATGGTACTCGACGCAATAGTGAGTACCGATGGTTCGAGCTTAGTGTACTCCGTCTTCATCGGATCATCCTCATGTGTCCCAAATCGATAGGGTGGCTTCAATCCGAACGTTCCCAAGTGTCGAAGTTCGTCGATGGTCTCGATTTCATGATTGTACTGCGGCATGTTGTAGGGCTGCCATTTCAACTCCGGCACCGGCACAGAATCTCAGCTGGGTGGTGCTGTCGACCGCGCGGTTTCGTAAGGATATTCTGCTTCGTCGTCGGACTCGAGTGGCCAGGGTTCAGCGTCGTAGTTGTAGTCATCGTCGTGGTAATAGGAGTCGGCGTCGTGGTAGTAGTAGGAGTCGGATTGGTTCGTTCGAGTAGAAGCTTGTGTTTTCGGGGCATTCCAATGCCAGGATTGGTCGACCCAGTCGTCTTCGACTTTCGGCTCTCCGGTACCCGGATCCTCTCTGGATGACCTCGATGTCCAGGTGTTCGGCCTCGATGTCCAAGAACTGTCGACCCATCCGGGCGCTGAACAGAAGAAGGAAGATCAGTCGTCGTACCCCGTGTAGCAAGCAAGATCTTCATCATCAGAATCGAACCAGTCAGGGCTTGAGCACCGCTCTCGAAAGTATTCTGCATCGACCGGGGGAGGGGGCCCGTACAGCTTACAGAGTTCCGGCGGCATGTCGGGTGGAGTCCCTCCCTTCGTCGGTTCCAGAACGGGCAAGCTGGCCAGGGCTATCTCGAGCACTTCCAAGCCTTCAGCGCCTCCTGTTATGATGGTTCGTCCACTCGGCGCTATTCCCGCAAATTTCCCGCGAGGGAACACACCTCCCTTGCCTCCTTTCGACGGGCCTCTTTTTCCTTTCGAGCTCCCAGCATATGCCGACTGGCTGTAGTGCGGCGGTTCGAATGGATCGAGAGGTCGATTCCGACGAGTTGGCGCTGATGCTACCGACAAGCAGCGGCCAGTTGAAGTCGTCCTCGCTGGGGGTTCAATCGCGTCAACATCGATGACGTTCGACGGTGTCGCTCGAGAAGGCGGAGGTCGAGAGGAAGCTCGGGGCGTCCGGGATGTAGTACCATAGGCGGAGGCTCCGGTGTTCGACCCGGAACCTCGCATGAGTTTTTTGAAAAACCACGCTGCAGAGAAGAGTAAGGGTGTTACTCAGTTACTCAGGGTGGAGTCGACAGAACTCAAGGTACACAGGATCCTCCTTTAGAGCCTTGCTCGACTCCCAAGACCATGTGTCGTCATCCCATTCACAACGGTACAGGAATGTGCGGCGCTTTTTAGATCCCACTCGGCGTCTAGCCACAATCTTGACAAGTCGAGGAGATTCTCCAGTTTTGACAGGGGGCATCGGAAACTCCCACACCGGCTGTCCCTCTCGATGGACGTAGGGTTTTATGCTGTCTCGATTGAAAACTCGCAACCCATCGAAGGGGGCAGGGATGTCCAGTTTGACATTCTCGCCCTTGTTCAGTACCTCGAGTATTTTGTAAGGGCCGCACCAGACAACATCGAGTTTCCCTTTATGTCGATATTCAGGCACCAACACCCACCATCGTTCACGGACTTCAGGCACTCGAACGTGTCGGTCCATTTGCAGGACCACATGCATCTGGCGTCGACGTTCCTCGGCAAGCATTGCACGCACAGAATCGAAGGTACGTTCCGCTCGTTGCATGTAATCATTCACGGTCGATGGTTCATGTGCATGAGAAGTCATTCGGGGAAAATCCAATGGAAAATGGGGTGTTCGTCCTTCATCTATCTCGAACGGGGATAGTCGAAGACTATTGGATGTCAGGTTGTTGAACTGGATTTCGGCGAACAGGAGGTCGACATCCCACTCGTTGTTGCCGAAGATGCCGTGTGTACGCAGGCGCTGGAGAATGGACTGATTGCTGCGCTCCGCCAGGCTATTGCCTCGAGGGTGGTTGGCCACTGTTTGATGCATCTCAATCTCGAAGCGCTGGGCCAACTCCTTCCACGCCTGAGACTCGAACAGCTTGTCTCGGTCAGAAACAATTTGTCGAGGGCATCCTTTCAATCGAATAACCTCACGTAGGAACACATAGATGAGGTCGTCGGCTGTCATATCCTTGCGACAAGGGATGAACATTCCACGCTTGGAGAATTCGTCGACTACAGTCATGATGGCATCATGGCCCCTTGTGGTCGGCGGCAATCCCGAAACCCAATCGATGGACACACTGTGCCATTTGGTGTCGGGCACCGGCAAGGGTCTTGGGACTCTGGCGGTGTCGACTCGTCTTGATTTCGCCGCTTGACAGACATCGCAACTTAGTATGTATCGCTCGACATAGTGTCGTAGGTGTGAACATACGTAGTCGCGCTTAATCAGGGCCATGGTTCGAAGGACTCCTGAGTGGCCATAGAACTCCGACTCGTGATACATAGCCACAATCGATGTAACCAGCGTTCGGGGAACAAGCACACGTTTGCCCATCGTCGACAAATGGAAGAATTTGCCATCATTGAAGGACAAGTTGGCATCTCGAAGCTGGTGTCGTGCCGCAGGCCTTCGAATCGCGACTTCGTAGATGTGTTTCGTCCGGGGGTCCTCCCGATAGGCTGCCGCCCACACAGCTGTCGAAGTCAAGTCTTTGCACTGATAATGTCGATGTACTCGGCGGTGTGTGCCCTTAAGACTCGAAGGGTACGGCGTCTTCGACCCAACCTTCGGCAAGGTAACCGATTGCAACGTGCCGTCAGGGTGACGTCGACGGCGAATCAGTTCCGCCATGGTCAGTGCGTATCGAAGTTCATTGCCAAAGTTGACTCGAAGGGGGCGATCCATGCTTACATCGGGGAGGTCGTCGGTGTCAGTAGACGTGTCTGGCTCATTGTGAGCCTCATCGAGATGCATGTTTGGTTGGTGTGAATTCTCAGCCATGATCTCGTCCGATGGTGCTGGATCCAGTCTCAGGTCCTCCGGCTCCGCAGTTGTCGCGCTCGACGGTCGCGGCTCCAGGTCCTCCGGCTCGACGGCGGGTTCGGTGTTGAATTGGAGGGCTGGTTCCGCAAGCTCATCTGCGTCAAGTTCCTTCCCCACGGAGCGTCCGCTTCGTAGTGAAACGTACAGGTGGTCGTACGGCTGGGGCCACACCTCGTCATGGGAGAATGAGTCTTCGAGTACATGTAGGAACTCATCGACAGGTTCTCCTTCCGGTGAAGCCCAATCTTCGACCAGGGGAATTGCGAAAGCTCGCGTACGTGTGGCATTTTTGATATCCATCAACTGCCGCGAAGTTAGACGGGAGCAGGCGTCTGCCGCAGGGTTCTCGAGGCCCGGCACGTACCACAACGTCAGGTTGTATTCCTCGAGGAATTGGGACCATCGTGCTTGCCGTGGTGTCAGTGGTCGAGGACAGGTCTTGAGATATCGAAGACTTTCGTGGTCAGTGTGCACGTGCACCTGCTGCGGTCCTCGAAGTAGGTGAAACCATTGTTTCAAGGCTAATACGATGGCCAACAACTCCTGTTCTCCAATCGGGTTTCGAGTTTCGGCAGGTTGCATCTTCCGCGACATGAAGGCAATAGGTCGAAGATGTCCCTTGTACTTCCCATGCGCACATCGTTGCGCCAGCGTAGCACCCACGCAGTCTTTCGAAGCGTCTGTGTACAGGTGATACGGCTGTCGGGGGTCGATAGCACTGAGATGTGTCGCGCTGATCATCGCCTGCTTCAGCTTGTCGAAGGAAGCTTGGTGGACGGCTGTCCATTCCCACTCGAAGTCTGCCTTAAACATTGCAGTCAGAGGGGCTGCGACGCTTGGAACCCTTCGACAAACTGCTGGTAAAATCCACACAATCCAATGAACTGTCGAACTTCATGGACCGTAGTTGCTGGAGGCCAACCTCGAATGACCTTGATCTTTTCGGGGTCCATGTGTACTCCATCCCGGTCGATGATGTATCCGCAGAAGGGCACTCGACTCTGAAAGAATGTGGATTTATCCATGCAGGGGAAGAGCTGGTGCTTACGGAGTAGTTCATGTACCAGGTCGAGGTGTCGTTGGTGTTCGTCCGCATCCTTCGAGAAGACGAGGATGTCGTCAATGTACACCCATACAAAGATCCCCAAGTGGTCTCGAAGGATATCATTCACGACGCGTTGGAACGTCGATGGCGCATTGCAGAGGCCAAAGGGCATAACAACCCACTCGAAGGCGCCAAATTGTGTGTTAAAGGCGGTTTTCTCGATATCTTCGTCTTGAATTCTGATTTGGTGGAACCCACTAACAAGGTCAATCTTTGAGAATACGGTGGAACCCCCCAGTGTACTCAAGATGGATTGGATCGATGGCAAAGGACATCGATCTCGTACAGTTCGTGTATTCAACGCTCGGTAGTCGACGCACATACACCATTTACCATTCGCTTTCTTCACCAGTAGGCAACCCGCTCCGTATGGACTCGAGGATGGTCTGATGCGACCAGATCGATGCAACTTGTCCAATTGTCGTCGAAGTTCATCTAGTTGGCTCGGATCCATTTTGTAAGGGTGTACCCACGGTGGATTGTCTTCCGAATCGAGGCGTATTCGATGATCTCTTCCAGGTCGATGCGGAGGTAGGTCTCCATACTCCGCTTTCTCCCGGTCGTAGAGGTCCACCCACTTGTGTAATCGACTCGGTAGTTTGCGTCGAACAGGGTCAAGCCCGTCATCATTGCCATCACTGGCTTGCATCTTATACATTTCATCGACCGGCGCTGCTGGTGGAGGCATGCAACACAGAAATACTTGATCTCCCGTGAGATCAGATCGACGGATCTCTCTTTTGAGTTTCGGCAACGAAATGTACTCAATCTCCATATCGCTGCACTCCTCATCGGTGATACCATCTTCCGTTTCGGACTCATCGTACGTGTCAGTACTGCGCTGAACGTGTGTCGACGAATATAGGTCAGGGTGTTCGTTGGCATGTGGGGTAGGATTCCCAACCGGACTCGCTTTCGAGGAACTGGATGAAAGTATCGAAAGAAGGTCCAGCTTCGAAGCTGCTTGAAACTGCAGCTGGGTGGAGTGTCTTGATTCGCCAAAAGACAACCGGTACGAAATTGAACCAGGTTGGATGTCGGCGTATCGCTCCTTCCAGTTGACAGTTGGATTGTAGCTTCGAAGCCATGGTAGTCCAAGCACTACATCCGGCAAAATCTCCAAGATCTTGAAGTGATGACGAAATACAAGCTCTCCAACTCGAACATAAGCTCGCGTGTAGTACCGTACTTCGACTTGGACACCTCCTGCTGTCAAGACATGTCCAGGGTTTCTCAGTTTATAGAGGGGAAGTCGCGCCCTCTTTGCTGTTTGCATCGACATAAAGTCACTGGTCGCTCCACAGTCGACCAACAGTTCCACGCTGAAGTCAAAGGAGTCTTCACGACATGCGCAAATGCGCCCTCGAACCGTGAACAGAGAAGCATGCTCAGGTTCGGTTCCTTCGACAGTGACACTTCCAAGCGTCGAATTCTTTTCGGGTTTTTTGGTGCTGGTGGTGGTGTTCAGCTCTTCTCGAGGACGTCCGCCACCAGGTCTTCGGACTTGTTTTCTAGGCCGTCGTAGGCCTTTCTCTGCTCTTGGAGCGGGATCGAGACCGTCCCTTGCTGTCTCGACTTTGATCTCGTTTCGGTGTGTTCGACCGTGATTCCCGACTTCCTTGTTGTGGTTTGTTTCTTGGGAACTCGACTGCACTCCTGTGCCTCTTTGTTTCTCAAAATCCGAAATCCAAAATCCCAATCGACAAACCTCGCAGGATCTTTAGACGAGGCACCAATAATAACACAATCTCGAAGACATAAACCCTGTTCAAAGATCGAAGTATCTTACAGCGCTCATTCACAGTTGGCATTCGATGCTTCTTTATTATTCACAGACTGTCAGCGCGATTGCGACTGCGACTTGCGATTTGCGCGCTGTTGCGCTGCGCTGTTGCGCTGCTGCTGTTCGAAGCCATAACATAACCCCCTTGTGGAGACCTCGAAGAGGTCTCACTCACCTGGGCGAGCGTCACAATGTCGAATCAGAGCAGGCCCAGAGAGAAAAATTTTTTTTGGGCCTCGACATGTGTTGGCTACAGAAGCATAACAGTGGACCAATCCTGGTCGAAACAGTGGACCAAGGTTTATTGGTGCTGGTGGTGGTGTTCAGCTCTTCTCGAGGACGTCCGCCACCAGGTCTTCGGACTTGTTTTCTAGGCCGTCGTAGGCCTTTCTCTGCTCTTGGAGCGGGATCGAAACCGTCCCTTGCTGTCTCGACTTTGATCTCGTTTCGGTGTGTTCGACCGTGATTCCCGACGTTCCCGTCCTCGGGATGGCGGTCGACCTTTTGGACAGTCGCGGGCCAAGTGTCCTTGTTCGCCACAATTGTAGCAACGTCTGCTTTCTCGACCATCTTGGCGTCCGCCATGTTGACGTCCGAACCGTTCACCAATGTAGGCATGTAACTCTTCTCGAAGCTTGGCAATTGCATCGAGATTCATCGGCTCTGCCACGGTCGAAGCCGTGGGCGCCGCAGCTGGGGTCGGCATCGGGGTGACGTGTGGCGTTGGCATAGGGTTCGATGGAAACGTGGAAGTCGAAGTAGGTGGGACCATCATAGGCAGGGGTCTCGACACTGCAGGACCCAGGGTGTGATCTGATGTCGTTCTCGATGCGTTCTGTACTTCTTCCAGTTGATACGCAGCTGCAATGTAGGCTTCCGCGATGGTCTCTACCAAGGTATCGAATCCAAATGGATTTTTAGAACGCCATCTCGAACGGACTTCAACGATGTACTGCCGGCGCACAGCGTCATTCGACAACCCTTCAACAAATCGAGAGCTGACGAGGTAACCCATCTGGAGTTCATTCGTGTTGACCTTCGACTTGATAACGCATGTACGAAATTCTCGAATGTAATCTGCATGTCGGGGAAACTCGCTCTCTTTCAAGCTCAACATTCTCGACAAATACACTGGCTCATGGGATATGCAGTCAAAACGCTGGCCTAACACACACATGAGCTCGAACCAGTCGTCCTGTACAACGTTGGTCAGGCTATGATAGTACTCAGCGGCATCACCATCGAGGAGGAATGACATCGTTGCTGCCTGATCCACGGGTGAGAGATGTCCGACAAGGTGAAGGCTCGTAGTAAATCTTCTTTCCGTGTTCGAAATTCTCCACATCCAGGTTTACCCCTGAACCTCTTGACCAGTTTGTTCAGGCGCTGGACGCGGCGTCCCAAAATCTCCTGCGAAGGAGCACGTTGAACTACGAACTGGGGTAGTGGTTCGAAGGTAGGCCGCTGTGGGAGTGGTTGTTGTGGAGGGTGAGGTTGGTTCGAATTCGAAGAAGACGGTGGTTGCGGAAACTGTTGTTGTTGTGGTTGCGGAAACTGGATGTTGTTCGGAGGTGGTGGACTCGAAGTTCGTACAAATTCGTTGAGAAGAGCGTAACATTGAGACAATTCATGTTCTAGGCGTCGTAGCTCATTTGCAGCAGCTTGAGTTGCATTTTCCGTCGAGGACTGCAAGGTATCGATGCGCTTGCCAGTTGCTGCTGTAGCACTTGCTGCTGTTGCCTGCAATACATCGACGCGTTGTTCAGTTGCTGCGGTAGCACTTGCTGCTGTTGCCTGCAATACATCGATGCGTTGTTCCAATTCGATAACTTTGGCTTGAGTATCTGCAAGCTTCTGCGAACAGCTGTGAAGATCACGAGAGAGACATGGAAACCACTCGCTTTCTCGACTAGCGATGCGCTCTGCGATGAACTTCTCTAACGAGGTCGAAAATTCGTGATGCAAGGGTGAATCACTTCGAAACAAACTGTCTCTGATGAAATGCAGCATAGCTGCATCGTCGAAGGGCCGCTCCATTGTAGATCGAAGTCCAAATCAAGTTGACGGCGTTGCGGCGTCGAAGATTGATCTCGAAGATTGATCCTCCCCGCCACCTAGCCGGCTACCACTTGTTGTGGTTTGTTTCTTGGGAACTCGACTGCGCTCCTGTGCCTCTTTGTTTCTCAAAATCCGAAATCCAAAATCCCAATCGACAAACCTCGCAGGATCTTTAGACGGGGCACCAATAATAACACAATCTCGAAGACATAAACCCTGTTCAAAGATCGAAGTATCTTACAGCGCTCATTCACAGTTGGCATTCGATGCTTCTTTATTATTCACAGACTGTCAGCGCGATTGCGACTGCGACTTGCGATTTGCGCGCTGTTGCGCTGCGCTGTTGCGCTGCTGCTGTTCGAAGCCATAACAGTGCCTCCGCCATCAGCCGTTTACGCAAATGGCGGTCGATCATCTCCAATCTTGCAACCGCCTTGTCGCGTGCACGCGGACATATCAAAAGCCGCTCTTCTTGGCCAGCATGGTAGTGCACCAAGTAAGAATTCGCGAAGTGCCCCTCATCGCAGTGCTCGACACAAATGTGACACCCGCAATTGCAACGATACAAAGTTTTTCCTATCGGTACCCCCATTGGAAACTCGGTGCCTTGCCGGGGCAGATACCGGCCTGCACGCAACCAGTCACATAGCTTGAGTTTTCCTGTGTCTGCATCTCGGCACGCTACACCGTCCATGGCCTCCAATCCATCAGCAACATGTTCCGGAATGCTAATCTCGATCTCCAAAAACTCACCCACACCCCGGCTGCGTTGTGGGAGGTGACAGCGATGGTGCCCCTCACTATCTGTACACGAAAATGTGTGCACATGGACTTGGTTCTCCAACGCAAGATTTAGCAAATGCTGCATTTCTAGACGCATGGCCCCCTCCAAAGGGCCTAGGATGAGGTCAAACAAGTGTGCAGTAATGCGAGCTTGCACAGCTGCCCGAGCTGCGGCTCGTATCGTCGGATCCGGGTCCATGATCTTGTCATCGGTCCACAACTTCGCATGCGTGTGTGCTAGGTTGCCACGCGCATTTTGGCCACCTTGTCCTACTTGGTAGTCCGTCCTACGGGCATACAAATGCACATTGCCGAACGCACGCTCTTCACCAAGCAAGATCCAATCAAAAATGATATGTTGCGCTCTACTCCAACACCGGCTCAAATACGGCAGATGAGGCGTGACTTGTGTACTTGGATGACGTACTATCTTCTGCCAAAGCTCGCTGATTCCCGGAAGGCGATCAAAGGCCAGTGTCATTGTGAAAAAGTACGCCGCAGGGCTGTCCTCACACGCATCAAGCGCCGCCAACTCCGCCACTCCAGCCCGAGCGTCATACGAGGTCACCGGAAGACCTGGCAACAACTCGTCTCCGAACCGTGTACTCAATTCTTTTACACTTTCTTTATGGTGCAGTGCTCCATGAAGGCCGCGTCTCACGTATGTTGCACTTGTCCCGCTCTCCATACGACGGCTGCAGAGGACGCTAAAGTAATACGAGCGCATGACAGGATCGTATGCCTCAGGGCCTTCTAGCCCAAGCATCTTCTCATAGATCATCCGCTCGGGGGACACGAACCCGTCTTCTTGAGCTTTATTGGCGACGTACAGCTTTGTTGGCATGCATCCGATGAAGTGGCCCGACTGCGTACGCGCAGGGTAGTGCCACGGCGCAAGATACGCTGGCAAATAGTCCCAAAAGACGTCACCCACATCTTCTGTCCGAGCTTGTACGCGCTCAAGCAAGTCGGACCATTTCTTGCTTTTCCGTTGTTTAGATGATAGTATCCCGCCAGGAACACTGCCTGTCAACATGTGCACAAGGCCGGACTCCAAGCGCTGATCTCCACGACGAGGATCCTCGTCAATGTCCTCATACTCAGCCAACCCCGTCAATGTATCCGCCATACCATGTCCTTCACCCTCTTCTGTTTCTTCTGCTTCTCCACCATGTCCAAGGGCAGTAAAGTGAGCTGCAGCATCTGCACGATCTCGCTCTTCTGCACTGTCTATATCAGATGCTCGGACATCAAAATCAAAGTCCGACTCATCTTCGCTAAAGAAGCGGTCATCAGCTTCATTGTCACCAGGTGGACAAGATTCTTGTTCAGTCTCTCCGTATAGATCATCCAAAACTTCTTCGTAGATATCGTTCCTGGAAGATGTATCAGATTTATTTGCAACGTCCTCATCCTCATCTTCACCGAGCGCTTGTTGGCCTTGGTTGTCAAACCCTCTAGCATTCGGAGGAAAAGAATCATCAATCCTTTCATCAACATCCGTGACGACATCAGTGTCGTAAGTGACACCAGTCCCCGGCATCGGTGGATGTTGTTCCTTAAGACCTGTCACGGGGGAAGACAATCCAATCTTACGACGCCTTGCTTCATACTCTCGCATTTGTTGGAAAAGCCACTGCGGATCATGAGCATCGATGTCAAACGGATCAGCTACACAAATAGGCGCCTCCATATCATATACGTCTTCACGTCGCCTTTGCATATGACCATGTTCGACCACATTTGCCCGTACATAGAATAGCATACTACAAACCAACTCTTGCGGTGCATTTATTGGCGTCACGTCTCTATCATCGCACTCGTACCATTGTCGCGCAACATCACGCCGTACATAGGCAATAAAATGACCGGGCTTGGGTACCACAATACATTGCAGCATGTACTTGACGGGCTTGTCATCGTGAATGCTTGATACAACAACCGTTGCATCCAACCACACCCGGCGGCCTGCAATACGTGGCGCTCTGTGCGTTCCTGCAGCTTGCGGGATGCTCAACACAAGTACCGCTGGCAAGTGTACAAAAAACGTCCGGTCATGAGACAATTGTGGACGAATCTCAGCACGCACTGGATCCGAGTCCCTGCAAGCATCTGTCTCGCACACCGTCTTGCCGATGTGCGGCGGGGCAGGATGTTGGAGCCGCTGTAGCAAGTCTGACACACTGTCGCCGAACATAGCCGGGATAGGCAATTCCAAAACTCCAACCACATCAGGGTTTTGGTCATACCGTCGTACATGACCACAACGTTGGCAGGTTCGCTCTACCGCGGTAGTGATTGATGCTTCATCTTGAAGGCAGTGATGAACGATCACGGCGAACACATCTTCTGCAGCAATGGACGCCATGTAGACAACAAAGCGCGTTTCTCCATCTGCCACCTCATGGGCTTCTACAAACTTGTGCCCCTCATTAACCATGATACCGAGCGTAACATCACGCAATTTCCGTAGGACACTCAGGGCTACATCTTCACCACCATCAAGCAAAGATACAACTTCACGAATGACGTCTCCAAGCAGCAAAGCCCGCAGCTTCCATGTTAAATTGTTCCGAAGAAGGAAGGGTATGTCAGCACCACTATTTTTCAACCACACCAGTTCACATATAGCATTCAACAACTCTTCATCGCCCACTGCGCCGCCAAGCATGAGGTCATGCAGCTTGTCAAAGAGAGCAACCGACATGGGAGTATCGTCGTACGTCACCAACAGTAGCTCACGAATGGCATCGAACATCACCGGAGCAATAGGGTCCAGTCCGAGGAGGGTGCTGCGCAGCCTTTCACAACCAACCACGCACTGTACCAAACTATTCAGGTAGGACATGTTGCCGACATTATGGAGGCCTTTTGGAGCACGTTCCCTTGGCAATATGGGAACCTCTTCTTGTGCATGTCCTCTTCCTTCAAGCTCAACAGACACAGTGGGACAAGACGTCCCACGCGAGGCAAGGTCTGTAGATTCCGGAGCCATGAATGGCCGGCCAATGCTCTCGCCTTGCGATGTTTGCACTCCAGCTGGTGCAGGTCCGGATGCAGGTACCCTTTCCACTCCACCCACTAGCCCGCTTCTTTCATAAGCAACTAACACAGGGGTTGCAACTCCCGGACAGTCAACTTTGCAAACGTCACGATCTACACAGCGGTACCACTGGTGTCCATTCCAAACTCGTAGGGTTGAAGCCCAACTATCGTCGTCACGTACATATTCAACATATCCTCGGAGACAATATCGAGCAGACTTATCCTCTCCGTGGATCGATAATTCCACGCTGTCTGCGAGGCGGACACGCCACACACCTTGCTTGTCCACTTCTTTGGTCGCCTTCATACACCAACAAGGCCGACGCCATGTCAACACGAGGCACGCCAACATGGGGACTGGTTTCATATTGCTGCGTAGCTGGGTTGAATGTACCGCAACCGGCTGTCAGACAATGCTCGCTACTTCCGTACGATCTCATTGCGTGGTAAAGCATATCCCGAATACAAGGTGACCTAGTACCCGGATGAACTAGCGGCCATACACAGGCATCCACAACTCCAACCCCTATTCTTACATTGCCGCATCGGCAGCACCTCTCCTCCGCCTTCACAACCACACTGGCAAACCGGTTGAAGCATTCGGTCGCGAACATGTTCCAAATTGCTGCGGCGTCTATCTTTGCATGATCAACTTGCCATGAGCTAGCCCGCACCGGTCCGTCCGACAACTTCACTCCGTCAAGCTTCCATTCGATACACGCTTGCAAAAAAGCTCGTCGTAGAGCACCATACTCTCTCTTAGTTGGCACTCTTCGCACCAGCACCAATGCAAGCACTTCTTGCAACGCCCGTTGTAGTTCCAAACTCACCGGATCGTCCATCGTGCCGTCGGATACATCTAAAGGCTTCCTCGTCATAATGAACCTAATTCCCTCTGGCACGGCGAAAACAAGTTGCAGCAGGCCATTCATGCAACTCGTCCCTTTGTCTTTATACAACCCCACAGGCCTCCGATCGTGTTCATCCAAATCTGGCACTACAGAAGTACGGTCCTCATTCTTGGCACTTTTTTGTCCATCCCTTGCGGCGGTTTGGTCACCAAAAGACCTTCCAAGCACAGCCGCTGCTGCTTGCCGCACTGCTCGTTGACCAGCGAAGAACTCCTCCCTCTTGGTCCGCAGCTCGGCCGCCTTCTTTAGCCGTTGCCCTTCTCGATGCTCACCTCGCTCATCAGGCCCGACTGTGAACCCGTCGTCAAGATTTCCCTTTTCCCGCAGCTCTGTCCACCAAGCAATCAAATCCGGCCGTGTATACACTTTTCGCGCAATCCAACCGTGGCGCGACGGACCGAGGATAGCAAACCGGCCGCTAACATCTGGTGATCGCGGCATCATTGAAAAGAATGACGTCGATATTCCGCGGCTGTCTCCTCTCACTTTTAATACGCGGAACACGAGATTTCCGGGCCGACTAGGATCTCCTTGATGGTAGCACACCCTTGATGCCTTGAGTGTTAGGTCTACCAACCGCACGACGCCAAGGAACCCCAGGTCAACACCATTTGCCGGCTGCAACCAAGGATCATCATTGTTCACCTCGCCATACTGCACTTGGTGAGGCGGCAAGAATAACTCCCTCAGTGGTCTTGGCGTAATAAAATGCCACAAGTCCGGATGCTCCGGACAAAAGAAGCAAACACTCACAACCAAACCACGTGTCTCACATAACCACACACGGGTCCAGATGATGAAACCATAGAATGTACGCCAAGGCTGATCCCATCCGTCACATAAAAACAACCCCTTGTCGGGTAGTGCCGGAAACTGACCTTTTTGTCGTTTAGGCAGCTGGCTTGGACTGCCGTGGTTGACCCACTCCAACTCAGCAGTACAGAGGACTTGCACGCCTACCACTTCTTCCCGAAACAAGCTCATACAGCAAGTACTGCACCGTGTGTCTGCTTGCTGCCTCAACTTCCGATGTACAGCTGCGATAGATCGGACCTCTGCACGATGCAGAGGTTGTACAGGTCCCATTGAACTGTCAAGCGGTACTTCCATTCTACCAGCCTCCACCTCTTTCCTAATCCATTCATCCACAATCTTCCACTTTCGCCGCAGCTCCGGTGGCAAAAGACCCCACAACAGTCAAACGGCTGACGGTTCACGGCTTGAAAGCCAAAAGCCGAAAAGTGATGGCCACGGCACACCACACTCTACCTCTCGACGCTTTCCCGGTTTTTCTCGTCCAAAGCGCGGAATGGAATGATACCGAAAAAACCAACACACATCCTCCACACATATACGTGGTGAGATGCGCCAATACGGAGACCTTTTAGGCACCAAGAGCACGTCAAAATGTGCCGTATGATCAACAAATCTTATAGGTCCTACAACGTCTGCAAAAAGCAACATCTTTATTCGTGCTTCTGTTTCACGAATCAACACCTCAGTCTCAAGTAGATCTGCTTGAGCGAACGGCCGCAAAGTCCAAGGATCAACCAATGGTACATCGTTGCGCCCACACAGACGGCATAACTCTACCCCCGCGACGGAGTCTGGACGCATGCGTAACCATGCATCATAGCAATTCACAATGGTAGCAAACTCTGCATGCGGACTTAGTTGGGCATAGCGATTGGCATACAAACCACGAAATTGCCAAACTTTTCTTTCCAAATCTTGCGGCATGACATTCGGGTCCAGTTCCGTTCGGCCTCTTCCTGTGCCAATGCAACAAATACCACTTAGACATTTGCACGCTATTAGCCCACATGCATCTAAGCAACAAAGCCGAAAGCGCATTTCTCTCGCTCTCTTCTACTGGCATCGCTAATGGTCAACATCGAACCATACCCTTAGAGGATCTACGCGCCCATTGTCTTGGTTCGACATCACTGTCCTCATCGTCATCATTCTCTTCAAAGCGCTCCCAATATGCATTCATCGATTCCCAATCCATATCCATCCATGATGTCTCAGAGCTTTGTCCCATCGAACACGTTGATTCAGTTCCGTCGGTTCCTAAAAAGAAAACAAAATGACGAACATTGCAAACTCGTAACTGAAAGCTTTTCATGTGTCCTGCAACTAGCGAATAGGCATACACACATACCATCATGGGGATGCACGGCCGCCTCATATGCCCACTGCAACCTTTGAAAAGCTTCAGTTGCCTCTTCCACGGTTCGCAGCTTATCCGGATGCACGAGTAACGATAGCCGCAGGTATGCACAACGTATGTCAGCTTCATCGGATGTCTCACCAACGTCAGACCCAGCAAGTCGGAGCACCTCCCAAGGATCAAAGAGAAGAACAATTTGCTTCGCTATCAACTCAGCATCAACTTCCTTCTCATGATGCACCACTTTCTCCACACGATGGATGGGCTGATTTTCACCATGCTGGGGGCTTTGCAATGGAACGGTACCCTGTTCATTGGCGTCACGGTCACCTTCAAAACGGCCTTTTGCTTCGTCATCGTCTTGTTTACCGGGACTTTGAAGTAGATCCATTACTGAGGTCATCGAAAGATGCCGCCGCCTCTTGCCGCGCCGCTTCGGATTGTATGATGTATCCTCCTTCTTCTTTCGTGTGAAAGGCACTTCGACCAAAAAAATCTGCACATTGTAAACAAAACACAGTCCCTGCTCCATTTTTACAAACCATCCTTTTGACAAGAGATCCTCCTTCGGTGCCTTGCACACTGGGCTATGTGCAAACCACTGCTATACATCAAACGTATGCCGGGCTGACATCACCGTTCTCACACACTGCGAATCAAACACTACGCATGTCAAATTTCCAATTTAAAGCATATTTGACGGTCATGGACTTTGAATAACAAAAGCTATATGCAGCATCGAACAATGAACCCCCCTCATGCTACTACGCCTATCATGGAAGCCAAACATCAATGGCTACGTTGCATGCTAACGGATCTATTAACAGGCCCAAGTAGCATCCACCAACACACATCAGCGTGTTCTGTTGTTCTTATGTAAGAAGTTGCAAACGGCACCAATCTGATGCCTTGTCTCGGCTTCAAACAATTAGCCAGTTTTTAGATCTACCCATGCACGCACGCTAATGTTGACAACATACCCTTCAACGCCATCGGGGACTACAACAGAAGAGACGGGTAGGTGGGTCTGAGAGGGGGGGTTGGGGGGCTAATTTTCTTCCTAGCTCACCAAACTAAACCCACGGCGATTGCTTTGAAAAAAAACCGCATTTCAACGACCTTGAACACTACAAACTTTACACGCCAAATCGTGGCACCCATTTTGCCAAGACGCACTTTGCCCAGCACTTTTTACAAAACCGCACCTTTCCTACAAGACTTATGAAACCGGCCCAAATGTTGCTACGTTGCTTATTTCTACCTGCCTAGAGAAGCACTACTACCTACAAGATGCCAGAACCATAACCACTTTATCACTAAAATACATCTTTTCGAACCAATAATCATTTTGTGGCCGAAATCTACCTGTCCGGACACAACGTTTCCCTCTACCTACGTACACAGGCAATTTTACTTTGGAAAAGCCCAAGCAGCTTACCACCGAAATGCAGGTTTTCGAAACAATAACCATTTGACCACCAAAATCTACGTTTTCCGAACCCGGCACTCTTACTGACGCCGCGCCAAAACAATAGCCATCCTAATACTAAAATACACATTTTCAAAACAATACCCATTCTACCACTAAAATACGCGTTTTCAGAACCCGCATAATGCAAAAAAAAAACAAAAACTGAAAAAACAGAAAAAAAAAACAATAATGTGACTGTCCACATATTGCTTGTCCATATACATTTTTGGGTTCTAACACATGCTTCATCAAGACACCCATGGGGACATTCCCATCGCTACCGAAGAAAAATCCCACAAAAAGGCCAAGAAACCCATGAGTAATCAGGTAACCCAAAATGAGCCACTTCTGTCCTCTAAAAAACAAAAAACAAACCCCCGTTTGGGTGATTTTTCTCAACAATGCACTTTTTCACGTATTGGCCCTCCACAATTTTCTCTACCAAGAATCTACCATTAGCCCATCAACACATTTTTCTGAGGCTCAATATTTGCTGACAATAAAACTTACCACGCCAAAAAAAAAAAATGCGGGGATGGCAGGAGACCAAAACATGTGCATTTCCGCAACAAAAACAACAACCATATCCGCAACCAATAACCTGCAGTGATTTTCAAAACCGTCCGCACAAGCGGTTATGTAAAACTTGTTTCGAAACTAAGTTCACCCAAGCAATTTCACTAGGAGAAAATTTATACGGCTCTTTTGAGCAATACAGCATGTTCATTTTATGCATTGAGCATGCGCTCTCATCACAATAAGCAGTCGTGAACATTGCAATGCCACTCCGGAGCGTGTTCATCTAAAGCAATTAATCATCAAAACGAATCATTTTAACACCATTAATTTGGCAAACCGGCTGAACTATCACGTATCCTCCAAAAATGTACAACCTGCCCAACGACCTTTTATTTCGGAAAAAAAAAAAGGCCCATACCGTCCAACCACAAATATGAAGCTTTTGCGATTTTGCCCCCCTACCCGCATTATCGGCCTGAACACATGCTTCAGCACAACAGCGCATCCATCAACACGGGCACGTTTCTCCCCCACCGGAAAAAAAAGCACTTTTCCGGGCCATACAATTTGCTGCGGTTCTCGGCACCAACACCTGCCCGAGGACAGCCGCGGACTGAAAAACCGGGAGGTCTTATCTCATTCCTACCCAAAAAAACCGATTTCCTCACAAAAGAAATTTACTTCCTCGGGGCACTTTTCAAAAAAAAAATTACAACAAAAGAAAACGGCTCTTGTAAAACCAGAGAGCAGGGATTTACTTGTCTTTTTGAATTCGTGGGCCTTCACACTCGCATCACTGCGAATATGTGGGGACGACGGAACAACCACGCACTTGGTGCCACTTGACCTTTCTGCAACCCCTTTGCCTGCGTCCGCCACCCTCAACATAGCAAAGCGACCCCTCCACACCGAGTAATAGCCCCCGAATAATCCAAACTTCACGATTTTTCATCCCTTCTCGCCCTCAAAAGAGCAATTTTTTACAATGCCCACGGAAAAAAGGGTGCACCAGGTGCCACCTTACCATTCTAAATCCCTTTTTCATGTGTCCAGCTCCCTCAAAATAGGGTGGTGACTCCTCAAAACCACCTACCATCCCATGAACAATCCAAATTTTACCCCAAAATCACTATTTTTTCTCATTTTTCGTCCCCAAAAACCGCAATTTTTTACAATGAACACGGAAAAAAACTTTCACCTCGTGCCACCTTACCTTTCTACAACCCCTTTTCTTGCGTCCGGCACCCTCAAAATAGGGTGATGACCCCTCCAAACCAACCAACCGTCCCCGAACAATCGAAATTTTTACCCGAAATCACGATTTTTGGTCACTTTGTGCCATCAAAACGGCAATTTGGGAAAAAGCTGCACCTGGTGCCACCTCACCTTTCCACAACCCCTTTTTCTGCATCTGGCAACCTCAAAATAGGATGGTAACCCGTCCAAGCTACCCAACAGCCCTCAAACAATCCGATTTCTACCCAAAAAGCACGATTTTCGGTCACTTTTCACCATCAAAACGGCAATTTTTTACCGTGACTAGGGCAAAAAGGTGCACCTGGTGCCACCTTACCTTGCTACAACGGCTTCTGCTGCATGCGCAACCCTCGAAATAGGGTAAAGACCCCTCCAAACCACCCAAAAGCCCCCAAACAATCCAGTTTTTAGCCAAAAATTACAATTTTCCGTCCCTTCTCACCCTCAAAGCGGCAATTTTTTACCACGACCACGGAAGAGAGATACACCTCGCGTCAGCTTACCTTTCTACAACCCTTTTTTCTGTGTCCAGAACCCTCAAAATAGGGTGGTCACCTGTCCGGACCACCGAACGACCCCCAAAAAATTGAATTTTTACCCACAAATCACGATTTTTCTTCAATTCTCACCCTCAAAGCAGCATTTTTTTACCATGACCACTGATAAAACGTGCACCTTGTGCCACTTTATCTTTCTACAACGCCTTGTTCTGCATCCGGAACCCTCAAAATAGGGGGGTGACCCCTCAAAATCACCCAACACCCACCAAACAATCCAAATTGTACGCGAAAATCGCGTTTTCCCGTCACTTTTTGCCCTCAAATCGCCAATTTTTCACCACGACAATGTGAAAAAGGTTGTATGGAGCGGCGCCTAGTCCTTCTAAAACCCTTTCTTCTGCTTCCAGCACCCTTAAAATAGGGGGGTGACCCGTAAGAATCCGCCAACAGCCCCCAAATTATCCAGATTATACCCGAGAAGCACGTTTTTCCGTCACTTTTTGCCCTCCAAACGCCAATTTCTCACGACAACAATGCCAAAAAGGGTGCACCGGCTGGCGCCTTCCCCTCTGAAACCACTTTTTTTGCGTCCAGCACCCTCAAAATAGGGGTATGACCCCTCCAAACCCCCCAACAGCCCCCGAATGCTCCAAATTATACCCAAAAAGCGCGGTTTTCTGTCACTTTTTGCCCTCAAAACGCGTCACAACGGGAAAAAAACCGTACACGTGGTACCCCCTCACCTTCCTTCAACCGCTTTCTCTGCATCCCGCACCCCCAAAATACGGTGGTGATCCCCCTCAACCCATGCAAACAAAGTAATTTCCCTTGGGAGCACCCGGGGGGGGGGGGGGGCTGCCATCTTTTTCACATGACAACCAAAAAAAATAGTTGACCTCGCGGCACCTTACCTTTCGACAACCCCTTTCTCCGCGTCCGGCACTCTCAAAATAGGGTGGCGACCCCTCCAAACTACCCAACAACCTCTAAACAATCCAAATTGTCCCCCAAAATCACGATTTTTCATCACTTCTCACCCTCAAAACGGCAATTTTTCACCGTCACAACGGAAAAGAGGTACACTTGGTGCCCCCCTCACCTTCCTTCAACCCCTTTCTCTGCATTCCACACCCTCAACATACGGTGTTGACCCCCACAGACCGAAAACCACGTAATTTCCCTTGGGAGCACCCGGGGGGGGGGGGGGTGCGGCCTTTTTCCCATGACAAACAAAAAAATAGTCCACCTCGCGGCACCTTACCTTTCGACAACCCCTTTCTCCGCATCCGGCACTCTCAAAATAGGGTGGCGACCCCTCCAAACTACCCAACAACCTCTAAACAATCCAAATTGTCCACCCAAATCACGATTTTTCATCACTTCTCACCCTCAAAACGGCGATTTTTCACCATCACAACACTTGGTGCCCCCCTCACCTTCCTTCAACCCCTTTCTCGGCATCCCACACCCTGAACATATGGTGGTGACCCCCCTCAACCCATGCAAACCACGTAATTTCCCTTGGGAGCACCAGGGGGGGGGGGCATCTTTTTCCCATGACAACCAAAAAAATAGTACACCTCGCGGCACCTTACCTTTCGACATCCCCTTTCTCCGCGTCCGGCACTCTCAAAATAGGGTGGCGACCCCTCCAAACTACCCAAGAACCTCTAAACAATCCAAATTGTCCCCCAAAATCACGATTTTTCATCACTTCTCAGCCTCAAAACGGCAATTTTTCACCGTCACAATGGGAAAAAGAGGTACACTTGGTGCCCCCCTCACCTTCCTTCAACCCCTTTCTCTGTGGCCCACACCCTCAACATACGGTGGTGACCCCCTCAACCCATGCAAACAACGTACTTTCCCTTGGGAGAACCGGGGGGGGGGGGGAGGGGGGGGGGGCTCTTTTTACCATGACAACCAAAAAAAAAATACTACACCTCGCACCACCTTACCCTTTGACAACCCCTTTCTCCGCGTCCGGCACCCTCACAATAGGGTGGCGACCCCTCCAACCTACCCGCCAACCCCCAAATAATACAACGTGTACCCGAGAAACGCGATTTTTCGTCACTTTTTACCCTCAAAACCGCAATTTTTACCATGACAAAGGAATACATAGTACACCTTGTGCCACCTTACCTTTCTACAACCCCTTTCTCCGGATCCAGCACTCGCAAAATAGGATGGCGGGCCATCGCAGTCACCCAGAAACCTCTGAACAATCCAAATTGTACCCCAAAATCATGATTTTTCGTGACTTTTCGCCCCCAAAACGGCAATTTTTTACCATCACAAATGTAAAAACCTCCACTTCATGCCCCCCTTAAACCCCTTTCTCTGCGTCCCACACCCTCAACATACGGTGCCGACCCCCTCAACCCATGCAAACAACGTACTTTCCCTTGGGAGCACTCAGGGGGGGGGGATTTTTTTTACCATAACAACCGAAACAGATGGTACACCTGGTGCCACCTTACCTCTCAACAACCACTTTCTCCGCGTTCACCCTCCAAACCACCCAACAGCCCCTAGACAATCCAAATTGTAACCCAAAATCAACATTCTTCGTCACTTTTCGCCCTCAAAACAGCAATTTTTGACCATAGTACACACCGTGCCCCCTTACCTTTCTGCAACCCCTTTCTCTGCGTCCGGAGGGAGGGGGGGGGGGTCCCATCTACCGCCCGGTTCTCCCTTTTACACCCAACACAAAACAACGCATCCAAAATAAAGCTGCCACGAGATACACATAGATAATACTCCACTTCGCCCAAGATATAGATATCCAGCGTGCCACACGACATACATAGCCAATAGCGAAATCGCCCAAGATGTAGATATCCAAAGGCCAATGAGATAGCAATAGCCAACACTAAAATTGCCCAACTTGCCACATGCCCAAATTCATTCTCCACGAGAATCGACGGTGGTACAGATGCAACATGAAAAAGAGCACGACCATTCAGCGAGGGGGATGCGCCACACAATTCACTGCCTACACCACTGCTTCCACAAATTACGGACGCGCATTCCAAGTACATTGGTTTCAGTACCATGCCCAAATTCATTCTCCACGACAATCGATGGTGGTAGAGATGCACCATGAAAAAGAGCACGACCGTTCAGCGAGGGGGATGCGCAGCACAATTCATTGCCTACAACACTGCTGGCACAAATTACGGACGCGCATTCCAAGTACATTGGTACCATGCCCAAATTCATTCTTGACGAGAATCGATGGTGGTAGAGATGCACCATGAAAAAGAGCACGACCGTTCAGCGAGTGGGATGCGCAGCACAATTCATTGCCTACAACACCGCTTGCACAAATTACAGATGCGCATTCCAAGTACATTGGTACCCGATCACCTACACTATCTAAGTCACCCTCATAACACCACCAGCCAAGTGCTTTCAACCACCTTACATCCCACATACTATAACTCACTGACGTGAAGAAGGGGGGAAATCGCCCAAGATATAGATATTCGAAGGCCAACGCGATACCAATAGCCGCCACTAAAATTGCCCGACGCGCCACACTCCCGAATTCATTCTTGACGAGAATCGATGGCGGTAGAGATGCACCCCGCGAAGGAGCACGACCATTCAGCAAGGTGGACGCGCAACACAATTCATTGCCTACAACACTGCTTGCACAAATTACGCACCCGCAATCCACATACATCGGTACCATGCCCAAATTCATTCTTCACGAGAATCGATGGTGCTACAGATGCAACATGAGAAAGAGCACAACTATTCAGCGAGGTGGATGCGCAACACAATTCAGCGTCTACAAAATTGCATGCACAAATTACGGACGCGCATTCCAAGTACATTGGTACCCAATCACCTACAGTATTTAAGTCATCCTCATAACACCACCAGCCAAGTGCTTTCAACCGACTTACATCCCACGTACTATAACTCACTTACGTGAAGAAGGGGGGAAATCGCACGAGATATAGATATCCAAAGGCCAATGCGATACCAATAGCCAACACTAAAATCGCCCGACTTGCCACATGCCCAAATTCATTCTTGGCGAGAACCGATTGATAAACAATGATGCCGCTGGTGCCCAACTATATATCCTTGGGATTATAATCCCAAGGATAATGATGCATAACATTCACTGAGAAACGGTACAGCAAGAAAGGAGCAATTGTCAATCTACACTCCGACGCGTCCATGCACAACCAAACCCTATTACCTATTCAATACCGCAAATTCCTTCCACGGCCAAACCTATGTTCACGTTTCTACACGTCGCTACAAGTCCTTTCACTTAGCGCATTTCTCTAGGGCAACTTCCTCATCGTCATTCATGCACCTCCTTACACAATGTTCTACACCATCGTCGCACGTGCACATTCGCGCAGCACCACGCAGCAACACAACATAACACAAATCGTTCGTAACTTCGCCTCACCATGCAATTGTTCCATCCGAGCATACCAACTTCTCCGCCATAAATGGATCCCCAAGAGGATCCTTCGACAGATCAACGTTGATGGCCTCGCGGCCATCACTCACCTCCACCCCCTTCGGCGCCTGCGGCACCTTCATAGCACCCGCTCGCGCCCGCTCTTTCCACCGCTCCATCGCCACCTCCACCGCAGCCTTCTCCTTCTTCAAGGTGGCCTCCGAGGCCTCCCGCTCCCGCTTCGCTTCCGCGAGCAATGTCTCCCGCAGCTCTTCCTCCCTCTTGAAAGACACCCTCATCGTCTCCCATTTGGATACCCACCTACGTGCCTCCTCTGCATGCTTCCACTCCAAATTTTGCAACCTCTCCTTCAACTCCGCATTCTCCCGCTTCACCTCCTTCAACTCGCACTCCTTGTCCTCCAACTTCCTCTCGTACAGCCTCCGCTGCATCTCACCACGCTCCCTCTCTGCTTGCCGTGCCTCCTCCCTCAGTCTCCTGTTCTCCTCCCACAACCGGTGCTCCCAGTCCTCCTCCATACGTCCCAGCTTGCGCTTCCTATACACGTCGCGGACACCAAGATCACGTTGACACCCGTAACACCAATACTGCCCACCCCCGCTTTCTCTCACCCACCTATCACAACCCTTACAATAAGAATTGGACATCACGACACCTATGTACATTCGCGATAAGGTCTCAACGCCACACACACAGTTCAGATCCACTCCAGCGAATCCCAATCGCGCCGACACACCACGCTTCACTTCCACCCGCCTTCCTAGCACCTCCTAGGCAACCAACGAAATCACCATAAGCAGCTCTCGCAGCGACCGTTGTTCAAATTGCAATTGTTCAAGTCAATCAAGCAAACGGAAGTCCGTGCAAACCACATTAAGCAATGCAACGGCATTAGCACAAGCAAACTACATTCGCTCAATTCGTTCGACCAAGTGCAATCAATCCATAATAAGCAATGAAAGAATGTACGGGGGGGGGGGTCGTTTACCAACCAAACACGCAAATCGCCATAACCAAATTCCGTAACCACCGTTGTTCTATTTGCAACTGATCACTTCATCGTCCAAATTGCAATTGCACATCGCCATATGTAGCCTACACGAAAATCCAATCAAACCACAATCAGTATTGCAACGGCATATCAATAAGAAGCACAAGCAACTTGCAATCCTTCAATTGTTTGTAACACATACAATCAACTCTCCATGAACAATGAAAATGCAAATGCACAACGTCATAACTAAATTTCGTAGCCACTGTTGTTCTGTAATCGTTGTAATGTAATGTAATGTAAGTGTTCTATAATTCTGTAAACTGCAATCGTACACCGCCAAACGTAGCCACAATTGTTCAAATTGCAATTATTCAAGTCAATCAACTACACGAACCATGGCACCAGCCACTACCTCCTAAATAATGGAAACCCCAAGCCCCAATGCAACGATGATGAGACGTCCACAACGACAACTCCAGCAACAGTGTGCATTCTTAGCGTTGGCTGCTACACAAAAAAAACAAGCCACCTCGTTCCGGATGGCTCCTAGGACCTCTACATCCAAAACCAAGGCAAGGGTGTGGGTTCTTGCAGCCAAAGAAAGCCCTCCAAACTTACAGAAGGTCCGTAGTTCACACCGTTGACATCACCGTTTTGACATGCAACGTAAATCTAATCGACCCCACCGTTGCCTCCCGCACAAAAGCCAGCCCACTCCTGTCGCAGCAGGGCTCCTAGGACCTCTACAACCAAAACCAAGGCAAGGGTGCAGGTTCTTGCACCCAACCAACACCCTTCAAACTCACAGAAGGTCCCTCGTTCACACCGTTGACGTCGCCATTCTGACATGCCACGTAAATCTATTTGAGCCTGCCGTCTGCACAAAAGCATGCCCACTCCTAGCAGACGGCTCCTAGGACCTCTACAACCTCAACCAAGGCAAGGGTGTAGGTTATTGCACCCAAACATCACCCTTCAAACTCATAGAAGGTCCCTCGTTCACACCGTTGACGTCGCCAATCTGACATGCCACGTAAATCTATTTGACCCTGCCGTTGGCTGCTGCACAAAAGCATGCCCACTCCTAGCTGACGCCTCCTACGAACTCTACAACCAACACCAAGGCAAGGGTGCAGGTTCTTGCACCCAAAGAACTCCCTTGGACCTCACAGAATGTCTCTCGTTCACACCATTGACAACGCCGTTTTGACATGCCACGCAAATCTAATTGACCCTGCCATTGGCACCTACACAAAAGCGAGCCCACCCCTAGCTCACACCTCCTCAGACCTCTACAACCAAAACCAGAGCAAAGGCTGTTCCTTGCACCCAAACAACACCCTTCAAACTTAGAAAAGGCCCCTACTTCGCACCGCACCAAACTGCCACTTCTGTTCTGATTTTCGAACTTCCGTAGGCCAAAACGGATCGGTTTCTCGAAATTCCAAATGCCATATGGATCGTTTTTCAATGGCGTTCACAAATGTGCAGTCGGATTCCGATTTCGTCAAAATTCATTTTTCGCGATTCTTTTTCTGGATCCTGGAATTCTGCAACAATTTCCAAAAACGAAACCTGCTTCGTTGTAGGCCCAGGCCTGCAGTGCACCGATGTGGGGTCCGTTGGTCCCCACCGTTGTGGAACAGCTCCTCTCCTGCAGCAAAGTTCCCTGCCATTTAATTGTGGCTTTTTACGATTGGGCGCGGCGGGGCCCCTCCCCCACCGCACGCACGGGAGGGAGCTCCTAGGACCTCTACATCCAAAACCAAGGCAAGGGTGTGGGTTCTTGCAGCCAAAGAAAGCCCTCCAAACGGGAGGATGGCTCCTAGGACCTCTACATCCAAAACCAAGGCAAGGGTGTGGGTTCTTGCAGCCAAAGAAAGCCCTCCAAACTTACAGAAGGTCCGTAGTTCACACCGTTGACATCACCGTTTTGACATGCAACGTAAATCTAATCCACCCCACCGTTGCCTCCCGCACAAAGGCCAGCCCACTCCTGTCGCAGCAGGGCTCCTAGGACCTCTACAACCAAAACCAAGGCAAGGGTGCAGGTTCTTGCACCCAACCAACACCCTTCAAACTCACAGAAAGTCCCTCGTTCACACCGTTGACGTCGCCATTCTGACATGCCACGTAAATCTATTTGAGCCTGCCGTCGGCTGCTGCACAAAAGCACGCCCACTCCTAGCAGACGGCTCCTAGGACCTCTACAACCAAAACCAAGGCAAGGGTGTAGGTTATTGCACCCAAACATCACCCTTCAAACTCATAGAAGGTCCCTGGTTCACACCGTTGACGTCGCCAATCTGACATGCCACGTAAATCTATTTGACCCTGCCGTTGGCTGCTGCACAAAAGCATGCCCACTCCTAGCTGACGCCTCCTACGAACTCTACAACCAAAACCAAGGCAGGGGTGCAGGTTCTTGCACCCAAAGAACTCCCTTGGACCTCACAAAATGTCTCTCGTTCACACCATTGACAACGCCGTTTTGACATGCCACGCAAATCTAATTGACCCTGCCATTGGCACCTACACAAAAGCGAGCCCACCCCTAGCTCACATCTCCTCGGACCTCTACAACCAAAACCAGAGCAAAGGCTGTTCCTTGCACCCAAACAACACCCTTCAAACTTACAAAAGGCCCCTATTTCACACCGCACCAAACTGCCACTTCTGTTCTGATTTTCGAACTTCCATAAGCCAAAACGGATCGGTTTCTCGAAATTCCAAATGCCATATGGATCGTTTTTCAATGGCGTTCACAAATGTGCAGCCTGATTCCGATTTCGTCAAAATTCATTTTTCGCGATTCTTTTTCTGGATCCTGGAATTCTGCAACAATTTCCAAAAACGAAACCTGCTTCGTTGTAGGCCCAGGCCTGCAGTGCACCGATGTGGGGTCCGTTGGTCCCCACCGTTGTGGAACAGCTCCTCTCCTGCAGCAAAGTTCCCTGCCATTTAATTGTGGCTTTTTACGATTGGGCGCGGCGGGGCCCCTCCCCCACCGCACGCACGGGAGGGAGCGCGGCAGAGGGCCGCGGGTGCAAAAACGACTGCAACTGATCTTCTGCAACTGATCTTCTGCTAAAAGGCGACAAGGATGTTTTGAACCGTTCTGCAGCCCAAATTGATGAAATAGTTGCATTACTTTATCACCAGATGAAGGAACGATACCTGCTGATTTCCAAGTCCCTCCAAGTGAAAGTCCACTCCCTCCTACTCATTTTCAACTCCCTCCTACTCATTTTCAACTCCCTCCTACTCATTTTCAACTCCCTCCTACTCATTTTCAACTCCCGCCTGCTCATTTTCAACTCCCTCCTACTCATTTTCAACTACCCCCTGCTCATTTTCAACTCCCTCCTGCTCGATTTCAACTCCCTCCTACTCATTTTCAACTCTCCCCTGCTCATTTTCAACATCCTCCAAGTGAAAATCCAATTCCTCCTACTCATTGTCAACTCCCTCCTACTCATTTTCAACTCCCTCGTGCTCATTTTCAACTCACTCAAAGTGAAAATCCACTCCCTTCTACTCAATTTCAACTCCCTCCTACTCAATTTCAACTCCCTCCTACTCATTTTCAACTCCCTCCAAGTGAAAATCCACTCCCTCCTACTCAATTTCAACTCCCTCCTACTCATTTTCAACTCCCTCAAAGTGAAATTCCACTCCCTCCTACTCATTTTCAACTCTCTCCTACTCAATTTCAACTCCCCCCTACTCATTTTCAACTCCCTCCAAGTGAAAATCCACTCCCTCCTACTCAATTTCAACTCCGTCCTACTCATTCTCAACTCCCTCCTGCTCATTTTCAACTCCCTCCAAGTGAAAATCCACTCCCTCTTACTCAATTTCGACTCCCTCCTATTCATTTTCGACTCCTTCCTACTCAATTTCAACTCCCTCCTACTCAATTTCAACGGACCTCAGACCTCAGCAGTGGCAAACCCAACCTCACACAGGCAAACCCTGAAGGCATGGAACATAAACTCAGACATGAAATTTGAAATGTCCTTAGTTCTTCGACACTTGAGCCCGCCACTCCAAAAGCTGCTTACACTGATGCAACTCAGCTGGCGAAAGTTGTTCCCCACATGCAGTCCGAGCATACAACTGAGCCAAGTGAGTATCAACCTGCTCAGCCGAGTCAACCATATTGTGAATGTGTGCATGCAAATGATCATTATACGCGGCCTGCTGCCCACTCAGGCCCCCAGGAGCCTGATTCACGGTGGTTAGCGCATCTGAAAGCTCAAGGGTAGCATTCAGCTCTTCCTTCAGCGGCGGACTGCTACCCCTACCCTGACCCCTACCTCTTCTCTTTGTAGCACCCTTTGGACCATCCCCCCGGTTAGCAGCCTTCCTGACAGTTGGCTGCACGGTTCGCTTGGCGGCCACCGGCGGGGAAACAGGTCGTGGTGCTTGTGCACCTGCCACATGGACCTGTGTGGAGGAGGCTTGCATGTCCACAAATTGGTTCAGTAGCCTCTCCTCTTCTTCGAGAAAGGCCCCTGCATCCTGTCCATGGTCGGAAAGATGAGTTGCCACTCGATCCACATTAGTTATATATTGACGCATCCGGGACTGCAGGTTCCCAAGGGAGCAGACAATCTGCTCGCGTTTCCTTCTGGCTGGCAAATCAGCCCACGAGGAGATGTCGGTCAATAGAATGTCATCGTCTGTAGCATAGATTGCCACGGGTACCTGCACTGTGGGTAGGGGGAGGCTTTGGCTGCTGCATTTGGCACTGACAAGGACCTGAGTTGCAGTCCGAAATTGTTTTAAAATAAAAATTGGATTGAACAACCCAAGATGGAAGCTGACTGAAGATGACGGATGATGCACAACAGCAAAATAGTGACGACATGGATGCCCGACTCGGACAGCAAGTCGACAAGTACACCAAAACTTCGTATAGGCACCATCCTCAGCCAATGGCTGGAACAGACAAACATAATGTGGACAGTTCATGTAACGCGAAGTGCAGCTGGAGTCACTTCGCTTTACCTCATAAACTATATTTTTGCCTTGGATTTGGTGCACACGCTTGGAGATCGCACAGAATCTCGGTAGGTCTACCAACTCCGTCTCAAGTGAATCGTGACACTGTCGATCATAGTTCCATAAGGGTGCCGTCCTGTTGCCAACTATATATTAGGCCTCCCTAGACACGTCATACTCATACACGAGGTACGCAGTTGAAGCATTCATCTGCTGGAGCATTCTATCAAACGCCCAGCTTGTCACCTTGCCCGAAAGATCGGCCTTGTTTCGCAAGGAGAGGAAAGAGATTGCTGTCTGGGTGAGCTCGCCCCGCTCTTTAGCCTCCTGGAGGAAAAAATCCTGCACCTTTTTTCGAAAAGGAGAGTCCCCTAAGGATGCGACCCACGTTTCCATTTTTTGGATACAGTCACGGAGTTCCATTTTCTCCGTGCACTTGTGGATCTGTCTCTTTACCTCATCCCAATCTTGGGACAGATCTACTTCACCAATACTAGACGACCCCGATGAAGCCGTCGAAGATTGAGAAGGTTGTGAGGTTTGTTGGCTTGAGGTAGGCGTCAAAGTAAGAGGGGTAGAGGGGGTGGGGAGCTCTGGTGAAGAGGACATTTGGGAGGTGAACTCGCCTAGATCCGGCATGTCCAAATTTGGGGGTGTTTGCGAAATCTTTTCGTCTTCCGCGTCGTCCACCATCACCTTTGCTTCTGGGTCAGGTATGGCCTCGGCTGCAACAGGTTGATCTGACGGCTGGGATGGGTTATGCTTCGGGTCAGGCTTTAAGTCAGGCTTCCTGCTTTGGGACTCATGTTTGGGTGTGGAGATGGGCGCAGAGGTTAGTACTTGGTGCCCACCCTCGGGCGTGAGTGTTTGTACCTCGGCTTGCGAGGCAAAGGAAACGCTCCGCTTCTTATGCTTTTGTGGGCCAGGCACGCTCCCCATTAATTCCATCAGCGATGGCCCTTCCGCTGCCATGGCTGCAGCATATGCCGTTGCCTTGGCCTTCTTTTCATCGCAGATTGGTGTCTTCGGTGGCATTCTAGAAGTGCACGTCATGATCCAGGCGATTGGGGCTGAAAGCCGGTGCGTGCATCTCAACTGAGGACATGGGCTGTCACACACGGAACGCAAAACGTGTCAACTTGTACTGAAGCGTTTTCGTGACCCTCCTGCAAAGCACCGCAATTTCTGCAAGAATCGAACATTTCGTGAGTCGGTTTAAGTTGCTTAAACTGTTCTAAGGCGTTAGCCACAGGCCTTCGAATCTACATAGATGCCTGTGAAAACACGGAAAAACAGTGAAATCTCACGTATAATTACAAAATGGGGCACAACAGCATAAATTTATTATAAAAACTGCCATTTTAACATAAAAATCGGCAATTCTAGCTATTGCTCTGTCGCTTTCGTAATCCCATTTTACGTCATAAATTGCGCTGTTCAGCGCACGTGCGAGCCACAGCGGGTAGCGGTAGGAAGACCCTGCTGCTACCGCTTCACCCCCCTTCTTAAAGGTTTGTTTATCCTCCAAGAGGAAAAACAAACCCCAGAGGTGGCCTTTTCCTAGGTGTCCGGTGGGGAGCACCAATACTACCCTCAGGCAAAAACCTGCTTTGCCACTCTAGGAAAATAAAAAGAAAAAGGCCTTGCGTGGCCTGCCCTGTTTGCTTCGAAAACCTGAAAAAATTTTCAGTTTCCCGAAAACCTCCATGCTTTCAAAAACCAAACAACAGGACAGGCATGCACACAGCACTACAACTCAGCATCAAATCAACGTTGCTGTGTCAGTTCGTGCCTTACCCAGGCACCGTGCACTGTACTGTACAAGTGCGGGTGCGTGTGCCAGGGGCTGATCCGCCCCATATATACATGGGTTTTAAGACCCACATATATACCCGGTTGGTGGAGCCTGACAAGACTGGGCTCTCACCACGGCAAGTCTGACAAGACTGGACCTGCCCACAGGTGTTCCAACAAACGGACTTTTAAATTATTACCGTCTCCAACGACGGCTGCCACTGCCGGGCGTCTGCGTCCCACTGTCTTGGTTGGTCGCTTCGCTGGTCGTGGCGGTCTTTTTCGGCGTCTGGAAGGCGACTTCCACCTTCTTCTTCGCTTCGCCCGTATCGGACTTCGTCTTGGAAGTCTTCTCCAGGCGACGGACTCGCTCTTGCAGACTCTCCTGCTCCGACTTCAGGGTCTGGATCTCCGCTGCTGCACTCCTCGCCCACGCTGCCATTTCCACGGCCCAGGCCTTCAACTGCACCGTCTCGGTTGGTAGGATGGCGATCTCCGAGCTTAACCGGCTGGGACTGGGGTTGCATGGATTTCCGGTGAACGCTCCTCCACGTTGGGGTACTGGTCGGTACTCCGGCGCTTTCTGGGGCGCTGTTTGGCGCTCCCTTGATGCTTGACCACGGTCTGCGTGACCACGGCTTGGACCTTGTCTTCGGTGGTGCGCTGATTGGTGCTCCGGCGTTCTCCAGGACGCTGGTTGGCGATCCCAGGCTGCTTGACGATGGTCCGGCTTGCGGAAGAGCTCTCTTTCGACGGCTGGTTGGCCGTCACGGTATTCCGGATCGCGGCTGGTACTGCCGCTCTTGGGACGGCCGACGCTGCTGCAGTGCTGGTTCCCACGGCCATAGGGTTTACGGCTGGAAGGGCCATACCTCGGTTGCTCGAACGCGGGACTGCGGCTCGAACTTGGCCTTGGACTGGGACTCCAGTCTGACGCGTCGCTCAGGCTGTCCAGGTTGTAGCCGCCATTTTGCGGTCCCCACGTCCTGACGCCGCTGCTGTCGCTGCTGCTCATCCAGGACGTTGCGGAGGCACTTGCTGCCTCTTCCCTGGCGGCGTGCTGCGGCTGACGGCCACGTTGCGGTGCTGCTTGGCGCTGCGCCCAGCGCCTTCTGGTTCCAGCGTGTGTTAGCGCCGCTCCTCGGCGCTGCGATGCGCTGCGGCTTGCGGCTGTCCCTGTTCAGGGTTGTTAGAACAGTTTTGAAGCGTTTTCGTGACCCTCCTGCAAAGCACCGCAATTTCTGCAAGAATCGAACATTTCGTGAGTCGGTTTAAGTTGCTTAAACTGTTCTAAGGCGTTAGCCACAGGCCTTCGAATCTACATAGATGCCTGTGAGAACACGGAAAAACAGTGAAATCTCACGTATAATTACAAAATGGGGCACAACAGCATAAATTTATTATAAAAACTGCTATTTTAACATAAAAATCGGCAATTTTAGCTATTGCTCTGTCGCTTTCGTAATCCCATTTTACGTCATAAATTGCGCTGTTCAGCGCACGTGCGAGCCACAGCGGGTAGCGGTAGGGAGACCCTGCCGCTACCGCTTCAGTACCAACTCCCTTCAAGCGGAAGTCCACACCCTGGTTCTCAATATGTACACACACACACACAAATACACACACACACATATATATATATGTATGTATGTATACAGATATATATATATATATATATACATGTCTGTGTGTATGTGTGTGTGTGTGTGTGTGTAATATATATGTATATATATGTATTTATGTGTGTGTGTGTGTGTGTCTGTATATATCTATATACATAAGAAAAGTTTATAGTGATTTCAACACTGTGTTTGTGCCTCTCCTGCTGCTTGCTGCTGGTGTAGGGTTTCCTGCTGCTTGTTTTTGAAGATGAAAAGCTTTTGTTTGCTGAAATACAGTCAATCCAGGATAGCCCAAGCCAGAGGTATGCAAGGAGAAGAGAATCAGGATCAAAGCATGAAGGGCTGCAGTGTAAACAGTGAAAGATGAAAGGATATTCACAGAAACTGCAACTCAGGTCAAATCGGAATGCATATTCACAAAGATAGCTGAAATGGTTTGGAAAAGAGTTGGAAAACTGCCCCATGGTCACTCTATCTCCATAGTGCCATCTCAGGAGATGTGCACTCTTTGTTTTGGGTCCCATATGTGCTGAGGTGGCAGGGCATGTGGCGATGAGGTCACTGCCATGTCACATGGGATCTTCCTACTTAGCTAGGCTGGCCGGGAATTGATCCCAGGACCTCTCAAAAAGAGGTGCCCAGCCCAGCCCAGCCCCCAGTCGGGGCCGCTGCACAAGATGCTGCAAGTGGGCAAGTTCGATGGCCGGAAGGGGAGCAAGAAGAAGCTTGCCTGGACCCCTGAGGCTGAGGATGCGTTCAACCGCCTGAAGGAGCGACTCCTGGGGCAGTTGGGGTTGTTCCTGGTGGACCCGGACAAGGGATTCGTGCTACGGACAGACGCCTCGGACTATGCCGTGGGGGCAGTCCTCGAGCAAGTCCGGGACGACGGGACTCATGTTCCCGTGGCGTTTTGGAGCAGGATCCTGGCCGAGGGCCAACGCCGAACGTGGACCGCGAGGGAGAAGGAGACATACGCCATTGTATGTGCGCTCAGGAAGTGGTCTGGCCACATCGGACTGCAGCCGGTGGTGGTTTGCACGGACCACCAGTCCCTACAGAGCTGGCACAAGGAGCATGTCGACACCCCCTCAGGACCAGCGGCTAGGAGGGCCCGATGGCACGAGACGTTCGCCAAGTTCGACCTCAGCGTCGTGTATATCCCGGGGAAGGACAACACTGTGGCAGATTGCCTCAGTCGCTGGGCCTACCCCGCGGGCAAGGCGTGGATGGACATATCCAGCCATGGGGACGCCGAGGAGACCGAGGAGGCCAAGCGCATCATCGAGATGGAGAAGGTCATGGAGCAAGAGGGGGTCAAGTGCTTTGTGGTGATGGCAAACCGTACGGACCTGGCCAAGTTCCGGGGTGCCCGCGTCCAAGCTATTCGAGAGGAAACCCTCGAGCAATGGATGGTGGCCCCTGTAGAGCTAGTCAAGTCGGTGCTCACAGAGGACTGGTCGGATGACTACGCGGCATCCGAGCACTGGAGCAAGTACTGGAATGCCGTGAGCGCCCCGTCGGACGACGAATGGCCCGAGGGCTTGACCGAGAATGGCGACAAGTTGTTCCTCAAGGACAAGCTGCTGGTGCCCGAGAACCGAGTGGAGGAGCTCATTGACCATTGGCACAACGCCCAGCTCATGCATCCTGGCCGAGACAAGATGCAGCAGGACCTGGAGTGGCGTTTCAAATTCCCTCCGGGGTACTACGCCATCCTGGATAGGTACTGCAGCGACTGTGCCGTGTGTCGGGCCACGAAGAGCCCTAACCACTCCACAGCGGGCAACCCGGTGTATACGGCTATACCGGAGGCCCCTATGCGGTCCGTGGCCATGGATGTGTTCGCCATGCCGGAGGTTACCGTGGAAGGAGAGACATATGATTGCGTCATCCTAGCGGTGGACAGGCACAGCGGGTATATCGTGGCAGTCCCGGGCAAGAAGTCCAAGAAGAAGGACAAGAAGGACAAGCATGGAGTGGGGCTGCAGGCCAAGACCGTCGCTAATGCCATGATCAGGCATTGGCTGACGATTTTCGATGTCCCAGCTGTCATCTGCAGCGATCGGGGCAGTCAATTCGTGGGGACGTGGTTCAAGACGATGTGCAAGCACATGGGGATTCGGCATGCCAAGACCGTGGCGTACCACAGCCGGTCGAATGGCCGTGCTGAAGTGGCCGGGCGGCAGATGTTCGAGAAGTTCCGCCAGCTGCACATTGACGAACCGGGCCGGAACTGGTATAACTCGCTGTGGAGAGTGCTCCAGGCGTATCACGACCTTCCGGGACCCACTGGACTATCGCCCCATCGCATCCTGTTCCTACGGGATCGAGTGTCACGCACTCTCCCGTGGATGAACCATGGCAAAGTGGCCCGGGATGCGAATGCCATGATGGCTGAGGCGGACGACACGGCGGCCAAAGTGTGTAAGGCACTTCAGGACGAGCATGACAAGAGGGCCAAGTACTTCAAGCAAGGAAAAGTCCAGAAGTATGCTCTTCAAGACACCGTGTGGGTGGAGCGGCACCACAAGGATGTCCTGTCCAGGCATCGGCAGGCATCTTGGTATGTACCGGGGGTAGTCGTGCGGAAGGTCGGGCAGGACGTGTATGCGGTTCGTGTGGGGGATAACAAGGTCCTGGACCGCGACCATACCCAGCTTCGTCCCCGAGCACCAGACCCCAGCGGACGTCCCGTCACCTTCGAGTTCACGGCCGGCGATGTGGACTCGGACGATGAGGGTGAGGACGACGATTTCACCGCGGAGAAGATCCTGGCGGACAAGCCGGACCCGGGGACGCCTGGGGGGAGGCTTTATAAAGTCCGATGGAAGGGATTCGCCGCGTCCAGGGACTCGTGGGAACCTCCGAGCAGTTTCGTGCCGAGGTATACCACGGTCTGGATGGACTACCTAAAGAAAAAGGGTATTTCTTTGGATGTCAAGGACGTATTGGTCCATTTGGTTGCTGCTATAGCACCGTAATGGATCCCCCCTTGGCATTTTGTTTGTTTCTGTGAATGGGGAGACAAGTGAGGGCGTTCATCCGGGGATTTTTCGGCCTTGATCGGCCATATACCCCCTTCACTCGATCTCCACATATATATTGCATTGTGGTATACTTATTTAGGTCGACCGACGACGTTTTTCTATCTTTGATCCCCTTGGTCCATGTTGTAGATCAAGAGGAGACCGGATATGGCGTAGGGTGCTGATTATCAGTGTCCTCACCCCTCCCTTGGGGCATGGGGGACGCCTACGACGTGTGTGGGGCCTCCATGTGTCCTTGGGACATGGAGGGGGGGGTTGGAGCCCATTGGGGTCCTCCCGTCCTCTCTTCATTGGTTTCCGAGCGGATACAACGCTCTGAGAAGGGGGGTGAAGCCGGTTCGGACCCCCGTGGCCATCTTGGGGTCACTTGGGGTGTTTATCTATGTGCCGGCAAGCCGCCATTGGCTGATATCATACTCTCCCATCCACCTGAACTAACCCGATGTGATAGTGTGATAGGTTTGGCCTTCTGCTATGAGCGGCCATATTCAGAACCGAGGCACCGCCAGCGGAGATTTATATAGCAGAATATCAGGAATCAACAGGGTTTTATTATCATAATGTTTCCGTAATTTTTCAGCCTTTCGTTCTGATAGTCAATGTATCGGCGACTGTCAGTTGGCTCGCGATTTTGCGTTAACCGATTGGTTAACTGTTATTTCCAGATATTTTGGCGGAAACGTTTCTGAAGGGTCAGATTTCATCTGTAAAGGGTTCGTTGCTTCCGCAATTTTCTAAATAAGCACTCGAAAATTTAATCGGAATTTTTCGTGATGTCGAAATCGGATTTTTGACTTCGACATCGCCGCACTTGATTTGGACTTCTTCGAGTGGTCATACTCCTTCCCCTATGCCCGAATCAGGTTTCCCTTATACTTGCCACCCATTTGACTTGGAGATATAAGGGAAACAAAATCGAATCGTGGGATCACTTTGAAGAGCCATATCTACGCGCGAGGGTGAGGAATGAGAATAGGAAAGATTGGGTTCGAACGGCCTTGGTCTCAACTTAATTTAGGAAGCATCAAACGCCTTTGGTGCGCACACATACCCGGTGTAGCAAGGGAAAAGGGTCAAGAGGGTATAAAGTGATATATAAATCTTGGACCGTGCAACCGAATATTTTAATGCGACTTTCGAGTGGGCCGCATGGGTGTTGGGGTTGCATAGCAACTTTCCTTGGGTTCCTACGTATTTTTAACGTGAAGTTATGCCAATGGAGGGACATGGCATATCATGGTGGGAGCCACTTTTGAGGGTATATTTTATATGTATGATATGTGTCTTGATATGCTCACGCCCATGTTATATATCTTCGTGTGGCCGAAGAGATGAGGAGCCATACGTGACAAGGGCCTTGCCCATGTCCCAATTGTGGGATTCAAAGCGCTAGACCAAGTCTACCGCGTATGTATTGCTCATGGTATGTTTGACAAAGAGATCCATGGGTGCACTCCCATTTTCATGGGGCATGTAGATATTAGTGGCGAAGGTATCTCCATGCGCCCGATTGGGGATCCAAGTGGGGGAATTGTTCGCAAATGGTTCCAATCATTTGTGTATTGAACCATGAGCGGATATCATGGGTGAGCATAGAGATATACTATCATGACAACTTTGTATTTGGTCATATTTTCATGTTTTTGACCTCAATTTTTGCTCATTTTTGCGTTTTGTGTACTCACCTGGTCAGCTAACAGCAAGAAGCCTATGGAGAGTCGAACCATGGTATGTTGTTCATATGTTGGCATATGCTTCGGAGTTGAACACCACCATATGCCGGATCGCGTACTCCATTTGGCTTGGCGCACGAAGGATTATAAGAATTGGTCTCGAGATCATGGGCTGACCTGGGCAGTGCGTGGCGCCCATATTCGAAAGGGTTTCGAGGGTAAAATGGGATGTACATGGGCATTGGTCTTTGGTCTCTATCCTCCATGAATAGTAGACTTCGATTCCATGCATGCTTGGAGCCTTCGGATAAGTAGTAACTTCGATTTTGAGCATATATTTGATATATGGCCAATATGGTGTGAATTGGCAGTTTTTTGGCATGTTATGAGTTCAAACTCATAAGTCATTTCTCTAAGCCCATTCGACTCCAAGTCCAACCAAGGTTATGTCAGGGTAGGGCTTGGTCCTGAGTGCCACTCTAGGCCATGACACGCCACCTCCCCTATTGGGCTAGGATTTAGAGGCTTGGGAGTGAACACATTTTTGGGGTTTCTGTAGTGACTTTTGATATATGGCATTTAACCATCTTATTGGACTGGGTTCAGGGCATCATGTTGATGAGTCAAGGGAAGGTCTTGAGTCCAGGGAATGAGGGGTCTATGGCTGTGATTGTGTAAGTTTCCATCTGTCCCCAACTTTGCTTTATTTGCGTTCATATGCCAATTTCAGGGCTTTCTTCCTTGGTGCAATTCTTGTACATGCCCGCCACCGTGGGAATACCGGTGTGCTGAACGAAAGCCCGCAGCCTGATTTGGATTGTGAATTGGGTTATTGTTGGATTTGTGGGATCTGGTTGCCATTCAGGGTTGAAGGAGGATTGTATTTTCTATTTTCTATATTTTTGGTTTTGGACCCTGGATTTTGATAAATGCAAGCATTGATCCGGAGCAAGTCAGCGGGGATTACTGGCGGAAGGGGCACAGCGGGGGCCGGTCCTGGTAGGGACCTTCTTTAGTGCATACCACTAGGACAGCTAAGAATTCATGGAAAAACATAGATAAATTCATAGGCTCTGCCCTGGATATGTCAGTTCTCAGTCAACTCAGGTAAAGATGATTTGCCTCACATTGAAAGGGGATTAAGGGGTCCACTCCATATCCTGATTGGGTGTTTGGTTCCATAGGTCAAAATGTGTTATCATCACTTTTGGTGGGGCCAATACTAAGATAGAAATGCCTGGATGCCCAGTGCATCCCTAATACAACTAGAGTTTGCCTCAAAGCATTGGAAAAGCACTTTTTCTTACTCCCCCCTTGTGCTGTGGTGGCCACCACTGTTGCATTTTAGGAAAAAGGGATTTTTTCTTGGCCTTTCCTTGGTTTCCACATCTACTATAAAATACCTATAGTTTCCCTCACGCAGAAAAATGGGCGCTCACCATGGCTGGCGCTCTTTTGCTGCTCTGTTTGTAACATTTCCTACAGAAGACTCAGCGCTCATGGCGCTGCCGGGGCTCCTGTGGCTTGGTTGGGTTAGTTTGGGAGCATGCCAAAACATGTGCAAGTGCATCCCTCCCTCCAAGACGCAGCGCGACACAAACCCAACGCAAGACACAATATACACACTCGCATGGGTTCTCGTAAACCTGCTGGCGACCTGTGACCTGCCTTAGGGCGAAGGGAGTCGTAAAAAAAATTAAATTGCCCCTTGGTGGGGTCTTGGGTTCTGCTCAGTCTCTCCAGGCTGCTGCGTCTCGGCCCGAACACGGCCTGCTCAGCGACGCTGCGCGTGGGTATCTGCAGAGGCAGGAATGGGAGAATTATGGACGAATCCACGCAAAAGCGAAGCGACGACACCAAAATCCGTCAAATGACGGCCTAGAATTTTTCTAAGACAACACACCTGAGCAGAATCCAATTGTGCATCAGAAGCACATTTTGATAAAAATTATAGTCATCACTAGATTTTTTAAATCAAGAAATTCCTACGCATAAAAAGGCGGCGCGCAGGAGCGGCTCCTAGCGAAGCGCCGGAAAATGCAGAAATAATGGCATTATAAACGTATGTCTCACGTAGTCTTGAAAATGACGAGACACACATTAATAAAGAAAAATACAGATTCCACCCACACTAATAGAAATATCAAAAATCCAAGAATTCGAAAATCAACGAAAAGACTTCAATGAATCAGGTATAAACTACAGGTATGCTCGTCTCGTATGCCGCATACACATTGCTCGTCTCGTGTCTCCGTGAACGAGTCTTGTAGCAGCGCTAACAACGATAGAACGCGATAGAGGGATTGATTAGAAAGATTCCAGATGATTAGAGGTCAGATCAGGGTGATTAGACATACACGCAAGTGCATAGCGACGTTCTTCGCTTGCGCCCCGTTTTTTCCCTCACCTTGCTTCACTCTCCAGCGGTAGGTAAGGTAGGTACGCCCAGGTGGGGCCATCCCCTGGTGGAGTTCGTGATTTAGGTTAAGATGGGCAGGTTTGCCCAACACAGTCGTGCATGCTCGTGCATTCACACACGCATTAAAGGGTAGGCCACGCGAAGTGCGCACGGTAAACCTTGTTTAGGCTACCCAGGGGCTCCTCGGTACGTTCTTTAAGAGAACCTGAGGAGTCCCTTAACGCTTGCTTGCTTGACAGGGGAGCTGATCCTTCAGCGTGTTTGCGGACAGTGTATTATAGGTCACACTGAGAAGGGTATAATACGTGGAGTGTGGCTTGGTTCCTCCGCCGCAAACACCCCTTCATTTGCCTTTGCTTTACAGGTGGGCAGGTAGGGTGATTGGTGCAGCAGCATACCTTTCTTTTCATGCCCTGCTAAACAAGGGCGCAGATCACACAAACAAGTAACTCCGCCTCTGCCTGTGGCAGAGCAGGGAGTCCGACTCCATCGACATCTGCGCCGTGCACGCAAAAAAAAAACGTCTTCCCTCCAAGCCCTAGCAGGGGAAACGCGTTGTGGCGTCCCCTGTTAGGCCACAGTTGCTTAGCAGCGCTGTGTTGTCTCGTCTTCTTCACAGGAGGGTCGTTAGGACCCACGACATGTTCTTCAGCAACACCCAGTAGAGTGTGCGTGTAGGAGTGGTAGTTCTGAGTGGGAGCTTGAGCCAGTTGCTGAAGTTTTCGCCCACCAGGATGGTGCCACTGTAGGGTGTGTAGGACCTGTAGTGCGTGTGTCACTGTCCCACCCGTTTCCTGCAATTTTAGCAGGGTTGGTGGGCTGTGGCAGTGGTTAGGTCAGTGTTTTGGCCACTTAGCAAAACGGCGCTTTCATGCCTTCAGAGCTTTCGGCCACCCCTCCCTGTAGTAGACAGATAGGTAGGGAAAACAATACCTGGATTAGTACGCTGGGTATTCCCCAAAGGTTTTGCGCCAGCACAGAAATTGGGCGCTTAGGGGAGGGGAGACCCGGGGCGTACCCCGTGGCATCAATAAGCCAACCCTCCAGGTTTAGCAAGCGTGCAGACTTGGGTATAATTAGGACACCACTTCTGCGGCTTCCTCTCAGGATCTTAGGAATAGCACACTCACACATACACTTAGGCAGGTAAGGGTAAGGTTCAGTCCCTAGCTTAGTCTTGGAGGCAAGCGTCTCAGCGAGCCTCAGCAACTCACCAAGATTGTTCTGGGACAAGTAGTCAACCAGAACTGAGCTTAGGCGTCCCTCAGGTAGAACAAACGCAGAGAAGGGCTCCCAGGTGGACTCTTCGACTCCAAACCCTTCCCAGAGGGTGAGGAAGCGCCAACCCTGGCGATAGCGGTGGCGTAGGACAGACTTCACCAGGTAGAGGCCCTCCTTAGCCATCTCTTCGGCGTTCATGTAGGGGAGTTCACCTTCAACTTCCATAGCGCTGGCAGCCCCTTGTAGGTCCAGAGCGGCGATTTCCTCGTCGTTCAGCTCCCACCCCTCCCCACAGAGGTCTTCAGGATCATAGTAGCGCTTCAGGTGTTGAGCAGCGCACACCAGGGTCCCCCCTAGACGGGGAGAACACCGCACGGTGATACGGTGTCCATCCATTGATAGAATCTTGTACGGCCCGAGGTATGGGTCATCGCTAGTAGAGCGTGGCCAGGCGGGTAGTCGACTGTGGTGCACCAGCACCCAGTCCCCCTCTTGGTAGGTGGCCGGTACTCGGTGCTTGTTCTTCTTGTTCCACTGACGCTCCCTCACTCTCTGGAGCATAGCCTTGGCCTTGTCCACCTTCGCTTGTTGCTCTTGGACCCATTCACCCACAGAAGAATGAGTGTCCTCTGGATAGGGGGCATGTAGGAACCATGCCGGGCGCCCTAGGAATAGCTCATGGGGCGAGTAGCCAGTAGCTGAACTCTCTTGGGAGTTCATCATCAAGGATATGACGGGAAGTAGTCTCACCCAGTCTCTGGTGTGTTCAGTTTTGCACCATATCCTTACATTCTCCTTGAGGACACGGATCTGTCGCTCACATAGGGGGTTGCTCGTGTGAGAGTAGGGAATCCCCGTAGACACCTGGACATTGAGGGATCTCAGGACCCTCTTGTACCAGCCAGTATCTGAGCGTACTCGTACGTCCTCATCGGAGTTGATCTCCTTGGGCGCCCCATAGACACAAAACCACTCCTCCAGGAGTATCTTGATTGTCTCCTCCCTGGTAATGTGCTTGGTACATGGGAACTCCCTGATAAACCTGGTCAACCCACAGGTTACCACAAGGGCGAAGTCATAGCCCCCGAACTTCGGCATGTCCGTGTAGTCCAGGTATAGAACACTGTTAGCACAGTGAGGGATGGGCAGGGTCGAGTAGAGACCTCTGTCCCTGATATCCCCTGGTTTACAGGACCTGCACGGGCACTTGTCCACGATAGGCTGGAGGGTTTTCCGCAGTTGGTCGTCAGTCCACGTAGTGTGGAACCACTGCTTGAACAGCCTCAGGGTACGGTCAACACCCACATGACCGCTGGACTTATGGGTCCACTTCAGCAGCGCTGGGACCCTGTCACTAGGCACCACAATGCGGTCCTCGTGCCAGAGGTAGCTCTTGTCCCTCATCCACTGGTCTTGGTTGACCAGGAGGGGTTCAAGGCGTTTCTCCAGGCGCTTGTAGATGTCCCCAAACTCCTTCAGGTACTCCAATTGTTGGAGTCCATCCAGGGGGCGTATCATCGTCATGTTGAGGTCCAAGTGGACGTCCATACGGCTGAACGCCTCCTTAGCCAGCGCTTCAGACCGGGCACCAATCAGGGCGTCGAAGTTGTTGCGGCTGATGTAGTCGGCACACTCGTTCTTCACTCCCTGGATATGGTGTACCGTCAGCCGTAGTTGACTGAGGTAGGTCCACCAGCGCCGTAACTTGGCCTTCTCAGGTGGGGGGCCCTTCTGGAAACTGCGGACCGGTTCTTGGTCGCACAGCCAGACCACAGGGTTACTCCCCTACAGTCGTGCTTGTGAGGATAGCACCAGCATACTCGCGAGCAATTCCTGCTCATAGGTGGAGTAGTTCCCCCTGGCCTGGTTCCACTTCCAGTTCCAGTGGCCCAGAGGTACTAGGACCCACTTGTCGTCAGGGTAGCTGTGCTTGAGGGTTCCATCTCGGTTGAGACCTTCCGTCCCCCATTGGGAAATGGCCGAGTCGAACTCCTCCTTCTCCAGTGCTTGCCATTGGAACAACGTTCCACCACCGCCCACATTGCTGGCGTCGGTCACGAGGATAATCTCCCCTTGTGCCCTAGGCACGCCCAAGCACTTAGCGTTGGCTACCTTGTCTTTGAGCTCGTCAAACGCTTGTTGCTCTTGTGGGCCCCAGCGCCAAGTAGTACTCTTCTTGATCAAGTCAGTCAGAACGGCGCTGGTGTAGGTGAAGTTTTTGATGTGGCGGCGATAGAAGTTGCACGCCCCAATGAAACTGCGTACATCATGAAGTCCTTTCTTGGGGTCTTCGTGTCGTACCTTGGCATCCATCAGGGGTTTGGCCTTAGAGGCCGCTGGGGTCCACCACCCATAGCCAACATCAAACCCCAGGTACTGCATGGTCTCCTGCATGAACTCACACTTCTCCAGCTTGAGTCGTGTGTGGTTCTCCTGGCAGACCGCAAACAACTCACCCAAGAGGATTAGGGGATCCTCCTGGGTATTGGTCCCGAGGCATACATCGTCGATGTGAGCCTCTATCTGGGCACCACGGGATACGAGCTCCTGCACCTTTGGTCTCCTTCGTAGGATGGACAAGATCTTGTTCATCAGCTCTTGGAATAGAGCGGGTGCGTTAGCCACGCCAAACGGCATGACCTTCCACTTGAACACCCTCCCCTGAGGGGTGATGAAGGCCAGTAGTTCCTGTGCGTTGGGCGTCAGGTCCACTTGCCAGAATCCGCTCCTCTTGTCATTTTGGTCTTGTAGCGACATGAGGCTATCTTCTCCAGGGTAGACCCCATATTGGGAATGGACCCTGAGTGGTTCAGCGTTTTCTTGTTCAGCTCTCTGCAGTCCACTACGAGCCGTTTGGCTGTAGACCCAGGTTTAGCCACCAGGAAACAGGGGCTGCAGTGTAGGGGGTAGTCCCCGTCCTTGTACTCCAGGACTAGGCCAGCGTCGATACATTCTTGTATCTGTCGCTCAATCTCGTCGGCCTGCTCTTTAGGAGCTGGATAGGGTCTCCTCCGGATCTTATGACCCACGAACTCGGGTTTCAGCTTGAGGTCCATCTGTACCAGCTTGTCACATGAGGCTGGAGGGGGTAGTTCTCCGAACACCTCCAGATAGGTCCTTATAAGCTTCTGTACCCGCGGGTCCAATACCTTGATCTTGTCCTCCATGTCCTCGTCAGAGTGTAAGTTGCTTGCCCCCTGAGTAACGAAAAGTTTATAGTGGTTTCAACACTGTGGTTTTGTCTCTCCTGCTGCTTGATGCTGGTGTAGGGTTTCCTGCTGCTTGTTTTTGGAGATGAAAAGCTTTTGTTTGCTGAAATACAGTAAATCCAGGATAGCCCAAGCCAGAGGTGTGCAAGGAGAAGAGAATCAGGATCAAAGCATGAAGGGCTGCAGTGTAAACAGTGAAAGATGAAAGGATGTTGACAGAAACTGCAACTCAGGTCAAATCGGAATGCATATTCACAAAGATAGCTGAAATGTTTTGGAAAAGAGTTGGAAAACTGCCCCATGGTCACTCTATCTCCATAGTGCCATCTCAGGAGATGTGCACTTTTTGTTTTGGGTCCCATATGTGCTGAGGTGGCAGGGCATGTGGCGATGAGGTCACTGCCATGTCACATGGGATCTTCCTACTTAGCTAGGCTGACCAGGAATTGAACCCAGGACCTCTCAAAAAGAGGTGCCCAGCCCCCTAGGGTGCATACAACTAGGATAGCTAAGAATTCATGGAAAAACATAGATAAATTCATAGGCTCTGCCCTGGATATGTCAGTTCTCAGTCAACTCAGGAAAACATGAATTGCCCCACATTGAAAGGGGATTGAGGGGTCCACTCCATATCCTGATTGGGTGTTTGGTTCCATAGGTCAAAAAGTGTTATCACCAATTTTGGTGGGACCAATACTAAGATAAAAATGCCTGGATGCCCAGTGCATCCCTAATACAACTAGAGTATGCCTCAAAGCATTGGAAAAGCACTTTTTCTTACTCCCCCCTTGTGCTGTGGTGGCCACCACTGTCGCATTTTAGGAAAAAGGGATTTTTTCTTGGCCTTTCCTTGGTTTCCACATCTACTTTAAAATACCTATAGTTTCCCTCACACAGAAAAATGGGCGCTCACCATGGCTGGCGCTCTTTTGCTGCTCTGTTTGTAACATTTCGTACAGAAGACGCAGCGCTCATGGCGCTGCCGGGGCTCCTGTGGCTTGGTAGGGTTGGTTTGGGAGCATGCCAAAACATGTGCATGTGCATCCCTCCCTCCAAGACGCAGCGCGACACAAACCCAACGCAAGACACATTATACACACTCGCATGGGTTCTCGTAAACCTGCTGGCGACCTGTGACCTGCCTTAGGGCGAAGGGTGTCGTAAAAAAAATTAAATTGCCCCTTGGTGGGGTCTTGGGTTCTGCTCAGTCTCTCCAGGCTGCTGCGTTTCGGCCCGAACACGGCCTACTCAGCGAGGCTGCGCGTGGGTATCTGCAGAGGCAGGAATGGGAGAATTATGGACGAATCCACGCAAAAGCGAAGCGACGACACCAAAATCCGTCAAATGACGGCCTAGAATTTTTCTAAGACAACACACCTGAGCAGAATCCAATTGTGCCTCGGAGGCACGTTTTTCTAAAAATTATAGTCATCTCTAGATTTTTTAAATCAAGAAATTCCTACGCATAAAAAGGCGGGGCGCAGGAGCGGCTCCTAGCGAAGCGCCGGAAAATGCAGAAATAATGGCATTACAAACGTATGTCTCACGTAGTCTTGAAAATGACGAGACAGACATTAATAAATAAACATACAGATTCCACCTACACTAATAGAAGTATCAAAAATTCAAGAATTCGAAAATCAATGAAAAGACTTCAATGAATCAGCTATAAACTACAGGTATGCTCGTCTCGTATGCCGCATACACATTGCTCGTCTCGTGTCTCCGTGTAGCAGCGCTAGCAACCATAGGACGCGATAGAGGGATCGATTAGAAGGATTGCAGATGATTAGAGGTGGGATTGGGGTCAAAACAGGTGGCCTTCGGCCAGGGAGTGGTTGTCACGGGGGGCTACTGGTCCTGCCCTGCGGTGCAATGCGGGACAACTGTGACAACTGCTCTTACAGCACCAACCTCCCTTTTTGTTGCACTGATTAGAACATACACAGCGATGCATAACGAAGATTTTGCTTTCGCTTCGTTTTCCGCCTCATCTTGCTTCACTCTCCAGCGGTAGGTAAGGTGAGTAAGCCCAGGAGGGGCCACCCCCTGGTGGGGTTCGAGATTGAGGTTCAGATGGGCAGGTTTGCCCGAGGTACTCGTGCATGCTCGCGCATTCACACACGCATTAAAGGGTAGGCCGCGCGAAGTGCGCACGGTAAACCTTGTTTAGGCTACCCAGGGGCTCCTCGGTACGTTCTTTAAGAGAACCTGAGGAGTCCCTTAACGCTTGCTTGCTTGACAGGGGAGCTGATTCTTCAGCGCGTTTGCGGACAGTGTATTATAGGTCACACTGAGAACCGTATAATACGTGGAGTGTGGCTTGGTTCCTCCGCCGCAAACACCCCTCCATTTGCCTTTGTTTTACAGGTGGGCAGGTAGGGTGATTGGTGCAGCAGCAGACCATTTTTTTCATGCTCTGCTAAACAAGGGCGCAGATCACACAAACAAATAACTCTCCTCTGCCTGTGGCAGAGCAGGGAGTCCGACTCCATCGACATCTGCGCCGTGCACGCAAAAAGAGCACCTCTTCCCTCCAAGCCCTAGCAGGGGAAACGCGTTGTGGCGTCCCCTGTTAGGCCACAGTTGCTTAGCAGCGCTGTGTTGTCTCGTCTTCCTCACAGGAGGGTCGCTAGGACCCACGACATGTTCTTCAACAACACCCAGTAGAGTGTGCGTGTAGGAGTGGTAGTCCTGAGTGAAGGCTTGAGCCAGTTGCCGCAGTGCTCGCCCACCAGGATGGTGCCACTGTAGGGTGTGTAGGACCTGTAGTGCGTGTGTCACTGTCCCACCCGTTTCCTGCAATTTTAGCAGGGTTGGTGGGCTGTGGCAGTGGTTAGGTCAGTGTTTTGGCCACTTAGCAAAACGGCGTTTTCATGCCTTCATAGCTTTTGGCCACCCCTCCCTGTAGTAGACAGATAGGTAGGGAAAACAATACCTGGATTAGTACGCTGGGTATTCCCCAAAGGTTTTGCGCCAGCACAGAAATTGGGCGCTTAGGGGAGGGGAGACCCGGGGCGTACCCCGTGGCATCAATAAGCCAACCCTCCAGGTTTAGCAAGCGTGCAGACTTGGGTATAATTAGGACACCACTTCTGCGGCTTCCTCTCAGGATCTTAGGAATAGCACACTCACACATACGCTTTGGCAGGTAAGGGTAAGGTTCAGTCCCTAGCTTTAGTCTTGGAGGCAAGCGTCTCAGCGAGCCTCAGCAACTCACCAAGGTTGTTCTGGGACAAGTAGTCAACCAGAACTGAGTTTAGGCGTCCCTCAGGTAGAACAAATGCAGAGAAGGGCTCCCAGGTGGCCTCTTCGACTCCAAACCCTTCCCAGAGGGTGAGGAAGCGCCAACCCTGGCGATAGCGGTGGCGTAGGACAGACTTTACCAGGTAGAAGCCCTCCTTAGCCATCTCCTCGGCGTTCATGTCGGGGAGTTCACCTTCAACTTCCATAGGGCTGGCAGCCCCTTGTAGGTCCAGAGCGGCGATTTCCTCGTCGTTCAGCTCCCACTCCTCCCCACAGAGGTCTTCAGGATGATAGTAGCGCTTCAGGTGTTGAGCAGCGCACACCAGGGTCCCCCCTAGACGGGGAGAACACCGCACGGTGATACGGTGTCCATCCACTGATAGAATCCTGTACGGCCCGAAGTATGGGTCATCGCTGGTAGAGCTTGGCCAGGCGCGTAGTCCACTGTGGTGCACCAGCACCCAGTCCCCCTCTTGGTAGGTGGCTGGTACTCGGTGCTTGTTCTTCTTGATCCACTGACGCTCCCTCACTCTCTGGATCATAGCCTTAGCCTTGTGCACCTTCGCTTGTTGCTCTTGGACCCATTCACCCACAGAAGAATGGGTGTCCTCTGGATAGGGGGCATGTAGGAACTGAACCATGCCGGGCGCCCTAGGAATAGCTCATGGGGCGAGTAGCCAGTAGCTGAACTCTCTTGGGAGTTCATCATCAAGGATATGACGGGGAGTAGTATCACCAAGTCTCGGGTGCGTTCAGTTTTGCACCATATCCGTACATTCCCCTTGAGGACACGGATCTGTCGCTCACATAGGGGGTTGCTCGTGTGCGAGTAGGGAATCCCCGTAGACACCTGGACATTGAGGGATCTCAGGACCCTCTTGTACCAACCGGTATCTGAGCGTACTCGTACGTCCTCATCGGAGTTGATCTCCTTGGGCGCCCCATAGACACAAAACCACTCCTCCAGGAGTATGTTGATAGTCTCCTCCCCGGTAATGTGCTTGGTCCATGGGAGCACCCTGGTAAACCTGGTCAACCCACAGGTTACCACGAGGGCGAAGTCATAGCCCCCGAACTTCGGCATCTCCGTGTAGTCCACGTATAGAACACTGTTAGCACAGTGAGGGATGGGCAGGGTCGAGTAGAGAGCTCTGTCCCTGATATCCCCTGGTTTACAGGACCTGCACGGGCACTTGTCCACGATAGGCTGGAGGGTTTTCCGCAGTTGGTCGTCAGTCCACGTAGTGTGGAACCACTGCTTGAACAGCCTCAGGGTACGGTCAGCACCCACATGACCGCTGGACTTATGGGTCCACTTCAGCAGCGCTGGGACTCTGTCACTAGGCACCACAATGCGGTCCTCGTGCCAGAGGTAGCTCTTGTCCCTCTTCCACTGGTCTTGGTTGACCAGGAGGGGTTCAAGGCGTCTCTCCAGGCGCTTGTAGATATCCCCAAACTCCTTCAGGTACTCCGATTGTTGGAGTCCATCCAGGGGGCGTATCATCGTCATGTTGAGGTCCAAGTGGACGTCCATACGGCTGAACGCCTCCTTAGCCAGCGCTTCAGACCGGGCACCAATCAGGGCGTTTAAGTTGTTGCCGCTGATGTAGTCGGCACACTCGTTCTTCACTCCCTGGATATGGTGTACCGTCAGCCGTAGTTGACTGAGGTAGGTCCACCAGCGCCGTAGCTTGGCCTTCTCAGGTGGGGGGCCCTTCAGGAAACTGCGGACCGGTTCTTGGTCGCACAGCCAGACCACAGGGTTACTCCCCAACAGTCGTGCTTGTGAGGATAGCACCAGCATACCCGCGAGCAATTCCTGCTCATAGGTGGAGTAGTTCCCCCTGGCCTGGTTCCACTTCCAGTTCCAGTGGCCCAGAGGTACTAGGACCCACTTGTTGTCAGGGTAGCTGTGCTTGAGGGTTCCATCTCGGTTGAGACCTTCCGTCCCCCATTGGGAAATGGCCGAGTCGAACTCCTCCTTCTCTAGTGCTTGCCATTGGAACAACGTTCCACCGCCGCCCACATTGCTGGCGTCGGTCACCAGGATAATCTCCCCTTGTGCCCTAGGCACGCCCAAGCACTTAGCGTTGGCTACCTTGTCTTTGAGCTCGTCAAACGCTTGTTGCTCTTGTGGGCCCCAGCGCCAAGTAGTACTCTTCTTGATCAAGTCCGTCAGAACGGCGCTGGTGTAGGTGAAGTTTTTGATGTGGTGGCGATAGAAGTTGCACGCCCCAATGAAACTGCGTACATCATGAAGTCCCTTCTTGGGGTCTTCGTGTCGTACCTTGGCATCCATCAGGGGTTTGGCCTAAGAGGCCGCTGGGGTCCACCACCCATAGCCAACGTCAAACCCTAGGTACTGCATGGTCTCCTGCATGAACTCACACTTCTCCAGCTTGAGTCGTGTGTGGTTCTCTTGGCAGACCGCAAAGAACTCACCCAAGAGGATTAGGTGATCCTCCTGGGTATTGGTCCCGAGGCATACATCGTCGATGTGAGCCTCCATCTGGGCACCACGGGATATGAGCTCCTGCACCTTAGGTCTCCTCCGTAGGATGGACAAGATCTTGTTCATCAGCTCTTGGAATAGAGCGGGTGCGTTAGCCACGCCAAACGGCATGACCTTCCACTTGAACACCCTCCCCTGAGGGGTGATGAAGGCCAGTAGTTCCTGTGCTTTCGGCGTCAGGTCCACTTGCCAGAATCCGCTCCTCTTGTCCATCTTGGTCTTGTAGCGGCAGGAGGCTATCTTCTCCAGGGTAGACTCCATATTGGGAATGGACCCTGAGTGGTTCAGCGTCTTTTTGTTCAGCTCTCCGTAGTCCACTACCAGCCGTTTGGCTGTAGACCCAGGTTTAGCCACCAGGAAACAGGGGCTGCAGTTCAGGGGGTGGTCCCCGTCCTTGTACTCCAGGACTAGGCCAGCGTCGATACATTCTTGTATCTGTCGCTCAATCTCGTCGGCCTGCTCTTTAGGAGCTGGATAGGGTCTCTTTCGGATCTTGTGACCCAAGAACTCGGGTTTCAGCTTGAGGTCCATCTGTACCAGCTTGTCACATGAGGCTGGAGGGGGTAGTTCTCCGAACACCTCCAGATAGGTCCTTATAAGCTTCTGTACCCGCGGGTCCAATACCTTGATCTTGTCCTCCATGTCCTTGTCAGAGTGTAAGTTGCTTGCCCCCTGAGTAATAGACGTCGGGAGGTGGTCCTCCACCGACTCTTCGCCCGTGGTAGTACCCTTCAGCCCTTGGTAGGCATATAGAAGGTCTTGTTCAACCATCTCCGATGGACGATGGCAACATAGGCACGCTCGAGGGGGTTCACATACACATTCCTCCGAGAGGTCGTCCTCCTCTGGGGTCCTCCTTCGCGTAGCATAGCTTTTTCGCCACCAACTTCCTCTTGGAATCCACATACTCCCTTAGCCTGGATCGAGGGTCCAGCTCCTCGTCCACGGGGTCTTCCACCCTCATGGAGAGTAGGGGTTTCAGTGGGGCGACGTACTTGGCGTTCTCCACTTCCTCCACACACGTCTGCACGAAGAAGGCGTCGTGCTCAGTTTGGTCATCTGAGTGGATACAGCCAGGTAGCTCAGATAATCCACACTCAGAGACTCCATCAGGAACAGGTACATGGCAGGGAGAGTTGGGGGCGTTGGTGTCAGTCACGACGTACTCATCTCCTCCGGCTGTAGTCTCAACAGCATCTTGAGGTCGTAGGTGATCCTTCAAGTCACCCAAGGCGAGTCCGTCGCTTTCTCGTTGTATAGCCTGGACCAGAGTCGGGTCCAGATCCTCCCAGGGGATGGAGGTAAGACCTCCGTCCACCACGCTCAGCATATACCCCCATCCGGGTTTCCCAATAGGCGTCTTACGCCCTAGAGGCACGTAGATGGCCTCATCAGGTAACCGAACAGAGCTGATAGTCAGCCTGTCCAGGAGGTTTCGCCAGTATTCGTTGCCCCCATGGGCTCCCCAATCGGGGGAACACAGGACCATACGGGAACGTTCCAAGGCCACCTTGGTCAGAACCTTCCCCAGTTCACTGAACCTGGGGTTCCCGTAGGCCATCCCGAAAGAGGGCCAGTAAAATTTGTAGCTGCAGTTCTTCCCCTTGCTGCAGTAAAGGTCCAGTACATGCTGCTTGTCGCTGGCGAACAAGTCCACACTCAGGTCTACTCGAGAGTAACCCAACTCCTTCAGACCTTGGTCTAGGACTTCCCCCAATAGTTGATAGTCCTCAGTTTTGGAGGCCGCCATCATGTTCGAGGGCTCCTCCTTCGATAGCCTCAGGTAACTCGAGGTATGTTCCGACTGCTCTAGTGGCACAGACTCTCTGCCACTGCCGTGGTCCACGTAGAGGAGGTAGGGCGCTTGCAGCGTCAGGGATTGTATCTGGGAGTGCTGTACGAAGAAGTCAGTCCCCAGTACAAAGTCGAAGGCCTCAGTGTCCATCACATAGAACCGATGGGCGATAGTCCGGGAGCCCATAGGTACCTCCACTTCACAGTCCCCGCAGCTGTGCACCACATGTCCATCCCCCATGCGTATAGCAGCGGTGGTCATGGTGTTCTTCAGGCTCCCACAAGGTAAAGTTTTCTTGGCCACTATAGATATGGTGGCGCCAGTGTCCAATACCCCCAGGTATTCGCGTCCCCCTAGTCGGATACGTACCCAAAACACCAGGTCTTGGGTGCCACCAGAGCGTCCCCGTCAGAACTCCGCGGGACAGGTCACCTCGAACCCCTTGTTCCGCAGTTTGCGGGCCATCCTCATGAAACGGCTCCTCTTCTTAGCGTTGCCGTCATCACCACCTTCATGCTCACACTTGGCTCCTTGTTCTTGCTGGGACTGCGTTTGTGAGCGTGTGGTAGGACCAGACTGCCCTCCAGAGGGCTCGGAGTTCCCCCCTGGATTAGGGTCGGGGTTGCCTCCGTTCTTGTCCTTGTTCTTGTTGTCGGGCTGGCAGTTAGCGCCTCCTCCTCGTCCACCTTGACCCTTGTCTTGACCGCCTTGACCACGTCCTTTCGACTTGCCCTTGCCGGAGTCGTTGCCTTTGCCTTTGCCTCCACCTTTGCCTGAGCCTTTGCCAGGAGCTTCACCCTTAAGCTTCGCCGATAGGCGTTGCTTATGGTAGCACTCATCCTCGTAGTGCTTCCGCTTCCCGCAGAACGCACACGTGATGGTGCACCTGTAATGATCCGGCAGCTTCGCTTTGGCGCCGGTGTTCTTCTCCTGCTGCTTCCCCTGGACTACGAAGCAGTCTCCCTGCTCGCAGTCAGGGGCGTGCTGCAGGTGGCCCGGCTCGTCCCTGGCATCACACCAGAATAGCTCCTTAACGTTCTCCATGATACGGGCGTGGGCGTGTTTGGGGGTAGTCCCCTGCCCAGGTCGGGACCCTTGGTACCCTTTGCCATGGCCTCCAGAACCTCCACCACCAGGACGGTAGTTGTTCAGGTGCTGGTCGCTCTCCTTCTCCAGGGCCAGCTCCAGGAGTAGCACGCATAGATCCTCGTAGCGGAGGGATCTATCCTTGCGCTCCGCCGTCGAACGGCACTCGTCCCATAGCTCTCGAGGGAGCTTGGCCACCAACCAGAACAGCAGGTCGTCGCTGCTGTAGGAACCGGGCGTCAGTCGTCCAGCCCAGTGATCCAGGTCAGCCAACAGCTCAGAGACCCTGCCAGGTTTGGGGTTGTTGGGCAGCACGGGCAGGTTCTGGATCTCGGCCCTGATGGAGAGGTCGGTTTCGTAGGTCGGGTACTGCCTCTCCAGGGCAACCAACACATCGGCAAAGGTGGCGGAGTAAGTCACCATCTGCCTGACCAGCTTCTGCAGGTACTTGGTCTTGCAGCACTGCAGGAGCAGATCGCACTTGACTCGCCCACTAGCCTGGGTTTGGCCGGTCAATCGGAGAAACCGGCCAAAATTCTCAGCGAACTGACTGAGGTCCTGGCCTGTGAACTCAGGCAGGTTCACCACGATCTTGGAGGTGGCAATAGCCTTCGCCTCCTGAGACCTGCGTCCCTCAGGGCGTCGGGTCTTCTTCTTCTTCTTCTTCTTCTTCTTCTCCCTTGGGTCCCCGGGGTCCTCCGGGTCATCGTCATCCGAGGGCGAGGCCGAAGTCATCGACGGCGGCTCATCATCGGAGGAATCTCCGCCTAAATCACTAGAGCCATAAGGCTCCACGTCCACCATTGCCCTTAAGGCTGTCAGCCCCAGCCGGTCCAGCTCGGCCCTCGTAGAGTTCGTCACGTGGCTGTAGGGCGGCTGGGCCGTTCTCGGTACGAAAGGACTTCTCGGTATAGCTGCAGGACTCGGCATCGGTCGGCTCCTCAGGATCCCCAGGGTGTTTGTCAACCCTGCCGCCAGGTGGTTGGCCTGTACTCGGTGGGGTGACATTCCCACCGTGGTAGGTGACGCTTGGGGCGGTATCATCAGGGGCTCCAGTTTCTCTCGGATCTCTTGAGTGAGGTCGCCCACGATTTTTGAAGTGGCTCCTCGGAGCACCTCGTTGATCTCCGACCGCGTCAGGGACCTGTTGGAGGATCTCCCCGATCCTCTACTCCTGCCTCCAAGAGACTCAGGTCCTCTCCTCAACCCACTCAAGGTTGCATACCCAGGTGCAAACCCAGGAACATCCACATAGGTTCCAGTAACGGGTAGTGGATGGGGATATTCAGCCGCATACCATCGCGGGGCAGAGCTGGAAGCCACCGGCTCACTGGCAGTAGTTGCCTCAGGGAGCGCAGTGGTAGGTGGGCCCATACCATAGGCGTGGTAGGGAGGCATGCCAGTAAAGCCTGTGCCCTCTGCCATAGGCGGGTTGGTTATGGGAGTGGATGTTGCAGCGGCTGGGAGTGTGGTGGTTATAGGAGAGGGTGATGCGTGGAGGCCAGAAGCGCTTGGTGCGCCCTCGAAGGTAGGGTCATTCGTCAGGTCTTGCCCTTGTTCCTCTCCTTTGTCTGCTTCGTCTCCAGCATCCTTCTCGCTCTCTCTCTTCCTCTTCACAGGCTGAGGGACCACCTCTTCGACGGAGAGGGCACTGAAGGCCGTCTGGAGTCCATCCAACGAGTCCTCAGCCACTTCCACTGGCCCATGTAAGGGCTCCGAAGGTACAGCGCCGCTAGGTCCAGGTCCAGGTTCACCAGGTGCTGGCCTTGCCGGTGCCTCAGGCGCTGGCGCTGTCTTCACGTCGGCGTCCTCCTTCCTTGTGTCCATCTTCGTTCGCCCTTCTGCTTATATGTGACTGCTCCGCGCACTGGATGTACGGCGCGGGGTTGCTGCCGGTGCGCAGAGATAGTCTGCCCCTTGCTACCAGAAAAGTTTATAGTGGTTTCAACACTGTGTTTTTGTCTCTCCTGCTGCTTGCTGCTGGTGTAGGGTTTCCTGCTGCTTGTTTTTGGAGATGAAAAGCTTTTGTTTGCTGAAATACAGTAAATCCAGGATAGCCCAAGCCAGAGGTGTGCAAGGAGAAGAGAATCAGGATCAAAGCATGAAGGGCTGCAGTGTAAACAGTGAAAGATGAAAGGATATTCACAGAAACTGCAACTCAGGTCAAATCGGAATGCATATTCACAAAGATAGCTGAAATGTTTTGGAAAAGAGTTGGAAAACTGCCGCATGGTCACTCTATCCCCATAGTGCCATCTCAGGAGATGTGCACTCTTTGTTTTGGGTCCCATATGTGCTGAGGTGGCAGGGCATGTGGCGATGAGGTCACTGCCATGTCACATGGGATCTTCCTACTTAGCTAGGCTGACCAGGAATTGAACCCAGGACCTCTCAAAAAGAGGTGCTCAGCCCCCTAGGGTGCATACCACTAGGACAGCTAAGTATTCATGGAAAAACATAGATAAATTCATAGGCGCTACCTTAGGTATGTCAGTGCTCAGTCAACTCAGGAAAAGATGATTTGCCTCACATTGAAAGGGGATTAAGGGGTCCACTCCATATCCTGATTGGGTGTTTGGTTCCATAGGTCAAAATGTGTTATCACCACTTTTGGTGGGACCAATACTAAGATAAAAATGCCTGGATGCCCAGTGCATCCCTAATACAACTAGAGTATGCCTCAAAGCATTGGAAAAGCACTTTTTCTTACTAGTAATAGACGTCGGGAGGTGGTCCTCCACCGACTCTTCGCCCGTGGTAGTGTCCTTCAGCCCTTGGTAGGCATATAGAAGGTCTTGTTCAACCATCTCCGGTGGACGATGGCAACATAGGCACGCTCGAGGGGGTTCACACACACATACCTCCGAGAGGTCGTCCTCCTCTGGGGTCCTCACATGGGCACCCCACACGCTCTTCATAAGCTTGATATCTACCTCCCTTTGCCAGGTGGTGATCTTCTGTTCGAGGTCCTCCTTCAATTCAGATAGGTCTCCCATACGTCCTTGCTTCAGTGGCCATGAGCTGCGGGTAGGCTTCGCGTAGCATAGCTTTTTCGCCACCAACTTCCTCTTGGAATCCACATACCCCCTTAGCCTGGATCGAGGGTCCAGCTCCTCGTCCACGGGGTCTTCCACCCTCATGGAGAGTAGGGGTTTCAGTGGGGCGACGTACTCGGCGTTCTCCACTTCCTCCAAACAGGTCTGCACGAAGAAGGCGTCGTGCTCAGTTTGGTCATCTGAGTGGATAGAGCTAGGTAGCTCAGATAGTCCACACTCAGAGACTCCATCAGGAACAGGTACATGACAGGGAGAGTTGGGGGCGTTGGGGTCAGTCACGACGTACTCATCTCCTCCGGGTGTAGTTTCAACAGCATCTTGAGGTGGTAGGCGATCCTTCAAGTCACCCAAGGCGAGTCCGTCGCTTTCTCGTTGTATAGCCTGGACCAGAGTCGGGTCCAGATCCTCCCAGGGGATGGAGGTAAGACCTCCGTCCACCACGCTCAGCATATACCCCCATCCGGGTTTCCCAATCGGCGTCTTACGACCCAGAGGCACGTAGATGGCCTCATCAGGTAACCGGACAGAGCTGATAGTCAGCCTGTCCAGGAGGTTTCGCCAGTATTCGTTGCCCCCATGGGCTCCCCAATCGGGGGAACACAGGACCATACGGGAACGTTCCAAGGCCACCTTGGTCAGCACCTTCCCCAGTTCACTGAACCTGGGGTTCCCGTAGGCCATCCCGAAAGAGGGCCAGTAAAATTTGTAGCTGCAGTTGTTCCCCTTGCTGCAGTAAAGGTCCAGTACATGCTGCTTGTCGCTGGCGAACAACTCCACACTCAGGTCTTCTCGAGAGTAGCCCAACTCCTTCAGACCTTGGTCTAGGACTTCCCCCAATAGTTGATAGTCCTCAGTTTTGGAGGCCGCCATCATGTTCGAGGGCTCCTCCTTCGATAGCCTCAGGTAACTCGAGGTATGTTCCGATTGCTCCAGTGGCACAGACTCTCTGCCACTGCCGTGGTCCACGTAGAGGAGGTAGGGCGCTTGCAGCGTCAGGGATTGTATCTGGGAGTGCTGCACGAACAAGTCAGTCCCCAGTACAAAGTCGAAGGCCTCAGTGTCCATCACATAGAACCGATGGGCGATAGTCCGGGAGCCCATAGGTACCTCCACTTCACAGTCCCCGCAGCTGTGCACCACATGTCCATCCCCCATACGTATAGCAGCGGTGGTCATGGTGTTCTTCAGGCTCCCACAAGGTAAAATTTTCTTGGCCACTATAGATATGGTGGCGCCAGTGTCCAATACCCCCAGGTATTCGCGTCCCCCTAGTCGGATACGTACCCAAAACACCAGGTCTTGGGTGCCACCAGAGCGTCCCCGTCAGAACTCCGCGGGACAGGTCACCTCGAACCCCTTGTTCCGCAGTTTGCGGGCCATCCTCATGAAACGGCTCCTCTTCTTAGCGTTGCCGTCATCACCACCTTCATGCTCACACTTGGCTCCTTGTTCTCGCTGAACCTGCGTTTGTGAGCGTGTGGTGGGACCAGACTGCCCTCCAGAGGGCTCGGAGTTCCCCCCTGGATTAGGGTTGGGGTTGCCTCCGTTCTTGTCCTTGTTCTTGTTGTCCTTGTCTGGCTGGCGGTTAGTGCCTCCTCCTCGTCCACCTTGACCCTTGTCTTGCCCTTGACCACGTTCTTTCGACTTGCCCTTGCCGGAGTCGTTGCCTTTGCCTTTGCCTCCACCTTTGCCTGAGCCTTTGCCAGGAGCTTCACCCTTAAGCTTCGCCGATAGGCGTTGCTTATGGTAGCACTCATCCTCGTAGTGCTTCCGCTTCCCGCAGAATGCCCACGTGATGGTGCACCTGTAATGATCCGGCAGCTTCGCTTTGGCGCCGGTGTTCTTCTCCTGCTGCTTCCCCTGGACTACGAAGCAGTCTCCCTGCTCGCAGTCAGGGGCGTGCTGCAGGTGGCCCTGCTCGTCTCTGGCATCACACCAGAATAGCTCCATAACGTTCTCCATGATACGGGCGTGGGCGTGTTTGGGGGTAGTCCCCTGCCCAGGTCGGGACCCTTGGTACCCTTTGCCATGGCCTCCAGAACCTCCACCACCAGGACGGTAGTTGTTCAAGTGCTGGTCGCTCTCCTTCTCCAGCACCAGCTCCAGGAGTAGCACGCATAGATCCTCGTAGCGGAGGGATCTATCCTTGCGCTCCGCCGTCGAACGGCACTCGTCCCACAGCTCTCGAGGGAGCTTGGCCACCAACCAGAACAGCAGGTCGTCGCTGCTGTAGGAACCGGGCGTCAGTCGTCCAGCCCAGTGATCCAGGTCAGCCAACAGCTCAGAGACCCTGCCAGGTTTGGGGTTGTTGGGCAGCACGGGCAGGTTCTGGATCTCGGCCCTGATGGAGAGGTCGGTTTCGTAGGTCGGGTACTGCCTCTCCAAGGCAACCAACACATCGGCAAAGGTGGCGGAGTTAGTCACGATCTGCCTGACCTGCTTCTCAAGGTACTTGGTCTTGCAGCACTGCAGGAGCAGATCGCACTTGACTCGCCCACTAGCGTGGGTTTGGCTGGTCAATCGGAGAAACCGGCCAAAATTCTCAGCGAACTCGCTGAGGTCTTTGCCTGTGAACTCAGGCAGGTTCACCACGATCTTGGAGGTGGCAATAGCCTTCGCCTCCTGAGACCTGCGTCCCTCAGGGCGTCGGGTCTTCTTCTTCTTCTTCTTCTTCTTCTTCTCCCTTGGGTCCTCGGGGTCCTCCGGGTCATCGTCCTCCGAGGGCAAAGCAGAAGTCATCGACAGTGGCTCATCATCGGAGGGATCTCGGCCTAGATCACTAGAGCCATAAGGCTCCACGTCCACCATTGCCCTCAAGGCTGTCAGCCCCAGCCGGTCTAGCTCGGCCCTCGTAGAGTTCGTCACGTGGCTGGAGGGCGGCTGGGCCGTTCTCGGCACGAAAGGACTTCTCGGTATCGCTGCAGGGGTCGGCATCGGTCGACTCCTCAGGCCCCCCACGGTGTTTGTCAGCCCTGCCGCCAGGTGGTTGGCCTGTACTCGGTGGGGTGACATTCCCACCGTGGTAGGTGACGCTTGGGGCGGTATCATCAGGGGCTCCAGTTTTCCTCGGATTTCTTGAGTGAGGTCGCCCACGATTTTTGAAGTGGCTCCTCGGAGCACCTCGTTGATCTCCGACCGCGTCAGGGACCTGTTGGAGGATCTCCCCGATTCTCTACTCCTGCCTCCAAGAGACTCAGGTCCTCTCCTCAACCCACTCAAGGTTGCATACCCAGGTGCATACCCAGGAACATCCACATAGGTTCCAGTAGCGGGTAGTGGATGGGGATAGTCAGCCGCATACCATCGCGGCGCAGAGCTGGAAGCCACCGGCTCACTGGCAGTAGGTGCCTCAGGGAACGCAGTGGTTAGTGGGCCCATACCATAGGCGGGGTAGGGAGGCATGCCAGTAAAGCCTGTGCCCTCTGCCATAGGCGGGTTGGTTATGGGAGTGGATGTTACAGCGGCTGGGTCTGGAATTGGGAGGGTGGTGGTTATAGGAGAGGGTGATGCGTGGAGGCCAGAAGCGCTTGGTGCGCCCTCGAAGGTAGGGTCATTCCTCAGGTCTTGCCCTTGTTCCTCTCCTTCGTCTGCTTCGTCTCCAGCATCCTTCTCGCTCCCTCTCTTCCTCTTCACAGGCTGAGTGACCACCTCTTCGACTGAGAGGGCCCTGAAGGCCGTCTGGAGTCCATCCAACGAGTCCTCAGCCACTTCCACTGGCCCATGTAACAGCTCCGAAGGTACAGCGCGAGGTCCAGGTCCAGGTTCACCAGGTGCTGGCCTTGCCGGTGCCTCAGGCGCTGTCTTCACGTCGGCGTCCTCTTTCCTTGTATCCATCTTCGTTCGCCCTTCTGCTTATATGTGACTGCTCCGCGCACTGGATGTACGGCGCGGGCTTGCTGCCGGTGCGCAGAGACAGTCTGCCTCTTGCTACCAGAAAGGTTTATAGTGATTTCAACACTGTGTTTGTGCCTCTGCTGCTGCTTGCTGCTGGTGTAGGGTTTCCTGCTGCTTGTTTTTGAAGATGAAAAGCTTTTGTTTGCTGAAATACAGTCAATCCAGGATAGCCCAAGCCAGAGGTGTGCAAGGAGAAGAGAATCAGGATCAAAGCATGAAGGGCTGCCGTGTAAACAGTGAAAGATGTAAGGATATTCACAGAAACTGCAACTCAGGTCAAATCGGATTGCATATTCACAAAGATAGCTGAAATGGTTTGGAAAAGAGTTAGAAAACTGCCCCATGGTCACTCTATCTCCATAGTGCCATCTCAGGAGATGTGCACTCTTTGTTTTGGGTCCCATATGTGCTGAGGTGGCAGGGCATGTGGCGATGAGGTCACTGCCATGTCACATGGGATCTTCCTACTTAGCTAGGCTGACCAGGAGTTGAACCCAGGACCTCTCAAAAAGAGGTGCCCAGCCCCCTAGGGTGCATACCACTAGGACAGCTAAGAATTCACGGAAAAACATAGATAAATTCATAGGCTCGGCCCTGGATATGTCAGTTCTCAGTCAGCTCAGGTAAAGATGATTTGCCTCACATTGAAAGGGGATTAAGGGGTCCACTCCATATCCTGATTGGGTGTTTGGTTCCATAGGTCAAAATGTGTTATCATCACTTTTGGTGGGGCCAATACTAAGATAGAAATGCCTGGAATGCTCAGTGCATCCCTAATACAACTAGAGTTTGCCTGTGTAAAAGGGAGCTCAGGACAGGACAGGACAAGGTTGATTTCTTCTGTGGACCTCTGCAGTTGGCAGGGTCAGGATTACAGCAATTATGTCTAAATTTTGTTTGTTGCGCATGACATAGCCCCATATAAGTTATGTGCTGTGGTGCCTCACAGATGCCGCCTTTTTGGGCACTGCAGAACACGCGCGCGCACAGATTTGTGCATAGAAGCAGCTTTTGAAAAGCTTTGTTTTTATTATAAAAAGATCTGATTTTGTAGGATTTAGCGTGTGTTAATGTATGTAATGCATTGCTGAATGTCTATTGTTTGTATAGTGTGCAATGGGATCGTTTGATCTCAGTATGGACACACTGACGGATCTGTGAATACAGTGAAAGAGTTCAAGATTTCAATCAGTCTTGGGTTTGTATTGTATCCGTTCGTTGCCGTGTCCGCTTGGGTTTTCAGTGACAAGATTTTGAAAAGGAAAGCACACGAGTTCAAAATTGGAGGTTTTTGAAAAGTAGATCAAACGTCCCAAAAGATCGTCACGACCGCCAAACCCAAAGTTACTGCAGATCACACCCCATGGCTATCAAGGCGCCGTCAAGACCAGCCCCTTCGCCGCCGCCACTGCCGTCTCTTTCGTTGCAAGAGTTCGAAAAAGAGGAACTTCGGTTGAGAAATGAGCTCAGGTACACTGCGGACTTCTTCCGCGCACGACTCTTTGCAAACTGGGGACATAAATTTCAAAAACTCTTCCGTCAACTGTTTTCCAACCAGCCCCCTTGCGAAGTGAAGGAATTCAAGGATGACGACGCGCAGTCCACTGAGGAAGTGCGCAGGTCCACGATCGAGATACGAAGAATGCTGAGTGACTTCGGAAAAAGGGTATGTGCGTTCGAGCAAGAACTGAGCCGTCATCAGTCACAAGCAAGCGGCATGGAACAAATGGGGCATAGAAGACAGCGCAAGTTTGAGAACGCAAGTCTCTCCCATTGTTTTGTAGCTCCCGAAAAAGTGAAGTGGGCACCAAGGCAGAACGAAGTCAAGGTGGAGAATGCAACGAGAACCGAAGTCTCAGAGAAACAAGCTTTGCGAGGCCAAAGGGAGGAGTTGCAACGCGGGAGTTCCAAGAACGCGTGGATTCGAAGTCATCAAGAACGAGACCAAGCAAATGAACGTAACCTACAAGGAACCGCGAATCAAACAAGCAGGTACCCGAACACGGAAAGTGCGAGTAAAAGGTGGCGCGGCCAAAGAGCAGGACGTGCTGTGCAGCGGCGCCATGCAGCCGTCAAGCTGCTCGAGCTTTTTGAGACAATGGTGAGACCAAAAAGGTGGACTTGGCTGTATCAGGGCAAGAGATCCAGTTCACAAGTGGCAGCGTGCCCACCACGCGAGACGTGGGGCCAGGCTGTACAACCACGAAGAAGCAAGGACACGAATAATCCTTTCTCGTAAGCAGTTGGCGCTGACAGCGCTGTGTTCTTGTTCTTTGCACCCTTGGACGCTTCTAGAAGCGCGCTTTTCTGAGCACGTGTGGCGCCCCCTGCGAGCCCTTTGTGGCTCTTTGTGTATCTGGAGCGCTGACAGCGTTCAACTTTGACAGCTTTTGGCGCTGCGAGCACCTTGTTATGTTTTTTGTGATCAACTGTGCTTTGCACAGTGTACAGCCTTTTGGGCTGCATATATGCAGGGATCTGATTTAGATTCGCTGGCATGTACATTTTCAGTATGTCAACGAGGTCTTTTTTGACCTCTTCGTGGGCGCCAAGCGCCTTGTTTGCTGGCACTGACATGTGCCTTTGCTTTCTTTTTCGTTGTGGATGCTAGTTTGAATCTGCAATGAGCAGTGGTGGGGTACACCCTGCTTGACACTTTGAGTGAACTCTGGTTTGCTCAGTTTTTCAATTCTGTTTTGCTTTGCACCTGCCTGCTTGTGACCAGAGTGTCTTTTTTGTTTTTCAACTGCTTCTGTCTTGGAGAAAAAGCAGAGTGGTTTTCCTTTTGGTTTTTCTGCTTTTGTTGGGAAAAAGCAGGGGTTTTGTTTCAGTATTTTATACTATGTTTTTCCTGTGCCATGAGCACTTCAGGCTGTGTGCCATGAGCACTTATCAGGTTTTACACCCTTTGAGGAGTTTGACTGGGTATAGGTTGAAGCACCACCTCACCACTCCCTTAGGGCACTGTTTTGTGACAGAAATCCCTTTCAGGAGGGTAAAACTATCTATGGTACCAGTGGTATTCCACTAGCATGATCTGCACATAGATAGTAGCTGTTTTTACCTGGAATGGGTAGAAATAGCCAGATCACAGACAATAATATCTGTATATTATTGTAGGTTAAAGCCTGCATGTTTTGCTATTTTTTTTCTCTCGGGTCAGCAACTCATTTGGGGAGTGCTGAGCCTGGGGGGGGAGTGTAAACATGCAAGGCAGCCTTTTGGGTGCTTGCGTTTTACACCCACCCAGCTCTGTCTGAGCTTTTCCCGCCCCTACGGTAAAACCCTTCGCACCCTTTTGTTTTGGGGTCTCAGCCACACATCAGGGTATGTGTGGGCTTGGGAAGGGAGTGTAAAAGGGAGCTCAGGACAGGACAGGACAAGGTTGATTTCTTCTGTGGACCTCTGCAGTTGGCAGGGTCAGGATTACAGCAATTATGTCTAAATTTTGTTTGTTGTGCATGACATAGCCCCATATAAGTTATGTGCTGTGGTGCCTCGCAGATGCCGCCTTTTTGGGCACTGCAGAACACGCGCGCGCACAGATTTGTGCATAGAAGCAGCTTTTGAAAAGCTTTGTTTTTATTATAAAAAGATCTGATTTTGTAGGATTTAGCGTGTGTTAATGTATGTAATGCATTGCTGAATGTCTATTGTTTGTATAGTGTGCAATGGGATCGTTTGATCTCAGTATGGACACACTGACGGATCTGTGAATACAGTGAAAGAGTTCAAGATTTCAATCAGTCTTGGGTTTGTATTGTATCCGTTCGTTGCCGTGTCCGCTTGGGTTTTCAGTGACAAGATTTTGAAAAGGAAAGCACACGAGTTCAAAATTGGAGGATTTTGAAAAGTAGATCAAACGTCCCAAAAGATCGTCACGACCGCCAAACCCAAGGTTACTGCAGATCACACCCCATGGCTATCAAGGCGCCGTCAAGACCAGCCCCTTCGCCGCCGCCACTGCCGTCTCTTTCGTTGCAAGAGTTCGAAAAAGAGGAACTTCGGTTGAGAAATGAGCTCAGGTACACTGCGGACTTCTTCCGCGCACGACTCTTTGCAAACTGGGGACATAAATTTCAAAAACTCTTCCGTCAACTGTTTTCCAACCAGCCCCCTTGCGAAGTGAAGGAATTCAAGGATGACGACGCGCAGTCCACTGAGGAAGTGCGCAGGTCCACGATCGAGATACGAAGAATGCTGAGTGACTTCGGAAAAAGGGTATGTGCGTTCGAGCAAGAACTGAGCCGTCATCAGTCACAAGCAAGCGGCATGGAACAAATGGGGCATAGAAGACAGCGCAAGTTTGAGAACGCAAGTCTCTCCCAATGTTTTGTAGCTCCCGAAAAAGTGAAGTGGGCACCAAGGCAGAACGAAGTCAAGGTGGAGAATGCAACGAGAACCGAAGTCTCAGAGAAACAAGCTTTGCGAGGCCAAAGGGAGGAGTTGCAACGCGGGAGTTCCAAGAACGCGTGGATTCGAAGTCATCAAGAACGAGACCAAGCAAATGAACGTAACCTACAAGGAACCGCGAATCAAACAAGCAGGTACCCGAACACGGAAAGTGCGAGTAAAAGGTGGCGCGGCCAAAGAGCAGGACGTGCTGTGCAGCGGCGCCATGCAGCCGTCAAGCTGCTCGAGCTTTTTGAGACAATGGTGGGACCTAAAAGGTGGACTTGGCTGTATCAGGGCAAGAGATCCAGTTCACAAGTGGCAGCGTGCCCACCACGCGAGACGTGGGGCCAGGCTGTACAACCACGAAGAAGCGAGGACACGAATAATCCTTTCTCGTAAGGAGTTGGCGCTAACAGCGCTGTGTTCTTGTTCTTTGCACCCTTGGACGCTTCTAGAAGCGCGCTTTTCTGAGCACGTGTGGCGCCCCCTGCGAGCCCTTTGTGGCTCTTTGTGTATCTGGAGCGCTGACAGCGTTCAACTTTGACAGCTTTTGGCGCTGCGAGCGCCTTGTTATGTTTTGTGTGAACAACTGTGCTTTGCACAGTGTACAGCCTTTTGGGCTGCATATATGCAGGGATCTGATTTAGATTCGCTGGCATGTACATTTTCAGTATGTCAACGAGGTCTTTTTTGACCTCTTCGTGGGCGCCGAGCGCCTTGTTTGCTGGCACTGACATGTGCCTTTGCTTTCTTTTTCGTTGTGGATGCTATTTTGAATCTGCAATGAGCAGTGGTGGGGTACACCCTGCTTGACACTTTGAGTGAACTCTGGTTTACTCAGTTTTTCAATTCTGTTTTGCTTTGCACCTGCCTGCTTGTGAGCAGAGTGTCTTTTTTGTTTTTCAACTGCTTCTGTCTTGGAGAAAAAGCAGAGTGGTTTTCCTTTTGGTTTTTCTGCTTTTGTTGGGAAAAAGCAGGCGTTTTGTTTCAGTATTTTATACTATGTTTTTCCTGTGCCATGAGCACTTCAGGCTGTGTGCCATGAGCACTTATCAGGTTTTACACCCTTTGAGGAGTTTGACTGGGTATAGGTTGAAGCACCACCTCACCACTCCCTTAGGGCACTGTTTTGTGACAGAAATCCCTTTCAGGAGGGTAAAACTATCTATGGTACCAGTGGTATTCCACTAGCATGATCTGCACATAGATAGTAGCTGTTTTTACCTGGAATGGGTAGAAATAGCCAGATCACAGACAATAATATCTGTATATTATTGTAGGTTAAAGCCTGCATGTTTTGCTATTTTTTTTCTCTCGGGTCAGCAACTCATTTGGGGAGTGCTGAGCCTGGGGGGGGAGTGTAAACATGCAAGGCAGCCTTTTGGGTGCTTGCGTCTTACACCCACCCAGCTCTGTCTGAGCTTTTCCCGCCCCTATGGTAAAACCCTTCGCACCCTTTTGTTTTGGGGTCTCAGCCACACATCAGGGTATGTGTGGGCTTGGGGGGGGAGTGTAAAAGGGAGCTCAGGACAGGACAGGACAAGGTTGATTTCTTCTGTGGACCTCTGCAGTTGGCAGGGTCAGGATTACAGCATTTATGTCTAAATTTTGTTTGTTGTGCATGACATAGCCCCATATAAGTTATGTGCTGTGGTGCCTCGCAGATGCCGCCTTTTTGGGCACTGCAGAACACGCGCGCGCACAGATTTGTGCATAGAAGCAGCTTTTGAAAAGCTTTGTTTTTATTATAAAAAGATCTGATTTTGTAGGATTTAGCGTGTGTTAATGTATGTGATGCATTGCTGAATGTCTATTGTTTGTATAGTGTGCAATGGGATCATTTGATCTCAGTATGGACACACTGACGGATCTGTGAATACAGTGAAAGAGTTCAAGATTTCAATCAGTCTTGGGTTTGTATTGTATCCGTTCGTTGCCGTGTCCGCTTGGGTTTTCAGTGACAAGATTTTGAAAAGGAAAGCACACGAGTTCAAAATTGGAGGATTTTGAAAAGTAGATCAAACGTCCCAAAAGATCGTCACGACCGCCAAACCCAAGGTTACTGCAGATCACACCCCATGGCTATCAAGGCGCCATCAAGACCAGCCCCTTCGCCGCCGCCACTGCCGTCTCTTTCGTTGCAAGAGTTCGAAAAAGAGGAACTTCGGTTGAGAAATGAGCTCAGGTACACTGCCGACTTCTTCCGCGCACGACTCTTTGCAAACTGGGGACATAAATTTCAAAAACTCTTCCGTCAACTGTTTTCCAACCAGCCCCCTTGCGAAGTGAAGGAATTCAAGGATGACGACGCGCAGTCCACTGAGGAAGTGCGCAGGTCCACGATCGAGATATGAAGAATGCTGAGTGACTTCGGAAAAAGGGTATGTGCGTTCGAGCAAGAACTGAGCCGTCATCAGTCACAAGCAAGCGGCATGGAACAAATGGGGCATAGAAGACAGCGCAAGTTTGAGAACGCAAGTCTCTCCCATTGTTTTGTAGCTCCCCAAAAAGTGAAGTGGGCACCAAGGCAGAACGAAGTCAAGGTGGAGAATGCAACGAGAACCGAAGTCTCAGAGAAACAAGCTTTGTGAGGCCAAAGGGAGGAGTTGCAACGCGGGAGTTCCAAGAACGCGTGGATTCGAAGTCATCAAGAACGAGACCAAGCAAATGAACGTAACCTACAAGGAACCGCGAATCAAACAAGCAGGTACCCGAACACGGAAAGTGCGAGTAAAAGGTGGCGCGGCCAAAGAGCAGGACGTGCTGTGCAGCGGCGCCATGCAGCCGTCAAGCTGCTCGAGCTTTTTGAGACAATGGTGGGACCTAAAAGGTGGACTTGGCTGTATCAGGGCAAGAGATCCAGTTCACAAGTGGCAGCGTGCCCACCACGCGAGACGTGGGGCCAGGCTGTACAACCACGAAAGAGCGAGTACACGAATAATCCTTTCTCGTAAGGAGTTGGCGCTGACAGCGCTGTGTTCTTGTTCTTTGCACCCTTGGACGCTTCTAGAAGCGCGCTTTTCTGAGCACGTGTGGCGCCCCCTGCGAGCCCTTTGTGGCTCTTTGTGTATCTGGAGCGCTGACAGCGTTCAACTTTGACAGCTTTTGGCGCTGCGAGCGCCTTGTTATGTTTTGTGTGAACAACTGTGCTTTGCACAGTGTACAGCCTTTTGGGCTGCATATATGCAGGGATGTGATTTAGATTCGCTGGCATGTACATTTTCAGTAGGTCAACGAGGTCTTTTCTGACCTCTTTGTGGGCGCCGAGCGCCTTGTTTGCTGGCACTGACATGTGCCTTTGCTTTCTTTTTCGTTGTGGATGCTATTTTGAATCTGCAATGACCAGTGGTGGGGTACACCCTGCTTGACACTTTGAGTGAACTCTGGTTTACTCAGTTTTTCAATTCTGTTTTGCTTTGCACCTGCCTGCTTGTGAGCAGAGTGTCTTTTTTGTTTTTCAACTGCTTCTGTCTTGGAGAAAAAGCAGAGTGGTTTTCTCTTTGGTTTTTCTGCTTTTGTTGGGAAAAAGCAGGAGTTTCGTTTCAGTATTTTTATACTATGTTTTTCCTGTGCCATGAGCACTTCAGGCTGTGTGCCATGAGCACTTATCAGGTTTTACACCCTTTGAGGAGTTTGACTGGGTATAGGTTGAAGCACCACCTCACCACTCCCTTAGGGCACTGTTTTGTGACAGAAATCCTTTTCAGGAGGGTAAAACTATCTATGGTACCAGTGGTATTCCACTAGCATGATCTGCACATAGATAGTAGCTGTTTTTACCTGGAATGGGTAGAAATAGCCAGATCACAGACAATAATATCTGTATATTATTGTAGGTTAAAGCCTGCATGTTTTGCTATTTTTTTTCTCTCGGGTCAGCAACTCATTTGGGGAGTGCTGAGCCTGGGGGGGGAGTGTAAACATGCAAGGCAGCCTTTTGGGTGCTTGCGTCTTACACCCACCCAGCTCTGTCTGAGCTTTTCCCACCCCTATGGTAAAACCCTTCGCACCCTTTTGTTTTGGGGTCTCAGCCACACATCAGGGTATGTGTGGGCTTGGGGGGGGAGTGTAAAAGGGAGCTCAGGACAGGACAGGACAAGGTTGATTTCTTCTGTGGACCTCTGCAGTTGGCAGGGTCAGGATTACAGCAATTATGTCTAAATTTTGTTTGTTGTGCATGACATAGCCCCATATAAGTTATGTGCTGTGGTGCCTCGCAGATGCCGCCTTTTTGGGCACTGCAGGACACGCGCGCGCACAGATTTGTGCATAGAAGCAGCTTTTGAAAAGCTTTGTTTTTATTATAAAAAGATCTGATTTTGTAGGATTTAGCGTGTGTTAATGTATGTAATGCATTGCTGAATGTCTATTGTTTGTATAGTGTGCAATGGGATCGTTTGATCTCAGTATGGACACACTGACGGATCTGTGAATACAGTGAAAGAGTTCAAGATTTCAATCAGTCTTGGGTTTGTATTGTATCCGTTCGTTGCCGTGTCCGCTTGGGTTTTCAGTGACAAGATTTGGAAAAGGAAAGCACACGAGTTCAAAATTGGAGGATTTTGAAAAGTTGTAAACATGCAAGGCAGCCTTTTGGGTGCTTGCGTTTTACAGCCTGAAAGCATTGGAAAAGCACTTTTTCTTACTCATACACACACACACACACACACACACACACACATATATATATATATAGATGTACATACATGTATTTGTATATACATGTATATATTTCACTTGGAGGGAGTACAAATTGAGTAGGAGGGAGTGGATATTCGCTTGGAGGGAGTGGATTTTCACTCGGAGGGAGTGGAAACTGAGCAGGAGGGAGGTGAAATTGAGTAGGAAGGAGTGGATATTTACTTGGGGGGAGTTGAAATTGAGGGGAAGGGAGCGGATTTTCACTTGGAGGGAGTATACATACATACATACATACATACATATATATATATATATATATATATACATATATATATATATATATAGATACATAGATGTACATACATGTATTTGTATATATATGTATATATTTCACTTGGAAGGAGTAGAAATTGAGTAGGGGGGAGTGGACTTTCGCTTGGAGGGAGTGGATTTTCACTCGGAGGGAGTATACATACATACATATACATATATATATATATATGTATATATATCTATATATATATGTAGATACACAGATGTACATACATGTATTTGTATATAGGGAGTAGAAATTGAGTAGGAGGGAGTGGATTTTCGCTTGGAGGGAGTGGATTTTCACTCGGAGGGAGTGGAAACTCAGCAGGAGGGAGGTGACATTGAGTAGGAAGGAGTAGATATTCACTTGGAGGGAGTTGAAATTGAGGGGAAGGGAGTGTATTTTCACTTGGAGGGAGTATGCAGCAATATATATATATATATATTATTACACCCCTCTCCCCTTGAATTTAGCTAACAAGCAACAACAACAACAACAACAACAACAACAACAACAACAACAACAACAACAACAACAAGCACTTCTCCGTGCCGTTTTGGCCATTGCCCCGTCCCAACGCCTCGCATCTTTTGCCCATCTGACCATCTTGAAGCCTAGGTTCTGGCCTTACCAAATCCAAGTTTTGATTCGGAAACTCACCGGTGGCGGCCCGGGGGGGTGGCGCCAAGTCGGGAGGTGCCCTCCCAAATCTGTGCAGTTTTGGGCCAAAAACAGCCATTTTTCGACCAAAACAGCCCTAGTACGGGTTCAAAACAGCCAAGCGAAGGCAAACGGCTGCTACACTGCACGTGCGGCTTGACTTCTTCGTGACCTTTAGTGCCCTCTAATTCCACGATATGTCCGAGAAAAGGCCCAAAAAGGCGCCAAAAAGCCCCAAAAACTGCGCAATGTGCACCAGCACCCCGAAACTAAGAACGGGCCGTATCTTGGGCTAGGGGGCTCTAAAACGAATTCCGAGGGCACCTAGTCCACCCGCAATCCCACACTTTTTATGGTTTCCAAGCCTCAGCATCGGCCAACGAGACACGTAGACCCCCGTACCAGCGGTCACTTTGCGCAGCCGGAGGGCCGGCCAGCCCACGCACAGTGGGGGCCAACGGTGGGTCCACCAGGGTCCCCGGGGCGAAAAAAATGATTTTTTCCAAAGGTGTTGCTAGACCACTTGGGATGCTCAAACAAGTGGTTTTAGGCCGTTTTGAGCCTGTGGTGGCGCGTTTTGGGCCATGGAAAGTCCCAAAATGCCTTGAAAATGAGCCCATTTTGGGACCAACAATGGGTCAAAAATGGGTCAAAAACGCGTTTTTCCAAAAATGATCTTGGACCATTTATGATGCTCAAACAAGTGGTTTTAGCCCATTTTGAGCCCGTGGCAACGCGTTTTGGCCCATGGAAAATCCCAAAATGCCTTCAAAATGCGCCATTTTGGGACCAAAAATGGGTCAAAAATGGGTCAAAAACGTTTTTTTCCAAAAGTGATCCCGGACCATTTGGGATGCTCAAACAAGTGTTTGTAGCCCGTTTTGAGCCCGTTTTGACCGAGTTTAGCCCCTTCCACCACATGTATGCACCACTTTGTGCCCTTCGCACGTACCTTAGAGCCGTGTGGTGGAGCCACCTAGAGTTGAGGGAGGATTGTAGATTGGAGGATATTACTACACCCCTCTCCCCTTAAATTTAGCTAACAAACAACAAGCAACAAGCAACAACAACAAGCAACAACACGTCTCCTTGCTGTTTTGGCCATTGCTCCGTCCCAACGCTTCAGATCATTTGCCCATGTAGCCATCCTGGAGCCTAGGTGGTGGCCTTGCGAAATCCAAGTTTTGAGCCAAAAAATCATCTGTGGCGGCCCGGGGCGGTGGCGCCAACTCGGGAGGTGCCCTCTCAAACCTGCGCAATTTTTGGCCAAAAACAGCCAATTTTCGCCCAAAACAGCCCTAGTAAGGGTTCAAAACAGCCAAACGAAGGCAAACGGGTGCTACACTGCACGTGCGGCTTGACTTTCTCGTGACCAAGGGACCTTTGGTGCCCTCCAACTCCACGATATGTCCGAGAAACGGCCCAAAAAGGCGCCAAAAAGCCCCAAAAAACTGCGCAATGTGCACCAGCACCCCGAAACTAAGAACGGGCCGTATCTTGGGCTACGTGGCTCTAAAACGAGTTCCGAGGGCACCTAGTCCACCCGCAATCCCACACTTTTTATGGTTTCCAAGCCTCAGCATCGCCCAACGAGACACGTAGACCCCCGTACCAGTGGTCACTTTGCGCAGCCGGAGGGCCGGCCAGCCCACGCACAGTGGGGGCCATCGGTGGGTCCACCAGGGTCCCCGGGGCGAAAAAAATGATTTTTTCCAAAGGTGTTGCTAGACCACTTGGGATGCTCGAACAAGTGGTTTTAGGCCGTTTTGAGACCGTGGTGGCGCGTTTTGGGCCATGGAAAATCCCAAAATGCCTTGAAAATGGGCCCATTTTGGGACCAACAATGGGTCAAAAATGGGTCAAAAACGCGTTTTTCCAAAAATGATCTTGGACCATTTATGATGCTCAAACATGTGGTTTTAGCCCATTTTGAGCCCGTGGCAACGCGTTTTGGCCCATGGAAAATCCCAAAATGCCTTTAAAATGGGCCATTTTGGGACCAAAAATGGGTCAAAAATGGGTCAAAAACGTGTTTTTCCAAAAGTGATCCTGGACCATTTGGGATGCTCAAACAAGTGTTTGTAGCCCGTTTTGAGCCCGTTTTGACCGAGTTTAGCCCCTTCCACCACATGTATGCACCACTTTGTGCCCTTCGCACGTACCTTAGAGCTGTGTGGTGGAGCCACCTAGAGTTGGGAGAGGATTGTAGATTGGAGGATATTACTACACCCCTCTCCCCTTAAATTTAGCTAAGAAACAACAAGCAACAAGCAACAACAACAAGCAACAACACGTCTCCTTGCCGTTTTGGCCATTGCTCCGTCCCAACGCTTCGGATCATTTGCCCATGTGACCATCCTGGAGCCTAGGTGGAGTAAGAAAACGTGCTTTTCCATTGCTTTGAGGCATACTCTAGTTGTATTAGAGATGCACTGAGCATCCATGCATTTTTATCTTAGTATTGGTCCCACCAAAACTGGTGATAACACATTTTGACCTATGGAACCAAACACCCAATCAGGATATGGAGTGGACCCCTTAATCCCCTTTCAATGTGAAGCTATTCATCTATTCCTGAGTTGACTGAGCACTGACATACCAAAAGTAGAGCCTATGAATTTATCCATGTTTTTCCATGAATTCTTAGCTATCCTAGTGGTATGCACCCTAGGGGGCTGGGCACCTCTTTTTGAGAGGTCCCGGGTTCAATTCCTGGTCAGCCTAGCTAAGTAGGAAGATCCCATGTGACATGGCAGTGACCTCATCGCCACATGCCCTGCCACCTCAGCACATATGGGACCCAAAACAAAGAGAGCACATCTCCTGAGATGGCACTATGGAGAGAGAGTGATCCTGGGGCAGTTTTCTAACTCTTTTCCCAAAACATTTCAGCTATCTTTGTGAATATGCATTCATTTGTGACCTGAGTTGCAGTTTCTGTGAATATCCAATCATCTTTCACTGTTTACACTGCAGCCCTTCATGCTTTGATCCTGAATCCTCTTCTCTTTGCATACTATTGGCTTGGGCTATCCTGGAGTGACTTGGAGTGACTGTATTTCATCAAAACCAAAGCTGTTCATCTCCAAAAACAAGCAGCAGGAAACCCTACACCAACAGCAAGCAGCAGGAGAGGCAAAACACAGTGCTGAAAACACTATAAACTTTTCCGGTAGCAAGAGGCAGTCTGTCTCTGCGCACCGGCAGCATCCCCGTGCCGTACATCCAGTGCGCTGAGTACGGGCAAATATAAGCTGAAGGGTGAAAGAAGATGGATCCAGGAAAGGAGGACGCTGATGTGAAGACAGCGCCAGCGCCTGAGGCACCGGCAAGGCCGGCACCTGGCGCTGTACCTTCGGCGGAGCCCTTACATGGGCCAGTGGATGCAGCTGAGGATTCCCTGGATGGACTCCAGACGGCCTTCGGGGCCCTGTCCGTCGAAGAGGTGGTGGCGCAGCCTGCAAAGAGGAAGAGAGAGAGCGAGAAGGATGCTGGAGACGGAGCAGACGAAGGAGAGGAGCAAGGGCAAGACCCGACGGATGTCCCTACCTTCGAAGGCGCACCAAGCGCTTCTGGCCTCCATGCATCACCCTCTCCCATAACCACCACACTCCCAGCCGCCGCAACATCCACTTCCACAACCAACCCGCCTATGGCACAGGGCACAGGCTTTACTGGCATGCCTCCCTACTGTAAAACGATTTGAGCCGTAGGTGAATGGATGTGCCTACAATTTCGAAACGCCCTCAGCGACGACGACGATGACGACGACGACGCGGAAGACGACGACGACGAGGTCTATGGATGGACTACGCGAAGGAATTAGCAAACCCCAACAACATGTTTGAGTTTTGAGTTGAAGGAGTCCAAAAAATTATTGGAGGACTTCTTTGAATTTATTGATGCAATTGAAGACCTATGAGCTATGGCAGCGACATACAGCGCTGTCGACGACTTGGTAGAAGACAGAAATCTACGACGACAGCCATGGGCCTTGGTATGCCCCATGGATTGACACTTGAAGGCCGTCAAGACTTACTCCAACGGTTACTCTACAAAGGTGGATGGTTTCCTACTATTTGGATGGTTTGACTTGATGGAGATCGTTACCGGATGGGACATCTCATACGCCTACAACTGACCTTGACTGGGGACGCGCTGAAGCGATTGGTTTACGTTAAAGAAGAATCTTTGAGCCAAATCAACTCATTGGTGTTCATTTGTTCAATTTTTGCATAGACACTTATATGTGAATTTTTTTATTATTATCTTAAGCAATTTGTGCTTCCGTTACGCTATTTTTTCAGCTGCAGCCCTGGATTTTCTTTGCGATGTTTCTGATTTCAGGGTCAGGACATCACACAAGTGCATTTTTGTGGTTGTTTGTTTGTTTACTATTTTTGTTTTTGTCTAAAAAGGTTTTTTTGGAGAAAAACACATATTTCTCCCGGGTTGCCTTGGGAGAATCAGCCCCAGACCCACCCATTTTCTGGCTGGGTGTGTCTGAGCTTGGGAGGGGAGTGTTAACCCGGTAGAACTATGTGGTGGTTAACACCCAACCCAAATGCTTTGCATTTTTCCCACCCAATTTTTTTGTTGCACTACACCTTCTCCCTGCTTTTCAGCCTGAGATGTGTCTCAGGACTTGGGAGGGGAGTGTAAGGTTTTCGTGCAACCTATATTTTCGCTTTTTCTGTGTAAAAACCTGATATATGTGCACACACAGAAATCCACGATCCCAGCACTGTTTTGGACAGTGTTGGTATCAGTGGATCAGGAATTTCTGTAGTTTTACATTCATGGTGTTTTCACCATTTTCTGTACTATAAAACTGAGTTTGGGTTGGCGACGGCCAGTCCTGCGATCGCGTGCGCTGATCCAGAAAATCTCGATTTCTGACGCTTTTTACGAGATTTCAATCAGTTTTATTGTTTAGATTATTTGTATATCAGTTTTAAGTATAAGCGGATGTTACGGCACTATCGCGACGCCGTTCCGCGCTAGTTTTTTTGGCCCAAGTAGGCCATGTTCACGATTTTTTATAAAATCGTAGGTGCCACAGATCCTGAAGTTATATGCACCAAATGACAGCCCATCAGTTGGGCTTTGCATGCATAGGTTGATTGGGTATCCAAACGCGTCGGTGCACCAGCACCACGCGTTGGGGGGAGACCCGTGTTCATAGTGCATGTATGCATTGTTTTGCTTATATTACAATGTTATATGCCCCCCTTTGTTCATTTCTTCTCAGAACATGTGAAAGGGATCGTTTCAAAATCCCTTCGGATTTCGTGGTCATGGCCTTGCCTTGTACGCCGTCGGTGTTGGGGATTTGAAGGAGGTTTGTTTGTGTTTTTTTGGGGAAATGTTGGATGTATAGGCCAAAGCCCATTGCAATGCAACAAAGGACTTCAAAAATTCTTACACCTACCCCGCCTATGGTATGGGCCCACCTACCACTGCGCTCCATGAGGCAACTACTGCCTGTGAGCCGGTGGCTTCCAGCTCTGCGCCGCGATGGTATGCGGCTGACTATCCCCATCCACTCCACGCCACTGGAACCTACATGGATGTTCCTGGGTATGCTCCTGGGTATGCACCTGGGTAGACACCCTTGAATGGGTTGAGGAGAGGACCAGAGTCTCTGGGAGGCAGGAGTAGAGGATCGGGAAGATCCTTCAAAAGGTCCCTGACGCGGTCGGAGATCAACAAGGTGCTCCGAGGAGCCACTTCAAAAATCGTGGGCGACCTCACTCAAGAGATCCGTGAGGAGCTGGAGCCCCTGATGATCCCGTCCCATGCGTCACCTACGACGGTGGGAATGTCACCCCACCGAGTACAGGCTAACCACCTGGCGGCAGGGTTGACAAATACCCTGGGGAGCCTGAGGAGCCGACCGATGCCGACTCCTGCAGCAATACCGAGAAGTCCATTCGTCCCGAGAACAGCCCAGCCGCCCTACAGCCACGTGACGAACTCGACGAGGGCCGAGCTGGACCAGCTGGGGCTGACAGCCTTAAGGGCTATGGTGGACGTGGAGCCTTATGGCTCCAGTGATCTAGGTGGAGACCCCTCCGATGACGAGCCGCCGTCGATGAATTCTTCTTCGCCCTCAGATGACGAGGACCCTGAGGACCCCGAGGACCCCAAGGGTAAGAAGAAGAAGAAGAAGAAGAAGAAGACCCGACGCCCTGAAGGACGCCGAGCTCAGGAGGCGAAGGCTATTGCCACCTCCAAGATAGTGGTGAACCTGCCTGAGTTCACAGGCAAGGACCTCAGCGAGTTCGCTGAGAACTTTGGCCGGTTCCTACGACTGACCGGCCAAACCCACGCGAGTGGGCGAGTGAAGTGCGATCTGCTCCTGCAGTGCTGCAAGACCAAGTACCTGGAGAAGCAGGTCAGGCAGATCGTAACTAACTCCGCCACCTCTCCCGATGTGTTGGTTGCCCTGGAGAGGCAGTACCCAACCTACGAAACCGACCTCTCCATCAGGGCCGAGATCCAGAACCTGCCCGTGCTGCCCAACAACCCCAAACCTGGCAGGGTCTCCGAGCTGTTGGCAGACCTGGATCACTGGGCTGGACGACTGACGCCCGGTTCCTACAGCAGCGACGACCTGCTGTTCTGGTTGTGCGCCAAGCTCCCCCGGAAGCTATGGGACGAGCGCCGTTTGACGGCTGAGCGCAAGGCTAGATCCCTCCGCTACGAGGATCTATGCGTGCTGCTCCTGGAGATGGCGCTGGAGAAGGAGAGCGACCAGCACCTGAACAACTACCGTCCTGGTGCTGGAGGTTCTGGAGGCAAAGGGTACCAAGGGTCCCGACCTGGGCAGGGGACTACCCCCAAACACGCCCACGCCCGTACCATGGAGAACGTGAAGGAGCTATTCTGGTGTGATGCCAGAGATGAGCAGGGCCACCTGCAGCACGCCTCTGACTGCGAGCAGCGAGACTGCTTCGTCGTCCAGGGGAAGCAGCAGTAGAAGAACACCGGCGCCAAAGCAAAGCTGCCGGATCATTACCGCTGCACCATCACGTGTGCATTCTGCGGTAAGCGGAAGCACTACGAGGATGAGTGCTACCATAAGCAACGCCTATCGGCGAAGCTTAAGGGGGAAGATCCTGGCAATGGCCCAGGCAAAGGTGGAGGCAAGGCCAAAGGCAACGACTCCGGCAAGGGCAAGTCGAAAGGACGTGGTCAAGGCGGTCAAGACAAGGGTCAAGGTGGACGAGGAGGAGGCGCTAACCGCCAGCCCGACAACAAGAACAAGGACAAGAACGGAGGCAACCCCAACCCTAATCCAGGGGGGAACTCCGAGCCCTCTGGAGGGCAATCTGGTCCGACCACACGCTCACAAACGCAGGCCCAGCAAGAACAAGGAGCCAAGCGTGAGCATGAAGGTGGTGATGACGGCAATGCTAAGAAGAGGAGCCGTTTCATGAGGATGGCCCGTAAGTTGCGGAACAAGGGGTTCGAGGTGACCTGTCCCGCGGAGTTCTGACGGGGACGCTCTGGTGGCACCCAAGACCTGGTGTTTTGGGTACGTATCCGACTAGGGGGACGTGAATACCTGGGGGTACTGGATACTGGAGAGACAATATCTATAGTGGCCAAGAAAATTTTACCTTGTGGGAGCCTGAAGAACACCATGACCACCGCCGCTATACGCATGGGGGATGGACATGTGGTGCACAGCTGCGGGGACTGTGAAGTGGAGGTACCTATGGGCTCCAGGACTATCGCCCATCGGTTGTATGTGATGGACACTGATGCCTTCGACTTTGTACTGGGGACTGACTTCTTCGTGCAGCACTCCCAGATACAATCCCTGACGCTGCAAGCGCCCTACCTCCTCTACGTGGACCACGGCAGTGGCAGAGAGTCTGTGCCACTGGAGCAGTCAGAACATACCTCGAGTTACCTGAGGCTATCGAAGGAGGAGCCCTCTAACATGATGGCGCCCTCCAAAACTGAGGACTATCAACTATTGGGGGAAGTCCTAGACCAAGGTCTGAAGGAGTTGGGTTACTCTCGAGAAGACCTGAGTGTGGAGTTGTTCGCCAGCGACAAGCAGCATGTACTGGACCTTTACTGCAGCAAGGGGAAGAACTGCAGCTACAAATTTTACTGGCCCTCTTTCGGGATGGCCTACGGGAACCCCAGGTTCAGTGAACTGGGGAAGGTGCTGACCAAGGTGGCCTTGGAACGTTCCCGTATGGTCCTGTGTTCCCCCGATTGGGGACCCCATGGGGGCAACGAGTACTGGCGAACCCTCCTTGACAAGCTGACTATCAGCTCTGTGTGGTTACCTGATGAGGCCATCTACGTGCCTCTGGGACGCAAGACGCCCATTTGGAAGCCCGGATGGGGGAGTATGCTAAGCGTGGTGGACGGAGGTCTTACCTCCATTCCCTGGGAGGATCTGGACCCGACTCTGGTCCAGGCTATACAACGAGAAAGCGATGGACTCGCCTTGGGTGACTTGAAGGATCGCCCACGAGCTCAAGATGCTGTTGAGACTACACCCGGAGGAGATGAGTACGTCGTGACTGACACCAACGCCCCCAACTCTCCCTGTCATTTACCTGTTCCTGATGGAGTCTCTGAGTGTGGACTATCTGAGCTACCTAGCTCTATCCACTCAGATGACGAAACTGAGCACGACGCCTTCTTCGTGCAGACCTGTGTGGAGGAAGTGGAGAACGCCGAGTACGTCGCCCCACTAAAACCCCTACTTTCCATGAGGGTGGAAGACCCGGTGGATGAAGAGCTGGACCCTCGATCCAGGCTCAGGGAGTATGTGGATTCCAAGAGGAAGTTAGTGGCTAAAAAGCTATGCTACGCGAAGCCCACCCGCAGCTCATGGCCACTGAAGCAAGGACGTTTGGGAGACCTCTCCCAATTGAAGGAGGACCTCGAACAGAAGATCACCACCTGGCAAAGGGAGGTAGATCTCAAGCTCATGAAGAGCGTGTGGGGCGCCCATGTGAGGACCCCAGAGGAGGACGACCTCTCGGAGGAATGTGTATGTGAGCCCCCTCGAGCGTGCCTATGCTGCCATCGTCCATCGGAGATGGTTGAACAAGACCTTCTATATGCCTACCAAGGGCTGAAGGATACTACCGCGGGCGAAGAGTCGGTGGAGGACCACCTCCCGACGTCTATTCAAGGGGCAAGCAACTTACACTCCGACGAGGACATGGAGGACAAGATCAAGGTTTTGGACCCGCGGGTACAGAAGCTTATAAGGACCTATCTGGAGGTGTTCGGAGAACTACCCCCTCCAGCCTCATGTGACAAGCTGGTACAGATGGACCTCAAGCTGAAACCCGAGTTCGTCGGTCACAAGATCCGAAAGAGACCCTATCCAGCTCCTAAAGAGCAGGCCGACGAGATCGAGCGACAGATACAAGAGTGTATCGACGCTGGCCTAGTCCCAGAGTACAAGGACGGGGACCACCCCCTACACTGCAGCCCCTGTTTCCTGGTGGCTAAACCTGGGTCTACAGCCAAACGGCTGGTAGTGGACTATGGAGAGCTGAACAAGAAGACGTTGAACCACTCAGGGTCCATTCCCAATATGGAGTCTACCCTGGAGAAGATAGCCTCCTGCCGCTACAAGACCAAGATGGACAAGCGAAGCGGATTCTGGCAAGTGGACCTGACGCCCAACGCACAGGAACTACTGGCCTTCATCACTACTCAGGGGAGGGTGTTCAAGTGGAAGGTCATGCCGTTTGGTGTGGCTAACGCACCCGCTCTATTCAAGGAGCTGATGAACAAGATCTTGTCCATCCTACGGAGGAGACCTAAGGTGCAGGAGCTCATATCCCGTGGTGCCCAGATGGAGGCTCATATCGACGATGTATGCCTCGGTACCAATACCCAGGAGGATCACCTAATCCTCTTGGGTGAGTTCTTTGCGGTCTGCCAGGAAAACCACACACGACTCAAGCTGGAGAAGTGTGAGGTCATGCAGGAGACCATGCAGTACTTGGGGTTTGACGTTGGCTATCGGTGGTGGACCCCAGCGGCCTCTAAGGCCAAACCCCTGATGGATGCCAAGGTACGACACGAGGACCCCAAAAAAGGACTTCATGATGTACGCAGTTTCATTGGGGCGTGCAACTTCTATCGTCGCCACATCAAGAACTTCACCTACACCAGCGCCGTTTTGACGGACTTGATCAAGAAGAGTACTACTTGGCGCTGGGGCCCACAAGAGCAACAAGCGTTTGACGAGCTCAAAGACAAGGTAGCCAACGCTAAGTGCTTGGGCGTGCCTAGGGCACAAGGGGAGATTATCCTGGTGACCGACGCCAGCAATGTGGGCGGTGGTGGAACGTTGTTCCAATGGCAAGCACTAGAGAAGGGGGACGGAAGGTCTCAACCGAGATGGAACCCTCAAGCACAGCTACCCTGACGACAAGTGGGTCCTAGTACCTCTGGGCCACTGGAACTGGAAGTGGAACCAGGCCAGGGGGAACTACTCCACCTATGAGCAGGAATTGCTCGCGGGTATGCTGGTGCTATCCTCACAAGCACGACTGTTGGGGAGTAACCCTGTGGTCTTGCTATGCGACCAAGAACCGGTCCGCAGTTTCCAGAAGGGTCCCCCACCTGAGGTGGCCAAGCTACGTCGCTGGTGGACCTACCTCAGTCAACTACGGCTGACGGTACACCATATCCAGGGAGTGAAGAACGAGTGCGCCGACTACATCAGCCGCAACAACTTCGACGCCCTGATTGGTGCCCGGTCTGAAGCGCTGGCTAAGGAGGCGTTCAGCCGTATGGACGTACACCTGGACCTGAACATGACCATGATACGCCCCCTGGATGGACTCCAACAATCGGAGTACCTGAAGGAGTTTGGGGATATCTACAAGCGCCTGGAGAAACGCCTTGAACCCCTCCTGGTCAACCAGGACCAGTGGAAGAGGGACAAGAGCTACCTCTGGCATGAGGACCGCATTGTGGTGCCTAGTGACCGAGTCCCAGCGCTGCTGAAGTAAACCCATGGGTCCAGCGGTCATGTGGGTGGACCGACGACCAACTGCGGAAGACACTCCAGCCTATCGTGGACAAGTGCCCGTGCAGGTCCCGTAAACCAGGGGATATCAGGGACAGAGGTCTCTACTCGACCCTGCCCATCCCACACTGTGCCAACAGTGTTCTATGCGTGGACTACACGGAGATGCCGAAGTTCGGGGGCTATGACTTCGCCCTCGTGGTAACCTGTGGGTTGACCAGGTTTACCAGGGTGTTCCCTTGTACCAAGCACATTACCGGGGAGGAAACTATCAAGATACTCCTGGAGGAGTGGTTTTGTGTCTATGGGGCGCCCAAGGAGATCAACTCCGATGAGGACGTGCGAGTACGCTCAGATACTGGCTGGTACAAGAGGGTCCTGAGATCCCTCAATGTCCAGGTGTCTACGGGGATTCCCTACTCTCACACGAGCAACCCCCTATGTGAGCGACAGATTCGTGTCCTAAAAGAGAACGTCAGGATATGGTGCAAAACTGAACGCACCAGAGACTGGGTGAGACTACTCCCCGTCATATCCTTGATGATGAACTCCCAAGAGAGTTCTGCTACTGGCTACTCGCCACATGAGCTATTCCCAGGGCGCCCGGCATGGTTCCTACATGCCCCCTATCCAGAGGACACTCATTCTTCTGTGGGTGAATGGGTCCAAGAGCAACAAGCGAAGGTGGACAAGGCCAAGGCTATGCTCCAGAGAGTGAGGGAGCGTGAGTGGAACAAGAAGAACAAGCACCGTGTACCGGCCACCTACCAAGAGGGGGACTGGGTGCTGGTGCACCACAGTCGACTACCCGCCTGGCCACGCTCTACCAGCGATGACCCATACTTCGGGCCGTACAAGATCCTATCTGTGGATGGACACCGTATCACCGTGCGGTGTTCTCCCCGTCTAGGGGGGACCCTGGTGTGGGCTGCTCAACACCTGAAGCGCTACCATGATCCTGAAGACCTTTGTGGGGAGGAGTGGGAGCTGAACGACGAGGAAATCGCCGCTCTGGACCTACAAGGGGCTGCCAGCCCTATGGAAGTCGAAGGTGAACTCCCCGACATGAACGCCGAGGAGATGGCTAAGGAGGGCTTCTACCTGGTGAAGTCTGTCCTACGCCACCGCTATCGCCAGGGTTGGCGCTTCCTCACCCTCTGGGAAAGGTTTGGAGTCGAAGAGGCCACCTGGGAGCCCTTCTCTGCATTTGTTCTACCTGAGGGACGCCTAAACTCCGTTCTGGTTGACTACTTGTCCCAGAACAACCTTGGTGAGTTGCTGAGGCTCGCTGAGACGCTTGCCTCCAAGACTAAAGCTAGGGACTGAACCTTACCCTTACCTGCCAAAGCGTATGTGTGAGTGTGCTATTCCTAAGGTCCTGAGAGCAAGCCGCAGAAGTGGTGTCCTAATTATACCCAAGTCTGCGCCCTTGCTAAACCTGGAGGGTTGGCTTATTGATGCCACGGGGTAGGCCCCGGGTCTCCCCTCCCCTATGCGCCCAATTTCTGTGCTGGCGCAAAACGTTGGGGGAATACCCAGCGTGCTAATCCAGGTATTGTTTTCCCTACCTATCTGTCTACTACAGGGAGGGGTGGCCAAAAGCTATGAAGGCATGAAAACGCCGTTTTGCTATGTGGCCAAAACACTGACCTAACCACTGCCACAGCCCACCAACCCTGCTAAAATTGCAGGAAACGGGTGGGACAGTGACACACGCACTCCAGGTCCTACACACCCTACAGTGGCACCATCCTGGTGGGCGAGCACTGGGGGCAACTGGCTCAAGCCCCCACTCAGGACTACCACTCCTACACGCACACTCTACTGGGCGTTGCGAAGTCAAAGGTGTCGTGGGTCCTAGCGACCCTCCTTTGAAATGGCAAGAGAACACAGCGCTACTAAGCAACTGTGGCCTGACAGGGGACGCCATAACGCGTTTCCCCTGTTAGGGCTTGGAGGGAAGGAGTGCTCTTGCGTGCACGGCGCAGATGTCGATGAAGTCGGACTCCCTGCTCTGCCACAGGCAGAGGCGGAGTTACTTGTTTGTGTGATCTGCGCCCTTGTTTAGCAGGGCATAAAAAAATGCTGCTGCACCAATCACCCTACCTGCCCACCTGTAAAACAAAGGCAAATGAAAGGGCGTTTGCGGCAGAGGAACCAAGCCACACTCTAGGTATTATACCCTCCTCAGTGTGACCTATAATACACTGTCCGCAAACACGCTGGAAGACCAGCTACCCTTGTCAAGCAAGCAAGCGTTAAGGGACTCCTCAGGTTCTCTTAAAGAACGTACCGAGGAGCCCCTGGGTAGCCTAAACAAGGTTTACTGTGCGCACTTCGCGTGGCCTACCCTTTAATGCGTGAGTGAATGCGCGAGCATGCACTTGGGTCGCGGGCAAACCTGCCCATCTTCACCGCAATCTTGACTCCACCAGGGGGTGGCCCCACCTGGGCGTACCTACCTTACCTACCGCTGGGAAGTGAAGCAAGGTGAGAGGAAAAAAGGGGCGCACGCGAAGAATGTTGCTATGCACTTGTGTGTATGTCTAATCACCCTGATCTGACCGCTAATCATCTACAATCTTTCTAATCAATCCCTCTATCGCATTCTATCTTTGTTAGCGCTGCTACAAGGCTCGTTCACGGAGACACGAGGCGAGCAATGTGTATGCGGCATACGAGACGAGCATACCTGTAGTTTATACCTGATTCATTGAAGTCTTTTTCGTTGATTGTCGAATTCTTGATTTTTTGATACTTCTATTAGTGTAGGTGGAATCTGTATGTTTATTTATTAATGTCTGTCTCGTCATTTTCAAGACTACGTGAGACATACGTTTATAATTCCATTATTTCTCCATTTTCCGGCGCTTCGCTAGGAGCCGCTCCTGCGCGCCGCCATTTTATGCGTATGAATTTCTGGATTTAAAAAATCCAGAGATGACTATAATTTCTATAAAAATGTGCTTCTGATGCACAGTTGGATTCTGCTCAGGTGTGTTGTTTCAGAAAAATTCTAGGCCGTCATTTGACGGATTTTGGTGTCGTCGCTTCGTTTTTGCGTGGATTCGTCCATAATTCTCCCATTCCTGCCTCTGCAGATACCCACGCGCAGCCTCGCTGAGTAGGCCGTGTTCGGGCCGAAACGCAGGTGCCTGGAGAGACTGAGCAGAACCAAGACCCCACCAAGGGGCAAATGTAATATTCTTTCGACTCCCTTCGCCCTAAGACAGGTCACAGGTCGCCAGCAGGTTTACGAGAACCCATGCGAATGTGTATATGGTGTCTTGCGTTGGGTTTGTGTCGACGCTGCGTTTTGGAGGGAGGGATGCATATGCACATGTTTGGCATGCTCCCAATCTAACCCAACCAAGCCACAGGAGCCCCGGCAGCGCCATGAGCGCTGAGTCTTCTGTAGGATTTGTTACAAACAGAGCAGCAAAAGGACGCCAGCCATGGTGAGCGCCCATTTTTCAGTGTGAGGGAAACTGTAGGTATTTTAAAGTAGATGTGGAAACCAAGGAAAGGCCAAGAAAAATTCCCTTTTTCCTAAAATGCGACAGTGGTGGCCACCACAGCACAAGGGGGGAGTAAGAAAAAGTGCTTTTCCATTGCTTTGAGGGATACTCTAGTTGTATTAGAGATGCACTGAGCATCAAGGCATTTTTATCTTAGTATTGGTCCCACCAAAACTGGTGATAACACATTTTGACCTATGGAACCAAACACCCAATCAGGATATGGAGTGGACCCCTTAATCCCCTTTCAATGTGAAGCTATTCATCTTTTCCTGAGTTGACTGAGCACTGACATACCTAAAGTAGAGCCTATGAATTTATCTATGTTTTTCCATGAATTCTTAGCTATCCTAGTGGTATGCACCCTAGGGGGCTGGGCACCTCTTTTTGAGAGGTCCCGGGTTCAATTCCTGGTCAGCCTAGCTAAGTAGGAAGATCCCATGTGACATGGCAGTGACCTCATCGCCACATGCCCTGCCACCTCAGCACATATGGGATCCAAAACAAAGAGTGCACATCTCCTGAGATGGCACTATCGAGAGAGAGTGATCCTGGGGCAGCCTTGCCAAAACCAAGTTTTGAGCCAAAAACTCACCGGTGGCGGCCCGGGGCGGTGGCGCCAAGTTGGGTGGTGCCCTCCCAAACCTGCGCAATTTTTGGCCAAAAACAGCCAATTTTCGCCCAAAACAGCCCTAGTAATGGTTCAAAACAGCCAAACGAAGGCAAACGAGTGCTACACTGCACGTGCGGCTTGACTTTCTCATGACCAAGGGACCCTTGGTGCCCTCCAACTCCACGATATGTCCGAGAAACGGCCCAAAAAGGCGCCAAAAAGCCCCAAAAACTGCGCTATGTGCACGAGCACCCCGAAACCAAGAACGGGCCGTATCTTGGGCTACGTGGCTCAAAAACGAATTCCGAGGGCACCCAGTCCACCCGCAACCCCCCTGTTTTTATGGTTTCCAATCCTCAGCATCGCCCAACGAGACACGTAGACCCCCGTACCAGTGGTCACTTGGTGCAGCCGGAGGGCCGGCCAGCCCATGCACAGTGGGGGCCAACGGTGGGTCCACCAGGGTCCCCGGGGCGAAAAAAATGATTTTTTCGAAAGTTGTTCCTAGACCACTTGGGATGCTCAAACAAGTGTTTTTAGGCCGTTTTGAGCCCGTGGTGGCGCGTTTTGGGCCATGGAAAATCCGAAAATACCTTGAAAATGGGCCGTTTTGGGACCAACAATGCGTCAAAAATGGGTGAAAAACGCGTTTTTCCAAAAGTGATACTGGACCATTTATGATGCTCAAACAAGTGGTTTTAGCCCATTTTGAGCCCGTGGCGACAGGTTTAGGCTGATGGAAAATCCCAAAATGCCTTGATAATGGGCCATTTTGGGACCAAAAATGGGTCAAAAATGGGTCAAAAACGCGTTTTTCCAAAAGTGATCCCAGACCATTTGGGATGCTCAAACAAGTGTTTTTAGCCCATTTTGAGCCGGTTTTGACCACGTCTAGCCCCTTCCACCACATGTATGCACCACTTTGTGCCCTTCGCCCGTACCTTAGAGCCGTGTGGTGGAGCCACCTAGAGTTGGGAGAGGGGTGTAGATTAGAGGATATATATATATATATATTACTACACCCCTCTCCCCTTAAATTTAGCTAACAAGCAACAACAAGCAACAACACGTCTCCGTGCTGTTTTGGCCTTTGCTTTGTCCCAACGCTTCGGATCTTTTGCCCATGTGATCATCTTGGAGCCTAGGTTGTGGCCTTGCCAAATCCAAGTTTTGAGTCGGAAACCCTCCGACGGCGGCCCAGGGCGGTGGCGCCAAGTCGGGAGGTGCCCTCCCAAATCTGCGCAGTTTTTGGCCAAAAACAGCTATTTTTCGCCCAAAACAGCCCTAGTAAGGGTTCAAAACAGCCAAACGCAGGCAAACGGCTGCTACATTGCACGTGCGGCGTGATTTTCTCGTGACCAAGGAACCTCTGGTGCCCTCCAACTCCACGATATGTCCGAGAAACGGCCCAAACAGGCGCCAAACAGCCCCAAAAACTGCGCTATGTGCACCAGCACCCCGAAACCAAGAACGGGCCGTATCTTGGGCTACGTGGCTCAAAAACGAATTCCGAGGGCACCAAGTACCCCTGCAACCCCAATCTTTTCATGGTTTGCAAGCCTTAGAATCGCCCAACGAGACACGTAGACCCCCGTACCAGTGGTCACTTGGTGCATCCGGAGGGCCGGCCAGCCCACGCACAGTGGGGGACAACGGTGGGTCCACCAGGGTCCCCAGGGCGAAAAAAAGATTTTTTCCAAAGTTGTTCCTAGACCACCTGGCATGCTCAAACAAGTGTTTTTAGTCCATTTTGAGCCCGTGGTGGCGCGTTTTGGGCCATGGAAAATCCCAAAATGCCTTGAAAATGGGCCATTTTGGGACCAAAAAGGGGTCAAAAATGGGCCGAAAACGCGTTTTTCCAAAAGTGATCCCGGACCATTGGGGATGCTCAAACAAGTGTTTTTAGCCCATTTTGAGCCCGTGGCGACGGGTTTTGGCTCATGCAAAATCCCAAAATGCCTTGAAAATGTGCCATTTTGGAACCAGAAATGGGTCAAAAATGGGTCAAAACCGCGTTTTTCCAAAAGTGATCCCGGACCATTTGGGATGCTCAAACAAGTGTTTTTAGCCCATTTTGAGCCGGTTTTGACCACGTTTAGCCCCTTCAACCACATGTATGCACCACCTTGTGCCCTTCGCACATACCTTAGAGCCCTGTGGTGGAGCCACCTAGAGTTGGGAGAGGGGTGTAGATTGGAGGATATATATATATATATATATATATGTATATATATATATATATGTATATATATATATATATATATATATATATATATATATATATATATATATATATATATATATATATATATATATATATATATATATATATATATATATATATATATATATATATATATATATATATATATATATATATATATATATATATATATATATATATATATATATATATATATATATATATATATATATATATATATATATATATATATATATATATATATATATATATATATATATATATATATATATATATATATATATATATATATATATATATATATATATATATATATATATATATATATATATATATATATATATATATATATATATATATATATATATATATATATATATATATCCTCCAATCTACACCCCTCCCCCAACTCTAGGTGGCTCCACCACATGGCTCTAAGGTACGTCCGAAGGGCACAAAGTGGTGTATACATGTGGTGGAAGGGGCTAACCTCGGTCAAAACGGGCTCAAAACGGGCTAAAAACACTTGTTTGAGCATCCCAAATGGTCTGCGATCACTTTTGGAAAAACGTGTTTTTGACTCATTTTTGACCCATTTTTGGTCCCAAAATGGCCCATTTTAAAGGCATTCTGGGAGTTTCCATGAGCCAAAACCCGTCGCCAAGGGGTCAAAATTGGCCCAAACCACTTGTTTGAGCATCATAGATGGTCCAGGATCATTTTTGGAAAAACGCGTTTTTGACCCATTTTTGACCCATTTTTGGTTCCAAACAGCCCGTTTTCAAGGCATTTTGGGATTTTCCATGGCCCAAAACGCGCCACCACGGGCTCAAGAATGGCCCAGAAAGACGTGTTTGAGCATCCCAAGTGGTCTAGGAACAACTTTGGAAAAAATGATTTTTTTCGCCCTGGGGACCCTAGTGGACCCACCGTTTGCCCACACTGTGCGTGGGCTGGCCGGCCCTCCGGCTGCACCAAGTGACCACTGGTACCGCGGTCTACGTGTCTCGTTGGGATTCTGAGGCTTGGAAACCATAAAAAGTGGGGGGTTGCGGGTGGACTAGGTGCCCTCGAAATTCGGATTTGAGCCACGTAGCCCAAGATACGACGCGTTCTTGGTTTTGAGGTGCTGGTGCACATTGCGCAGTTTCTAGGGCTCTTTGGCGCCTTTTTGGGCCGTTTCTCGAACATATTGTGGAGTTAGAGGGCACCAAAGGTCCCTTGGTCCCGAGAAAATCACGCCGCACGTGCAATGTAGCAGCCGTTTGCCATTCTTTTGCTGTTTTGACCCTTACTAGGGGTGTTCTGGGCGAAAAATGGCTGTTTTTGGCCCAATACTGCGCAGATTTGGGAGGGCACCTCTCGACTTGGCGCCACCGCCCCGGGCCGCCACCGGTGATTTTTTGGCTCAAAGCTTGGATTTGGCAGGGCCACCACCTAGGCTCTACGATGGCCAAGATGGAGTCAAGCCCGAGGCGATGGTAAGGTGCAGTGGCCAAAACTGAAATGTTAACGTGTTGTTGTGGTTGTTGTTGTTGTTGCTTGTTGCTTGTTAGCTAAATTTAGGGGGAGAGGGGTGTAGTAATATATACATATATATATATTTTACTACACTCTGGGGTCACGGGTGGTGGTCGTCTCCACGGTGGCGGGGGTACGCGAACAACGAGGGGTCTGCTCTTGCTTCGCCGCATGCGTGCTGCTTTGTACGCTGGTTGCTGCTTTGCGCCCGTAGGAGACGCCCTTGCTTTCTGCTTTTTGCTGTGCTGCTGCGTTGCTGTGCCTTGCCCCTTTACCCCCGGCGAACAAACGGGCCAGCGTCCGTCGCCGTTGCTAATGCTAACGCTTTGCAGTTGCCACTGCCCCGAAAGCCTGGTTGGCCGGTATCCCCGGTGCTCTGGGTCCTCCGTCATGCTGTGGGCCACCTCAGGCAGCCCTGGGACCCACGGGATCGAGCGAGGCACGAACCACCTGTCGGCGCGAGATGCCCGGTAACATCAGTAGACGGCATGATAAGTGGTTATGACTATGACTATGACTATATGTAAATATATATATATATATATATATATGTATATATATATATATATATATTTTCAAGGCATTTTGAGATGCTCCATGGGCCACAACGCCCGATCTTGGGCTCAAGACAGGCTAAAAACACTTTTCTGAGCCTCCCAAAAGGCCTGTGATCACTTTCAAAAAATTGCGTTTTTCACCCAGTTTTGACCCATTTTTGGTGGTGAACCAGCCCCTTTTTAAGGCATTTTGGGATTTTCCGTGGGCCAAAACGCGGCACCACGGGCTCAAAATGTGTCCAAACCACTTGTTTGAGCATCCCGAATGGTCCAGGATCACTTTTGGAAAAACGCGTTTTTCACCCATTTTTGACCCATTTTTGGTCCCAAAACGGCCCATTTTCAAGGCATTTTGGGATTTTCCGTGGCCCATAACGCACCACCACGGGCTCAAGACGGCCTAAAAACACTTCTCTGAACATCCTAAGTGGTCTAGGAACGACTTTGGAAAAAATGATTTTTTTCGCCCCGGGGACCCACCGTTGGCCCCCAACGTGCGCGGGCCGGGCTGCCCTCCGGCTCCACCAAGTGACCACTGGTACGGGGGTGTGAGTGGCTCGTTGGGCGATTCTGAGGCTTGGAGACCACAAAAAGTGGGGGGTTGCGGGTGGACTAGGCGCCCTTGGAATTCGGATTTGAGCCACGTAGCCCAAGATACGCCCCGTGCTTGGTTTCGGGGTGTTGGTGCGCATTGCGCAGGTTTTTGGGGCTTTTTGGCGCCTTTTTGGGCCGTTTCTCCGACGTATCGTGGAATTCAAGGGCACTAGAGAGCTCTTTGTCACGGTGAAGTGAAGCCGCACGTGCGGTGTACTCACCGTATCCCTTCGTTTGGGCGTTTCGCCCGGGTTTTGGGGCTGTTTTGGGCGAAAAATGGCTGTTTTTGGCCCAAAACTGCGCAGATTTGGGAGGGCACGTCCCGACTTGGCACCCCCGCCCCGGGCCGCCACCGCTGAGTTTTCAGCTGAGAACTTGGATTTGGATTTGGATATATATATATATATATATATATATATATATATATATATATATATATATATATATATATATATATATATATATATATATATATATATATATATATACATATATATATATATATATATATATATATATATATATATATATATATATATATATATATATATATATATATTACTACACCCCTCTCCCCTGAAATTTAGCTAACAACAACAACAACAAGCAACACGTCTCCGTGCCGTTTTGGCCAATGCCCCGTCCCAACGCTTTGCATCTTTTGCCCATGTGGCCACCTTGGAGCATAGGTGGTGGCCTTGCCAAATCCAAGCTTTGAGCCAGAAATTCCCCGCTGGCGGCCCGGGGCGGTGGCATAAAATCGGGAGGTGCCCTCCCAAATCTGCGCAGCTTTGGGCCAAAAACAGCCATTTTTCGCCCAAAACAGCCCTAGTACGGGTTCAAAACAGCCAAACGAAGGCAAACGGCTGCTACCCCCACGTGCCGCTTGACTTTAACGTGACCGAGGAACCTTTGGTGCCCTCCAACTCCACAATATGTCCGAGAAACGGCCCAAACAGGCGCCAAACAGCCCCAAAAACTGCGCTATGTGCACGAGCACCCCGAAACCAAGCACGGGCCGTATCTTGGGCTACGTGGGTCAAAATCCAATTCCGAGGGCACCTAGTCCACCCGCAACCCCCCACCTTTTATGGTTACAAAGCCTCAGACTCGCCCAACGAGACATGTAGACCCCCGTACCAGTGGTCACTTGGTGCAGCCGGAGGGCCGGCCAACCCGCACAGTGGGGGGCCAACGGTGGGTCCACCAGGGTCCCCAGGGCGAAAAAAAAAGATTTTTTCCAAAGTTGTTCCTAGACCACTTGGGATGCTCAAACAAGTGTTTTTAGGCCGTTTGGAGCCCGTGGTGGCGCGGTTTGGGCCATGGAAAATCCCAAAATGCCTTGAAAATGGGCCGTTTTGGGACCAACAATGCGTCACAAATGGGTCAAAAACGCCTTCTTTCCAAAAATGATCCTGGACCAATTGGGATGCTCAAACAAGTGGTTTTAGCCCATTTTGAGCCCGCTTTGACCAAGTTTAGCCCCTTCCACCACATGTATGCACCACTTTGTGCCCTTCGCACGTACCTTAGAGCCGTGTGGTGGAGCCACCTAGAGTTGGGAGAGGGGTGTAGATTGGAGGATGTATATATACATATATATATATATAGAAAGATGTCCTCCAATTATGCCCTATAGATTTGATTGAAAATCCTGCAAGGTTTTCCTCGGAGAAAAACAGGTTCACAACACGTAGTAGAGCAAGAGAACAATAGGATGGTGTCAATGATTAGTTTGTGAAATCCAGAGTATCACAGAAGGGCTGCAGATAGACAAAGCAGGTATAAACACAAAGATTCAATCACAAATGGATAATACAAAAGATTTTATATGAAAACTGGACTGACTCTAGCCTCCAAGATAGCATCAAGCACTTCATGTGCACTCTTTTGGGTGAAATGGTGCTGGTTAGGAATGTGGGGCATAGGTGTCAGGCCAACACAGAAAATGACTTGGCCAAGCAACTGAATTCAGAAACAGTTAAAACGTAGAACCACAATAAGTGATAGAAACAATCGAGTATAGGGGTCTTGGGGTGGGAGACCACTAGGCTTAACCTCCAAGTCCTAAAGCATGAAATGCCTATTTTATTTCGGTATATCCTCCATGAAGGAAGGTACCTCCGCTCAGTTGAGTGGTAGGGGTGAACTTCATGGGGGGCTAGGGTTACAACCCTAGTTACCTTGAGAAAATGTACTTTAGGCTTCAAAAGAGAGATAAAAATACTTAAGTAAGTCTTAGCATCAACAAAAGGGTTTTAAGGGGGGCTTGGCCTGGATCAAGCCCTCCAAGAAAGACATGGCAGTGACTTTTTCTTACTCCCCCCTGGAGTACTAGTTAGCTAAGCTAGTAGGACCAAGGAAAAAGGCTCAAATATTCCCAAAATTACCTCAGAAAATGCATTAAACTTACCAAAAACATCCTCATCAGTTCATAGAAGCCTATCACACTGTAGGTACCCTCGAAAAACAGTGTAATGTACCGTGAATGATGTCCCTTCGATGGGGCATTCCTCAAAAGTCGCCAGCGTGTGACGAAAACGTTTGGTAAAAATTTGGGTGTAGTGGGGTTCGAACCCAGGACTCCCTCCCTAGAGCACATATGCTTGCCCACTAGGGTACAGTCGAACGCTCTGATGCGGACGGCCATCGCTGCATAAACAGCGGTTTAGTAAACGTCCTGACCAAGGGCCAGGGCGGAGCAATACTCCCAATGGAGGACACAAATCTCCAGGAGCTGAAAAAAATAGAAAATGTAACCAACAGGGAGTGATTCCTGCGGTCTAGCGAAGGATGTAGCGATTTAACAAGTCAAATTGCTAAAAATTGACGAAATCACGCGAGAAATGGTCATTTTTACACCAAAACTCAAGGTCGCAGACAAGCGCAACGGAGGCGGACCTCAAAAACAAGGTTGCGCAAGCGTAAACATCTTTTGAAAAAGAAGGTATGAGCCGTAGTTTTTAAAGTTCTAAAGGAAATTTTTGCACAGTTGCATCAAAATGTTTATAAACTTTAGGGAAAAGTATTCAAACTCAACCCACACCACAGAGCAGGTGGACAACCCACCTCTCAGGTATGCCAGTGTCATCTTACACGCATGCATTGCGTTCGTGTTGGTTGCTTCGTTAAAACGTTAGGGTTGTCAACGCTGTGTTCGTTGGGGGTTTGCATGCTCCTCTCTCTTGCTCTGCACAGGTCAAAACAGGAATGAAAGGTTTGCGATGCGAATGGAGCGCGCAGCGCGCACGTAGGGTTAGAATATGCGCTGTTCTCGGGATGCATGTGCCTAATTGAGGCATTCACACGTTGTGGCGCTTTCCCTATACCCCAATTCATCCTTGTTCTCTCTTCACCGGTAAGAAAAGAAACTGCTTGCTCGTGTGTAGCCGTAGCGTTCAAGTAGGGTTGCTTAAAACGCTGAGGCTTGTTTATAACTCGCAATAGGGTTGTTTTGCGTTCGCTTCACTTCGGCATTCAGACGATGCATGGTGAGTAAGGTAGGTTAGCCCAGGAGGAGCTCACCTCCTTGTTGAGTCAGTGTGGTTATGGTCTCGCCTTCCTTCCCTGCATGCCTGCACACGATGCATTAAAGGGATTTGACAGTAGGCCACGCGCTGTGCACGCGGTATGAACCCTTGCCAGGTTACCCAGGGCTTCGCCCTACGTCCCATAAGGGAACGGGCGAAGTTCTTAAGCTTGCTTGCTTGCAACTGGGTTCAGGAACAGTGTATTATGAGGCACAGTAAGAAGCGTATAATACTTGGAGTGTGTCTTGGTTCCTCCGTCTTGAACCCAGTCCATTGGCCTCTGTTGTAGAGGTGGGAGAGGTACAGGGTGATTGGTGCAGTCCCTTGAGCCGTGCTAAAATATACGGCGCTGATCACACAATCAAATGACTGCGCCTCAGCCAGGAGTGGCGAGGGCAGTTCGACTCCATCGACATCCGCGCTGTGCACCCAACAAGAGCACCCCTTCCCTCCAAGCCCTAGCAGGGAAACATGTTGTGACGTCCCTGTTAGGCCACAGTTGCTTAGCAGCGCTGTGTTCTCTTGTCTTCTTCACAGGAGGGTCATTAGGACCCGAGACCTCATTGACAGCAACACCAAGTAGCGTGTGTAGGGGTTAGGGTCAGCAGGCCTGGCAGGAGTTGAATGCAGGTGATGAGTGCTCACCCTGCCTTCGAAGGCCGGTGCTGGCGTTAGTGAGTGTAGTGTAGTGGTGTCTCCTGTTCCGCGTGCTTTTCCACGTGGGCAGGGGAGCGCGTTAGCTTTTGGCCTTTAGCAAAAATGGGCGTTTTGTATGCCCTTAGCACACTTGGCCACCCCTCCCCTGCAGTAGGTAGGGCTTTTGCCGTCTTCCCCCAAGGATAGGCGCCAGCACAGAAATTGGGCGCCATAGGAGTGGTAATAGTACCTGATTAGGACCTTCGGTCCGACGTCAGCGAAGCCCGGTCTCCGGGAGCCACACCGGGGACAGAAGTGAGATACACACAGACATACGTAGCACACAGAGGGGTATGGTAAACCCTGTAAGGAAGGGTAGAACCCCATGGGTCTGGACCAGTCAGGGGTCCTAACTGTGGTCTCGCTTGTCCCCAAGGACGGAAGACACACCTTGCCTTATAACACCTTGCTTGTCATTCCCCCCTGGTGTAGTAAGCCACCGTTCTTCGTTGGCTCCCCAAGGTCATTACATCAGGGCAGTCCCCATGCAACACATGGTCAACAAGGCATACACTCGCTGGGTGGCTGCAAACCTGATAAGTGGCCACCTGGTCCACGCTGGAAACCATAGGCATGGGTCTGCAGGGCACAGACAGGGTCAGTGCAGTGCTCAGTAAGCAGTAGTCTGTGAAAAACCAATGGCCTCCGGCCAGGGAGTGGTTGTCACGGGGGGCTAACGGTCCTGTCCTGCGATGCAATGCGGGGCAACTCTGACAACTACTCTTACACCCATACACAGGCACGTCTGCACAAGAGTGCTGACTGCACCTGTGAGGTTAGAACACAGTCAGTAGACCGACACAGGGGAATTAGTTTCGCTTTTTACGCTGAGACATAGTCTCAGCACGGGTCAGTAGCTGCCCCTCGTTGTTCTCAACGAGGTAGGAGCGGAAGATAGGGTTGATACTGCCATCTGGTTGTATGAAGGCTGACATAGGTTCCGAGGTCGCCTCAGATAACCCATAGCCATCCCACAGGGTTAGGAAATTCCAGCCCTGTTTATACTCGTGGCGAGCAATACCTGCAACCACGTAGTAACCATCGACTGCCATCTCTTCGGCAGTCATCTCTTCGAGTTAGTCTGCCTCCTCTGGACTGGCAGCGTTCTCTAGGTCTATACGCTCGACCTCACTGTTGCTGAGGCGCCACTCATCCCAGGACAAATCGTCAGGGGAGTGATAGTGCCTCAACTGTTTAGGTGCACACAGCAGTTCAACACCTAGGCGTGGCCTGCACCTGACATGAATCCTGGATCCATCTATCCTGATGATACGATAGGGTCCAAAATGAGGGTCCTGTAGGCAGTTACGTGGCCAGGAGGGTAGGCGTGAATGGTGAACCAAAACAAGGTCACCAACCTTGAAGCTGGCAGGTCGCCGTAGGCGGTTCCGTCAGCTCAGGTCACGGTCACGAATGTGTCTCAGGTTAGTCCCAGCCTGGTTAGCCAAAGACTGCTTGTGTTCCAGCCAATCTCCCACAGGGCTCTTGAAGTCCCCAGGAAAGGGGGTGTTGAAGAACCATGCAGGTCGTCCTCCATGGAACAGTTCGTGGGGGGTGAAACCCGTAGAGGAGCTCCGCTGTGAGTTCATGGTCAGCACTGCCCAGGGCACTAGGCGTACCCAGTCCTTGGTACGCTCCTGTTTCATCAGGATTCTTAAGTTTTGCTGCACCACACGGTTCTGTCTCTCACAGAGAGGGTTAGACGTGTGGGTATAGGGCACACCTGTGGTTACCTCCACGTTGAGGGCATTTAGCACTCGTTTGTACCACCCAGTGTCACTGCGGATGCGTACATCCTTATCAGAGTGCACCTGCTTAGGTGCTCCATAGGGTTCGAACCATTGTTCGACCAACATTTTCACAGTCTGCTCACCTGTGATTTTCTTATTGCAAGGGAACACACGGGTGAAGCGAGATAGCCCACAGGTGACCACTAGGCAACTATCATAGCCGCCGAAGCGTGGTAGGCCGTGGATGAAATCCACGTAGAGAAGAGAGTTAGCACAATAGGGTATGGGTAAGCTGGAGATCAGGCCCCTATCCCTACTGTCGCTCTGCTTGCTGGCATGACAGCCACAAGCATCCACAATGGTCTGCATACGCGACCTCAGTTCAGTCATGGTTAGACTAGAGTAGAAACACTCACGGAAGAAGTCCACTGAGCGATTAGCGCCAGTCTGACCAGAACTGAGATGGGACCACTGTAGGCACCCATCCAGTCGTGCCTAAGGCACCACAATTCGGTCCTCGTAGAAGAGGTATTGATTGTTTTTATACCACTGGTGCCCGTCAATGACACGGGGTTCGAGACCAGTGCTGAGGGTATGGAGTATTTCTTTATACTCTGACTGATAGTCGGTTAGACTCCGACCCTCCAGGAATTCAGCAGTGCGCATGGACAGGTCAAGCTGGACATCCATACGCTGGAAAGCCTCTCTGGCGAGCATCTCAGAGCTCTCACCTATAAGCGCTTCGAAGTTGCTGCGTGATATATAGTCGGTCAGTTCATTCCTTATTCTGGGGATATGATGAACTGTCAGCCTGAACTGACTCAGGTACGTCCACCACTGCTTTAGCTTTGCTTTCTCTGGTGGTGGGCCCTTCTGAAAAGACTTTTCAGATTCCTGGTCACACAGCCAGACAATAGGGTTAGATTCCAGGAGTCAGAATTGTGACGAAAGCACCAACATACCGGCCAGGAGTTCCTGGTCATAGGTGCTGTAATTGGAACGCGCCTGGTTCCATTTCAAATTCCAGTGTCCCAGTGGCACCAGTCGCCACTCACTGGTGGGATAGTCATGTTTCAACGAACCATCACGGTTCAGTCCACTAGTACAATAATGGCAGTGGGTTAGTTCAGCGGGGTTAAGCTCCTGCCATTGGTAGATCGTACCACCCCCACCTACATCACTGGCATCAGTGATCAGGACTATCCCGCCCTTAGGGCGGGGTACCCCCAGGCAGTTGGAGGAGGCAATTTACTTCTTCAACTCCTGGAAACACTCTTCCTCTCTGGCAGTCCACCTCCAGGGAGTAGTTTTCTTGATTAGGTCAGTGAGGGGGGCAGAGGAGTAAGTAAAATTGTGGATGTGACGCCGATAGAAATTACAGGTGCCCACAAAATTCCTCACGTTGTGTAGACCCTTCTTAGGGTCATTGCGAATCTGCATGTCCTGTAGGGGCTGCATCTTAGACGCGGCTGGTTTCGACCAACCATACCCCACGTCGAAACCCAAATCTTCCATCTCCTCTTTCATAAACTCAGATTTTTCGAGTTTGATTCGGAGATGGTTTTCTTGACAAACAATGAAAAATTCACGGAGGAGAAGGACATGGTCCTCTTGGGTATTAGTACCCAAACTCACGTCGTCGATGTGGGCCTCCATTTCTGCACCTCGAGAAATCAACTCCTGTACTAGAGGCCTGCGCCTCAGTCTGTACAAAATTTTGTTCATTAGCTCTTGGAAAAGTGCTGGTGCATTAGCCACCCCGAAAGGCATAACCTTCCACTTGAAGACACGGCCCTTAGGGGTTATAAAAGCCAGCAGCTCCTGAGCTGCGGCGGTTAGGTCCACCTGCCAGAAACCAGAGCGTTTGTCCATTTTGGTCTTGTACCTGCATTTGGCAATACGCTCCAGGGTATTTTCCATGTTAGGAATACTCCCTGAGTGGTTCTTGGCTTTCTTGTTGACCTCACCATAGTCAACAACCAGTCGTAGGGCAGTCGACCCTGGTTTGGCAACCAGGAAACAGGGACTGCAGTGATGGGAGTAGTCCCCCTTCTTATATTCTTCAACGAGGCCAGCATCAATACATTCCTGGAGCTGGCGCTCGATTTCTTCAACCTGTTCCTGTGGAGCGGGATAGGGACGACGCCTCACTCGCGTCTTTTCAAATTCAGGTTTCAGTTTCAGGTCCATCTGGACCAGTTTTTTACAAGAGAGGGGGGGCGGCGAGGTGCCGAATACCTCTTCATAGGTTGTCAGCAGTTTCTTCAGTCGGGGGTCAAGGTTAAGACTCTCACGTTTCTGCAGGAAATCCTCCTCAGCACCGAGGTTGCTCTTTCCATGTTCTTTCTTTTTCTGCCGATCAGCAGTTGCGGCAGGCACAGAACCACCGTCCCACTCAGAGGAACATTGCTGCCCATAGTGCAGAGAATACACTAACCGTTTCTCAGGATCAGGCAGCGTATAGGAATCATCGTCCTCCTCAGACCAGAAGGAGGATTTCCAGGTCTGTCTGAGGTATTGCAGCCGCTCTTGGCGCTCAATACCTTCGGCCTTCAGGTACAACAGCCGCCGGAGTTCCTGAGTGTCATGCTCAGACAATGGCATGTTATTAGAAGCAGGCCGCGCCAGAGCATCAGCACTCCGGGCCACGGGTTCAGCTGTGTGCATAGGCTGCATGTGTAGCACTGGCTTTTCAACAGGGGAAGCGGGCTCAGAGGTTGACTCTAGATCTACCTCCTCTAGCAACAGCTGGGCTAGGAAGGCACTGTGTTTTAGGTTAACACAGCTGGGATCAACAGGAGGGATAGTGCTGGCGATCCCAGACAGCTGGTCGTCAGCATCCTCTTTTACAGCTGCAGGTTCCAGATAGCCATCGGGAGACTCACACCCTGTAAGTGTGGCAGATAGGTGCTCAGGAGATCCATTTTTGAGATCAGAAAGGGTCAGGCCACAATTTTCGGCCATGACCTCTTTCAGTAGCACCTGGTCTAGGTCACACAGGGGTACAGGATTGAGAGATCCATCGACGGTGGACAGGAAACTGGCCCACTCAGGCGCCTGTATAGCTGTGTCTGAGTCCTCAGGCACATAGATGGGGCCGTCGGGGAGTTGCACTCTTCCCACGGTCATTCGATCTAGCATACGGCGCCAGTAAGCATGTTCACCAGAGCAGCCCCAGTCAGGGGTGCACATGACAACCGTTCCTCCCTCATAAGCGATTTTGGTTACAAACTTCGCGAGCAGGGAGAAGGGAGGGTTAGCATACGCTAGGCCCATTGCTTTCCAGAAGAAACAGAAAGCATTGTTCCATTGTTTCGAGCAGTACAACTGCATGATGTGCTGTTGTTGGCTCGCAAACCATTCCACCTGGATCTCATCCAGGTTTACCTTAAGGGCCGCCAGTCCATTTTCAAGAACGTGACGGGCCAATTGGTAGTTTTCAGTACGATAGTTAGTCTTGTATGCGTAGCGCAGCCCAGAGTCTTTTCGTCCTGACAGCTCCAAAGGTACGGAGAACAGCCCACTGCCAAAGTCGCAGTGCAAAGAATAGGGGCGCTGGAGAGACAGCATTTTTACCTGGGGGTTCCTTTGCAGGAAGTCTGTACCAATGACGATGTAGAAGGCGTCGGTGTCCAGCACTCTGCAGTGTTGGGTCACGGTTTCGTCGCCCAGGCATATAGTCACATCGACCCCCCCCAAGGAAGGGATTGTACGCCCATCCCCTACTCTTATGGCCACGGTCTTAGTTTTCTTGAAACTCTTTAGCAGGCGCCGGGCCACTATGCAAAGTGTTGCACCGGTGTCAAGCACTGCTCGAAAACCTTGATCCCCGATTTTCACGAGGATCCAGAAAACCAAGGCCTCCTCTTCGGAGCCGCCCCCCTACCCTTCATCAGGGAACTTGACATCCACTCCTGCAGCTATGAGGGACCTGGCCATCCAGGCCAATCGCCTCTTCTTGGAGTTATTCCCCTCAGGGGTAGCATTATCCCCCTGGGGGCGCTTCTTGGGATCACCTGCGGCAGGAGGGGGTGTAGCAGCAGGAGGGGATGTAGCAACGGGCGCTGATGAGCGCCTCTGGGGGTTAGGGGGTCCACCTTTGCCACCCCCCTTGCCACCTCCTTTACCACCTTTGTCCCCATTCTGTGCGCTTTTGGTGGGTGTATGGGTGTTCTGGCGTTCAGCCTCCTGCCGCTTGAGTTTATCACTCTCGCGTTTCTTTATGTGACATTCGTCTTCATAGTGACGACGTTTGCCACAATAGCCACAGGTGATGGTACACCTGAAATGATCCTGATGGGTCACAGGTTTCCCATCCTAAGTATGCTGCTGCCGCTTCATCTGCAGCATACAGATACTGCGTTGATCGCAGTCAGGGGCATGACAAGGCCCCCCCTTGTCATTGACAGGTTTGCAGTAGATCAAAGGGGGTGTACCTGCATCAGGTTTAACCTCATTCATGGCACGTAGGTTACCCCTTCCTTTACCACCTCCCTCGTTGGCGTTAGTGGGATTTTGAGGCCCTTTCCCTTCGCCACGTTCGGGGGTAGGGTTACGCCCTCGACCCAAGTGCTTCTTGAGGAATTTCTCCATGTGTGAATCATTCTCCCTCTCAAGAGCTAGCTCAATCAGAAGGTCCACCAGTTCATCGTACGAGTGGGTCCGACTCTTCCTCTCAGAGGTAGAGCGGCAATCATCCCACGTACGTTGGGGGATCTTACTCATGAGCCACAGGTGGGGCTTAGTGGCTCCGTAGGAGCCCACATTCATCCGTGAAAACAGATACTCCAGGTCGCACACGTATCCAGAGATTCGCGCAGCAGAAGGAAACTCAGGGAGCATAGGTAGCTCCTCTATCTGTGTGCGCACACTGAGGTTAGTCTCATAGACTGGAAACATTTTCTCCAACCTCTGGAGTACCTCTGCCCAGGTGGAACAGGTTTTCACAATCTGTTTCACCTGTTTTTGCAAAAATTTCTTTTTGCATGAGCCTTTCAGCAGTGAGCATTTGGTGGCCACATCCACATGGGATTGGCCAGTCAGCAAAAGGAACTCTGCAAATTCTTCTGCCCATTCGGGCAGATTTTTGGGGTCGAACTCCGGCAGTTCCAGCTGGATGTTCGCCTGGGCAATAGGTCTGCCCGTCTTCCCACCCCCCGGAGCTAGGCCAGAAGGTGATACGCCGGCAAGAGGTGCTGGGGCTGACAGCCCTCTTTTCTCAGTTTCTGTGACTGGAACGTCGAGTAGTTCTGCCATGGGCACTGTCCTGGCAGGGGGGTGAAAGGGGCTGGGGCAGGTGACCTTAGGCAACACCCTTGAGACCCTTGATCTCTTAAGATCATCGGCCAGGGTACTCAGTCCGGGGGAGGGGGAGGACACCTCTGGCTTGGGTAAGGGTTCTGCAATACCCAGTTTCGCCTTAACGGCCTCTGATAGAAGGTGCCCAGAGTGCCGCAGTGCCCACCTCGCCTTAGGCCACCCCCTATCGGCACGCTCCTTACATGTCCCGCACAGCGGGGCGGAGGCACACTGATGAATCCAAACTGACACCGTTTCCCCGCACCCGTGGCATCGCTGCGGGAGCACAGACCGCGATGGAACGCAGCTACTCTCACAACACTGCGACCACAGGTCCTGCCATACATCGCAGCACGCGTCCTGGAGCCCGAGCAAAGCCCTCGCCAGCGTGCGTGCTGTGGCACAACTGAGGAGGCTGCGCCTCGCTTCCTCCCACGTGGACACCGGGCAGAGTATCGGTCGCCCGTCGGGCATCACCGGCAGGCTCTCAAGCAGCCGGGACCACCGCGCCACTTTTGGGCTGCGCGTGCCATGCGCCAGGAGCTCCCAACCGTAGTCCCGTAAGACCTCCCCGATGACATCAACCCCGTCCTGCTCCGGGCCCCTGGCGGAAGCCAGAACCAAGCGTTGTCCTCCCGCCCGAGCCTCAATGGCCGCCTCGAGGCCCAGGGTGTCAAGGGTGTGACGGGCATCGGCAGCCACGTGGTCGTCCCCTTCTGGCAGAGAGAACATGGCCTCCGTGACGTGGCCCTGCGCGTCGTTGCCCTGTACCCGTGCCAGCTGCTTGGAGCCCACTAACACTGCCATGGACCGCTGGTCCGTGACCGCTGGTACAGCTCGTCGCAGCTGTCGGTCATACAACGACAGCGTACCCACGTCAAGTACGACAGCCACCGCCTGGATTGGGAGACTGCACAGAGGTTGCTGAAGGACCGGCAGCACCTCGCGAGGCCAGCCCATGACATTCCCCACAGCCGGATGGTTGGCGTACACCTGAAGCCAGGGATCACTCTGGCCGTCAGGACTTCTCACCTTGGTACCACACCCCTGCGCCCACGACTGCGCCGACACCACGCGGGACCACTCCCTGAATGTCGTGATGTCCGGCGCCACCCAGGAACCGATCCACTGGTCGAAGGCCTGCGCCACGGCCGCCATCCAGTGAGGGAACAAGGACAGGGCCCCGTCATGCTCGATGCACGACCGCGACACCAGCAGTGCGTGCAGCGGTGCCCTCCGAAAGGTTGCCCGCAGGTCGCCGGGGAGGCCGGCAAACGGGTTCCACGGCGGACGCTGCAGGATCCTCCCTGCCGGCGGGCAGAAGGGTGTGCCACCGCGCAGGAACGTGTATACCGCTCTCCTTCGATCTTGCATTGGCAGCTGCATGATCTGGGTGAGCCGATGGTTCCTGCGGGCATACACATCTTCCCCAATCCGGACCATGTCCTCCACAAAGAGCCTGGCCTTGGCAGGGCCCCGGGACGACGCCGCTCGCACCGCAGCGAACAGCCGCTTCAGGTCCCCGGGGACGACACCCGCCATCAGGGATTCAGTCCACCTGCAGCCGTGCTCCCTCCACGCCACGAACTCCACCGCCCTGTCCATCAGGGGTAGCTCCGCCGTGAACTCCTCCACACGCCTGCACAGGAGCCCAGCCACCTCCTCGTCCCGCGCACACAGTAGGCGCATGTGGCCAATGTCCTCCTCCGGCCCCCCACAGAAGATACAGGGGTGGGCTGGTATTGCCATACACGTGAGCTTCTGTCTCCACCGTCGCATGACCTGCATGGTGGACAAGCGACCGTCACGTGCCCGCAGCATATTCCTGTGCGTTGGGCCGTGGTGTACAGCTCCCAGGGGCATCGCCTCGCAGGCGCCAGCCAGTGGTGTGTGCGCCCTGGTGCGAGCCGCTAGCGAACGCCACTCCATCTCCCGGACTTGCTGAAGGGCATGCATGGATGGCACACGCGGCTCGAGCTCACCATTATCCCCCGGCACCAAGAGGATGGCGTGCTCCTTTGGCAGGACAAGATGGACAGGCGGGGCCATTGCACGGGCCGCGGCAGAGTCCGGTGCCTCGAGCGGGACCGCCGCCAAGTGCGAGCTCTGCCTCACCACCCAGTGGTGCGGCCCCCCAACTCGGCGCGGCAGCCGCCGCAGCCCCTCCACTATCCAGCTCAGTGCGTGCTGATTGACCAGATGTGATGTCTGCCCCTTGATGCCACGGTACAGGGCCTCCTGCGCCCTGCGGAGATGCGCTCCTATGACGGACGCATCCTCCACGTGTACCGTGCACGCTGACGGGGGCGTGTGCAACAAGTACGCCGCCGCGCCAATGATCTCTGCCTCCGGGACCGTGCCGTAGATGGCACCCGTCCACGTGGGGATTCCGTGGCTGGCCACCGCCACGTTTGTGGCGTCGTCTCCCTGGGGCGACGCGTCAGACGATGTGACTTTAGTCGCCACCGGCACCCAGCAGTACCGGTGGGGCTCCAGCCACGCCACGTCGGAGTGGGGGCTCTGCACCACCTTTCCCAGGGACGCCGCACTGGAGGCCGTGAGCTCCGGGGACAGGACCACCCTCGGTCGATACACCGCATGCGGTCTCCAGGCCAGGTCACATCCGCAGACTGACTTTATGGCGTCCAGGGCGGTGGTATACTCCGCTCCCCAAACTGTTGCGGAGCAGGAAGGCTGGTATACCACCACAGACCCCTGCTCCACTGCGCCGCCATCACGCAACGACGTGACGGCGACGTGCGGATCCCTGCGGCACGTTGGACATCCGGACCACTTCCGGGACCGAGTACTCATCCGGATCCGGGATTTGGCCTGCCGGCAGCAGAAGAACAATTGCCCACTCGCTGCACCCGTGCACCGCCGCGCACGCCCTGGTAAACGCCGGCCGCCCGTGCACAACCCACAGTGGTGGTGGGCTTATGCCGCCCCCGGCGTGAGGAGTGAGCAGGGGGACGGACGCCGGGTCGTCTTGCTGTTGGTAGCCCTCAAAGACGTCCCCCAACAGAAACAGGAGGGCGGCTAGCGGGACAAACGGCATGGACAGCCCCGGGTTGGCCGGGTCCCATCCTTCCTCCCTGTATCCGCGCACCACATACACGTCCCCCGCAGCGGACTGCCTATTGCGTTTGCTGGCCTTCTTTCGGCGCACCGGGTGTATTAGCCGGTGAGTCAACGGACCGGGCAGCTGCGGCCGGAGGACGTCGCGAAGCCCCGTGAGCCACACGTGGTCCAGCTGGTGGGGCCCTACTCCCGCGTGCAGAAGGTGCAGGTGGTCCTCATGGCACTCCTGAAGCTCGACCGCCCAGTGCCCGGGCGCAGGGCAGGGGAGCCGCGCATGCAGGAGGTCATTTGCGGGATCAGTCAGGGACTGTACTGTCGCATCTGTGCGTGGCCCCGAGAGAATGCAGATGTCCCTACGCTTGAAGGTATAGGATTGGGACATCCACTTCCGCCCCGCCCAGTGCACTTGCGGCAGATGGGCGTGTACACACGAGTACACCGACAATGGCATGAGAAGCCCTACGCGCAACATCCCCATCGCCCTGAGTACCCTGTCCTCCCACGTATTGCCAGCGTGTGTGGCGAATGACGCAGAGGGCACCATGAACTGCCCGCACACTCCGTACTGCACGTGCATGTCTCGGAGCATGGCCCGCAGCTCATCCCGGACCGTCGTCGACCTGTGGAGGGTGAGCTGAGCCATGGTCGCCACGACGGAGTCGCGGCATATAACCTGGACATCCGCCAACCGTAGCCCATGACCCGACCGCACCGCCACGTTGGACAGGTCCTTGGGCAGCTTCTCGAACTGCAGGGCCGCAGCCTTGATGGCAGTATTCAGCTTGATCACCGCCTCTGCCGTGTCAGACAGGTAGGGCGCCGCGTACCGCACGATGCCTCCAACCAGGGCCGCCATCACCTCATGAGGCACCGACGCCGGCCCTAACGTGTTCTTGCACCAGCCCAGCAGAGCTTCACACCGGAGTACATGTTTCTCCCTCATGGTCGCCATCCCCCTTGGATCGAGGCGTAGGCCCAAGTATGGTATCGTGCCCTTGGCACGTAAGCATACCCATGGGGCCGCCGTGTCCCCTGGGTTCAGGTATACCATAATCGAATGGATGCGAGCAGTATTGGCATAGGCGCATTTGCCCACGTTGAGGGACATGCCCATGTCAGTGAGATACCGCGCTATCGCCGCCGCATACTCCAGGAATTGCGGCAGGGAGTGCACTATCAACAGGAGGTCATCACAGTACGCCTGTACCAGGAGTGGCACCGCATGGCGAGCATCTCCCCGCGCCTTGCAGGCGAGGCTCCGCAGGAGAGGCTCCAAAAGGAGGAGGTAGAGCACAGCGCTCTCCGCACTGCCCTGCCGCAGGCCCCTGTGGAGTCGTATGCTCGGCGTCGGGCCGTGCGCGGTGATGATGCGCACCAGAGACCCGCAGCTGAGGGTGTGGAAGAGCCTGATGAGCTCCTCCGGGACACCCATGTGGCGCAGGAGGAGCGCTAGCGCCCCGTGCGGCGCTGTGTCAAAAGCTTTTGACACATCGAAGGCCAGGACGTGGTTTTCCTCCAGCCCACGCTGCAGCCTGCGCTGGGCCAGGAACACCGGGGCAGCCGCCGTGGAGCCCGGCATGGCTCCGAACTGCCAGCCCACGGCCAGTCCCTTGCGTGCCAGAACAGCTGTGAACCTCCGCATAAGGGGAGTCATGAGCATTCGCATGTCCTGCTGCCTCAGCGCTATCGGCCTGTACTCGTCCAGGTTGCCCGTGGCTGTGCCCTTGGGCATCAGCCAGATAATGGCCTCGTGCCAGGACTCCGGGACATCCGCACCCCGCAGGATTGCCCTGTACGCATGCACCAGGAGCCCCTGCACCGGTTCAGGCAGCTCTCCTATGAGGGCAGTCGTGACCCGGTTGGACCCCGGAGCTTTGTCGTCCGCCACGGCCTGCCTCACGGCGTCTTTAAGGTCCTCCATGGTGTAGTCCTGTACCGACCTTCATTCCTCTGGCACCCCTCTGGGAATCTGGGCCCGGACCAGCCGCTCGAAGGCCGGCAGGTTCACTGGCCGCTTGGCGTACAGCGCCTCCCAATACCTCTGGACCTCACCGATGACGTCCGAGGCCTCCAAGAGCACCTTCTCCGACTCGCGGACGCGTACGGACCATAGGCCTGACGGGGCATAGTTTACCACGTTGATGGCCCCCCGTATCGACGTCCATCGGAGCTGCAGATCCGGTACCCTGCCCCGCCAGTAGTCTTTGATGGACCGGCGCCTGTTGCTCCTGAGGACATCCCGCAGCTCCTCCACGCGTGTCTCCAGCTGGTGGAGCTGATGGTCGAATGCGGCACGCAGGTCCTCTACCGAGGCGGGGGACAGGTTTGGGTCCACTCGCCGGAGGTGGTGTAACAGGGCAGTCGCTTCCTGGGAGTGGAGTCCGGCCGCCGCCGCGTCCCGTTGCCACAGCTGATGGGCGCGCCAGGCCAGGGCCTGCTGATCCGAGAGGACTTGGTCCAACGACGCCTCCGTTTCCGCCTGCCCGTACGGGTACTGCGGGTCCACCCCTGAAGGCATGCGCACTCCCGTGACCCTGGACACGTCATCACGGAAAGCGTAGAGCAGGTCAAAGACCGCTTGCACCTCCAACGTGCCCATGGTGGCAGTGTCCTGGTCCGACGAGAGCCACTCCTGTAGCCGCCGATCCCCGCAGGCTTTCTGCAGTACTGCCGCTGCCGCCTCATGAACCCCCGGGGAGTCCGGGCGTATGGCATGCAGCCTGCCCTGGGCGTGCGAGTAGGCCTTCCTGGTGACCCTCTCCTTGCCGGCCACCGCCAGTGGGATGTCCAGGACCACAGGGCCATGATCCGATCCCAGTGACGCAGGAGACCGCCCCGGCGCCAAGTGAGGGCGCTCACGCGCCGCCCAAGGGACCAGAGGCGAGTTTAGAAGGAAAGAGTCCAGTCGGTGCCCTGCCCTCGTGGGCCTCCCGTCCTCCTCCCGTTCCGGGCCTGCCCTGTGGAAACCACACTGTTCCCACAGGGCTTGGAACCTCCTCGTGGTTGGGTGCCACGGGGACTCCAGACACACGTTGAAGTCCCCTCCGAGGAGCACGGCCCTGGTGCCTTCGCGCTCTTGGCCGCCGCGTACATGGCCACGTCAGCCCAGAAGGACGCCTTAGACGCCCAGGAGTCGCCGCCGCTACCCGGGCGTGGACGTTGATGACCGTGAGGGTGCCACCTGCGGTCACCACATCGAGGGCCATGGCCTTGCCTGGCACGATGTCCACAATATCTCGAACTTCCTCCGCGGCGAACACGTCCGCCCGAAGGGCAATCAAGAGCCCGCCGCGCACCGCCGCCGCCGACGCCGCCTGGGCATCCACCCCTGGGTACGCATGATACCCGTGGTGACGCCACTGGTTCTCGGAGTGCACCACACCTTGTGGGTCCTGCAGGCCGGTCTCCTGGAATAGGCCCAGGATGGCACCCTCGGCCTTCATGATGCCCGCCGGCACCGCTTCACCGTCGAGCATACCTGGGGCCACTGGTACGCCGTCCCCCCGCATCGAGCCCTGGACGTTCCAGGACACCGCCGCTCGGGTGTCGGAGGCTGGGCCCCTTCATGGCTGCACGTGAGGATCGGGGCCCCCCGCCGGATGCGGATCACTGGACGGAGAGGGGCCACCAGCAGGTTCAGGGGGACCACCCGCACCCGGCGCGGGCGGCCGGCGAGGTGGCCCCCGACCCTGTGGGCCTCCGCCCGAGGCGGTCGTCGCCTGCTGAGACCCGGCAGATGCGGCGGGCTCCCCCTCTGCCTGTCCGCCGGATGTACTTGCCGCCGTACTCCCCGTTGAAGTCACTGCCCCACTCCGTGCTGCAGACCCAATCGCCCCAGATCGCGCCGCCGACGACGATGCCCCGCGCTCCGCCGCAGGGCGGACACCCTTGGGCAGCGTGAGCGCTCTGGACCCCGCCTGGACCGACGCGAAAGGCCCCGCCTGGCCCCCCGGCATAACGCCAGCCAGCATGGCCAGCGCCTGGTCCCGTTGCGCCGGATCAGTCGCATGGTCCCGCTGGATGTGGTCCAGCAGGTCCTTGGGGTGGAGGTGGGTGGGCCGGCAGTGCGTGCCAGCTTTCCAAGTGCAGTGACTAGCCCCATCCAGCCGAGACCAGGGGCAGATATTGATCGTCTTTGTCCCACGCTGATCGGTGGCCAAGTCACCAGCGAAGTGCTGCAGCACGTACCGAATGTTGGCATAGCCGCCATACTGTGGCGGCTGGCCCCTCTTGGGCGGCGGCTTGGGCGCCGCTTTCGGGGCCTGCCTCGCCGCCGCGGCCGGGGGTGCCGCAGGCCGTACTGGTGGCACGCTTGGTGGTTGCGGCAGGTGCAGCATTCCCCCCACGGGAAACTGCTCCTGCACCCAGCGGCGCCACGCGTCGGCGAACTTCTCCCGGTCGCCCTCGACCTTCGACCTGGACGTGGAGAAGGCCCGGAGCCACGGCCCCATGTTCTCCGCCATGACCAGGCGGAGGGCATCTCCTCCGCTCTGCCGGCGGAAGCGTGTCGCGGCTGCGCCTGTCACGGTCCCTTGGAGGTACAGCGCGTCGCCCCCGTCGCCACTCAGTGCACTAAGGTGCAGGGCCTCCAGGTCGGCGGGGCGGACCGTGAGCACCGTGCCCTCTCCGCGATCGTACAGGCGCAGCGCCGAGGAGTGGGGCTCCAACGCCGCCACAACCCAATACCACGCCCGCGACGCGCTATGCAGCAGTGCCAGCGAGGCTGCCGGCCTATTGCTGGAGGACTGCGCCGCCGGGGCCCTGGGTAGGGCCGCCGCGTGACCCTGCAGCGCCCTGCACATGCCAGCTGCATGCTCAGCCTGCCACACGTTGCTCGGGGCTACGGGCCAGACGTCCGGATGACATATGCGTGGACTAAGGGTCAAAAGAATTATTGGACTAGATGACAAGCAAAGTTGACGGGGGGTGGTCATGTTTCTTATAGTTCAATCAGTCTAGCTCATGACATGGGCAATTGATTTTTGATTCTCTGGCCTGGTATAGATTGCGTGCCATTTGGCATTTGGCATTCAAAACAAACATCGACAAATCCTGAAGTTTGAGAAATCGCAAATCCTGAAGTTTGAGAAATCGCAAATTTGATAGCCATGCTAGGGCAATAAGTTCACGCCCTCAAATTTTTTTTCAAGGAGAAATCAACCATGCTAGGGGCATTAAGTCACAAACATAGTACATAGTAAGGTGAACCATGCTAGGGCACTAAGTCTCATCCGTAGACTAATGGTGATTCTAGGACTATAAGTTGATCAACTAAGGTGAGCCATGCTAGGGCAATAAGTTGACCCCCAAGACTAATTGCCCATCTCAGGGGCAGGACTAATTGAACTATAAGAAATATGACCCCCCCCCCTCAACTTTACTCTTTAGCTAGCCCAATAATTCTTTTGACCCTTAGTCCAAACGCCATACACTCATTTGGGCATAGGGAAAAGAGTATGACCACTCGAAGAAGACCAAATCAAGTGCGGCGATGTCGAAGTCGAAAATCCGATTTCGACATCGCGAAAGGTTCAGATTAAAATTTCGAGTGCATATTTAGAGAATTGCGGAAGCAACGAACCCTTTACTGATGAAATCTGACTCTTCATCGGGGTTTCCGCCAATATATCTGGAAATAACAGTTAACCAATCGGTTATCAGAAAATCGCGAGCCAACTGACAGTCGCCGATAAATTGACCATCAGAACGGAAGGCTGAAAAATTACGGAAACATTATGATAAAAAAACCCTGTTGATTCCTGATATTCTGATATACAAATCTCAGCTGGCGGCGCCTCGGTACTGAATATGGCCGCTCATAGCCGGAATGGCCAAACCTATCACACTATCACATCGGGTTAGGTCAGGTGGATGGGAGAGTATGATATCAGCCAATGGCGGCTTGCCGGCACATAGATACACACCCCAAGTGACCCAAAGGTGGCCACGGGGGTCCGAACCGGCTTCACCCCCCTTCTCAGAGCGTTGTTACCGCTCGGAAGTCATTGAAGAGAGGACGGGAGGACCCCAATGGGCTCCGACCCCCCCCCCCATGTCCCAAGGACACATGGAGGCCCCACACACGTCGTAGGCGTCCCCCACCCCCCAAGGGAGGGGTGAGGACACTGATACTCGGTGCCCTACGCCATATTCGGTCTCCTCTTGATCTACAACATGGACCAAGGGGATCAAAGATAGAGAAACGTCGTTGGTCGACTGAAGCCGGTTCGGACCCCCGTGGCCATCTTGGGGTCACTTGGGGTCTGTATCTATGTGCCGACAAGCCGCCATTGGCTGATATCATACTCTCCCATCCACCTGATCTAACCCGATGTGATAGTGTGATAGGTTTGGCCGTTCCGGCTATGAGCGGCCATATTCAATACCGAGGCGCCGCCAGCGGAGATTTATATATCAGAATATCAGGAATCAACAGGGTTTTATTATCATAATGTTTCCGTAATTTTTCAGCCTTCCGTTCTGATGGTCAATGTATCGGCGACCGTCAGTTGGCTCGCGATTTTGCGTTAACCGATTGGTTAACTGTTATTTCCAGATATTTTGGCGGAAACCCCGATGAAGAGTCAGATTTCATCAGCGAAGGGTTCGTTGCTTCCGCAATTTTCTAAATATGCACTCGAAATTTTATTCTGAATTTTTCGCGATGTCGAAATCGGATTTTGGACTTCGACATCGCCGCACTTGATTTGGACTTCTTCGAGTGGTCATACTCTTTTCCCTATGCCCGAATCAGGTTTCCCTTATACTTGCCACCCATTTGACTTCGAGATATAAGGGAAACAAAAGTGAATCGTGGGACCACTTTGAAGGGCCATATCTACGCGCGAGTGTGAGGAAAGAGAATAAGGAAGGTTGCGTTGCAAGCGCATTGGTCTCAAGTTAATTTAGGAAGCATTCAACGCCTTTGGTGTGTACACATGCCTGGTGTAGCAAGAGATAATGGTGAAAAGGGTATAAAGTGATATATAACTCTTGGACCGTGTAACCGAATATTTTAATGCGACTTTCGAGTGTACCGCATGAGTGTTGGGGTTGCATAGATATTTTCCTTGGGTTCCTACGCATTTTTAACGTGAAGTTATGTCCATGGAGGGACATGGCATATCATGGTGGGAGCCACTTTTGAGGGTATGTTTTATATGCATGGTATATGTCTTGATATGCTCACGCCCATGTTATATATCTTCGTGTGGCCGAAGAGATGGGGAGCTATACGTGACAAGGGTTTTGCCCATGTCCCAATTGTGGAATTCAAAGCGCTAGACCAAGTCTACCGCGTATGTATTGCTCATGGTATGTTTGGGAAAGAGATCCATGAGTGCACTCCCATTTTCATGGGACATGTAGATATGAGTGGCGAAGGTATCTCCATGCGCCCGATTGGGGATCCAAGTGGGGGAACTGTTCGCAAATGGTTCCAATCATTTGTGTATTGAACCATGAGCGGATATCATGGGTGAGCATAGGGATATACTATCATGACAACTTTTATTTGGTCATATTTTCATGTTTTTGACCTCAATTTCTGCTCATTTTTGCGTTTTGTGTACTTACCTGGTCGGCAAACAGCAAGAAGCCTATGGAGAGTCGAACCATGGTATGTTGTTCATATGTTGGCATATGCTTTGGAGTTGAACACCACCATATGCCGGATCGCGTACTCCATTTGGCTTGGGGCACGAAGGATCACAAGAATGTAAGTGCGGCTAACCCCGATATGCTCAGATTTTCACTGATCTAACCCAGATTGGCTACATTTTGGTCATTTTCTTTGCTTCGGCAGAATCGCCGCCTCGCAGCTCAGTCTCAGGATCAGACCTATATAATTCTGATATGCCGGATCTGACTCCGCGGTCCATTCTCCGTAAATCCGCCGCGTTCCGATCATTTGCCTGGAATCGCCATTTGCCGCTGACGCGCGCTCGCGGGCCAGATCGGCCAAATATTTTTCACAATCGGATTTTTTTAAATCTTTTCAGACAGATATGGACACTCAGATGTGCATAGTAAAATCCGCATCAATTTTCTTCATAGACTGGGATTTTCTGCCGGATAACACTCAACATGGATCTTGCTTCCGTTGTTGCTGCTCTCGCCTCCGTTGGTGTTCGAGTCTCCGGTTCTACCCCCAATAGCAGCGTTCAGGTCGACTCCTCGCGTGCCTGCCCCACTAGTCTTGCCGGCCCCGAGCCCTCCGGCACCATCAACGACCCAGGGCAGCACTTTCATGGTAGCAGAGGCTACCTGAATGTTGTTCCTTTGGTGTCCCAACCACAGCTAGCTCCCCAGTACGGCCCCGTAGACCCCGCCGCTTCCGGAGATATAACGATTACGTTGCCCTGGTGCTGTGCGAACGAGGCTTTGAGAGGAATGCCTTGCGCAAGCCCAAGCTGCCCAAGAAGGGCACAAATCAGCAGCTGTGGGGACCCAGATTACCATAATCCCAGTCGAAATTGGCCATCGAGCAGCTGGAATCAGCCGGCCTACGACGATGGCAACGCTCCCGTAGACCTTACGGAGCTGGCAGGTACCAACATTCCTTACCAATGTCCCACATTTGAGACCACGGACGCCGACATCGACGACATTGAGATGGGTGGTCCAGGTGAGGTACCTAGCTATAATCGACCAGCCTCTTGGGCACAATGGGACGACCATTTGTCTTCAGAAGTGACCCGTAACCTTGAGGCGCTTGAGGCCCTTTGTCTATTAGCCACGTCTAAGCTGATCGGACAAGAAAGAATCGCCTCTGATTTTTTAATGGAATATTTTTTCCTCCTTCAGGAAGAAATTAATACCAGGATGTGGTGGCGTTCTCAAGAAGATGACTCTTTTGCCATTTTTTTGCAGATCTGGGAGGCAAGCCCCTTCCCGAAGGAGAAGACCAAGGCACCTGTTGCCGGGCCCTCCGCCCCTCACCCCCCTGTTTCCATCCGCGACGATCTAGCCGCCGCGGTTGAGGAAGGAATTTTAGAGGCGGCCAGGCAGGCAAGCCTGGAAATTAGGGCTGAAGGAGCTCCCCAAGTGGACTCCTGGCTGCGGACCACCGAGATCAGCGGTCCGACAGCCTGCTCAGGCCCTTCAGGACACGGTATGTACTGTCCTGCCGACTGTTCCTGCAGATTCCAGCGAGATACTGAGCTCCAATTGCTCAAAGATCAAATGCAACTCATCATTCAAACGCTGGGAATAAAAGATCTTTTCAAGACGCACATGCGGTCTGAGGGAGCATCATCGGTGGAACAAACAACAGAGCCGTCGGAGGAGGCGACAGAAATTTTTTCAATTGCTCCTTCGGTGGACTCCAGGACCACCGATGCAAGGATCAGCAGGACCAAGTTAAAGGAAAGGGTTACAATCTCTCGATCTCAGAGTAGGACGGCGAAGGCTAGGACTGAGGCTCAGAATGCCAAGCGAACTGCCTCCCGTACTGCCCCTCCTGCTGCTGATTCCGATGCCTTAGCCCAACTGTTGCTCGCCCAGACCCTCGCCGGAGCTGGTGTGGCGAATGATGCCGCCAAGGTGTCTGCCATTACGGCCGGTGTTGGGCTGGATTCGCTTCTGAACCCTACTTCATTGCGACTTCGTCAGGTTGCCAAGCAACCGAAGTATAATGGGAACCCCAGACGTTGGCCTCAGTTCCAGCGGGAATTTAAACTGTGGGTTAAGACTCAAAAACTCCAGGATGATCAGTTCCTGATGGCCCTCTTGGGCTGCCTTGAGGGAGCGCCGGCCAACACTTGGCTCAGGACCTGGAGTGATCGTGAGGATGCAAGTTCCCCCCTTACCTTTGATGAGGTGTGGGAACAGTTGGAGGTACGTGGATCCCGGCTGCCAGAGGACCATTACCACCAGATGCTGAAGAATTTTCCTTCATTCCCTCGATTAATCTTGCACGAAGTGCAAGACAAAGGACAGCGCTTCCGGAATCTAGTGGAAGAATCTGAACATTCAGGCGAAAAATTTTCTAGTGCCGAGCTGAAAAATCTGATTTTTGACAAGATCCCCTCCGAAACTGCCGCCACCCTTCGGAATAAACAGTCCGAAGAAAAGGTCAAGACCTGGTGGGGGGAGGTCGAAGGCTTCGATGCCTCGGCCAACAGGTTTACCGTCAGGGAGGCACTTCAAAAGTGCTCCCCCACGTCGTTTACCAAGGTGAAATTCACTGAAAACACGTGGAAAATCAAGTTTAATGAACACGAGGATCGGGACTTGTTTGTCCGAGTCCTCAACAGGGGAGTAAGCTACCATGGCCATCGCCTGAAGGCCAAGAACTGGGTGTTTTCGTTCACCCCGAAAGAACTCTGGGAAGAGGTTGAGCGGCTCGCTGACGCCGCCAATCAAAATTTCCATGAGGGTCTGGGGGGAAACAAGAATACCCAGCAAAACACCCAAAATGGGGCCCAAAAGGGCAATAAAAAGGTGAATGACACCCGGAATGTTCAGGATCACTGTAGCATCTGCCTTCTTTTAGGTTCTACGAACCGAGCTAAGACGCATTCTACTGGTAATCACCGATGGTCTCCTTACGATCACAAGGTGATTGGTGAAAATATCAGTAATCCGCAGAATTCAGACAGGAATGACAGACAGGTGCATGGTGGGAAGGCTGGAAAAGGGAATCCGACCCCCTCCGGTGGAAACAAAAATACTGGAGGCCCTGGCGGGTCCCAAGGCAAAGGAAATCGGACTCCATCCAGCTCCGGTGGGCAGCCGAACGGCCAGACAAATCCCAATAGCAACGCCGGAGGCGGAAATCGAAATCCAGGCCAAACCCCTCAATCCGGTACAAACAAGGGAAATGCTCCAGGATTCCAGGGTAAAGGTAACGGAAATCCTTCGGGAACCCCTTCCTCTGGTAAGGGCAGAGGGCGTGGCGACGGTGGAGGTCCATCATCCGGCGGCCGTGGCCGTGGACGTGGAAAGGGCAACCATCGTGTGGATCAGGTCTCAGGTGCAGATCAGGTGTCCGATGCGGATCGAGATTACATTGAAAATGCCTTGAATCCAGCAGATGATCCGTTCCAAGATGAGTGGGTCGACGAATCAGGGTGTGTTCACAATGTTAACGCAGCCACTAAAGGTCAGAACGCCTAGGGGAGCCACGAAAATCGCCCCTCCCCAGGCGATTTCAGGCATGATCCCCAGATTCCTGATCGACCATTACTTGATGTAGGGTCGCTTGTCTCCTCTCCCCTGGATCCGGAAGCGGATCCTTCTGTTGTAGTGGACGAGGTTGGTGTACAGTCCAAGCACAGGGCCCGTCAGTTTGTCACAAAGCTGTGGGTCTCTGATTGCAAGGGAAATTTCCACCTCGCCACTTGTTTGTGTGACAATGGATCAGAGGTAAATCTCCAATCCAATTCTTTCTTACCCGACGACTGCGTGTTTGAGTCGCCTCATCCTGTTACCCTCGAGGGAGTTTCTGGACATTCTCTCGCAGGTGGGCAACGCGAGTGTTATATATCAACTCATTTGGTCGCCCAAGACCTTTGGGAAGAAGGCAATGTGGAGGAAGTTGTCCTTAAGGATGACTACTTCTATCGTGCCGACATAAAGTATGACCTTTACTTGGGCCATCCGTGGCTTCGCAAGAACAGGGTGGCGCCCGTAGGTCATCGGCGTTGTTTTTTGCTGGAGTCAGGTCCCTTGGAGCGTCCTGAATTTCGTTTTTTGCACGCAGGGTTTAAAAGTGCAGAAGAATTTTTGAAGCAAAAGGTTACACCAAAATTTGGCGAAGATGTCACCATTGCAGAGGTGAATGGGAGTGCAGATTACTCCCAAGAGTTAGAATGTCTTCGTAGGGACTCCCAGCCACGACGCCCTTCGCGCTGGCACTCTTCATCCTACAGAGTTGTCGACAAATGGCGCGATGCAATTTGTGAATATTTTTATGAACACCATTCCTTTTGGCCACAGTATGATGCCTTTGCTAACCGCGAGAACAAACGCTTTGACAAGCACTTTGGCGACGCTTGGACCCATAAATGGGACAAGAAGTTATGGATTAATCCTCCGTTTCACTTAATCCAGCAGGTCATCCACAAAATCAAGCAAGATAAAACCCAGGCGATTTTAGTTGTGCCCTTGTCGGACGACAAGCCTTGGTTTCAGGAATTACAAGACATTTGTGTAGATTACATCGAACTTCCCAGGAAGATTAAGCTGTATGCCAGGGACGACACAGGTCCCCTGCCACAGCGGTCCTGGAGTTCGCTTGCATTCCTGGTGGATGGAAAGCTTTCTGACTCTAATTCTGCTGATTCTGGTACTGATTCCTGTGTTGGGTCTGAATCTGAGGTTGAGCGTGGTACTGATGATGAATCTATTTTTTCTGATTTTTGTCCGTCAGATACCCAAGGTGATCCAACGTCAAATGGATCCGCCTCGTCTCCCTCTTCCCCAATACGATCGACATCGAAAAGAATCTTCAGTGCACGGGCGAAGAAAAATTTTAAATCGCGCCGCAAATTCAGAGTTTTTTATGAAAAAACCCCGTGTGGAAGCTTTCATAGATCCTTTCGAGGAGCTGGATCACGAAGAGAATCTCTGGAATGTCGACACTCGACCCACCTATCTTCAAGAGGCAGTTGATACGGACCTGTTTAGGGACATCCGTAAGAAGATTCTTCCTGCCAAGGCCGAAGATGTTGCCAAAGTTTTTTCGACAGTAATTCCAGGCGATCAGGTGGACACTGAATTGTGTTCCAAGTCAAGGGAAAAGATTTTTGAGGAACGGAAGGACACAACCCTTTCGGGGAAGTTGATCAAAGACCCCCCTGTCCGTGGGCAGTTCGTTGAAGCCTTCATCGAGCTTCGTGAAGGTTACAAGGCGAAGAAACAGCGTCCTTATGAGAACCATGGACATAAACATGAGATCCTCAGAAAAATCATCGAGAGAAATCTCAGGGAATTTGGTTGGCTTGAGGGTTGTATGACCAGCGAATGGTGCTGTGCACCCTTCACAGTCCCGAAGCCGCCGCCTGCAGACCAGAATACTATTGATGGTTGGCGAATGGTTGTTGATTTTCGCAATCTCAACGCCGAAACCAAGGCGGATTCGCACCCCCTGCCCCTCATTGAGGAGGAAATCGCCAAGAGGGCAAGAGGTCGTTTGTTTCCTGTGCTGGATCTCCGTCACGGCTTTCACCAAATGCCGTTGAGGAAGGACAGCCGACCTCTCACCTGTATGTGCACGCCATGTGGCCCAGTCCAGTGGACGGTCATGCCCATGGGCCTGAAGAACGCCCCTTCGTTTTTTCAAAGAATGATGGAGGATGTGCTTTTTACAGCTCATCCTGAACTTCGTGCCTTCGTGAGTGTGTACATAGATGACATAATCATCGCGACGGAAGGGGAGGGACGAACCGAAGCCGAGCTGGTGGCCCTACATGAAGAGCAGCTGAACCAGGTTTTGGACATTCTGGATGCCAATCAGCTGATTTGTGGGCCAAAGAAGGAAAAATTGTTTTTAAAATCAGTCGAATTTTGTGGTTCTCTCCTAGAGAATGGCACCCGACGACCCAGTCCAGGGAAGCTCGTCGCTATTCAGAAGTTGAAGCGCCCTGAGACGATCACGGAGTTGAGAGGATTCCTGGGTTGTTGCAATTTTTACCACACTTTTGTGCCGAATTATGCCAAATTTGCTGCCCCCCTCACTGAATTATTGAAGGTAGGGAGAGATGCAGGCAAGGCAGGTTCAAAGGTTCGTGTCAAGTGGACTGACGAGTGCGAGGAGGCCTTCCATCACTTGAAGGCGGCCCTCTGTGAAGTCGCCACGTTGCATGTGCCCAAATTCGACCGACCCTTCTACATTAGAACCGACGCTTCTAGGTACGCGATCGGAGCTGTCCTTGAACAGGTTGATGAAGCCACAGGTGATCATTACCCTCTTGCATTTTGGTCTCGGAAGCTAGCCCCACGCCAAATGCAATGGTCGCCGCGTGAGCAAGAAACGTACGCCATAATTTGCGCTCTAAAAAAGTACCAATCGTGGGTTGGCACCAATCGAGTCGAGGTCCTGACGGATCATCGATCTCTGGAGTATTGGGCCACTGAACACATTGATACTGTCGCGAGCCCAGCTGGTCGACGGGCCAGATGGCACGAATTTCTCAGTCTGTTTGACCTCCATGTGTCGTATTTGCCTAGAAAACACAACACGGTAGCGGATGCTCTGAGCCGATGGGCTTACCCCGCTTCAGAGGGGCTGCAAAGTACCAACATCCATGGTACGGAGCAGGACCGCCATGTCATAATCGAATGGGATCAGGAAGAAAAAAAGCTCATTCGACGTGCATGCATGCAATGCGCTGTTAAACAGCACGCATTACCGTGTCACGACATCACGGCCTTTTCAGATCCGGCGCATGCTCATGAGATCTGCACCAAAACACTGAAAGTCGTGGAGAAAGTCACCGATCCCTCCTCAGGGAGTGTGAAACGGTTTGACTATACCCGACGAGTAGGCTATTTCGGTTGATCCAGGGCATTAAGCGTCGAGATCCGGCCAAAACTCCACCCCTGCCTAAAGATTCCCTTATCATCCGTGACTGGACGTCCGATTATCTGCAGGATCCCATGTTTAAAGAGGTCTTTGGAAATCTCAAATCCAAAGATGCTCACAAGGATGGGATTTTTTCTGAGTATTCGTTGGATGGGGGGAAGCTGTGGATGGAGGGTAAATTGTGCGTACCAGACGCCCTGGCCCCCCGAGTGTTAAACTGGTGGCACAAATGGGAGTCCCCCCACGCACATGGCCGTCGATTATGGTCGATGATTAGACATAGGTAGTTTGGCTCACGGCTATATACTCACTGCATGAAAGTAGCCGCCGGATGTGCCCAATGTGCTGTCTCGACGCCCCCCAGCGCGAAGAAGCACGGCCATCTGAGGTGGCATCCTATTCCGGAGCGCCTCTTTAACAGAGTCACCAGTGATTTCTTCTATCTCGGTGAACTCGATGACGAAGAGTGCCATTGGACTAACAAAAAAGTCAATGGAGTGCTCCTTATTCAGTGCCGTCATTCTGGCTACATCCAGGTGTTGCCTTGCAACATCGAGTCAATGACTGGCAAGGCTGCGGCCAAATGGTGCGCGCAGACCTGGATCGGAGGTTGGGACGTCCCATCCGAGGTGGTTACGGACTCAGGCAAAGAGTACACCTCCGAATGGTGGAGAGAATTATGTTCTCGCCTTGGAATCCACCACCTCAGATGTGAAATCCACTCACATCGAGCGCTGCCTGGCGAAAGAGCCGGCCGCTCACTTATAAATATGCTTCGTAAGGAGCTCGCCAGTGAGAAGGACTTCCATTGGCTTGAGATTCTGTTCGCCATGCTTCGCCGTTACCACAACACGCCTTTGTATCATGGCCTTTCTCCAAATGAAATTGTCTTTGGACGAAAGAAGTGTTGGTGGAACATGCCGTTGAATAATCCTCGCCCTTGTAAAGATGCTTCGTTGTTTTTGGACGAAGTCCAACGAGCAGAAAAGACTGTGTCGAAATTAATCGAGAAGCATCAAGCTGACTGGCTTTGGGTCCAGAATCAAGGCCGAAAAAACCCCCACAATTTTGAAGTCGATGATCGAGTTTGGCTTCGAAAATCCGAAACCACCCTGGACGGAGATGATAAGCTTCTTCCCTTGTGGGAGGGGCCATTCACTGTTACAGCGCGTCTTGGTGAGAACAGGTGGAGGATTCGTGTGTATGTCAGCAGGGAAATTGACGTTTCGGGCAATCGCCTCAAGACAGAGATCCCCTCCCCCAAGGATCGAGTTAAACCCCTTTTTTGGACTTCGAAAATTTTGTCCGATCGGGTCATCGAAGGGGGGAAGTACGAACTCAAGAGGATTGTTGAAGCAAGACGTGACGCCAAGGGCGAATGGGAATTTCTATGTGAGTGGAGGGGCTTTGATTCCAGTCACAACAACTGGGAACCAGCCCAATCTTTTGTCCATGGGTACACCAAGGGGTTCATCGACTTCCTCAAGAAGCACCCCGAAATAAGCGTACTCCTGACAGACTGTTTGTCGAAACCAGACAGACAGGTGGAGAGCGACGGAAAAAGACCTGTGGTGAATCGAGATCCAGCCTTTTACGGCCCTCATTCGTCACATTCCAGGGCTGATCCGTCGATCCCCCCTCCTGCGGTCAGGCCAGCCCAGGAACCAAATGAGGACCAAGCTTCGAGTTCGGCCGCTGATTTGCAGCGCCCAAGCCGTACGAGGGCCCGACCAGACAGGTTGGTGGTCACATGTATTCGTGCTTGGCCGAATTCAACTTGAAAGAACCACATTCTGCTCAATCCACTGTTCATTTTTCCTGATTACATCATGATGTGGAGAACTGCGAATGTTTGATAATCTGACGTCAATCAACTTTTCTTTGGTCTCCGTTCGGCAGACAAGGCGTAGATACGCTACCGAAAGCCACGGAGTGTGCTGCCGTGTTCGGAAAAAACCAAACTCAGGCTTAATTCAGGCAGATTCGGGGTAATCTTGTCTCTGTTGCTCTGTGCATCTTTGGAATTTGGCTACTCGTGCAGATGGAAGCAAATGTACATAGTAAAAACGCTGGCCAGCGACATTCACCCCTACAGGCACCCCCTGTAGTACTGGCTGCACCAGATGCGACGCCAGGAACTCAGATCTTACCTTCATTTGCCGTGATGCGGAAGCCAAAGTCCAGATTCAGATCCAGGATCCTCAAATTTGCCTTGAATTTCTCAGGTTTGTCCATCATTCTGCCACTGTTGCACGAAACCCAGACGTCAATTGTTCAGACAACCTTCAGATAGGAGCTCTAGGGACTTCTAACAGCAACCTCTGAAGTCCGTAAGCTTTGTTGTATTTTTGGCACACGCCAATGTGAGCTCAATCCGACCTGAAACCGTCAAAAATGGTGAATCCAAGTGTCTTGTGGGACTCAATCGAAAGATGGGCCTTGTCCAAGTCGATTGACAACGCCGCCACTGTAAATACGGTGTCTCTCAGTTATATACTGTTAGTAAAGCGCCTTCAGCGAACCTTCGGCGCGTTACATGCCAAGGATCCAGGGCTATCATGTCCCATCATGATGCATCATCACATGATCCACATTTTGATGGAATCTGTTGGATGCTCGCGAACCAACGTGCCGGAAAGCACAATTGAGCTGAATAAACGACAATATATATTAACTCTAGTCTAAACGAAAGTGTTAGTAGTTTCAGTTCTAGACATTCCGCTTCATTTCACCTCCATCTTAGGGAATTTGCTGATTTTAGGACAATTTAGGTTGATTTCCTTGTCATCTCCTCTCATTCCTCGAAGATCTGTCGACGGCTTTGCCTAACTTCGTTGACGCTTATGATTTTCTGTGCACTTAGGGTCTGTAGACTACATTTGAAATTGTTTTCCCTCTCTGTGATTGTTTAATCTCCTGCATCTCTGCTCAATTTGATTCCAAATCTTGCTGAATCTTGTGATCATCCACCAGATGCGCCAAATCTGAAGCACATGCTGCACTTTTCGGAACGAGAAAAGCGGGAGTAACACGATGTAGAGTTCGGCGAGGACACCGTAGCGTGCCCGCGACAGCGAAACTGTGCCAGAGCGCTGAGATGTCACTCCATTTCTTGATTCCCCCACTCAATCCACCAATAATCAACCTCATTCTCAACCAAAGTATGGTTTGGTATCGATTCTCGATACGTTACATGCTTTTTAGCCCTTAACCTAATGTTTTACTGCACGGAGGACTGTTCGTCACTTCTCATTCTGTCTCATTTCAGGTTCATCCATCCTGATTCAGTGCCAATTCAGTCCAAATCAGGTCAGATCAAGCAGATTTCGCCCCATCGAGGCTACATTTCTATTTTTTTCTGGGACCTACCCGCACTACGTTCTTCGTTGACGTAGCGACACACCCCAGTGTGTTTTTGGAGGGGGAGTGTAAGTGCGGCTAACCCCCATATGCTCAGATTTTCACTGATCTAACCCAGATTGGCTACATTTTGGTCATTTTCGTTGCTCCGGCGGAATCGCCGCCTCGCAGCTCAGTCTCAGGATCAGACCTATATATTTCTGATATGCCGGATCTGATTCCGCGGTCCATTCTCCGTAAATCCGCCGCGTTCCGATCATTTGCCTGGAATCGCCATTTTCCGCTGACGCGCGCTCGCGGGCCAGATCGGCCAAATATTTTTCACAATCGGATTTATTTAAATCTTTTCAGACAGATATGGACACTCAGATGTGCATAGTAAAATCCGCATCAATTTTCTTGATAGACTGGGATTTTCTGCCGGATAACACTCAACATGGATCTTGCTTCCGTTGTTGCTGCTCTCGCCTCCGTTGGTGTTCGAGTCTCCGGTTCTACCCCCAATAGCAGCGTTCAGGTCGACTCCTCGCGTGCCTGCCCCACTGGTCTTGCCAGCCCCGAGCCCTCCGGCACCATCAACAACCCAGGGCAGCACTTTCAATCTTCGGGTGGCCGAAGAGATGGGGAGCCATACGTGACAAGGGTTTTGCCCATGTCCCAATTGTGGAATTCAAAGCGCTAGACCAAGTCTACCGCGTATGTATTGCTCATGGTATGTTTGGGAAAGAGATCCATGAGTGCACTCCCATTTTCATAAGACATGTAGATATGAGTGGCGAAGGTATCTCCATGCGCCCGATTGGGGATCCAAGTGGGGGAACTGTTCGCAAATGGTTCCAATCATTTGTGTATTGAACCATGAGCGGATATCATGGGTGAGCATAGAGATATACTATCATGACAACTTTTATTTGGTCATATGTTCATGTTTTTGACCTCAATTTTTGCTCATTTTTGCGTTTTGTGTACTTACCTGGTCGGCAAACAGCAAGAAGCCTATGGAGAGTCGAACCATGGTATGTTGTTCATATGTTGGCATATGCTTTGGAGTTGAACACCACCATATGCCGGATCGCGTACTCCATTTGGCTTGGCGCACGAAGGATCAGAAGAATTGGTCTCAAGATCATGGGCTGACTTGGGCAGTGCGTGGCGCCCATAGCCGAAGGGGTTTCGAGGGTAAAGTGGAGATGTACATGGGCATTGGTCTTTGGTCTCTATCCTCCATGAATACTTGACTTCGATTCCATGCATGCTTTGAGCCTTCGGATAAGTGGTAACTTCAATTTTGAGCATATATTTGATATATGGCCAATATGGTGTGAATTAGCAGTTTTTTGGCATGTTATGAGTTCGAACTCATGGGGCATATCTCCAAGCACATTCGCTTCCAAGTCCAACCAAGGTTATGTCAGGGTAGGGCATGGTCCCGAGTGCCACCCTAGGCCATGACACGCAACCTCCCCTATTGGGCTAGGATTGAGAGGCTTGGGAGTGAACACATTTTTTGGGGTTTATGTGTTGACTTGTGACACATGGCATTCAGCCATCTCATTTGACCTGGTTCAGGGCAATATGTTGGTGAGTCAAGGGAAGGTCTTGAGTCCAGGGAATGAGGGGTTTATGGCTGGGAATGTGTATGTTTACCTCTTTCCCCAACTTTGCTTTATTTGTGTTCATATGCCAATTTCAGGGCTTTCTTCCTTGGTGCAATTCTTGTACATGCCCGCCATCGTGAGACAATCGATGTGCTGAACGGAAGCCCGCAGCCCGTATTGGATTGTGAATTGGGCTATTGCTGTATTTGTGGGATCTGGTTGCTGTTCAGGGTTGAAGTAGGATTTTATTTTCTATATTTTTGGATTTGGACCCTGGATTTTGAGGATTTTGAGAAATGCAATCGTTGATCCGGAGCAAGTCAGCAGGGGTGACAGGCGGAAGGGGCACAGCGGGGGCCGGTCCTGGTAGGGACCTTCTTTATGGTAGCAGAGGCTTACCTGCCCCCCTACCAACCACCGACCCGGGGACTTGGGCCCTTATGAGCCCTGCCCAAGTACGCCCCGGGTGCGTATTGTGGATTCGGTGGAGACCACGCCGGAGATTGGAGCCATAGAAGAACCGAGACGTTCAAGAGCATGGCGAACTCCGGAAGTTGAAGCCCGAAGAGAAGTACGAAATTCGGGAAGAGTAGGACGTGACATGGAGGACCTGGTCTCCATGTGTGAGCGCCGCTGCCGAAAGGCATGCAACCTCCGCTCCGCCGCGGAGGACTCTGATGAGGCCTGCCATTCAGGCAGCAGTGGAGGATGAAACCGGCGCTACCGGAAGCGCGGGTTACCCAAGTCCGCGGCAAGGGACGCCGGGGCTATGGACACGGACCCCAGCCCGGTCAGGCTGTGGGAATCAGAGGGGCACTCCGAGGGCTATCGGACAGCCTATGAGCCACCTTCGGAGTCGGAGATGTCCGCGCCGATTGCCAGGGCGCATACAGCCGCCGAGCCCGCCCTGAAGCACGACGCCGAGGGCTTGGAGAGGCCAGCCAGGGCCCGGACGGCACCTGTGCCCCGGCACACGGGACCAGAGACGGACGCCATAGGCGATACGCCCATGGGCGATGAGTCTGAGGCGCCGGGAACCGCGGGATGTGCTGCATCAGGCGGACAGCACGTCGCGTGCCACTGCGAGCACGTGTCCTTCCTCATGGGCAAGTACCCGAAGATGGGGATGGACGCCATTGTGCACCGCCTCGACAGCCTGGACAACGCGAAGGACGGCCTAGAGACGGACGTCGCCGGGATCCTGGACGACCAGTCGGCCGCGGAGAAAGACATGGAGGAGCTGCGAGCGGAACGGGACCGGTACCGGGAGAATCTAGAGCTGGCCCTGGAGAAGCAGCAGCGAATGGTGGACAGCCTCCTCCACCTGGTGGAGGACATGTCGGGACGCCTAAAAAGGCTAGAGGAGCTACAGCCCCTCGCCTCGGGTCCGGAGCTCCCGGCAAAGCCGGCCGCGGCAGAGCTGGTGGAGCGGGTTAAGACCCTCAGGAGCGCCATGGATAAACCCATGGGAGGCCCTGCAGAGGCACCCTACGCGCCTCCGCGTGTTGACCCGGGTGCGCTGCCGTTTGTTCCCATGTTCAGCGAATCCACAATGCTCGGGAAACACACGGCACCGGCTGGGTCCATGCGGGAAGGGCACGTAACCACAGACCCGAGGAGCCTGACGGTACAGATGTCCCATGCCACCCAGGATCGACCGCCCACTACGACTACCTATGCAGTTTATGCGGAAGAGGAGATCCAGAACCAGACCATGCAGGGGCGAACCATGGGAAGCGCCGACGGACATGGTCGAGGCCATCCAGGCGGAAACCTGTGGGCGAAGGACCCCACTACGGGGATATGGACAGCCGATGGAGCAACTCCTTCCCGCATTCCAAACCCCATGGGTTCAGGCCCAACTGGACCGCACTCCATGGAGGAGAGGGATGTACGGGGAGTGTACTCGCACCCCCCGGCCACAGGTGGTATCCGTCTCGGTGGAGTGGTGGCTGGAGACGTCGGAGACGCCATCAGGATTGACGACCTCAGGGGAATCAAAATCCCCTATTACGACGGGAACCCGTCCAACCTGGATGACTTCATCCTGGACTGGGAGGACTTCGCCGAGGAGGTCGTCGGCGAGATGCGGGGAGCGCCGCGGGATAAGTGGGTATGCCGGACATTCCCACACCGGCTGGCGCAGGACCTGAAGGAGGAGCTGCGGGATCAGATCCGGGAAGGACTGATCAGGACGGAGCAGGCCTGCCTCCAGTGGTTGGAGGATGAGGAGCGGGTGGACGCTCCGAACCAGAAGCTGGAGGACTTGTGGTCCATCCCGCTGCCGCTGGACCGCGGTGAGTTGCGGGTCCGGGAGTGGAACCGGTATCTGCGGAAGTACCGCAGGTGCCTCAAGCTGGTGGAGGACTGGAACGAGGCCAGCGAGATCCGCCACCTCCTGAAGGACGTCCTCCCCGGCAACTGGAAGAGGAGAGTGGAGGACGAGGAGAAGAAGCGCGCCAAGAAGCGGGTGGCGGTAAGGATCATGGCGGCGGAGGATACCCATGCGGGTATCATGGAGTTCTTCAGGAGGAACCTGGGCGAACCCAACCGGATGTTGGGACTGAAGAACGCCGTGTACGTGGAGGTGTTTGGAGACTCCATGGGGCAAAGGTTGCTGCGCCTCAACAACGTGGAGTGGAGGCGCGGGGAGCCGCTGAGGATGCAAGTCATCTTCGCCCTCATGAGCCTTGACGAGATCGTGAAGTACATCACGGGGGAGTTGAAGCTCAATGCGAAGAACGAGGCCCATGTGCAGGATCGACATGGTCATGGACATTGAGGCCACCGAGAAGACCGCCATCATCGGGAGATCCAGGAGGACACGGCCAACTCCGCGGAGGATGGTAATGGAAGTGGCCAAGACCACTGGACCGGGTCCCGGGAGGATCATGAGGAGGCCCACTTCTTCGCGTTTGTGGCGCACAACGTGAGGAATCATGGGCAGGATCGGTCCAGATGGAGCCAGCCGGGACCCAATAAGAGCAGAGCGCCAAGGAGGATCGGGAACCCACCGCTCTCGTTCCGGGAGTACAGGTCTCAGCACAACGGGTGCTGGGTCCGTCATGACAAGGGAAACAACCATGCACACGACCACTGTCAGTGCAAGGTGTATGAGGCGGACAAGAAGGCCTACTTCGCCGCCCACCCCGAGAAGAAGCCCAGGGAGCAGCGGATTTCCGATTGGAAGGCGAAGGGCGGAGATGGGGGAAAAGGCCAAGGCAAAGGCCAAGGAAAAGGCGGAGGAAGAGGCTATGGTGGTGGACCTGGCCAAGACCGACGAGTAAGGTCGATCGAGGAAGTTGCTGAGGACATGTTGAGGTCGTTGGAGGAACTCAAAGCCCAGCAACGTGGTGGACAAAGTCCTGGCGGATAGCAGCCGGAAGGGGCTGCGGGAAGCCAAGTCTAGAGGAGCCCCCACGGGAGTGGGACCTCGGAGGTCTCTCCTCCGAAAATCAGTGGAATCCCAGAGAAAGCGAAGGCACATCGGGTGCTGAAGAAGGCCCCAGAAGAGCCAAAACCACTGAGTTTCGCCAGTCCCAACCCCTGGAACGCCCTGCCAAGGGAAGTACATGTGGGTACGGGACATGGCAAGAAGGAAGAAGCGACCACGGAGAGCTCCGTGGACAGGCAGGACCAGCCCAAGATCTACACCATCCGTGACCATACCCTTGAAGTCCTGATGCACCCGGACGTGCTAGAGTTGCATGCCGTGAGAGTCGTCCATACACCTCATGGCGACGAGCGGCAGTTGCACTTGAAAGTGCGTGTACGGTGTGGACGAGAGGAGAAGGTGGTGGATGTGTTGGTGGATACGGGTGCCCAGGTGAGCCTGGTCCGGAGAGGGTTGTTCAAGGAGGAACTCCTGCAGCCCAGCCGGAGACCGGTCCGCCTGAAGGTCGCCAACGGAGAGATCATGGGTGGCGGCACCCATGAGGCTACTATCAGTATGGAAATCCGGGAGCATGAGCGCTTGAACCGCCCTGATCTGGTGAAGAGAAGCACTCTATCCGGGAACTTCTATGTGGCCGACATTACCGATTGGGATATGATCATGGGGTATGACTTCATGGTGGCAAATGCCATTGGAGCCCTTCCCCATCGTGCAACGCTGGTCCGGGAGGATGATGAATGCCTAACATGGCTGTCCACGGACTATGCATGCGGATCATCCCAATGGAATGCTGAGGGAGAGGATCGGATCGTCCAAGCGGTGCAAGCTGTGGGTGCCAAGTCCAGAGGAGACCGTGGACTTCAGCTCACGGAGTATGGAATGGCGCCGCAGGTGTACGACAGGATGATCCAGACGCTGAAGCGCCCGAGACGGACGTCTTCGCTTCCCGGGATGCCCCACTTTCGCGGAAGTGTAGGAGGCATTGGCATCGAGGAGACTCAGCCTGGCATAGGCATTGGGGTTTGAAGGAGTGGGGGCCCATGTACTGGCATGGCTCCCTGGATAACACCAGACGTACGGTGGAGAAGATCGTCACGGATAGGGCGAAGGGGATCCTGGTCATAACCGGCATAGGATCCACCCCATGTCCGCTGGAGGGTCTCAAGTCGACGCTGGACTCCATCACCGTGAACGAGATGTCATTCGGGCCAGAGGAAGAGTTGTTCATCGACGCCAAGGGTGTATCAATGCCCTCCCCGGGTCAAGCGTGGGGTACCAAGGCTTTCCTGGTGGATGGGGCGCAAGCCCAGCCCACGGGTGATGAAGCATTCATCCGTAGGGTGGAGGCGGTGCCCATGAAGGTCATGTTTGAGCCTAAGGAGGGGACGGATCAGCCAGTGGATGGCATTGACATCCTGTCCCACTCCGAGGTCGACGACGTCGTCAACTACATGCGAATGGGGATGCAAGACCGTGTGGCAGCCAAGAAGAGGCGGGCCATGGTCACATCTCAGCATTGGTGGGATGACAAGATGTTGGTCACCGGCAAGTACGAGAAGGATGAGTTCGTGGCGAGGGTCATGGATCACATCGCGGACCAATATGATGGTCCGGTTGGGTCGGACCCGCCGACATGGGATTTTCCAAGAATGGGGGCCGATAGCGACAGTAACCAGCCCGACGCCGCAAATTTTCGAAGATTATCGGTGGGAAGTGCACCCCACGACGATGAAGTCGGCATATCGGACGAGGAGAAGTCGGATTCGGACCCAGAAGAGGCCTATACCGCAGTGCGTTCGGTTGTATCGATACTGAAGCAAGCGGCTGAAGAGGCCAAGGAGAACCCGAAGGTGGCCGAGCTGAAGGAGAGGCTGATCAATGCCTATCCGCGGCTATTCAGTGGCGTCGCCAACAAGAACCCTCCAGATCATGGGAGGTTTGGTACAGCGAGGATCAAGCTGAAGCCGAATCCCAAGATCTATCGTCATCGGGAGTACCAACTTCAGGGCGATCGGGCCGAGGCCATGAAGAAGCTGTTGGCCGAATTCATTGAGCGGGGATGGATCGAACCCTCCGACAGTGAGTGGGCCAGCCCAGCCTTCATCGTGCCCAAGAAGGGGAAGGGCGCGTGGAGGTTGGTGGTGGATTACAGGGGTTTGAACGAGCAAACCGAGCAGGACTCGTACTCGCTTCCCCTGATCGACTCCATCCTCCAAAAACAACAGAAAAAGCGGATTTTCACGGTGTTGGACCTGAAACAGGGTTATCACCAGATGCCGCTACACCCGGACTCCAGGCCCTGCACAGCGATGTCGACGCCGCTGGGGCCCATGCAGTGGAAAGTGGTGCCCATGGGCGCCAAGAATGGCAACGCCGCTTTCCAGCGCATGATGGAGGACCTACTCGGTCCTGTCCGGGACGGTGCCGATCCCTTCGTGGATGACATCATCATCGGGTTCGGCACGGAGAACATGACTGAGGACGAGCTCATCGACGCGCATGAGAAGGATCTGCGCCGAGTGCTCAGCGAGTTGGACAAGCACAACATGGTGTGCAAGCCCACCAAAGCCTCACTCTTCGTGAGGGAAGTGGAGTTCGCGGGTCACGTGGTTGGTCACGGGCAACGCCGTCCCATGCCTGGGAAGCTGGCGTCCCTGCACCACTGGGAGAAGCCCCAGACCATCAGCGAACTCCGATCCTTCATGGGGTTCTGCAACTACTATTCGGGCTATGTCCGAATGTATGCGGAACTGTCGGGGCCGCTGCACAAGATGCTGCAAGTGGGCAAGTTCGATGGCCGGAAGGGTAGCAAGAAGAAGCTTGCCTGGACCCCTGAGGCCGAAGATGCGTTCAGCCGCTTGAAGGAGCGACTCCTGGGGCAACTGGGGCTATTCCTGGTGGACCCGGACAAGGGATTCGTGCTACGGACGGACGCCTCGGACTATGCTGTGGGGGCAGTCCTCGAGCAGATCCGAGACGACGGGTCACATGTACCCGTGGCGTTCTGGAGCCGAATCCTGGCCGAGGGCCAACGCCGCACCTGGACCGCGAGGGAGAAGGAGACGTACGCCATTGTTTGTGCGCTCAGGAAGTGGTCTGGCCACATCGGATTGCAACCGGTGGTGGTTTGTACGGACCATCAATCCTTGCAGAGCTGGCACAAAGAGCACGCCGACACCCCCTCGGGACCGGCGGCAAGGAGGGCCCGATGGCATGAGACGTTCGCCAAATTCGACCTCAGCGTCGTATACGTCCCGGGGAAGGACAACACTGTGGCAGATTGCCTCAGTCGATGGGCCTACCCCGCGGGCAAGGCTTGGATGGACATATCCAGCCATGGAGACGCCGAGGAGACCGAGGAGGCCAAGCGCATCATTGAGATGGAGAAGGCCATGGAGCAAGAGGGGGTCAAGTGCTTTGTAGTGATGGCGAACCGTACGGACCTGGCCAAGTTCCGGGGTGCCCGCGTCGGAGCTATTCGAGAGGAAGCCCTCGAGCAATGGATGGTGGCCCCTGTAGAGCTAGTCAGGTCGGTGCTCACAGAGGACTGGTCGGATGACTATGCGGCATCCGAGCACTGGAGCAAGTACTGGAATGCCGTGAGCGCCCCGTCGGACGACGAATGGCCCGAGGGCTTGACCGAGGATGGCGACAAGTTGTTCCTCAAGGACAAGCTGCTGGTGCTCGAGAACCGAGTGGAGGAGCTCATTGACCATTGGCACAACGCCCAGCTCATGCACCCTGGCCAAGACAAGATGCAGCAGGACCTGGAGTGGCGTTTCAAGTTCCCTCCGGGGTACTACGCCATCCTGGATAGGTACTGCAGCGACTGTGCCGTGTGTCGGGCCACGAAGAGCCCCAACCACTCCACAGCGGGCAACCCGGTGTATACGGCTATACCGGAGGCCCCTATGCGGTCCGTGGCCATGGATGTATTCACCATGCCTGAGGTCACCGTGGAAGGAGAGACCGGCACAGGGGGTATATCGTCGCAGTCCCGGGCAAGAAGTCCAAGAAGAAGGACAAGAAGGACAAGCATGGAGTGGGGCTGCAGGCCAAGACCGTCGCTAATGCCATGATCAGGCATTGGCTGACGATTTTCGATGTCCCAGCTGTCATCTGCAGCGATCGGGGCAGTCAATTCGTGGGGACGTGGTTCAAGACGATGTGCAAGCACATGGGGATTCGGCACACCAAGACCGTGGCATACCACAGCCGGTCGAATGGCCGGGCTGAGGTGGCCGGGCGGCAGATGTTCGAGAAGTTCCGCCAGCTGCACATCGACGAACCGGGCCGGAATTGGTACAATTCGCTGTGGAGGGTACTCCAAGCGTATCACGACCTTCCGGGGCCCACTGGATTGTCGCCCCATCGCATCCTGTTCCTACGGGATCGAGTGTCACGCACTTCCCCTTGGTTGAACCATGGCAAAGTGGCCCGGGATGCGAACGCCATGATGGCTGAGGCGGACGACACGGCGGCCAAGGTGTGCAAGGCACTTCAGGACGAGCATGAGAAGAGGGCCAAGTTTCTTCAGGCAGGGGAAGGTTCAGAAGTATGCTCTCCAAGACACCGTGTGGGTGGAGCGGCACCACAAGGATGTCCTGTCCAGGCATCGGCAGGCGTCCTGGTATGTGCCGGGGGTAATCGTGCGGAAGGTCGGGCAGGATGTGTATGCGGTTCGTGTGGGGGATAACAAGATCCTGGACCGCGACCATACCCAGCTTCGTCCCCGAGCACCAGACCCCAGCGGACGTCCCGTCACCTTCGAGTTCACGGCCGGCGATGTGGACTCGGACGACGAGGGTGAGGACGACGACTTTACCGCCGAGAAGATCCTGGCGGACAAGCCGGACCCGGGGACGCCTGGGGGTAGGCTTTATAAAGTCCGTTGGAAGGGTTTCGCCGCATCCAGAGATTCGTGGGAGCCTCTGAGGAGTTTTGTGCCGAGGTACACCACGGTCTGAATGGACTACCTGAAGAAAAAGAACATTTCTTTGGATGTCAAGGACGTGTTGGTCCACTTGGTAGCTGCTGTAGCACCATAATGGATCCCCCCTTGGCATGTTGTTTGTTTCTGTGATTGGGGAGACGGGTGAGGGCGTTCATCCGGGGATTTTTCGGCCTTGATTGGCCATATACCCCCTTCGCTCGATCTCCACGTATATATTTCATTGTGGTATACTTATTTAGGTCGACCGACGACGTTTTTCTATCTTTGATCCCCTTGGTCCATGTTGTAGATCAAGAGGAGACCGGATATGGCGTAGGGCACCGATTATCAGTGTCCTCACCCCTCCCTTGGGGCATAGGGGACGCCTACGGCGTGTGTGGGACCTCCATGGGGGAGGGGGTTGGAGCCCATTTGGGTCCTCCCGTCCTCTCTTCAATGACTTCCGAGCGGTAACAACGCTCTGAGAAGGGGGGTGAAGCCAGTTCGGACCCCCGTGGCCATCTTGGGGTCACTTGGGGTGTGTATCTATGTGCCGGCAAGCCGCCATTGGCTGATATCATACTCTCCCATCCACCTGATCTAACGCGATGTGATAGTGTGATAGGTTTGGCCATTCCGGCTATGAGCGGCCATATGCAGTACCGAGGCACCGCCAGCGGAGATTTATATATCGGAATATCAGGAATCAACAGGGTTTTATTATCATAATGTTTCCGTAATTTTTCAGCCTTTCGTTCTGATGGTCAATGTATCGGCGACCGTCAGTTGGCTCGCGATTTTGCGTTAACCGATTGGGTAACTGTTTTTTCCAGATATTTTGGCGGAAACTCGATGAAGGGTCAGATTTCATCAGCGAAGGGTTCGTTGCTTCCGCAATTTTCTAAATATGCACTCGAAATTTTATTCTGAATTTTTCGCGATGTCGAAATGGGATTGTCGACTTCGACATCGCCGCACTTGATTTGGACTTCTTCGAGTGGTCATACTCTTTTCTCTATGCCCGAATCAGGTTTCCCTTATACTTGCCACCCATTTGACTTGGAGATACAAGGGAAACAAAAGTGAATCCTGGGACCACTTTGAAGGGCCATATCTATGCGCGAGTGTGAGGAAAGAGAATAAATAAGGTTGTGTTGCAAGCGCATTGGTCTCAAGTAAGTTTAGGAAGCATCAAACGCCTTTGGTGTGTACACATGCCCGGTGTAGCAAGGGATAATGGTGAAAAGGGTATAAAGTGATATATAACTCTTGGACCGTGTAACCGAATATTTTAATGCGACTTTTGAGTGTACCGCATGAGTGTTGGGGTTGCATAGATATTTTCCTTGGGTTCCTACGCATTTTTAACGTGAAGTTATGTCCATGGAGGGACATGGCATATCATGGTGGGAGCCACTTTTGAGGGTATGTTTTATATGCATGGTATATGTCTTGAGATGCTCACGCCTATGTTATATATCTTCGTGTGGCCGAAGAGATGGGGAGCCAGGCGTGACAAGGGTTTTGCCCATGTCCCAATTGTGGAATTCAAAGCGCTAGACCAAGTCTACCGCGTATGTATTGCTCATGGTATGTTTGGGAAAGAGATCCATGAGTGCACTCCCATTTTCATGGGACATGTAGATATGAGTGGCGAAGGTATCTCCATGCGCCAGATTGGGGATCCAAGTGGGGGAACTGTTCGCAAATGGTGCCAATCATTTGTGTATTGAACCATGAGCGGATATCATGGGTGAGCATAGAGATATACTATCATGACAACTTTTATTTGGTCATATTTTCATGTTTTTGACCTCAATTTTTGCTCATTTTTGCGTTTTGTGTACTTACCTGGTCGGCAAACAGCAAGAAGCCTATGGAGAGTCGAACCATGGTATGTTATTCATATGTTGGCATATGCTTTGGAGTTGAACACCACCATATGCCGGATCACGTACTCCATTTGGCTTGGCGCACGAAGGATCACAAGAATTGGTCTCAAGATCATGGGCTGACTTGGGCAGTGCGTGGCGCCCATAGCCGAAGGGGTTTCGAGGGTAAAGTGGGGATGTACATGGGCATTGGTCTTTGGTCTCTATCCTCCATGAATACTAGACTTCGATTCCATGCATGCTTTGAGCCTTCGGATAAGTGGTAACTCCATTTTTGAGCATATATTTGATATATGGCCAATATGGTGTGAATTAGCAGTTTTTTGGCATGTTATGAGTTCGAACTCATGGGGCATATCTCCAAGCCCATTCGACTCCAAGTCCAACCAAGGTTTCGTCAGGGTAGGGCATTGTCCTGAGTGCCACTCTAGGCCATGACACGCAACCTCCCCTACTGGGCTAGGATTTAGAGGCTTGGGAGTGAACACATTTTTGGGGTTTATGTGTTGACTTGTGACACATGGCATTCAGCCATCTCATTTGACCTGGTTCAGGGCAATATGTTGGTGAGTCAAGGGAAGGTCTTGTGTCCAGGGAATGAGGGGTTTATGGCTGGGAATGTGTATGTTTACCTCTTTCCCCAACTTTGCTTTATTTGTGTTCATATGCCAATCTCAGGGCTTTCTTCCTTGGTGCAATTCTTGTACATGCCCGCCATCGTGAGACAATCGATGTGCTGAACGGAAGCCCGCAGCCCGTATTGGATTGTGAATTGGGCTATTGCTGTATTTGTGGGATCTGGTTGCTGTTCAGGGGTGAAGGAGGATTTTATTTTCTATATTTTTCGATTTGGACCCTGGATTTTGAGGATTTTGAGAAATGCAATCGTTGATCCGGAGCAAGTCAGCAGGGGTGACAGGCGGAAGGGGCACAGCGGGGGCCGGTCCTGGTAGGGACCTTCTTTACGACCTAAATAAGTATACCACAGTGAAATATATATGTGGAGATCGAGTGAAGGGGGTATATGGCCAATCAAGGCCCAAAAATCCCCGGATGAACGCCCTCACCCATCTCCCGAGCACAAAAACACTCCCACGAATCCCTGGATGCGGCGAATCCCTTCCAACGGACTTTATAAAGCCTCCCCCCGGGCCTCCATGGGTCCGGCTTGTCCGCCAGGATCCTCTCGGCGGTGAAGTCGTCGTCCTCACCCTCGTCCTCCGAGTCCACATCGCCGGCCGTGAACTCAAAGCTGACGGGACGTCCGCTGGGGTCTCGTGCTCGGGGACAAAGCTGGGTATGGTCGCGGTCCAGGATCTTGTTATCCCCCACACGAACCGCATACACATCCTGCCCGACCTTCCGCACGATTACCCCCGGCACATACCAAGACACCTGCCGATGCCGGGACAGGACATCCTTGTGGTGCCGCTCCACCCACACGGTGTCTTGGAGAGCATACTTCTGGACCTTTCCCTGCTTGAAGTACTTGGCCCTCTTCTCATGCTCGTCGTGAAGTGCCTTGCACACCTTGGCCGCCGTGTCGTCTGCCTCAGCCATCATAGCGTTCGCATCCTGGGCCACCTTGCCATGGTTCAACCACGGGAGAGTGCGTGACACTCGATCCCGTAGGAACAGGATGCGATGGGGCGACAGTCCAGTGGGTCCCGGAAGTTGGTGATACGCTTGGAGTACTCTCCACAGTGAATTGTACCAATTCCGGCCCGGTTCGTCAATGTGCAGCTGGCGGAACTTCTGGAACATCTGCCGCCCGGCCACCTCAGCCCGGCCATTCGACCGGCTGTGGTACGCCACGGTCTTGGCGTGCCGAATCCCCATGTGCTTGCACATCGTCTTGAACCACGTCCCCACGAATTGACTGCTCCGATCGCTGCAGATGACAGCTGGGACATCGAAAATCGTCAGCCCATGCCTGATCATGGCGTTGGCGACTGTCTTGGCCTGCAGACCCACTCCATGCTTGTCCTTCTTGTCCTTCTTCTTGGACTTCTTGCCCGGGACTGCCACGATATACCCGCTGTGCCTGTCCACCGCTAGGATGACACAATCATATGTATCTCCTCCCACGGTGACCTCCGGCATGGCGAACACATCCATGGCCACGGACCGCATAGGGGCCTCCGGTATAGCCGTGTACACCGGGTTGCCCGCTGTGGAGTCGTTGGGGCTCTTTGTGGCCCGACATACGGCGCAGACGCTGCAGTACTTGTCCAGGATGGCGTAGTACCCCGGTGGGAACTTGAAGCGCCACTCCAGGTCCTGCTGCATCTTGTTCCGGCCAGGGTGCATGAGCTGGGCGTTGTGCCAATGGTCAATGAGCTCCTCCACTCGGTTCTCGGGCACCAGCAGCTTGTCCTTGAGGAACAACTTGTCTCCATCCTCGGTCAAGCCCTCGGGCCATTTGTCGTCCGACGGGGCGCTCACGGCATTCCAGTATTTGCTCCAGTGTTCGGATGCCGCATAGTCATCCGACCAGTCCTCTGTGAGCACCGACCTGACTAGCTCTACAGGGGCCACCATCCATTGCTCGAGGGTTTCCTCTCGAATAGCTCCGACGCGGGCACCCCGGAACTTGGCCAGGTCCGTACGGTTTGCCATCACCACAAAGCACTTGACCCCCTCTTGCTCCATGGCCTTCTCCATCTCGATGATGCGCTTGGCCTCCTCGGGCTCCTCGGCGTCTCCATGGCTGGATATGTCCATCCAAGCCTTGCCCGCGGGGTAGGCCCATCGACTGAGGCAATCTGCCACAGTGTTGTCCTTCCCCGGGACATACACGACGCTGAGGTCGAACTTGGCAAACGTCTCGTGCCATCGGGCCCTCCTTGCCGCCGGTCCCGAGGGGGTGTCGACGTGCTCTTTGTGCCAGCTCTGCAAGGACTGATGGTCCGTACAAACCACCACCGGTTGCAATCCGATGTGGCCCGACCACTTCCTGAGCGCACAAACAATGGCGTACGTCTCCTTCTCCCTCGCGGTCCAGGTTCGACGCTGGCCCTCGGCCAGGATCCGACTCCAGAACGGCACGGGTACATGTGACCCGTCGTCCCGGATCTGCTCGAGGACTGCCCCTACAGCATAGTCCGAGGCGTCCGTCCTTAGCACGAATCCCTTGTCGGGGTCAACCAGGAACAGCTCCAGCTGCCCCAGGAGTCGCTCCTTCAGGCGGCTGAACGCATCTTCGGCTTCAGGGGTCCAGGCAAGCTTCTTCTTGCCCCCCTTCCGGCCATCGAACTTGCCCACTTGCAGCATCTTGTGCAGCGGCCCCAACAGTTCGGCATACATTCGGACATAGCCCGAATAGTAGTTGCAGAACCCCATGAAGGATCGGAGTTCGCTGATGGTCTGGGGCTTTTCCCAGTGGTGCAGGGACGCCAGCTTCCCAGGCATGAGACGGCGTTGCCCGTGACCAACCACGTGACCCGCGAACTCCACTTCCTTCACGAAGAGTGAGGCTTTGGTGGGCTTGCACACCATGTTGTGCTTGTCAAGCTCGCTGAGCACTTGGCGCAGATCCTTCTCATGCGCTTCGATGACCTCGTCCTCAGTCATGTCTTCCGTGCCGGACCCGATGATGATGTCATCCACAAAGGGGTCGGCACAGTCCCGGACCGGACCGAGTAGGTCCTCCATCATGCGCGGGAAAGCGGCGTTGCCATTCTTGGCGCCCATGGGCACCACTTTCCACTGCATGGGCCCCAGCGGCGTCGACATGGCTGTGCAGCGCTTGGAGTCTGGGTGTATCGGCATCTGGTGATAACCGTGTTTCAGGTCCAACACCGTGAAGATTCGCTCTTTCTGTTGTTTTTGGAGGATGGAGTCGATCAGGGGAAGCGAGTACGAGTCGTGCTCGGTTTGCTCGTTCAAACCCCTGTAATCCACCACCAACCTCCACTCGCCCTTCTCCTCTTTGGGCACGATAAAGGCTGGGCTGGCCCACTCACTGTCGGAGGGTTCGATCCATCCCCGCTCAATGAACTCGGCCAACAGCTTCTTCATGGCCTCGGCCCGATCGCCCTGAAGTTGGTACTCCGGATGACGATAGATCTTGGGGTTCGGCTTCAGCTTGATCCTCGCTGTACCAAACCTCCCACGATCTGGAGGGTTCTACGGCGACGCCACTGAATAGCCGCGGATAGGCATTGATCAGCGTCTCCTTCAGCTCGGCGACCTTCGGGTTCTCCTTGGCCTCTTCAGCCGCTTGCTTCGGTATCGATACAACCGACCGCACTGCGGTATAGGCCTCTTCTGGGTCTGATTCCGACTTCTCCTCGTCCGATATGCCGTCTTCATCGTCGTGGGTTGAACTTCCCACCGATAATCTTCGGAAATTTGCGGCATCGGGCTGGTTCACGTCGCTATCGGCACCCATTCTTGGAAAATCCCATGTCGGTGGGTCCGATTCAACCGGACCATCGTATTGGTCTGCGATGTGATCCATGACCCTCGCCACGAACTCCTCCTTCTCGTACTTGCCGGTGACCAACATCCTGTCATCCCACCAATGCGGAGATGTGACCATGGCCCGCCTCTTCTTGGCTGCCACACGGTCGTGCATCCCCATCCCCATGTAGTTGACAACGTCATCGATCTTGGCGTGGGACAGGACGTCAATGCCATCCATTGACTGATCGGTCCCCTCCTTGGGCTCAAACATGACCTTCATGGGCAACGCCTCCACCCTACGGATGAATGCTTCATCACCCGTGGGCTGGGCATGCGCCCCATCAACCAGGAAAGCCTTGGTGCCCCACGCTTGACCCGGGGAGGGCATTGATACACCCTTGGCGTCGATGAACAGCTCCTCCTCTGGCCCGAATGACATCTCGTTCAGGGTGATGGAGTCCAGCGTCGACTTGAGATCTTCTAGCGGACATGGGGTGGATCCTATGCCGGTTATGACCCGGATCCCCTTCGCCCTATCCGCGACGATCTTCTCCACCGTACGTCTGGTGTTATCCAGGGAGCCATGCCAATACATGGGCCCCCACTCCTTCAAACCCCCATGCCTGTGCCGGGCGAAGTCTCCTCGATGCCAATGCCTCCTACACTTCCGCAAAAGTGGGGCATCCTCGGAAGCGAAGACGTCCGTCTCGGGCGCTTCGGCTCCCAGCGTCTGGATCATCCTGGCATACACCTGCGGCGCCCTTCCATACTCCGTGAGCTGAACTCCACGGTCTCCTCTGGACTTGGCACCCACAGCTTGCACCGCTTGGACGATCCGATCCTCTTCCTCAGCATTCCATTGGGATGATCCGCATGCATAATCCGTGGACAGCCATGTGAGGCATTCATCATCCTCCCGGACCAGCGTTGCGCGATGGGGAAGGGCTCCAATGGCATTTGCCACCATGAAGTCATACCCCATGATCATATCCCAATCTGTAATGTCGGCCACATAGAAGTTCCCGGATAGAATGCTTCTCTTCACCAGATCAGGGCGGTTCAAGCGCTCATGCTCCCGGATTTCCATACTGATAGTAGCCTCATGGGTGCCGCCACCCATGATCTCTCCGTTGGCGACCTTCAGGCGGACCGGTCTGCGGCTGGGCTGCAGGAGTTCCTCCTTGAACAACCCTCTCTGGACCAGGCTCACCTGGGCACCCGTATCCACCAACACATCCACCACCTTCTCCTGTCGTCCGCACCGTACACGCACTTTCAAGTGCAACTGCCGCTCGTCACCATGAGGTGTATGCACGACTCTCACGGCATGCAACTCTAGCACGTCCGGGTGCATCAGGACTTCAAGGGTATGGTCACGGATGGTGCAGATCTTGGGCTGGTCCTGCCCGTCCACGGGGCTCTCCGTGGTCGCTCCTTCCTTCTTGCCATGTCCCGTACCCACATGTACTTCCCTTGGCAGGGCGCCCCAGGGGTTGGGAGTGGCGAAACTCAGTGGTTTTGGCTCTTCCGAAGCCTTCCTCGGCACCCGATGTGCCTCGGATTCCTCAGGGATTCCACTGATTTTCGGAGGAGAGACCTCCGAGGTCCCACCCCCGTGGGGGCTCCTCTAGACTTGACTTCCCGCAGCCCCTTCCGGCTGCTATCCGCCAGGACTTTGTCCACCACGTTGCTGGGCTTTGAGTTCCTCCAACGTCCTCAACATGTCCTCAGCAACTTCCTCGATCAACCTCACTCGTCGGTCTTGGCCAGGTCCACCACCATAGCCTCTTCCTCCGCCTTTCCCTTGGCCTTTGCCTTGGCCTTTTCCCCCATCTCCGCCCTTCGCCTTCCAATCTTCAATCCGCTGCTCCTTGGGCTTCTTCTCGGGGTCGGCGGCGAAGTAGGCCTTCTTGTCCGCCTCATACACCTTGCATTGACGGTGGTCATGTGCATGGTTGTTTCCCTTGCCATAACAGACCCAGCACCCGTCGTGCTGAGACCTGTACTCCCGGAACGAGAGCGGTGGGTTCCCGATCCTCCTTGGCTCTCTGCTCTTCTAGTAAGAAAAAGTGCTTTTCCATTGCTTTGGGACATACTCTAGTTGTATTAGAGATGCACTGAGCATCCATGCATTTTTATCTTAGTTTTGGTCCAGCCAAAAGTGGTGAGAACACATTTTGACCTATGGAACCAAACACCCAATCAGGATATGGAGTGGACCCTTAATCCCCTTTCAATCAGAAGTAAAACATCTTTTCCTGAGTTGACTGAGCACTGACATACCTAAGGTAGAGCCTATGAATTTATCTATGTTTTTCCATGAATACTTATCTGCCCTAGTGGTATGCACCATAGGGGGCTAGGCACCTCTTTTTGAGAGGTCCTGGGTTCAATTCCTGGTCAGCCTAGCTAAGTAGGAAGATCCCATGTGACATGGCAGTGACCTCATCGCCACATACCATGCCACCTCAGCACATATGGGACCCAAAACAAAGAGTGCACATCTCCTAAGATGGCACTATGGAGAGAGAGTGATCCTGAGGCAGTTTTCTAACTCTTTTCCCAAAACATTTCAGCTATCTTTGTGAATATGCATTCATTTGTATCCTGAGTTGCAGTTTCTGTGAATATCTAATCATCTTTCACTGTTTACACTGCAGCCCTTCATGCTTTGATCCTGAATTACCTTCTCCTTGCATACTATTGGCTTGGGCTATCCTGGATTGAGTTGGCTTTACTGTATTTCATCAAACAAAAGCTTTTCATCATCCAAAACCAGCAGCAGGACACCCTACAGCAACAACAAGCAGCAGGAGAAGCAAAAACACAGTGCTGAAAACACTATAAACTTTTCTGGTAGCAAGAGGCAGCCTGTCTCTGTGCACCGGCAGCGACCCCGCGCCGTACAACCACTGCTCCGAGCAGGCAAACATAAGCAGAAGGGTGGATTAAGATGGATCCAGGAAGAGTGGACGCCGATGTGAACACAGCGCCAGCGCCTGAGGCACCGGCAAGGCCGGCGTCTGACGCTGTACCTTCGGTGGAGCCCTTACATGGGCCAATGGATACAGCGGAGGACTCCCTGGATGGCCTCCAGACGGCCTTCGGGGCCCTGTCGGTCAAAGAAGTGGTCTCTCAACCTTAGCCTGTGAAGAGGAAGAGAGGGAACGAGAGCGAGAAGGATGCTGGAGAAGGAGCAGACGAAGGAGAGGAGCAAGGGCAAGACCCGACGGATGTCCCTACCTTCGAAGGCGCACCAAGCGCTTCTGGCCTCCATGCATCACCCTCTCCCATAACCACCACACTCCCAGCCGCCGCTACATCCACTTCCACAACCAACCCGCCTATGGCAGAGGGCACAGGCTTTACTGGCATGCCTCACTACCCCGCCTATGGCATGGGCCCACCTACCACTGCGCTCCTTGAGGCAACTACTGCCAGTGAGCCGGTGGCTTCCAGCTCTGCGCCGCGTTGGTATGCGGCTGACCATCCCCATCCACTCCACGCCACTGGAACCTACATGGAAGTTCCTGGGTATGCTCCTGGGTGTGCAGCCTGGGTATGCACCCCTGAGTGGGTTGAGGAGAGGACCAGAGTCTCTGGGAGGCAGGAGTAGAGGATCGGGAAGATTCTCCAACAGGTCCCTGACGCGGTCAGAGATCAATGAGGTGCTCCGAGGAGCCACTTCGCAAATCGTGAGCGACCTCACGCAAGAGATCAGGGAGAAACTGCAGCCCCTGATGATCCCGTCCCATGCGTCACCTACGACGGTGGGAATGTCACCCCACCGAGTACAGGCTAACCACCTGGCGGCAGGGTTGACAAATACCCTGGGGAGCCTGAGGAGCCGACCGATGCCGACTCCTGCAGCAGTACCGAGAAGTCCATTCGTCCCGAGGACAGCCCAGCCGCCCTACAGCCACGTGACGAACTCGACGAGGGCCGAGCTGGACCAGCTGGGGCTGACAGCCCTAGGGGCTATGGTGGACGTGGAGCCTTATGGCTCCAGTGATCTAGGCGGAGACCCCTCCGATGATGGGCCGCCGTCGAGGACTTCTTCTTCGCCATCGGATGACGAAGACCCTGAGGACCCCGAGGACCCCAAGGGTAAGAAGAAGAAGAAGAAGAAGAAGAAGACCCGACGCCCTGAAGGACGCCGAGCTCAGGAGGCGAAGGCTATTGCCACCTCCAAGATAGTGGTGAACCTGCCTGAGTTCACAGGCAAGGACTTCAGCGAGTTCGCTGAGAACTTTGGCCGGTTCCTACGACTGACCGGCCAAACCCACGCGAGTGGGCGAGTGAAGTGCGATCTGCTCCTGCAATGCTGCAAGACCAAGTACCTGGAGAAGCAGGTCAGGCAGATGGTCACCAACTCCGCCACCTTTGCCGACGTGTTGGTAGCCCTGGAGAGGCAGTACCCAACCTACGAGACAGACCTCTCCATCAGGGCCGAGATCCAGAACCTGCCCGTCCTGCCCAACAACCCCAAACCCGGCAGGGTCTCCGAGCTGTTGGCGGACCTGGACCACTGGGCTGGACGACTGACGCCCGGTTCCTACAGCAGCGACGACCTGCTGTTCTGGTTGTGCGCCAAGCTCCCCCGGAAGCTATGGGACGAGTGCCGTCTGACGGCTGAGGGCAAGGCTAGATCCCTCCGCTATGAGGATCTATGTGTGCTGCTCCTGGAGATGGCGCTGGAGAAGGAGAGCGACCAGCACCTGAACAACTACCGTCCTGGTGCTGGAGGTTCTGGAGGCAAAGGGTACCAAGGGTCCCGACCTGGGCAGGGGACTACCCCCAAACACGCCCACGCCCGCCTAATGGAGAACGTGAAGGAGCTATTCTGGTGTGATGCCAGAGATGAGCAGGGCCACCTGCAGCACGCCACTGACTGCGAGCAGCGAGACTGCTTCGTCGTCCAGGGGAAGCAGCAGGAGAAGATCACCGGCGCCAAAGTGAAGCTGCCGGATCATTACCGCTGCACCATCACGTGTGCATTCTGCGGTAAGCGGAAGCACTACGAGGACGAGTGCTACCATAAGCAACGCCTATCGGCGAAGCTTAAGGGGGAAGATCCTGGCAAAAGCTCAGGCAAAGGTGGAGGCAAGGCCAAAGGCAACGACTCCGGAAAGGGCAAGTCGAAAGGACCTGGTCAAGGTGGTCAAGACAAGGGTCAAGGTGGACGAGGAGGAGGCGCTAACTGCCAGAACGACAACAAGAACAAGGACAAGAACGGAGGTAACCCCAACCCTAATCCAGGGGGGAACTCCGAGCCCTCTGGAGGGCAGTCTGGACCTACCACACGCTCACAGACGCAGGCCCAGCAAGAACAAGGAGCCAAGCGTGAGCATGAAGGTGGTGATGACGGCAACGCCAAGAAAAGTAGCCGTTTCATGAGGATGGCCCGCAAATTGCGGAACAAGGGGTTCGAGGTGACCTGTCCCGCGGAATTCTGACGGGGACGCTCTGGTGGCACCCAAGACCTGGTGTTTTGGGTACGTATCCGACTAGGGGGACGTGAATACCTGGGGGTACTGGATACTGGAGCCACAATATCGATAGTGGCCAAGAAAATTTTACCTTGTGGGAGCCTGAAGAACACCATGACCACCGCCGCTATACGGATGGGGGATGGACATGTGGTGCACAGCTGCGGGGACTGCGAAGTGGAGGTACCTATGGGCTCCAGGACTATCGCCCATCGGTTCTATGTGATGGACACTGATGCCTTCGACTTTGTACTGGGTACTGACTTCTTCCTGCAGCACTCCCAGATACAATCCCTGACGCTGCAAGCGCCCTACCTCCTGTACGTGGACCACGGCAGTGGCAGAGAGTCTGTGCCACTGGAGCAGTCGGAACATACCTCGAGTTACCTGAGACTATCGAAGGAGGAGCCCTCGAACATGATGGCGGCCTCCAAAACTGAGGACTATCAACTATTGGGGGAAGTCCTAGACCAAGGTCTGAAGGAGTTGGGTAACTCTCGAGAAGACCTAAGTGTGGAGCTGTTCGCCAGCGACAAGCAGCATGTACTGGACCTATACTGCAGCAAGGGGAAGAACTGCAGCTACAAATTTTACTGGCCCTCTTTCGGGATGGCCTACGGGAACCCCAGATTCAGTGAACTGGGGAAGGTGCTGACCAAGGTGGCCTTGGAACGTTCCCGTATGGTCCTGTGTTCCCCCGATTGGGGAGCCCATGGGGGCAACGAGTACTGGCGAACCCTCCTTGACAAGCTGACTATCAGCTCTGTGCGGTTACCCGATGAGGCCATCTACGTGCCTCTGGGACGCAAGACGCCCATTGGGAAGCCCGGATGGGGGAGTATGCTCAGCGTGGTGGACGGAAGTCTTACCACCATCCCCTGGGAAGACCTGGACCCTACTCTGGTCCAGGCTATACAACGAGAAAGCGATGGACTCGCCTTGGGTGACTTGAAGGATCGCCTACGACCTCAAGATGCTGTTGAAACTACACCCGGAGGAGATGAGTACGTCGTGACTGACACCAACGCCCCCAACTCTCCCTGTCATGTACCTGTTCCTGATGGAGTCTCTGAGTGTGGACTATCTGAGCTACCTAGCTCTATCCACTCAGACGACGAAACTGAGCACGACGCCTTCTTCGTGCAGACTGCGGTGGAAGAAGTGGAGAACGCTGAGTACGTCGCCCCACTAAAACCCCTACTCTCCATGAGGGTGGAAGACCCCGTGGATGAAGAGCTGGACCCTCGATCCAGGCTCAGGGAGTATGTGGATTCCAAGAGGAAGTTGGTGGCGAAAAAGCTATGCTACGCGAAGCCTACCCGCAGCTCGTGGCCACTGAAGCAAGGACGTATGGGAGACCTATCCCAATTGAAGGAGGACCTCGAACAGAAGATCACCACCTGGCAAAGGGAGGTAGATCTCAAGCTCATGAAGAGCGTATGGGGTGCCCATGTAAGGACCACAGAGGAGGACGACCTCTCGGAGGAATGGGTATGTGAACCCCCTCGAGCGTGCCTATGTTGCCATCGTCCACCGGAGATGGTTGAGCAAGACCTTCTGTATGCCTACCAAGGGCTGAAGGATGCTACCGCGGGCGAAGAGTCGGTGGAGGACCACCTCCCGACGTCTATTCAAGGGGCAAGCAACTTACACTCGGACGAGGACATGGAGGACAAGATCAAGGTACTGGACCGGCGGGTACAAAAGCTGATAAGGACCTATCTGGAGGTGTTCGGAGAACTACCCCCTCCAGCCTCATGCGACAAGCTGGTACAGATGGACCTCAAGCTGAAACCCGAGTTCGTGGGTCATAAGATTCGGAGGAGACCCTATCCAGCTCCCAAAGAGCAGGCGGACGAGATTGAGCGACAGATACAAGAATGTATCGACGCTGGCCTAGTCCTGGAGTACAAGGACGGGGACTACCCCCTACACTGCAGCCCCTGTTTCCTTGTGGCTAAACCTGGGTCTACAGCCAAACGGCTGGTAGTGGACTATGGAGAGCTGAACAAGAAGACGCTGAACCACTCAGGGTCCATTCCCAATATGGAGTCTACCCTGGAGAAGATAGCCTCCTGTCGCTACAAGACCAAGATGGACAAGCGAAGTGGATTCTGGCAAATGGACCTGACGCCCAACGCTCAGGAACTACTGGCCTTCATCATCCCTCAGGGGAGGGTATTCAAGTGGAAGGTCATGCCATTTGGCGTGGCTAACGCACCCGCTCTGTTCCAAGAGCTGATGAACAAGATCTTGTCCATCCTACGAAGGAGACCTAAGGTGCAGGAGCTCATATCCCGTGGTGCCCAGATGGAGGCTCACATCGACGATGTATGCCTTGGGACCAATACCCAGGAGGATCACCTAATCCTCTTGGGTGAGTTCTTTGCGGTCTGCCAGGAGAACCACACAAGACTCAAGCTGGAGAAGTGTGAGTTCATGCAGGAGACCATGCAGTACTTGGGGTTTGACGTTGGCTATGGGTGGTGGACCCCAGCGGCCTCTAAGGCCAAACCCCTGATGGATGCCAAGGTACGTCACGAAGACCCCAGGAAAGGACTTCATGATGTACGCAGTTTCATTGGGGCGTGCAACTTCTATCGCCGCCACATCAAGAACTTCACCTATACCAGCGCTGTTTTGACGGACTTGATCAAGAAGAGTACTGCTTGGCGCTGGGGCCCACAAGAGCAACAAGCGTTTGACGAGCTCAAAGACAAGGTAGCCAACGCTAAGTGCTTGGGCGTGCCTAGAGCACAAGGGGAGATTATCCTGGTGACCGACGCCAGCAATGTGGGCGGTGGTGGAACGTTGTTCCAATGGCAAGCACTAGAGAAGGAGGAGTTCGACTCGGCCATTTCCCAATGGGGGACGGAAGGTCTCAACCGAGATGGAACCCTCAAGCACAGCTACCCTGACGACAAGTGGGTCCTAGTACCTCTGGGCCACTGGAACTGGAAGTGGAACCAGGCCAGGGGGAACTACTCCACCTATGAGCAGGAATTGCTCGCGGGTATGCTGGTGCTATCCTCTCAAGCACGACTGTTGGGGAGTAACCCTGTGGTCTGGCTATGCGACCAAGAACCGGTCCGCAGTTTCCAGAAGGGTCCCCCACCTGAGAAGGCCAAGCTACGTCGCTGGTGGACCTACCTCAGTCAACTACGGCTGACGGTACACCATATCCAGGGAGTGAAGAACGAGTGCGCCGACTACATCAGCCGCAACAACTTCGACGCCCTGATTGGTGCCCGGTCTGAAGCGCTGGCTAAGGAGGCGTTCAGCCGTATGGACGTGCATCTGGACCTGAACATGACCATGATACGCCCCCTGGATGGACTCCAACAATCGGAGTACCTACAGGAGTTTGGGGATATCTACCGGCGCCTGGAGAAACGCCTTGAACCCCTCCTGGTCAACCAAGACCAGTGGAAGCGGGACAAGAGCTACCTCTGGCACGAGGACCGCATCGTGGTGCCTATTGACCGAGTCCCAGCGCTGCTGAAGTGGACCCATGAGTCCAGTGGTCATGTGGGTGCTGACCGTACCCTGAGGCTGTTCAAGCAGTCGTTCCACACTACGTGGACTGACGACCAGCTGCGGAAGACGCTCCTGCCTATCGTGGACAAGTGCCCGTGCAGGTCCTGTAAACCAGGGGATATCAGGGACAGAGGTCTCTACTCGACCCTGCCCATCCCTCACTGTGCTAACAGTGTTCTATACGTGGACTACACGGAGATGCCGAAGTTCGGGGGCTATGACTTCGCCCTCGTGGTAACCTGTGGGTTGACCAGGTTTACCAGGGTGTTCCCATGTACCAAGCACATTACCGGAGAGGAGACTATCAAGATACTCCTGGAGGAGTGGTTTTGTGTCTATGGGGCGCCCAAGGAGATCAACTCCGATGAGGACGTACGAGTACGCTCAGATACTGGCTGGTACAAGAGGGTCCTGAGGTCCCTCAATGTCCAGGTGTCTACGGGGATTCCCTACTCTCACACGAGCAACCCCCTATGTGAGCGACAGATTCGTGTCCTGAAGGAGAACGTCAGGATATGGTGCAAAACTGAACGCACCAGAGACTGGGTGAGACTACTCCCCGTCATATCCTTGATGATGAACTCCCAAGAGAGTTCAGCTACTGGCTACTCGCCACATGAGCTATTCATGGGGCGCCCGGCGTGGTTCCTACATGCCCCCTATCCAGAGGACACCCATTCTTCTGTGGGTGAGTGGGTCCAAGAGCAACAAGCGAAGGTGGACAAGGCCAAGGCTATGCTCCAGAGAGTGAGGGAGCGTCAGTGGAACAAGAAGAACAAGCACCGAGTACCGGCCACCTACCAAGAGGGGGACTGGGTGCTGGTGCACCACAGTCGACTACCCGCCTGGCCTCGCTCTACCAGCGATGACCCATACTTCGGGCCGTACAAGATTCTATCTGTGGATGGTCACCGTATCACCGTGCGGTGTTCTCCCCGTCTAGGGGGGACCCTGGTGTGCGCCGCTCAACACCTGAAGCGCTACCATGATCCTGAAGACCTCTGTGGGGAGGAGTGGGAGCTGAACGACGAGGAAATCGCCGCTCTGGGCCTACAAGGGGCTGCCAGCCCTATGGAAGTTGAAGGTGAACTCCCCGACATGAACGCCGAGGAGATGGCTAAGGAGGGCTTCTACCTGGTGAAGTCTGTTCTACGCCACCGCTATCGCCAGGGTTGGCGCTTCCTCACCCTCTGGGAAGGGTTTGGAGTCGAAGAGGCCACCTGGGAGCCCTTCTCTGCATTTGTTCTACCTGAGGGACGCCTAAACTCAGTTCTGGTTGACTACTTGTCCCAGAACAGCCTTGGTGAGTTGCTGAGGCTCGCTGAGACGCTTGCCTCCAAGACTAAAGCTAGGGACTGAACCTTACCCTTACCTGCCAAAGCGTATGTGTGAGTGTGCTAGTCCTAAGGTCCTGAGAGCAAGCCGCAGAAGTGGTGTCCTAATTATACTCAAGTCTGCGCCCTTGCTAAACCTGGAGGGTTGGCTTATTGATGCCACGGGGTACGCCCCGGGTCTCCCCTCCCCTATGCGCCCAATTTCTGTGCTGGCGCAAAACCTTGGGGGAATACCCAGAGTGTTAATCCAGGTATTGTTTTCCCTACCTATCTGTCTACTACAGGGAGGGGTGACCGAAAGCTATGAAGGCATGCAAAACGCCTGTTTGCTATGTGGCCAAAACACTGACCTAACCACTGTCACAGCCCACCAACCCAGCTAAAATTGCAGGAAAAGGGTGGGACAGTGACACACCCCCTACAGGTCCTACACACCCTACAGTGGCACCATCCTGGTGGGCGAGCACTGGGCAACTGGCTCTAGCCCCCACTCAGGACTACCACTCCTACACGCACACTCTACTTGGCGTTGCGAAGAGGAAGGTCTCAAGGGTCCTAGCGACCCACCTGTGAAATGACAAGAGAACACAGCGCTGCTAAGCAACTGTGGCCTCACAGGGGACGCCACAACGCGTTTTCCCTGCAAGGGCTTGGAGGGAAGGAGTGCTCGCGTGTGCAAGGCGCAGATGTCGATGGAGTCGGACTCCCTGCTCTGCCACAGGCGGAGCCGAGTTACTTGTTTGTGTGATCTGCGCCCCTGTTTAGCAGGGCATAAAAAAATGCTGCTGCACCACTCACCCTACCTGCCCACCTGTAAAACAAAGGCATATGCAAGGGCGTTTGCGGCGGAGGAACCAAGGCACACTCCAGGTATTATACCCTTCTCAGTGTGCCCTATAATACACCGTCCGCAAACACGCTGCAGGAGCAGCTACCCTTATCAAGCAAGCAAGCGTTAAGGGACTCCTGAGGTTCTCTTAAAGAACGTACCGAGGGGCCCCTGAGTAGCCTAAACAAGGTTTACCGTGCGCACTTCGCGTGGCCTACCCTTTAATGCGTGTGTGCATGCGCGAGTATGCACCGGGAACGTGGGCAGACCTGCCCATCTGAACGCAAATCTTGACTCTACCAGGGGGTGGCCCCGCCTGGGCGTACCTACCTTACCTACCGCTGGGAAGTGAAGCAAGGTGAGAGAACAAAAGGGGCGCACGCGAAGAACGTTGCTATGCACTTGTGTGTATGACTAATCACCCTGATCTGACCGCTAATCATCTGCAATCTTTCTAATCAATCCCTCTACCGCGTCCTATCGTGGTTATCGTTGTTAGCGCTGCTACACGACTCGTTCACGGAGACACGAGACGAGCAATGTGTATGCGGCATGCGAGACAAGCATACCTGTAGTTTATACCTGATTCATTGAAGTCTTTTCAATTAATTTTCGAATTCTTGAATTTTTGAAGCTTCTATTAGTGTGGCTGGAATCTGTATGTTTGTTTATTAATGTGTGTCTCGTCATTTTCAAGACTACGTGATACATACGTTTATAATTCCATTTTTTTTCCATTTTCCGGCGCTTCGCTAGGAGCCGCTCCTGCGCGCCGCCATTTTATGCGTATGAATTTCTGGATTTAAAAAATCCAGAGATGACTATAATTTCTATAAAAATGTGCTTCTGATGCACAATTGGATTCTGCTCAGGTGTGTCGTTTCAGAAAAATTCTACGCCGTCATTTGACGGATTTTGGTGTCGTCGCTTCGTTTTTGCGTGGATTCGTCCATATTCCTCCCATTCCTGCCTCTGCAGATACCCACGCGCAGCCTCGCTGAGTAGGCCGTGTTCGGGCCGAAACGCAGGTGCCTGGAGAGACCGAGCAGAACCAAGACCCCACCAAGGGGCAAAATTAATTTTCTTTCGACTCCCTTCGCCCTAAGACAGGTCACAGGTCGCCAGCAGGTTTACGAGAACCCATGCGAGTGTGTATAATGTGTCTTGCATTTGGGTTGTGTCGACGCTGCGTCTTGGAGGGAGGGATACATATGCACATGTTTGGCATGCTCCCAATCTAACCCAACCAAGCCACAGGAGCCCCGGCAGCGCCAAGAGCGCTGAGTCTTCTGTAGGAAACTGTACAATCAGAGCAGCAAAAGGACGCCAGCCATGGTGAGCGTCCATTTTCCAGTGTGAGGGAGACTGTAGGTATTTTAAAGTAGATGTGGAAACCAAGGAAAGGCCAAGAAAAATTCCCTTTTTCCTAAAATGCGACAGTGGTGGCCACCACAGCACAAGGGGGGGGTAAGAAAAAGTGCTTTTCCATTGCTTTGGGACATACTCTAGTTGTATTAGAGATGCACTGAGCATCCATGCATTTTTATCTTAGTATTGGTCCAGCCAAAAGTGGTGAGAACACATTTTGACCTATGGAACCAAACACCCAATCAGGATATGGAGTGGATCCCTTAATCCCCTTTCAATCAGAAGTAAAACATCTTTTCCTGAGTTGACTGAGCACTGACATACCTAAGGTAGAGCCTATGAATTTATCTATGTTTTTCCATGAATACTTATTTGCCCTAGTGGTATGCACCATAGGGGCCTAGGCACCTCTTTTTGAGAGGTCCTGGGTTCAATTCCTGGTCAACCTAGCTAAGTAGGAAGATCCCATGTGACATGGCAGTGACCTCATCGCCACATACCATGCCACCTCAGCACATATGGGACCCAAAACAAAGAGTGCACATCTCCTAAGATGGCACTATGGAGAGAGAGTGATCCTGAGGCAGTTTTCTAACTCTTTTCCCAAAACATTTCAGCTATCTTTGTGAATATGCATTCATTTGTATCCTGAGTTGCAGTTTCTGTGAATATCTAATCATCTTTCACTGTTTACACTGCAGCCCTTCATGCTTTGATCCTGAATTACCTTCTCCTTGCATACTATTGGCTTGGGCTATCCTGGATTGAGTTGGCTTTACTGTATTTCATCAAACAAAAGCTTTTCATCATCCAAAACCAGCAGCAGGACACCCTACAGCAACAACAAGCAGCAGGAGAAGCAAAAACACAGTGCTGAAAACACTATAAACTTTTCTCTTCTTGGGTCCCACCCGATTCCATCTGGACCGATCCTGCCCATGTTCCCTCACGTTGTGTGCGCCACAAACGCGAAGAAATGGGCCTCCTCGTGATCCTCCCGGGACCAGTGGTCTTGGCCACTTCCACTACCATCCTCCGCAGAGTTGGCCGTGTCCTCCTGGATCTCCCGATGATGGCGGTCTTCTCGGTGGCCTCGTTGTCCATGGCCTTGTCGATCCTGCACGTGGGCCTCGTTCTTGGCGTTGAGCTTCAGCTCCACCGTGATGCACTTCACCATCTCGTCCAGGCTCATGCGGGCGAAGATGACTTGCATCCTCAGCTGCTCTCCGCGCCTCCACTCCACGTTGTTGAGGCGCAGCAACCTTTGCCACATGGTATCGCCAAATACCTCCACGTACACGGTGTTCTTCAGTCCCAACAATCGGTTGGGCTCGCCCAGGTTCCTCCTGAAGAACTCCATGATACCCGCATGGGTATCCTCCGCCGCCATGATCCTCACAGCCACGCGCTTCTTCGCTCTCTTTTGTTCCTCGTCCTCCACTCTCCTCTTCCAGTGGCCGGGGAGGACGTCCTTCAGCAGGTGGCGGATCTCGCTGGACTCGTTCCAGTCCTCAACCGGCTTGAGGCTCCGTCCGTACTTCCGCAGATACCGGTTCCACTCCCGGACCCGCAACTCCCCGCGGTCCAGCTGCAGCGGGACGGACCACAAGTCCTCCAGCTGCTGGTTCGGAGCGTCCACCCGCTCCTCATCCTCCAACCACTGGAGGCAGGCCTGCTCCGTACGGATCAGTCCTTCCCGGATCTGATCCCGCAGCTCCTCCTTCAGGTCCTGCGCCAGCCGGTGTGGGAATGTCCGGCATACCCACTTGTCCCGCGGCGCTCCCCGCATCTCATCGACGACCTCCTCGGCAAAGTCCTCCCAATCCAGGATGAAGTCATCCAGGTTGGAGGGGTTGCCATCGTAGTAGGGGATTTTGATTCCCCTGAGGTCGTCAATCTTGATGGCGTCTCCGACGTCCCCAGCCACCACTCCACCGAGACGGATACCACCTGTGGCCGGGGGGTGTGAGTACACTCCCCGTACATCCCTCTCCTCCATGGAGTGCGGTCCAGTTGGGCCTGAACCCATGGGGTTTGGAATGCGGGAAGGACTTGCTCCACCGGCCGTCCATATCCCCGTATTGGGGTCCTTCGCCCACAGGTTTCAGCCTGGACGACCTCGACCATGTTTGTCGTCTCTTCCCATGGTTCGCCCCTGCATGGTCTGGCTCTGGATCTCCTCTTCCGCATAAACTGCATGGGCAGTCGTAGTGATCGGTAGATCCTTGGCGGCATGGGACATCTGTAACGTCAGGCTCCTCGGGTCCGTGGTTACGTGCCCTTCCCGCATGGACCCAGCCGGTGCCGTGTGTTCCCCGAGCATTGTGGATTTGCTGAACATGGGAACAAACGGCAGCGCACCCGGGTCAACACGCGGAGGCGCGTAGGGTGCCTCCGCCGGGACGCCCATGGGTTAATCCATGGCGCTCCTGAGGGTCTTAACCCGCTCCACCAGCTCTGCCGCTGCTGGCTTTGCCGGGAGCTCCGGACCTGAGGTGAGGGGCTGTCGCTCCTCTAGCCTTTTCAGGCGTCCCGACATGTCCTCCACTAAGTGGAGGAGGCTGTCCACCACTCGCTGCTGCTTCTGCAGGGCCAGCTCCAGATTCTCCCGGTACCGGTCCCGTTCCGCTCGCAGCTCCGCCATGTCTCTCTCCGCGGCCGACTGGTCATCCAGGATCCCGGCGACGTCCTCCTCTAGGCCGTCTTTCGCGTTGTCCAGACTGTCGAGGCGATGCACGATGGCGGCCATCCCCATCTTTGGGTACTTGCCCATGAGGAAGGACACGTGCTCGCAGTGGCACTCAGCGTTCTTTCCACCTGATCCGGCGCAACCCGCGGTTCCCGGCGCCTCAGACTCCTCTGCCATGGGTGTGTCGCCCATGCTATCCCGCGTTGGCTCCTTGTGCCGGACCACAGGCGCCGTCCTGGCTCTGGCGGGCCTCTCCAACGCCTCGGCGTCATGCTCCAGGCTGGGTTCGGGGGCCGTGTTCGCCCTTGTGGGCGGTCTGGCCGTCTCCTCCGACTCCGAAGGTTGCTCATAGGCTGTCCGATAGCCCTCGGATTGCCCCTCGGAGTCTCACAGCCTAACCAGGCTAGGGTCCGTATCCATAGCCCCGGCGTCCCCTGCCGCGGGCTTGGGTGACCCGCGCTTCCGGTAGCGCCGGACCCGTCCTCCACTGCTGCCTGAATGGCATGTCTCCTCAGAGTCCTCCGCGGCGGAGCGGAGGTTGCATGCCTTTCGGCAGCGACGCTCACACATGGAGACCAGGTCCTCCATGTCAAGTCCTCCCCTTCCCGAACGTCATACTTCTCTTCGGGCTTCCACTTCCGGCGTCATCTCCACCGAGTCCACAAATCGCACCCGGGGCGTACTTGGGCAGGGCTCATAGGGGCCCAAGTCCCCGGGTCGGCGGTAGGTAGGGGCAGCAGGTACGCCTCTGCTACCATAAAGAAGGTCCCTACCAGGACCGGCCCCTGCTGTGCCCCTTCCGCCCGTTACCCCTGCTGACTTGCTCCTGATCAGCGATTGCATTCCTCAAAGTCCAGGGTCCAAAATCCAAAAATATAGAAAATAAAATCCTCCTTCAACCCTGAACAGCAACCAGATCCCACAAATACAGCAATAACCCAATCCACAGTCCAATCCGTACTGCGGGCTTCCGTTCAGCACACCGGTCGTCCCACGGTGGCGGGCATGTACAAGAATTGCACCAAAGAGGAAAGCCCTGAAATTGGCATATGAACACAAATAAAGCAAAGTTGGGGAAAGAAGGAAACGTACACAATCACAGCCATAGACTCCTCATTCCCTGGACTCGAGACCTTCCCTTGACTCGCCAACATGGTGCCCTGAACCCAATCAAATAAGATGGCTAAATGCCATGTGTCAAAAGTCACTACACAAACCCCAAAAATGTTTTCTCTCCCAAGCCTCTAAATCCTAGCCCAATAGGGGAGGTGGCATGGCATGGCCTAGAGTGGCACTCAGGACCATGCCCTACCCTGACATATACTTGGTTGGACTTGGAGTCGAATGGGCTTAGAGATATGCCCCATGAGTTTGAACTCATAACATGCCAAAAATTGCCATATTTGCCATATATCAAATATACGCTCAAAGCTGAAGTTACCACTTATCTGAAGGCTCAGAGCATGCATGGAATCGAAGTCTAGTTTTCGTGGGGGATAGAGACCAAAGGTCAATGCCCATGTACATAACCACTTTACCCTCGAAACCCCTTCGGATATGGGCGCCACGCACTGCCCAAGTCATATGCCAACATATGAACAACATACCATGGTTCGACTCTCCATAGGCTTCTTGCTGTTCGCCGACCAGGTGAGTACACAAAACGCAAAAATGAGCAAAAATTGAGGTCAAAAACATGAAAATATGTCCAAATACAAAGTTGTCATGATAGTATATCTCTATGCTCACCCATGATATCCGAGCATGGTTCAATATACAAATGATTGGAACCATTTGTGAACAATTCCCCAACTTGGATCCCCAATCGGGCGCATGGAGATACCTTCGCCACTCATATCTACATGCCCCATGAAAATGGGAGTGCACTCATGGATCTCTTTGCCAAACATACCATGAGCAATACATACGCGGTAGACTTAGTCTAGCGCTTTGGATTCCACAATTGGGACATGGGCAAGGCCCTTGTCACGCCTGGCTCCCCATCTCTTCGGCCACACGAAGATATATAACATGGGCGTGAGCATATCAAGACATATACTACCAATATCACACATATCCCTTAAAATTGGCTCCCACCATGGTATGCCATGCCCCTCCATGGTCATAACGTTGGGTAAAATGGACCTGGGAACCGAAGGAAAGATGCTATGCAACCGCAAGACTCATGCGCTACACTCGAAAGTCATAATATCAAGTGCGGACACATCGTCAACAAGTTATAAACAAGTTTCTACCATGTTGACCATGATCCTATGATACAACGAATGTGTATGACAACCTAAGGTGTTAGACCCTACTAAAGATAAGTTGAGACTGAGGCGATTGCAACGCACCATTCCTTATTCTCTTTCCTCGCACTCACGCGTGGATATGGCCCTTCAAAGTGGTCCCACGAATCACTTTTGTTTCCCTTATATCAAATTGATGGCCGATATAAGGGAACCCTTTACTGATGAAATCTGACTCTTCATCGGGGTTTCCGCCAAAATATCTGGAAATAACAGTGAACCAATCGGTTACCGCAAAATCGCGAGCCAACTGACAGTCGCCGATACATTGACCATCAGAACGGAAGGCTGAAAAATTACGGAAACATTATGATAAAAAAACCCTGTTGATTCCTGATATTCTGATAGACAAATCTCAGCTGGCGGCGCCTCGGTACTGAATATGGCCGCTCATAGCCGGAATGGCCAAACCTATCACACTATCACATCAGGTTAGGTCAGGTGGATGGAAGAGTATGATATCAGCCAATGGCGTCTTGCCGGCACATAGATACACACCCCAAGTGACCCAAAGATGGCCACGGGGGTCCGAACCGGCTTCAGTCCAGAGGAGACCGCGGAGTTCAGCTCACGGAGTATGGAATGGTGCCGCAGGTGTATGCCAGGATTATTCAGACGCTGGGAGCCGAAGCGCCCCAGACGGACGTCTTCGCTTCCCGGGATGCCCCACTTTTGAGGAAGTGTAGGAGGCATTGGCATCGAGGAGACTCAGCCTGGCACAGGCATTGGGGTTTGAAGGAGTGGGGGCCCATGTATTGGCATGGCTCCCTGGAAAATACCAGACGTTGTAACGGCAGCAGTGACAGCACTCAATTTATACTTCAGTGTGATCAGAATTTCAATGATTCTCAGATGTACATTAGTGCAGTAAATTTTCCGCTTGTTTTCATGTTTTCCGTTCGCCGCCAGATGTCGCCTGTGAGCGCGCGTTGAGTCGCATCTGTCTTTCGTGATTTCCCAATCGGATTTATTTAAATTATTTCGAATGATTTCACGTTGAGTCATTATGTGCGATGGATGCACAATGAGATTCTATGTCTGCTCCATTTTTGTAGACCGGGGTTTCTGACTATTCATATTCCACCATGGAGTTCAATGGACTTACAAGTGCTTCGCATATGTCACTCCCAGAGGCTGGATATGGGTCGGAAGAGGGTCAGTTGGGTTCGGAGATATCAGGGGCAGTGTCGGGCGTTACGACCCCTGGGGCATCAAGGCTACAGGCTTCGCAATCACAAGAAAGATCCGCCACTATGCACCGGTTACATGGTAGCAGAGGAAATCATGACTCTGCTTCTGGAATCTCCACGGACACCCTAAGATCATCGGACTTTAGCGGGGCTATCACTCGTTCTGGGTCACTGCGTGTTCCCCCTGAGGTTACATTCGTGGCATCTCCCTAGCAGACCGAGGATCAACCTTCAGAGTGTCCTTACTGTGGCCATAGACATTGGTCTGGAGTTCATACTTGTGCCGATTGTTGTATGAACGCCCCACCCAACCTTAAACCCGGTCGAGAATCTCCCTCCTCAAGTGAATCTGGTTCCAGCTCTCACGCGCTACCTGATCTTGAAGACAGCAGCAGCGAAGGAGAGCCATCCAATACTGGAATGGATGAGATTTCTGGTGACTACTGGGAAAATCACTTCCAGGAAATCTGGAATCAGGAGTTCCTGAATCGCCGGAAGTGGCTACTGGCGGAGGCAGGCAGTAAGAAAAAGTCACTGCCATGTCTTTCTTGGAGGGCTTGATCCAGGCCAAGCCCCCCTTAAAACCCTTTTGTTGATGCTAAGACAAACTTAAGTGTTTTTATCTCTCTTTTGTTGCCTAAAGTACACTTTCTCAAAGCAACTAGGGTTGTGACCCTAGCCCACGGTGAAGTTCACCCCTACCACTCAACTGAGCGGAGGTACCTTCCTTCATGGAGGATTTACCGAAATAAAACAGGCATTTCATGCTTTAGGCCTTGGAGGTTAAGCCTAGTGGTCTCCCACCCCAAGACCCCTATACTCAATTGTTTCTACCACTTATTGTGGTCCTACTTTGTAACTGTTTCTGAATTCAGTTGCTTGGCCAAAACATTTTCTGTGTGGTCCTGACATCTATGCCCCACATTCCTAACCAGCACCATTTCACCCAAAAGAGTGCACATGAAGTGCCTAATGCAACCTCTGAGGCAAGAGTCAGACCAATTTTCATATCAAATCTTTTGTCTTATCCATTTGTGATTGAATCTATGTGTATAAACCTGCTTTGTCTATCTGCAGCCCTTCTGTGTTACACTGGATTCCAAAACCAATCATTGATTCGATCCACATCCTGTTCTTGCTCTACTTGCTGCTTTGGTTTGGGTTTTCAACTACAAAACCTGCAGGACATCATCAAAATATCTAGGGCATAAATCAAGGACATCTTTCCGGTAGCAGAGACAGTCCCTTGTGACCTTTTGAACCGACCCTGAGAAGAAGTGCAGCACAAAAGCTCAACAACAAGTGCATCATGTCCACGCCAAGCGTCAGGACCTGGCCCATCAGAACTGTCCAAGTGCAAATGGGCAGCATGGCCCACCCTATGAGTGAACCACCTTACCGAGCTCCACAACATCTCAGTGGCGCATCTGGGTCCCAAGGAGATCCAGAACGCAGAAGGGCGGAAGAAAATAAAGGCCTTACCACCGAGGCCTTAGCAGCACACGGTGGAGACAGCTTCAGTCACCTCCACAGACGTGTAGCTGCCTCAGTATCCAGATCCAACTGTCCGGCTTCATCCTCAACAGCGATTGAAGGCCCTGAGGACTATGAGGAACTGAGGAAGAAGATGGATGAGTACATCCTACATGAGGAGTACTACAAATCCATTCGTGGGGAAGATGGAGAGGAGCCATTGGCTGTACATGGATCCAGACCGCGTACAGACCTAGGGTCCTACGCGCACTCTGGTCCGCCGTCCGACAGAGCCGAGACTGCATCCCTGCCAAGACGACCAAGACCTGAGTATCCAAGACCATGGTGTGCAACCCCAAGGGCTCTCGAAGTGGGCCCGACTTGAGTCGAAGAACAACATCATCCAAGGCCAAGCTACGGTGCCCTGGATCATACGGCCGAGCTGATGGCCAAACTCCTGTCTGGATCAGAAGATCCAGATGTGACGGCCCTATCGGAGGCCATTAAGGCTAAACTGGGTATTGCAGAACCCTTACCCAAGCCAGAGTTGCCCTCTCTCTCTCCAGGACTGAGTACCCTGGCCGAAGATCTCAAGAGATCAAGGGTCTCAAGGCTGTTGCCTAAGGTCACCTGCCCCAGCCCCTCTCACCCCCGTGCCAGGACAGTGCCTATGGCTGATCTACAGGACGTGCCTGTCACAGAGATTGAGAGAAGAGGGCTGTAAGCCCTGGCACCTCTTGCCGGCGTGTCGCCTTCAGGCCTAACTCCGGGGGGTGGGAGGACGGGCAGACCTATTGCCCAGGCGAACATCCAGCTGAAACTGCCGGAGTTCGACCCCAAAAATCTGCCCGAATGGGCAGAAGAATTTGCAGAGTTCCTTTTGTTGACTGGCCAATCCCATGTGGATGTGGCCACCAAATGTTCACTGCTAAAACGCTCATGCAAAAAGAAATTTTTGCAAAAACCGGTGAAGCAGATTGTGAAAACCTGTTCTACCTGGGCAGAGGTACTCCTGAGGTTGGAGAAAACGTTCCCAGTCTATGAGACTGACCTCAGCGTACGCACACAGATCGAGGAGCTACCTATGCTCCCTGAGTTTCCATCCGCTGCGCGAATTTCTGAGTATGTGTGCGACTTGGAGTACTCGTTTTCGAGGATGAACGTGGGCTCCTACGGAGCCACTGAGCTCCACCTGTGGCTCATGAGTAAGATCCCCCAACGTACGTGGGATGATTGCCGCTCCACATCTGAGAGGAAGAGCCAGACCCACTCGTACGATGAACTGGTGGATCTCTTGATTGAGCTAGCTCTTGAGGGAGAGAATGACTCCCACATGGAGAAATTCTTCAAGAAGCCTTTGGGACGAGGTGGTCCCCCTACCCCCGAACGTGGCGAAGGGAAAGGGCATAAAAATCCCACTAACACCAACCAGGGAGGTGGTAAAGGGAGGAGTAACCTACGTGCCATGAATGAGGTTAAACCTGATGCAAGTACACCCCCCCTGTTCTACTGCACACCTGTCAAAGACAAAGGGGGACCTTGTCATGCCTCTGACTGCGATCTCCGCAGTGGCTGTATGCTGCAGATGAAACCTCAGCAGCATACCAAAGATGGGAAAACTGTGACCCATCAGGACCATTTCAGGTGTACCATCACCTGTGGTTACTGTGGCAAACGTCGTCACTACGAGGACGAATGCAACATCAAGAAACGCGAGAGTGACAAACTCAAGCGTCAGGAGGCGGAACGCCCGAAGACCCAGACGCCCGCCAGAAATCCCCCGAATGGGGATAAAGGTGGTAAAGGAGGTGGCAAGGGGGGTGGCAAAACTGGACCCCCTAGCCCCAAGAGGCGCTCATCAGCGCCCGTTGCTACACCCACTCCTGCTGCTACACCCGCTCCCGCCGCAGGTGACCCCAAGAAACGCCCCCAAGGGGATAACGCTACCCCTGAGGGGAAGAATTCCAAGAAGAGGCGCTTGGCCTCGATGGCCAAGTCCCTCATGGCTGCAGGGGTGGATGTGAAGTTCCCTGATGAGGAATAGGGGGGCGGCTCCGAAGAGGAGGACATTGTTTTCTCGATCCTCGTGAAAATCGGGGATCAGGTTTTTCGAGCGGTGCTTGATACCGGTGCAACACTTTCCATAGTGGCCCGGCGCCTGCTTAAAACTTTCAGGAAAACTAAGACCGTGGCCATAAGAGTAGGGGATGGGCGTACCATCCATTCCTTGGGGGGGGTCGATGTGACTATATGTCTGGGCGACGAAACCGTGACCCAACACTGCAGAGTGTTGGACACTGATGCCTTTGACATCGTCATTGGCACCGACTTTCTACGAAGAAACCCCCAGGTAAAAATGCTGTCCCTACAGCGTCCCTATTCTTTGCACTGCGACTTTGGCAGTGGGCTATTCTCCGTACATTTGGAGCTGTCAGGACAAAAAGAGTCTGGACTGCGCTACGCAGCCAAGACGAACTATCGTATCGAAAACTACCAATTGGCCCGTCACGTTCTTGAAAATGGACTGGCGGCCCTTCAGGTAAACCTGGATGAGATCCAGGTGGAATTGTTCGCGAGCCTACAACAGCACATCATGCAGTTGTACTGCTCGAAACAACTGAACAATGCTTTCTGTTTCTTCTGGAAAGCAATGGGCCTAGCGTATGCTAACCCTCCCTTCTCCCTGCTCGCGAAGGTTCTAACCAAAATCGCTTATGAGGGAGGAAGGGTTGTTATGTGCACCCCTGACTGGGGTTGCTCTGGTGAACATGCTTACTGGCGCCGTATGCTAGATCGAATGACCGTGGGAAGAGTGCAACTCCCCGACGGCCCTATCTATGTGCCTGAGGACTCAGACACAGCTATGCAGGCCCCTGAGTGCGCCAGTTTGCTGTCCATCGTCGATGGATCTCTCAATCCTGTACCCCTGTGTGATCTAGACCAGGTGCTACTGAACGAGGTCATGGCCGAAAATCGTGGCCTGACCCTTTATGATCTCAAAAATCGATCTCCTGAGCACCTATCTGCCACACTTACAGGGTGTGAGTCTCCCGATGACTATCTGGAACCTGCAGCTGTAAAAGAGGATGCTGACGACCAACTGTCTGAGATCGCCAGCACTATTCCCTCTGTTGATCCCAGCTGTGTTGACCTAAAACATAGTGCTTTCCTAGCCCAGCTGTTGCTAGAGGAGGTAGATCTAGAGTCAACCTCTGAACCCGCTTCCCCTGTGGGGAGGCCAGTGCTACACATGCAGCCTGTGCACACAGGTGAACCCGTGGCCCGGAGTGCTGATGCTCTGGCGCGGCCTGCTGCTAATAACATGCCATTGTCTGAGCATGACACTCAAGAACTCCGGCGGCTGTTGTACCTGAAGGCCGAAGGTATTGAGCGCCAAGAGCGGCTGCAATACCTCAGACAGACCTGGATATTCTCCATCTGGTCTGAGGAGGACGATGAGTCCTATATGCTGCCTGATCCTCAGATACCTCTAGTGTATTCTCTACATTATGGGCAGCAATGTCCCCCTGAGTGGGACGATTGTACTGTGCCTGCCGAAACTGCTGATCGGCAGAAAAAGAAAGAACATGGAAAAAGCAACCTCCATGCTGAGGAGGATTTCCTTCAGAAACTCGAGAGTCTTAACCTTGACCCCCGCCTGAAGAAACTGCTGATAACCAATGAGGAGGTGTTCGGCGCCTTGCCGCCTCCCCTTTCTTGTAAAAAACTGGTCCAGATGGACCTGAAATTGAAACCAGAATTTGAAAAGACGCGAGTGAGGCGTCGTCCCTATCCCGCTCCACAGGAACAGGTTGAAGAAATCGAGCGCCAGATCCAAGAATGCATTGATGCTGGCCTCGTTGAAGAGTATAAACACGGGGACTATCCCCATCACTGCAGTCCCTGTTTCCTTGTTGCCAAACCAGGGTCGACTGCCCTACGTCTTGTTGTAGACTATGGTGAGGTCAACAAGAAAGCCCAGAACCACTCAGGGAGTATTCCTAACATGAAAAACACCCTGGAGCGTATTGCCAAATGCAGGTATAAGACCAAAATGGACAAACGCTCTGGTTTCTGGCAGGTGGACCTAACCGCCGCAGCTCAGGAGCTGTTGGCCTTTATAACCCCTAAGGGTCGTGTCTTCAAGTGGAAGGTTATGCCTTTCGGGGTGGCTAATGCCCCAGCGCTCTTCCAGGAGCTTATGAACAAAATTTTGTACATACTGAGGCGCAGACCTCTAGTACCAGAGTTGATTTCTCGGGGTGCAGAAATGGAGGCTCACATCGACGACGTGAGTTTGGGTACTAATACCAAAGAGGACCACGTCCTTCTCCTCCGTGAATTTTTCATTGTCTGTCAAGAAAACCATCTCCGAATCAAACTCGAAAAATGTGAGTTTATGAAAGAGGAGATGGAGTATTTCGGTTTCGACGTGGGGTATGGCTGGTGGAAACCAGCCGCGTCTAAGATGCAGCCCCTACAGGACATGCAGATTCGCGATGACCCTAAGAAGGGTCTACACGATGTGAGGAGTTTTGTGGGCGCCTGTAATTTCTTTCGGCGTCACATCCACAATTTTAGTTACTCCTCTGCCCCCCTCACTGGCCTGATCAAGAAAACTGCTCCCTGGAGGTGGACCTCCAGAGAGGAAGAGTGTTTCCAGGAGTTGAAGAAGAAGATTGCCTCCTCCAACTGCCTGGGAGTGCCCCGCCCTGAGGGCCAGATAGTCCTGATCACTGATGCCAGTGATGTAGGGGGGGCTGGTACGATCTACCAATGGCAGGAGCTTAACCCCGCTGAACTAACCCACTGCCATTATTGTACTACTAGACTGAACCGTGATGGTTCGTTGAAACATGACTATCCTACCAGTGAGTGGCAACTGGTACCACTAGGACACTGGAATTGGAAATGGAACCAAGCGCGTTCCAACTACAGCACCTATGACCAGGAACTCCTGGCCGGTATGTTGGTGCTATCGTCACAATCCCGACTCCTGGGATCTAACCCTATTGTCTGGCTGTGTGACCAGGAGACTGTGAAGTCTTTTCAGAAGGGCCGTCCACCAGAAAAAGCAAATATAAAACGGTGGTGGACTTACTTGAGCCAGTTCAGGCTGACAGTGCATCATAACCCCGGGATTAAGAATGAACTGTCTGACTATATATCGCGCAACAACTTCGATGCGCTTATTGGTGAGAGCTCTGAGGCGCTCGCCAAAGAAGCTTTCCAGCGTATGGATGTACAGCTTGACCTGTCCATGCGCACTGCTGGAATCCTGGAGGGTTGGAGTCTAACCGACTATCAGTCAGAGTATGAAGAAATTCTCCAAACCCTCAGCACTGGTCTCGAACCCCGTGTCATTGACTGGCACCAGTGGTATAAAAACAATCAGTACGTCTTCTACGAGGACAGAATTGTGGTGCCTGAGGCACGACTGGATGGGTGCCTACAGTGGTCCCATCTCAGTTCTGGTCACACTGGCGCTAATCGCTCAGTGGACCTCTTCCGTGAGTGTTTCTACTCTAGTCTAAACCTGACTGAACTGAGGTCGCGTATGCAGACCATTGTGGATGCTTGTGGCTGTCATGCCAGCAAGCAGAGCGACAGTAGGGATAGGGGCCTGATCTCCAGCTTACCCATACCCTATTGTGCTAACTCTCTTCTCTACGTGGATTTCATCCACGGCCTACCACGCTTTGGCGGCTATGATAGTTGCCTCGTGGTCACCTGTGGTCTATCTCGCTTCACCCGTGTGTTCCCTTGCAATAAGAAAATCACAGGTGAGCAGACTGTGAAAATGTTGGTCGAACAATGGTTCGAACCCTACGGAGCACCTAAGCAGGTGCACTCTGATGAGGATGTACGCATCCGCAGTGACACTGGGTGGTACAAACGAGTGCTAAATGCCCTCAACGTGGAGGTAACCACAGGTGTGCCCTATACCCACACTTCTAACCCTCTCTGTGAGAGACAGAACCGTGTGGTGGAGCAAAACTTGAGAATCCTGATGAAACAGGAGCGCACCAAGGACTGGGTACGCCTAGTGCCCTGGGCAGTGCTGTCCATGAACTCAGGGCGGAGCTCTTCTACGGGTTTCACCCCCCACGAACTGTTCCATGGAGGACGACCTGCTTGGTTCTTCAAAACCCCCTTTCCTGAGGACTTCAAGAGCCCTGTGGGAGATTGGCTGGAATACAAGCAGTCTCTGGCTAACCAGGCTGGTACTAACCTGAGACACATTCGTGACCGTGAACAGAGCCGACGGAACCGCCTACGGCGACCTGCCAGCTTCAAGGTTGGTGACCTTGTTTTGGTACACCATTCACGCCTACCCTCCTGGCCACGTAACTGCCTACAGGACCCTTACTTTGGACCCTATCGTATCATCAGGATACATGGATCCAGGATCCATGTCAGGTGCAGTCCACGTCTAGGTGGTAGACTGCTGTGTGCACCTAAGCAGTTGAGGCACTATCACTCCCCTGACGACTTGTCTTGGGATGAGTGGCGCCTCAGCGACAGCGAGGTTGAGCGTATAGACCTAGAGAACGCTGCCAGTCCAGAGGAGGCAGACGAACTCGAAGAGATGACTGCCGGTGAGATGGCAGTCGATGGTTACTACGTGGTTGCAGGTATTGCTCGCCACGAGTATAAACAGGGATGGAAATTCCTAACCCTGTGGGATGGCTATGGGTTATCTGAGGCGACCTGGGAACCTATGTCAGCCTTCATACAACCAGATGGGAGTATCAACCCCATCTTCCGCACTTACCTCGTTGAGAACAACGAGGGGCAGCTCCCAACCCGTGCTGAGACTATGTCCCAGCGTAAGAAGCGAAACTAATCTCCCTGTGTCAGTCTACTGACAGGTGCAGTGAGCACTCTTCCGCAGACGTGCCTGTGTATGGGTGTAAGAGCAGTTGTCACAGTTGCCCCGCATTGCATCGCAGGACAGGACCGTTAGCCCCCCGTGACAACCACTCCCTGGCCGAAGGCCATTGGTTTTTTTCACAGACTACTGCTTACTGAGCACTGCACTGACCCTGTCTGTGCCCTGCAGACCCATGCCTATGGTTTCCAGCGTGAGCCAGGTGGCCGCTTATCAGGATTGCAGCCACCCAGCGAGTGTGTGCCTTGTTGACCATGTGTTGCATGGGTACTGCCCTAATGTAATGACCTTGGAGAGCAAACGAAGAACGGTGGCTTACTACACCAGGGGGGAATGGAAAGCAAGGTGTTATGAGGCAAGGTGTGTCTTCCCTCCTTGGGGGCAAGCGAGCCCACAGGTAGGACCCCTGACTGGTCCAGACCCATTAGGTTCTCCCCTTCCTTACAGGGTTTACCATACCCCTATGTGTGCTACGTATGTCTGTGTGTGTCTCACACCCCCCCCAAGCGTGGCTCCCGGAGACCGGGCTTCGCTGACGTCGGACCGAAGGTCCTAATCAGGTACTATTGCCACTCCTATGGCGCCCAATTTCTGTGCTGGCGCCTATCCTTGGGGTAAGACGGCAAAAGCCCTACCTACTAGAGGGAAGGGGTGGCCAAGTGTGCTAAGGGCATACAAAACGCCCATTTTTGCTACAGGCCAAAAGCTAACGCACTCCCCTGCCCACGAGGAAAAGCACGCGGGACAGGAGACACCACTGCACTACAATCACTAACGCCAGCACCAGCCTTCGAAGGCAGGGTGAGCACTCGTCACTTGCACTCAACTCCTGCCAGGCCTGCTGACCCTAACCCCTACACACGCTACTGGGTGCTGCTGTCGAAGATCACTCAGGTCCTAATGACCCTCCTGTGAAGAAGGCAAGAGAACACAGCGCTGCTAAGCAACTATGGCCTAACAAGGGATGCCACAACACGTTCCCCCTGCTAGGGCTTGGAGGGAATGGGTGCCCTCGTTGCGTGCACAGCGCAGATGTCGTTGAAGTCGAACTGCCCTCGCCAGTCCTGGCTGAGGCACAGTCATTTGATTTGTGATCAGCGCCCCTGTTTTGCTGGGGCAGAAAAATGGATAGCCGCCGAAGGCAGCTGCTGCGTGCACCAATCACCCTTAACCTCTCCCACCTGTACAACAGAGGCAAATGAAGGGGTGTTTGCGGCGGAGGAACCAAGCCACACTCCACGTATTATACGCTTCTCAGTGTCACCTATAATACACTGTCCGCAAACACGCTGAAGGATCAGCTCCCCTGTCAAGCAAGCAAGCGTTAAGAGACTCCTCAGGTTCTCTTAAAGAACGTACCGAGGAGCCTCTGGGTAACCTAAACAAGGTTTACCGTGCGCAATTCGCGTGGCCTACCCTTTAATGCATCATGTGCACGCAGGGAAGGGAGGCTTAACCATATCCACACTGACTCAAGCAGGAGGTGAGCTCCTCCTGGGCTAACCTACCTTACTCACCATGCATCGTGTGAATGCCGAATGAAGCGGACACAAAACAAGCCTAAGCGTTTTAAGCAACCCTACTTTAACGCCACGGCCACACACGAACAAACGCTTTCTTTACTTACCTGTGAAGAAGAAAACAAGGGTGAATTTGGGGTACAGGTAAAGCGTCACAGCGTGTGAATGCCTCGCTTAGGCACATGCATCGCGAGCACAGCGCATATTCTAACCCTACGTGCGCGCTGCGCGCTCCATTCGCATCGCATACCTTTCATTCCTGTGCAGACCTGTGCAGAGCACGAGGAGGAACACCCGACCCCCCAACGAACACAGCGTTGACAACCCTAACGTTTTGACGAAACAACCAACACGAACACAATGCATGGGTGTGAGATGACACTGACATACTGGAGAGGTGGGTTGTTGACCTGCTCTGTGGTGTGGGTTGGATTTGAAGACTTTTCTCTAAAGTTTATAAAAATTTTGATGCAACTGTGCAAAAAGTTCCTTTAGAACTTTAAAAACTACGGCTCATACCTTCTTTTTCAAAAGCCGTTTACGCTTGCGCAACCCTTATCTTGGAGTCCGCTTCCTTTGCGCTTGTCTGCCACTTTGAGTTATGTGTGAAAATGACGATTTCCCGCGTGGTTTCGTCGATTTTGAACGATTTCACTTGCCAAATTGCAACCCCCTTCCGCTAAACCGCAGGAATCACTCTCTGCTGGTTACATTTTCTATTTTTTTCAGCTCCTGGAGGTTTGTGTCCTCCATTGGGAGTATTGCTCCGCCCTGGCCCTTGGTCAGGACGTATACTAAAACGCTGTTTATACAGCAATGGCCGTCCGCATTAGAGCGTTCGACTGTACCCTAGTGGGCAAGCATATGTGCTCTAGGGAGGGAGTCCTGGGTTCAAACCCTGCTACCCCAAAACTTTTTCTAAAAGTTTTCGTCGCACGCCGGCGACTTTTGAGGAATGCCCCATCGAAGGGACATCATTCACGGTACATTACACTGTTTTTCAAGGGTACCTACAGTGTGATAGGCTTCTATGCAGTGATGAGGATGTTTTTGGTACGTTTAATGCATTTTCTGAGGTAATTTTGGGAATATTTGAGCCTTTTTCCTTGGTCCTACTAGCTTAGCTAACTAGTACTCCAGGGGGGAGTAAGAAAAAGTCACTGTCATGTCTTTCTTGGAGGGCTTGATCCAGGCCGAGCCCCCCTTAAAACCCTTTTGTTGATGCTAAGACAAACTTAAGTGTTTTTATCTCTCTTTTGTTGCCTAAAGTAGACTTTCTCAAAGTAACTAGGGTTGTGACCCTAGCCCCCCATGAAGTTCACCCCTACCACTCAACTGAGCGGACGTACCTTCCTTCATGGAGGATATACCGAAATAAAACAGGCATTTCATGCTTTAGGCCTTGGAGGTTAAGCCTAGTGGTCTCCCACCCCAAGACCCCTATACTCAATTGTTTCTACCACTTATTGTGGTCCTACTTTGTAACTGTTTCTGAATTCAGTTGCTTGGCCAAAACATTTTCTGTGTGGTCCTGACATCTATGCCCCACATTCCTAACCAGCACCATTTCACCCAAAAGAGTGCACATGAAGTGCCTATTGCAACCTCTGAGGCAAGAGTCAGACCAATTTTCATATAAAATCTTTTGTATTATCCATTTGTGATTGAATCTATGTGTATAAACCTGCTTTGTCTATCTGCAGCCCTTCTGTGTTACACTGGACTCCAGAACCAATCATTGATTCGATCCACATCCTGTTCTTGCTCTACTTGCTGCTTTGGTTTGGGTTTTCAACTACAAAACCTGCGGGACATCATCAAAATATCTAGGGCATAAATCAAGGACATCTTTCTCAGGCTATCGAGGCCGTCTGAGGGACTGGTTCAGGGCGTCGTGCCAGTTCATCAGGGACAGTGGCTGCCTGCGATTCGACGCCACTTTGCAGGAACAAGAGGATTGGGAAGAGCTGATGGACCAGTTCGACCACCAGGCTGCCGTGATGGTGCAAATGGCCATCATTGCCGAGGAGAGACGCTAGAATGTGCGTCAGCACGCTGGTCCGTCGGGCACCTGGGGTCCGAACGACGAAGAGGTCGACGAAATGAAGTGTGATCCGACACATTCTTACCTCTCCAGGGAGCATTTGTCCAAGCTCCCCAGCTCTACCTCCAGTATTGACACTTGGGTCGACGAGGTAAGAAGCAAAGGGAAGGGTACCAGCTGCCCGTCCTGTGGTGAGTGTGCCAAGGACTGCTCCTGTCGACGCCAGATTTCGTCGCTGGAAGACAGGGTGAAGGAGCTGAAGAAGGCCGCCAAGGAGAAAAAGAGGGATGACGACAGCAAGTGGAAGGAGATGGAGCAGAAGCTGGAGAAATTGACCAATCTGGTACGAATTCTGAGCACTACTGGGCTCACTGGACCAGCGCCTACAATGGCAAGTCACCCAGCACCTACTGAAGCGGTAGGGTGGGGGCCCGCTGCGTTGGCCCTTGAAGACCCTGAAAATGCAACAGAGCACAAAAATCAGGCTTCAACCATGACTCCGGTCAGCGGTGTTATCTTCTCGATTTCGATCGCTTTCGGAGTCCATTTGACCACTTTTTATACAAATCTTTCCAGGATTTTTGCCGCATGGCAGGATTAGTCCTGGCTACATGGTCTCTGGAGAGGCGCAGAAGGAAAATTGATTAATTTATTGCGAAAATCTATAAAATTAATTATAAAAATCGCTATTTCCCAATCTGGGATTACGCCTCTGCTGAGGTCATTTTTACGCCTGCGGAGACTTCTGCGGTCGCGCTGGGGAGACGCTCCCGCTACCGCATCACCCCTCTCCTTAAAAGAGTTGCAACCCTCTAGGAGGCTTGCAACTCCGCACTGGAGTGCCCTGGAGGAAGTCTCCGCTGGGTGACCCTCCTTTATGGGATACCAAAAGGTTTGTTTATCCCCCAGGGGGAGAAACAAGTCCCAGGGGTGGCCCTGCCCTAGATGTCCGGTGGGGAGCACCAATACTACCCTCAGGCAGAAATCTGCCTACTTTGACAGCTTAGGAAAAAGAAAAAGGCCTTGGGTGGCCTGCCCCGTTTGTTTTTAAAACCTGGCAAAAGCTTTCAGTTTCCCGAAAACCTCCATGCTTTCAAAAACCAAACAACAGGACAGGCACGCACACAGCACTATAACGCAGCATCAAATCCATGGTGCTGTATCAGTTCGTGCCTTACCCAGGCACCGTGCACTGTACTGTACAAGTGCGGGTGCGTGTGCAAGGGGCTGAGCTGCCCTATATATACATGGGTTTTAAGTCCCACATATATACCCGGTCGGTGGAGCCTGCCAAGACTACGCTCAGCTATTACTGCTCCACCAGAGAAGGAAAACTGCGAGCACTCAAATAAGATATAATAATAAACACGCAGGTTCGTCCTGCTCTTCCGATACCGCCTTTAAGAGGTGTCATCACGGGTTAACACCGCCATCGGCGACTGCTCGGACTAGGCGTTTGACTGCTCATGGTCATCTGTTGCTTGAATGCCCATGTCGTTGGTCCTCCCGTTTGTTCCGCTTGAAGCTTGAGAACGCCCTTCAGGCGTTCGACCTCCGCCTCCAGTACGGGTACTCGAAGGAGGACCATCTCCTCTAGTCTCTTCATTCGCTCTTCCATTGGCTGCGCTGCCTGTTCATTCGGTGCCGCTCGTGCTGTCAAAGGATCACGCTGCTGGTTCGTTTGACCCCTCCGGGACGCACTCCTGGTACCATCTTGGCGCCCGTCTCCATGGTGAGGTCGGTAGCCTCGTTGCTGCCCGGCTGTGGATCCCCTTGCGGTCCTTTGCTCGAGTTGCGGTTGGTGTGCCGCTCTTCGCTGACCCTGGTGTCTGGCTCTCTCAAAAGCCAGTTGCGGCCTCCGTGAGTCTGCAGGCACTTGCTGCCGCGGACCCATGGTTGCATGTCTCTCCTTCTCCCGCAGATTCGCTTGCCTTGTTCGGGGCTCCTGCATTCCTCTGGTGGCAGGCGGTTCTTCTTTTTGCTGCTGCCACGGGTCACTTGGACTTGGATACGCCGGTTGGTACCACCGATCTCGCCCTCTGGCTGGCATCGTTGGGGTCTTGGCATTTGTCCATCGTTCACTCGTGACAGGGGTTGAGAACTTGCTTGAGCTCCATTTCGTGCCGTCGGGAAACTTGATGTCATGATGACCTTCAGGCTCGCTGCTGCCCAAACTCTACGGCGAGTTTGCTTTTTGACTGATAGATCCCCAGTCCGATGAGCTGCTCATTGTAGCCTCTCTTCCTTTAACAAACGGCTGTTGACCGTCCTCTCACTCCTTCACTGCGGGCGGCTGACGGCCGTCCTTTGACTCCTCCACCGCAAACGGTTGATGGCCGTCCTCCTTGGCGCAGACGGCTTGACGCTGTCTTATCTTGAGCGGCGGGCGGCCGTCTCTTTCTCAACGGCTGGCGGCCGTCTCCACTTGAGCAGCTGGCGGCTGTCTCCTTTTAACGGCTGGCGGCCGTCTCCACTTGAGCAGCTGGCGGCTGTCTCCTTCTGAACGGCTGGAGGCCGTCAACTTCTCCACGGCTGGTGGCCGTCTCCTCTTGAGCGGCTGTTGGCCGTCTGCTTGTGAATGGCTAGCGGCCGTCTCCTCTTGAGCGGCTGGCGGCTGTTCTCCTCGTGAGCGGCTGGCGGCCGTTCTCCTCGTGAGCGGCTGACAACCGTTCTCTGCTGCGCGGCGTGCGGCAGTATTGTGGAAAGATTTTGAAGCGGTAGGGTGGGGGCCCGCCGCGTTGGCCCTTGAAGACCCTGAAAATGCAACAGAGCACAAAAATCAGGCTTCAACCATGACTCCGGTCAGCGGTGTTATCTTCTCGATTTCGATCGCTTTGGGAGTCCATTTGACCACTTTTTATACAAATCTTTCCAGGATTTTTGCCGCATGGCAGGATTAGTCCTGGCTACATGGTCTCTGGAGAGGCGCAGAAGGAAAATTGATTAATCTATTGCGAAAATCTATAAAATTAACTATAAAAATCGCTATTTCCCAATCTGGGATTACGCCTCTGCTGAGGTCATTTTTACGCCTGCGGAGACTTCTGCGGTCGCGCTGGGGAGACGCTCCCGCTACCGCATCACTACCTCCTCAGCTGCACCTGCATCCACGCCTTACGGCGTTCCACATTCTCCGGCACCCCCACCTTTTACTGGTTCACACCCAGCTTTTACTGGAAATTCTGGTATTCCCCCTACTGGATTTACAAATCCTATTGGGTTCAATCTGGGTACCGAAGGAGGAGAATCTTCGTCGGAGAGGTCTATACTGTCTGTTGGTACTGTTGATGATATTGATGGAGAAGCAAGGACCACCGTGAAGGAGAGATCAATAGCCTTGAGGAAGAAAGGCAAGGAAAAGAAGGAAAATGAAGCCAAAACGAAGGAAAAGCAGAAAAAATTGAAGGGGATGAGGCTTCATCAAGGGCAATCAACGCCGTTTGTGCAGCCTACTGTGGACCAGGCGTTGTTGGCGGCCGCAATTGCTCAAGCACAGGCAATGGGAGGCGCCGCCGTCAACCCAGTTTTCGTCCATCCGGTTGGCACATCCACAGGTTTCAAACTGAACCACCTGCTCAATCCTTTGCACATGAGGCTTAGAGGTTCAGTGATGAAGCAGCCCAAGTTCTCAGGGCACCCAAACTACTGGGCGTCCTTCGAAAGGCAGTTCATGGTCTGGTTGCAGACGGAGAAGCTCGACAAGGAACTCTGGATTCTCGGGTTGATGGACTGTTTGACTGTCAAACTCAGGGAGAGTACATATAATCTTTATGTGGAAAGGCAGAATCAAGGAGATCCCCTGACTTATGAAGAGCTGTATTGAAGTCTCAAAAAGAAAGGCTCTCGATTCCCTGAAGATCATTACAGGAACCGTCTTGAGAACTTCAGGGCGATCAAGAAATTGTTTCTTAAAGAGATCCAAATAGCAAGGCAAGATTGGGAGTTTTTGGTGCGCGAGGCAGAGAACTCAGGAGAAGGCCTTTCTGAAGGCGAGATGAAGAAGATCCTCCTGAGCAAGCTCACGCCGGACACCAAGCAGAAGATCAGGGACTCCCAGGCGGACCAAAAAGTCCTCGGCAAATGGGTTGAAGTCCGAGGATTGCCGGAGACTATGGGGAAAATGGCAGTTCGTGAGTTGCTACACTCTATCAGTGCTACGGGATTGAAAGACATCACCATTCGTGAGGGCAGATGGAGAGTTGGTCTCCATGATTCTGAACAGTCGGAGTTTTTCTGTGGCATAGTGGATGGAAAAGTGAAGTATAAGGGGACAGTTTTGAAGGTGCGACCGTGGATCTTCTCGTATGGAGTCGAGCAGATCTGGGACCAACTTGAAAAGTATGCAAACTTAGAACGTCAGAAGTCACAGGATGCACAAGGCTTCGGAGGCAAGGTCAGTGCCGTTGGTGAGAAAGGATGCTCCGTGTGCATTGCCCTTGGTAAGGAAGGTCGAGCGGCGACTCACACGACCGCAGATCACAGGTGGACGGCCTCAGATCTCAAGACAATTTAGTCCAAAATGGATGGAAAGGGAAATTCTCCCAAAAATCCCCAGCAGGATGGACCACGAGATGCTGACCAGCACGGAAGGGGAAAGGGTAAAGGGCAGTCCAAAGGAAAGAACAGGGATTGGACACCAAAAGATTACTCGCAGCAAGGCGGAGATCCGAGCGGCTCAAGATGGACCGATGCTGGTGGAAAATCTGGTGGAAAATCTGGCGAAAAGACTGGAAAGGGACAAGGAAAGTCCGGGAATCAAGAGGATTCCAAGGTGAATGGCAACCCCCTGTATACGGAGACGCCAGCAAACAAGACCTTCGGCAACAACAAGGATACTGGGGGTCGAGGCAAGGGCAGATCCAACGAATCCAACCCCAATTCCAACACCTCCAACAAGAAAGGCCAAGGAGGTAAGAAAGGTGGTGGTGGAAAGTCATTTGGTGGTCGTGGACGTGGAAAAGGAGTCAATGCTGTTGAAGCAGGAGAAGAATGGGTTGACGAAGGACAAGTACAGGACGTGCAGCCGAACGTCGAAGAAGAATGGCAATAGGGAAGCCAACTTGACCCAAATCCCGACACTGGGGTTGAGTGGCAGGAAACAAAGCCCATCAGGGTAGTTGGGGCGGTAGATGGACGCTGCTGGGATCGACTGGCGCGTTCCTCTGGCCTCCTTTACCCTGCCTGGGTCCTCAGCGCTCTCCGGCGAGGCAAGCAGCGCCAGTTTGTCTGCTGGATCCAGGTCAGCACGACAGATGGTAAGGTTAAACTTGCCAAATGTCTGATTGACAATGGTTCAGAGGTCAATCTGGTGCGGAGAGGCTTTCTGCAGGAGGACGAGGCGAAGATGTCCTCGACACCTGTCCAGCTGGAGGGAGTGACCGGACATCGCCTTGAAGGTGGCGACAGAGAGGCAGAGTTTGCGGTCAGATTGGTGAAACAATCTGTCTGGAGCGTGGAGGAGACGGTCACGGAAGAGTGGATTTCTGGAAAACTCTATGAAGCCACCATAAAGTATGGTTTAATCTTGGGTCAACCATGGCTTCACGCTCACCGTGTGTCGCCCATGGGACACAGGACATGCTTCCTCCAGGATCCGTCGACCAGCGACCCGTCCGACTTGTATTATCTGCACCCATATACCAAGAGTATCCACCAATTCAAGGAGCGAAATAAGCTGCATATTCAGCAAGATGGGCAGGAATGGACAGGGAATCAAGAAGAATTCGACGAAGGAAAGGTGGAATCATTGACCTGCAAGAAGTGGAAGTCAGTTTCCTATCGTGTAGTCGACAAATGGCGGGACATTCTGGTGGATTATTTCGAAAGGAACCACAATTTTGGTCCGCAAGTTGATGCTTTTGCAAACAAAAAGAATAAAAGATTTCCGAAGTTCTACGACGATGCCTGGAGTGAGGACTGGTCTGAACCTCTATGGATCAATCCGCCCCTCGACGTTTTTCCTCGTGTGGTGCAGAAGCTGAAGCAATCTGGCGCAAAGGCGATTTTAATTGTCCCCAACTGGCCAAAACAATCTTGGTTCAAGGACATTATGGACATTTAAATCGACATTGTCGAGCTACCTCCAAAGGGAGTGAAGCTGTATTGCGAAGACAATGGCAAGGCTTTGCCACAGCGTTCCTGGAGCACGTTGGCGTGCTTAGTTGACGGGAATCTGGGAGATTATTGGCAAGATGACAGTGAAATGGGAACAGAAGAGGTCATCTCAAATTCCTCAAGAATCGACGAAATTGAGGTGGATCGAGACGATCGAGAGCGGAATCCCGAGGTATCGTCGCGGAAGGAGGGAAGGACAATCAGCGTCCCTCAAGAGAACGCCTCCATCCATTCCAACTCGTCCCCATCAGGAAAGAATCAAGCCAAAAATGTCAAGATTTCAAGCAAGAATGACGACAAATTTCCAAGATTTTCACCTGAATTGACAGGAATGCAGCTGAATTCGTCCGACCATTCCTTCAAGACATTCGTGGACCCCCTTCATTGGTGGGATCCCACGAAGGAGCGAGCTCAGGTGAGCTTCATCCGCCAACAATGCGACGAAGAAGTTTGGAATGAAGTGGCCAAGAATCTGAGACCACGACCAACAATTCGCAAATTGGTGGACATAATGTCGGTGATTAAATGTGGGAATCAGGTCGACGGAGACAAGATATCTGCAAGAAGAGACGCAGTGTTCGAAGATTATAAAGATGACGTGCTGAGTGGGAATTTGTGGAAAAACCCCCCAATTCGATGTGAAAATGGGGAAGCCAAGATTGAGATAATCCAAGGCTCAAAGGTGCACGAACAACGTCCATTCTACCTGCACGGCACCAAAGCAGATGCCCTGCGAAAGATTATTGAGCGCAATCTCTATGAGTTCGGTTGGTTGGAGGGCTGCATGAGTTCTGAGTGGTGTTCAGCACCATTTACTGTGCCAAAACCCCCACCTGCTGACCAATCCAGCATAGATGCTTGGCGTCTAGTGGTGGATTACAGAGCTCTGAATGCTGCCACGGTACCTGACGCGCATCCCCTTCCTTTAATCGAGAAGGAGATCGCCGCGAGAGCCAAAGGTGAAGCCGGTTCGGACCCCCGTGGCCATCTTTGGGTCACTTGGGGTGTGTATCTATGTGCCGGCAAGCCGCCATTGGCTGATATCATACTCTCCCATCCACCTGACCTAACGGGATGCGATAGTGTGATAGGTTTGGCCATTCCGGCTATGAGCGGCCATATTCAGTACCGAGGCGCCGCCAGCTGAGATTTATATATCAGAATATCAGGAATCCACAGGGTTTTTTATCATAATGTTTCTGTAATTTCTCAGCCTTCCGTTCTGATAGTCAATGTATCGGCGACTGTCAGTTGGCTCGCGATTTTGCGGTAACCGATTGGTTAACTGTTATTTACAGATATTTTGGCGGAAATTCCGATGAAGGGTCAGACTTCATCAGTAAAGGGTTCGTTGCTTGCGCAATTTTCATATTATACACTCGCAAAATTAATCCGACTTTTTCAGACTTTAAGAATCGGATTTTCGACTTCGACATCGCCGCACTCAATATGATGAATCTCGAGTGGTCATAATTTTTTCCCCGATCACGAATCAACCTTCCTTTTGTTGTGCCCTTCGTTTTTCTTGGACATAAAGGAGAAACAAAATTGATTCGTGAGGCCACTTTGAAAGGTCATATCTCCGGCTCATGGCGAGGAATACCACTTTCGAGAATTGGGTTGGAACCGCCTTGGTCTCAACTTAATTTAAGAAAGCATCAAACGCCTTTGGTGTGTACAAATGCCCGGTATAGCAAGGGACAAAGGTCAAGAGGGTAGAAAGTGATATATAACTCTTGGACCGTGCATCCGAATATTTTATTGCGACTTTCGAGTGTATCGCATGAGTGTTGGGTTGCATAGATACTTTCCTTGGGTTCCTACGTATTTTTAACCTAAAGTTATGACCATGGAGGGGCATGGCATACCATGGTGGGAGCCACGTTTTGAGTGTATATGTTATATGCATGGTATGTGCTTCGATATGCTCTCGCCCATGTTATATATCTTCGTGTGGCCGAAGAGATGGGGAGCGACACGTGACAAGGGCTTTGCCGATGTCCCAATTGTGGAATTCAAAGCGCTAGACCAAGTCTACCGCGTATGTATTGCTCATGGTATGTTTGGCAAAGAGATCCATGAGTGCACTCCCATTTTCATGGGGCACGTAGATATGAGTGGCGAAGGTATCTCCATGCGCCTGATTGGGGATCCAAGTGGGGGAATTGTTCGCAAATGGTTCCAATCATTTCTTTATTGAACCATGCGCAGATATCATGCCTGAGCATGGATATATACTATCATGACAACTTTGTATTTGGACATACTTTCATGTTTTTGACCTCAATTTTTGCTCATTTTTGCGTTTTGTGTACTTACCTGGTCGGCAAACAGCAAGAAGCCTATGGGGAGTCAAAGCATGGTCTGTTGTTCATATGTTGGCATATGCTTTGGAGTTGAACACCACCATATGCCGGATTGCGTACTCCATTTGGCTTGGCGCATGAAGGATTACAAGAATTGATCTCAAGATCATGGGCTGACTTGGGCAGTGCGTGGCGCCCATATCCGAAGGGGTTTCGGGGGTAAAGTGGGGATGTTCAGGGGCATTGACCTTTGGTCTCTATTCTCCATGAATACTAGACTTCCATTCCATGCATACTTGGAGCCTTCGGATAAGTGGTAACCTCAATTTTGGGCATATATTTGATATATGGCCAATATGGTGTGAATTGGCAGTTTTTGGCATGTTTTGAATTCAAACTCATGGGGCATATCTCTGAGCCCATTCGACTCCACGTCCAACCAAGTATATGTCAGGGTAGGGCATAGTCCTGAGTGCCACTCTAGGCCATGACACGCCACCTCCCCTATTGGGCTGGGATTTAGAGGCTTGGGAGTGAACACATTTTTGGGGTTTATGTAGTGACTTTTGACACATGGCATTTAGCCATCCTATTTGACTGGGTTCAGGGCATCATGTTGGCGAGTCAAGGGAAGGTCTCGAGTCCAGGGAATGAGGGGTCTATGGCTGTGATTGTGTACGTTTCCTTCTTTCCCCAACTTTGCTTTATTTGTGTTCATATGCCAATTTCAGGGCTTTCCTCTTTGGTGCAATTCTTGTACATGCCCGCCACCGTGGGACGACCGGTCTGCTGAACGGAAGCCCGCAGCGTGGATTGGATTGTGGATCGGGTTATTGCTGTATTTGTGGGATCTGGTTGCTGTTCAGGGTTGAAGGAGGATTTTATTTTCTATATTTTTGGATTTTGGGCCGTGGATTTTGATAAATGCAATCGTTGATCAGGAGCAAGTCAGCAGGGGTGACAGGCGGAAGGGGCACAGCAGGGGCCGGTCCTGGTAGGGACCTTCTTTATGGTAGCAGAGGCGTACCTGCTGCCCCTACCTACCGCCGACCCGGGGATTTGGGCCCCTATGAGCCCTGCACAAGTACGCCCCGGGTGCGTATTGTGGACTCGGTGGAGACCACGCCGGAGATTGGAGCCAGAGAAGAGCTGAGACGCTCAGGAGCATGGCGAACTCCGGAAGTTGAAGCCGGAAGAGAAATACGACGTTCGGGAAGAGGAGGACTTGACATGGAGGACCTGGTCTCCATGTGTGAGCGTCGCTGCCGAAAGGCATGCAACCTCCGCTCCGCCGCGGAGGACTCTGAGGAGACATGCCATTCAGGCAGCAGTGGAGGACGGGCCGGGCGCTACCAGAAGCGCGGGTCACCCAAGCCCGCGGCAGGGGACGCCGGGGCTATGGATACGGACCCCAGCCCGGTCAGGCTGTGGGAATCCGAGGGGCACTCCGAGGGCTATCGGACGGCCTATGAGCAACCTTCGGAGTCTGAGAAGACGACCAGAACGCACACAAGGGCGAACACGGCCCCAGAACCCAGCCTGGAGCATGACGCCGACACATTGGAGAGGCCCGCCAGAGCCAGAACGGCGCCTGTGGCCCGGCACACGGAGCCAACGCGGGATAGCATGGGCGACACACCCATGGCGGAGGAGTCCGAGGCGCCGGGAACCGCGGGTTGCGCCGGATCAGGTAGAAAGCACGCTGAGTGCCACTGCGAGCACGTGTCCTTCCTCGTGGGCAAGTACCCAAAGATGGGGATGGACGCCATCGTGCATCGCCTCGACAGCCTGGACAACGCGAAGGACGGCCTAGAGGAGGACGTCGCCGGGATCCTGGATGACCAGTCGGCCGCGGAGAGGAACATGGCGGAGCTGCGAGCGGAACGGGACTGATACCGGGAGAATCTGGAGCTGGCCCTGCAGAAGCAGCAGCGAGTGGTGGACAGCCTCCTCCACCTAGTGGAGGAAGTGTTGGGAAGCCTGAAAAGGCTAGAGGAGCGACAGCACCTCACCTCGGGTCCGGAGCTCCCGGCAAAGCCAGCAGCAGCAGAGCTGGTGGAGCGGGTTAAGACCCTCCGGAGCGCCATAGATAAACCCATGGGCGTCCCGGCAGAGGCACCCTACGCGCCTCCGCGTGTTGACCCGGGTGCGCTGCCGTTTGTTCCCATGTTCAGCTAATCCACATTGCTCGGGGAACACATGGCACCGGCTGGGTCTATGCGGGAAGGGCACGTAACCACGGACCCGAGGGGCCTGACGGTACAGATGTCCCATGCCACCCAGGATCTACCGACCACTACGACTGCCCATGCAGTTTATGCGGGAGAGGAGATCCAGAGCCAGACCATGCCAGGGCGAACCATGGGAAGCGCCGATGGACATGGTCGAGGTCATCCAGGCGGAAATCTGTGGGCGAAGGACCCCACTACGGGGATATGGACAGCTGGTGGAGCAAGTCCTTCCCGCATTCCAAACCCCATGGGTTCAGGCCCAACTGGACCGCAACCCTTGGAGGAGAGGGATGTACGAGGAGTGTACTCACACCCCCCGGCCACAGGTGGTATCCGTCTCGGTGGAGTGGTGGCTGGGGACGTCGGAGACGCCATCAGGATTGACAACCTCAGGGGAATCAAAATCCCCTACTATGATGGCAACCCTTCCAACCTGGACGACTTCATCCTGGATTGGGAGGACTTCGCCGAGGAGGTCGTCGGCGAGATGCGGGGAGCGCCGCGGGACAAGTGGGTATGTCGGACATTCCCACATCGGCTGGCGCAGGACCTGAAGGAGGAGCTGCGGGATCAGATCCGGGAAGGATTGATCCATCCGGATCGGCCCTGCCTCCAGTGGTTGGAGGATGAGGAGCGGGTGGACGCTCCGAACCAGAAGCTGGAGGACTTGTGGTCCATCCCGCTGCAGCTGAACCGCGGTGAGTTGCGGGTCCGGGAGTGGAACCGGTACCTGCGGAAGTACCGACAGAGCCTCAAGCTGGTTGAGGACTGGAACGAGTCCGGCGAGATCCGGCACCTGCTGAAGGACTTTCTGCCCGGCAACTGGAGGAGGCGAGTGGAGGACGAGGAAAAGAAGCGAGCCAAGAAGCGGGTGGCGGTGAGCATCATGGCGGCAAAGGATACCCATGCAGGTATCATGGGGTTCTTCAGGAGGAACCTGGGGGAGCCCAACCGGATGTTGGGACTGAAGAAAGCCGTGTACGTGGAGGTATTTTGAGACACCATGGGGCAAAGGTTGCTGCGCCTCAACAACGTGGAGTGGAGGCGCGGAGAGCAGCTGAGGATGCAAGTCATCTTCGCCCGCATGAGCCTGGACGAGATCGTGAAGTACATCACGGTGGAGCTGAAGCTCATCGCCAAGAACGAGGCCCACGTGCAGGATCGACAAGGTCATGGACAACGAGGCCACCGAGAAGACTGCCATCATCGGGAGATCCAGGAGGACACGGCCAACTCCGCGGAGGATGGTAGTGGAAGTGGCCAAGACCACTGGACTGGGTCCTCGGAGGATCACGAGGAGGCCCATTTCTTCACGTTTGTGGCGCACAACGTGAAGGACCATGGGCAGGATCGGTCCAGATGGAGCTGGGTGGGACCCAAGAAGGGCAAAGAGCCAGGGAGGATCGGGAACCCACCGCTCTTGTTCCGGGAGTACAGGTCTCAGCACGACGGTTGCTGGGTCTGTTATGGCAAGGGAAGCAACCATGCACACGACCACCGTCAGTGCAAGGTGTATGAGGCGGACAAGAAGGCCTACCTCGCCGCCCACCCCGAGATGAAGTCCAAGGAGCAGCGGATTGCCGATTGGAAGGCGAAGGGCGGAGACGGTGGAAAAGGCCAAGGCAAAGGCCAAGGGAAAGGCGGAGGCAGAGGCTATGGTGGTGGACCTGGCCAAGACCGACGAGTGAGGTCGATTGAGGAAGTTGCTGAGGACATGTTGAGAACGTTGGAGGAACTCAAAGCCAGGCAACGTGGTGGACAAAGTCCTGGCAGATTGCAGCCAGAAGGGGCTGCGGGAAGTCAAGTCTAGAGGAGCCCCCACGGGAGTGGGACCTCGGAGGTCTCTCCCCCGAAAATCAGTGGAATCCCAGAGAAAGCGAAGGCACATCGGGTGCCGAAGAAGGCTCCACAAGAGCCAAAACCAGGGAGTTTCGCCACTCCCAACCCCTGGAGCGCCCTGCCAAGGGAAGTTTATGTGGGCAAGGGACGTGTCAAGAAGGAAGGAGCGACCACGGAGAGCCCCGTGGACGGGCAGGACCAGCCGAAAGGCTACACCATCCGTGACCATACCCTCGAAGTCCTGATGCACCCGGATGTGCTAGAGTTGCATGCCGTGAGAGTCGTCAACACACCGCATGGCGACGAGCGGCAGTTGCACCTGAAGGTGCGTGTAGGGTGCGGACAAGAGATATTGATGGTGGATGTGTTGGTGGATACGGGTGCCCAGGTGAGCCTGGTCCGGAGAGGGTTGTTCAAGGAGGAATCCCTGCAGCCCAGCCGGAGACCGGTACGCCTGAAGGTGGCCAATGGAGAGATTATGGGTGGTGGCACCTATGAGGCCACCATCAGTATGGAATTCTGGGAGCATGAGCGCTTGAACCGCCCTGATCTGGCGAAGAGAAGCACTCTATCCGGGAACTTCTATGTGGCCGACATTACAGATTGGGATATGATCATGGGGTATGACTTCATGGTGGCAAACGCCATTGGAGCCCTTCCCCATCGTGCAACGTTGGTCCGGGAGGATGATGAATGCCTCACATGGCTGTCCACAGACTATGCATGCGGATCATCCCAATGGAATGCTGAGGAAGAGGATCGGATCGTCCAAGCGGTGCAAGCTGTGGGTGCCAAGTCCAGAGGAGACCGTGGAGTTCAGATCACGGAGTATGGAATGGCGCCGCAGGTGTATGCCAGGATGATCCAGACGCTGGGAGCCGAAGCGCCCGAGACGGACGTTTACGCTTCCCGGGATACCCCACTTTTGCGGAAGTGTAGGAGGCATTGGCATCGAGGAGACTCAGCCTGGCATAGGCATTGGGGTTTGAAGGAGTGGGGGCCCATGTATTGGCATGGCTCCCTGGACAATACCAAACGTACGGTGGAGAAGATCGTCGCGGATAGGGCAAAGGGGATCCTGGTCATAACCGGCATAGGATCCACCCCATGTCCGCTGGAGGGTCTCAAGTCGACGCTGGACTCCATCACCCTGAACGAGACGTCATTCGGGCCAGAAGAGGAGTTGTTCATCGACGCCAAGGGTGTATCAATGCCCTCCCCGGGTCAAGCGTGGGGTACCAAGGCTTTCCTGGTGGATGGGGCGCAAGCCCAGCCGACGGGTGATGAAGCATTCATCCGTAGGGTGGAGGCGGTGCCCATGAAGGTCATGTTTGAGCCCAAGGAGGGGACAGATCAGCCTATTGATGGCATTGACGTCCTGTCCCACGCCGAGATCGACCACGTCGTCAACCACATGCGGATGGGGATGCACGACCGTGTGGCAGCCAAGAAGAGGCGGGCCATGATCACATCTCCGCATTGGTGGGATGACAAGATGTTGGTCGGCTGGGAGTACGAGAAGGATGAGTTCGTGGCGAGGGTCATAGAAAGATGTCCTTGAATTATGCCCTAGGTCTTTTGATGTATTCCTGCAGGTTTTGTAGTTGAAAACCCCAAACCAAAGCAGCAAGTAGAGCAAGAACAGGATGTTGATCGAATCAATGATTGGTTTTGGAATCCAGTGTAACACCGAAGGGCTGCAGATAGACAAAGCAGGTTTATGCACATAGATTCAATCACAAATGGATAATACAAAAGGTTTTATATGAAAATTGGTCAGACTTTAGCCTCAGAGGTTGCAATAGGCACTTCATGTGCACTCCTTTGGGTGAAATGGTGCTGGTTAGGACTGAGGGGCATAGATGTCAGGACCACACAGAAAATGACTTGGCCAAGCAACTGAATTCAGAAACAGTTACAAAGTCGAACCACAATAAGTGGTAGAAACAATTGAGTATAGGGGTCTTGGGGTGGGAGACCACTTAGGCTTAACCTCCAAGGCCAACAAGCATGAAATGCCTGATTTTTTTTGGTATGTCCTCCATGAAGGAAGGTACCTCCGCTCAGTTGAGTGGTAGGGGTGAACTTCATGGGGGGGGCTAGGGTCACAACCCTAGTTACTTTGAGAAAGTGTACTTTAGGCAACAAAAGAGAGATAAAAACACTTAAGTTTGTCTCAGCATCAACAAAGGGTTTTAAGGGGGGCTTAGCCTGGATCAAGCCCTCCAAGAAGGACATGGCAGTGACTTTTTCTTACTCCCCCCTGGAGTACTAGTTAGCTAAGCTAGTAGGACCAAGTAAAAAGGCTCAAATATTCCCAAAATTACCTCAAAAAATGCATTAAACTTACCAAAAACATCCTCATTACTTCAAAGAAGCCTATCACACTGTAGGGACCCTCGAAAAACAGTGTAATGTACGGTGAATGATGTCCCTTCGAAGGGGCATTCCTCAAAAGTCGCCGGCATGCGGCGAAAACTTTTTGAAAAAGTTTGGGGGCAGTGGGAATTGAACCCAGGACTCCCTCCCTAGAGCACATGTGCTTGCCCACTAGGGTACAGTCGAACGCTCTAATGCGGACGGCTATCGCTGTATAAACAACGTTTTAGTAAACGTCCTGACCAAAGGCCAGGGCGGAGCAATACTCCTAATGGAGGACACAAACCCCCAGGAGCTGGAAAAAATAGAAAATGTAACCAGCAGGGAGTGATTCCTGCGGTTTAGCGGAAGGGGTTGCGGTTCAGCAAGTGAAATAGTTGAAAATCGACGAAACCACGCGGGAAATCGTCATTTTTACACATAACTTAAAGTCGCAGACAAGCGCAAAGGAAGCGGACGCCAAGAAAAGGGTTGCGCAAGCGTAAACGGCTTCTGGAAAAGAAGGTATGAGCCGTAGTTTTTAAAGTTTTAAAGAAAATTTCTGCACAGTTGCATCAAAATTTTCATAAACTTCAGAGTCAAGCATTCAAAATCAGCCCACACCTCAGACCAGTTCAACAACCCGTCTCTCAGGTATGTCTGTGTCACTTCACACTCACGCATTGCGTTCGTGTTGGTTGTTTCGTCAAAACGTTAGGGTTGTCAACGCTGTGCTCGTTGGGGGGTCGGGTGTTCTCCTCTCGTGCTCTGCACAGGTAAAAGCAGGAATGAAAGGTATGTGATGCGAATGGAGCGCGCAGCGCGCACGTACGGTTAAAATATGCGCTGTGCTCGCGATGCATGTGCCTAATCGAGGCATCCACACGCTGTGACGCTTTACCTGTATCCGAAATTCACCCTTGTTTTCTTCTTCACAGGTAAGACAAAAAGCGTTTGTTCGTGTGCGGCCATGGCGTTAAAGTTGAATTGCTTAAAACGCTTAGGTTTGTTTCGTGTTCGTTCCAATTCGGCATTCACACGATGCATGGTGAGTAAGGTAGGTTAGCCCAGGAGGAGCTCACCTCCTGGTAGAGTCAGTGGTTCAGCCTCCCTTCCCTGCGTGCACATGATGCATTAAAGGGTAGGCCACGCGAATTGCGCACGGTAAACCTTGTTTACGTTACTCAGAGGCTCCTCGGTACGTTCTTTAAGAAAACCCGAGGAGTTTCTTAAAGCTTGCTTGCTTGACAGGGGTAGCTGATCCGTCAGCGTGTTTGCGAACAGTGTATTATAGGTCACACTGACAAGGGTATAATACCTGGAGTGTGGCTTGGTTCCTCCGTCGCAACCACCCCTTCATCTGCCTCTTTTGTACAGGTGGGAGAGGTTAAGGGTGATTGGTGCACGCAGCAGCTGCCTTCGGCGGCTACCATTTTTCTGCCCCAGCAAAACAGGGGCGCTGATCACAAATCAAATGACTGTCCCTCAGCCAGTCCTGGCGAGGGCAGTTCGACCTCAACGACATCTGCGCTGTGCACGCAACGAGAGCACCCCTTCCCTCCAAGCCCTAGCAGGGGAAATGCGTTGTGGCGTCCCCTGTTAGGCCACAGCTGCTTAGGAGCGCTGTGTTTTCTTGTCCTCTTCACAGGAGGGCCATTAGGGCCTGCGTGAACATCGACAGCAGCACCCAGTAGCGTGTGTAGGGGTTAGGGTCAGCAGGCCTGGCAGGAGGTGAGTGCAAGTGATGAGTGCTCACCCTGCCTTCGAAGGCCGGTGCTGGCGTTAGTGAGTGTAATGTAGTGGTGTCTCCTGTCCCGCGTGCTTTTCCTCCTGGGCAGGGGAGTGCGTTAGCTTTTGGCCTGTAGCAAAAATGGGCGTTTTGTATGCCCTTAGCACACTTGGCCACCCCTCCCCTCTTAGTAGGTAGGGCTTTTGCCGTCTTACCCCAAGGATAGGCGACAGCACAGAAATTGGGCGCCATAGGAGTGGTAATAGTACCTGATTAGGACCTTCGGTCCGACGTCAGCGAAGCCCGGTCTCCGGGAGCCACGCTGGGGAGAGAAGTGAGACACATACAGACATACGTAGCACACTTAGGGGTATGGTAGGCCCTGTAAGGAAGAGTGGAACCCCATGGGTCTGGACCAGTCAGGGGTCCTAACTGTGGGCTCGCTTGTCCCCAAGGAGGGAAGACACACCTTGCCTCATAACACCTTGCTTGTCATTCCCCCCTGGTGTAGTAAGCCACCGTTCTTCGTTGGCTCACCAAGGTCATTACATTAGGGTTAGCGTTTTACAGGCAGTACCCATGCAACACATGGTCAACAAGGCAAACACCCGCTGGGTGTCTGTAATCCTGATAAGCGGCCACCTGGCTCACGCTGGAAACCATAGGCATGGGTCTGCAGGGCACAGACAGGGTCAGTGCAGTGCTCAGTAAGCAGTAGTCTGTGAAAAACCAATGGCCTTCGGCCAGGGAGTGGTTGTCACGGGGGGCTAACGGTCCTGTCCTGCGATGCAATGCGGGGCAACTGTGACAACTGCTCTTACACCCATACTCAGGCACGACTGCAGAAGAGTGCTCACTGCACCTGTCAGTAGACTGACACAGGGAAATTAGCTTCGCTTCTTACGCTGGGACATAGTCTCAGCACGGGTTAGGAGCTGACCTTCGTTGTTCTCAACGAGGTAAGTGCGGAAGATGGGGTTGATACTCCCATCTGGTTGTATGAAGGCTGACATAGGTTCCCAGGTCGCCTCGGACAACCCATAGCCATCCCACAGGGTAAGGAGTTTCCAGCCCTGTTTATACTCGTGGCGAGCAATACCTGCAACCACGTAGTAACCATCGACAGCCATCTCATCGGCTGTCATCTCTTCGAGTTCGTCTGCCTCCTCTGGACTGGCGGCGTTCTCTAGGTCTATACGCTCAATCTCACTGTCGCTGAGGCGCCACTCATCCCAAGACAAGTCGTCAGGGGAGTGATAGTGCCTCAACTGCTTAGGTGCACACAGCAGTTCACTACCTAGACGTGGACTGCACCTGACATGGATCCTGGATCCATCTATCAGGATGATACGATAGGGTCCAAAGTAAGGGTCCTGTAGGCAGTTACGTGGCCAGGAGGGTAGGCGTGAACGGTGTACCAAAACAAGGTCACCAACCTTGAAGCTGGCAGGTCGCCGTAGGCGGTTCCGTCGGCTCTGTTCACGGTCACGAATGTGCCTCAGGTTAGTACCAGCCTGGTCAGCCAGGGACTGTTTGTGTTCCAGCCAATCTCCCACAGGGCTCTTGAAGTCCTCAGGGAAGGGGGTTTTGAAGAACCAAGCAGGTCGTCCTCCATGGAACAGTTCGTGGGGGGTGAAACCAGTAGAAGAGCTCCGCTGTGAGTTCATGGACAGAACTGCCCAGGGCACTAGGCGTACCCAGTCCTTGGTGCGCTCCTGTTTCATCAGGATTCTTAAGTTTTGCTCCACCACACGGTTCTGTCTCTCACAGAGAGGGTTAGACGTGTGAGTATAGGGTACACCTGTGGTTACCTCCACGTTGAGGGCATTTAGCACTCGTTTGTACCACCCAGTGTCACTGCGGATGCGTACATCTTCATCAGAGTGCACCTGCTTAGGTGCTCCATAGGGTTCGAACCAGTGTTCGACCAACATTTTCACAGTCTGCTCACCTGTGATTTTCTTATTGCAAGGGAACACACAGGTGAAGCGAGAGAGGCCACAGGTGACCACGAGGCAACTATCATAGCCGCCAAAGCGTGGTAGGCCGTGGATGTAGTCCACGTAGAGAAGAGAGTTAGCACAATAGGGTATGGGTAAGCTGGAGATCAGGCCCCTATCCCTACTGTCGCTCTGCTTGCTGGCATGACAGCCACAAGCATCCACAATGGTCTGCATACGCGACCTCAGTTCAGTCAGGGTTAGACTAGAGTAGAAACACTCACGGAAGAAGTCCACTGAGCGATTAGCGCCAGTGTGACCAGAACTGAGATGGCACCACTGTAGGCACCCATCCAGTCGTGCCTCAGGCACAACAATTCGGTCCTCGTAGAAGAGGTACTGATTGATTTTATACCACTGGTGCCCGTCAATGACACGGGGTTCGAGACCAGTGCTGAGGGTTTGGAGAATTTCTTCATACTCTGACTGATAGTAGGTTAGACTCCAACCCTCCAGGATTCCAGCAGTGCGCATGGACAGGTCAAGCTGGACATCCATACGCTGGAAAGCCTCTTTGGCGAGCGCCTCAGAGCTCTCACCAATAATTGCATCGAAGTTGTTGCGCGATATATAGTCCGACAGTTCATTCTTAATCCCGGGGATATGATGCACTGTCAGCCTGAACTGGCTCAGGTAAGTCCAACACCGTTTTAGCTTCGCTCTTTCTGGTGGTGGGCCCTTCTGAAAAGACTTCACAGGCTCCTGGTCACACAGCCAGACAATAGGGTTAGACCCCAGGAGTCAGGATTGTGACGATAGCACCAACATACCGGCCAGGAGTTCCTGGTCATAGGTGCTGTAGTTGGAACGCGCTTGGTTCCATTTCCAATTCCAGTGTCCCAGTGGCACCAGTCGCCACTCACTGGTAGGATAGTCATGTTTCAACGAACCATCACGGTTCAGTCCAGTAGTACGATAATGGCAGTGGGTTAGTTCAGCGGGGTTAAGCTCCTGCCATTGATAGATCGTACCTCCCCCCCCTACATCACTGGCATCAGTGATCAGGACTATCTCGCCCTCAGGGCGGGGCACTCCCAGGCAGTTGGAGGAGGCAATCTTCTTCTTCAACTCCTGGAAACACTCTTCCTCTCTGGAGGTCCACCTCCAGGGAGTAGTTTTCTTGATTAGGTCAGTGAGGGGTGCAGAGGAGTAAGTAAAATTGTGGATGTGACGCCGATAGAAATTACAGGCGCCCACAAAACTCCTCACATCGTGTAGACCCTTCTTAGGGTCATCGCGAATCTGCATGTCCTGTAGGGGCTGCATCTTAGACGCGGCTGGTTTCCACCAGCCATACCCCACGTCGAAACCCAAATACTCCATCTCCTCTTTCATAAACTCACATTTTTCGAGTTTGATTCGGAGATGGTTTTCTTGACAGACAGTGAAGAATTCACTGAGGAGAAGGACATGGTCCTCTTTGGTATTAGTCCCCAAACTCACGTCGTCGATGTGAGCCTCCATTTCTGCACCCCCAGAAATCAACTCTTGTACTAGAGGCCTGCGCCTCAGTATGTACAAAATTTTGTTCATAAGCTCCTGGAAGAGCGCTGGGGCGTTAGCCACCCCGAAAGGCAAAACCTTCCACTTGAAGACACGACCCTTAGGGGTTATAAAGGCAAGCAGCTCCTGAGCTGCGGCGGTTAGGTCCACCTGCCAGAAACCAGAGCGTTTGTCCATTTTGGTCTTATACCTGCATTTGGCAATACGCTCCAGGGTGTTTTCCATGTTAGGAATACTCCCTGAGTGGTTCTGGGTTTTCTTGTTGACCTCACCATAGTCTACAACAAGACGTAGAGCAGTCGACCCTGGTTTAGCAACAAGGAAACAGGGGCTGCAGTGATGGGGATAGTCCCCATGTTTATACTCTTCAACGAGGCCAGCATCAATGCATTCTTGGATCTGGCGCTCGATTTCTTCAACCTGTTCCTGTGGAGCGGGATAGGGACGACGCCTCACTCGCGTCTTTTCAAATTCTGGTTTCAATTTCAGGTCCATCTGGACCAGTTTTTTACAAGATAGGGGAGGCGGCAAGGCGCCGAACACCTCCTCATAGGTTATAAGCAGTTTCTTCAGGCGGGGGTCAAGGTTAAGACTATCGACTTTCTGAAGGAAATCCTCCTCAGCATGGAGGTTGCTTTTTCCATGTTCTTTCTTTTTATGCCGATCAGCAGCTTCGGCAGGTACAGTACCATCGTCCCACTCAGGGGGACATTGCTGCCCATAGTGTAGAGAATACACTAGAGGTATCTCAGGATCAGGCAGCGTATAGGACTCATCGTCCTCCTCAGACCAGATCGAGTATTTCCAGGTCTGTCTGAGGTATTGCAGCCGCTCTTGGCGCTCAATACCTTCGGCCTTCAGGTACAACAGCCGTCGGAGTTCTTGAGTGTCATGCTCAGACAATGGCATGTTATTAGCACCAGGCCGTGCCAGAGCATCAGTACTCCGGGCCACGGGTTCACCTGTGTGCACAGGCTGCATGTGTAGCACTGGTTTCCCAACAGAGGAAGCGGGTTCAGAGGTTGACTCTAGATCTACCTCCTCTAGCAACAGCTGGGCCAGGAAAGCACTATGTTTTAGGTCGACACAGCTGGGATCAACAGAGGGAATAGTGCTGGCGATCTCAGACAGTTGGTCGTCAGCATCCTCTTTTACAGCTGCAGGTTCCAGATAGTCATCAGGAGACTCACACCCTGTAAGTGTGGCAGATAGGTGCTCAGGAGATTGATTTTTGAGATCATAAAGGGTCAGGCCACGATTTTCGGCCATGACCTCTTTTAGTAGCACCTGGTCCAGGTCACACAGGGGTACAAGATTGAGAGATCCATCGATGATGGACAGGAAACTGGCCCACTCAGGGGCCTGCATAGCTGTGTCTGAGTCCTCAGGCACATAGATGGGGCCGTCAGGGAGTTGCACTCTTCCCACGGTCATTCGGTCAAGCATACGGCGCCAGTAAGCATGTTCACCAGAGCAACCCCAGTCAGGGGTGCACATAACAACCCTTCCTCCCTCATAAGCGATCTTGGTTAGAACCTTCGCGAGCAGGGAGAAGGGAGGGTTAGCATACGCTAGGCCCATTGCTTTCCAGAAGAAACGGAAAGCATTGTTCATTTGTTTCGAGCAGTACAACTGCATGATGTGCTGTTGTTGGCTCGCAAACAATTCCACCTGGATCTCATCCAGGTTTACCTGAAGGGCCGCCAGTCCATTTTCGAGAACATGACGGGCCAGTTGGTAGTTTTCAGTACGATAGTTCGTCTTGGCTGCGTAGCGCAGCCCAGACTCTTTTCGTCCTGACAGCTCCAAAGGAACGGAGAATAGCCCACTGCCAAAGTCGCAGTGCAAAGAGTAAGGACGCTGTAGGGACAGCATTTTAACCTGGGTGTTTCTTCTTAGAAAGTCAGTGCCAATGACGATGTCAAAGGCGTCAGTGTCCAACACTCTGCAGTGTTGGGTCACAGTTTCGTCCCCCAGACATATGGTCACATCGACCCCCCCGAAGGAATGGATGGTACGCACATCCCCTACTCTTATGGCCACGGTCTTAGTTTTCCTGAAATTTTTAAGCAGGCGCCGGGCCACTATGGAAAGTGTTGCACCGGTATCAAGCACCGCTCGAAAAACCTGATCCCCGATTTTCACGAGGATCCAGAAAACCAAGTCCTCCTCTTCGGAGCCGCCCCCCTATTCCTCATCAGGGAATTTCACATCCACTCCTGCAGCCATGAGGGACTTGGCCATCCAGGCCAAGCGCCTCTTCTTAGAATTATTCCCCTCAGGGGTAGCGTTATCCCCTTGGGGGCGCTTCTGGGGGACACCTGCGGCAGGAGCGGGTGTGGCAGCAGGAGTAGGTGTAGCAACGGGCGCTGATGAGCGCCTCTGGGGGTTAGGGGGTCCAGTTTTGCCACCCCCCTTGCCACCTCCTTTACCTTTATCCCCATTCGGGGGATTTCTGGCGGGCGTCCTCTGGCGCTCCGCCTCCTGACGCTTGAGTTTGTCACTCTCGCGTTTCTTGATGTGGCATTCGTCCTCATAGTGACGACGTTTGCCACAGTAACCACAGGTGATGGTACACCTGAAGTGGTCCTGATGGGTCACAGTTTTCCCATCTTTAGTATGCTGCTGACGTTTCATCTGCAGCATACAGCCACTGCGGAGATCGCAGTCAGAGGCGTGACAAGGTCCCCCCTTGTCATTGACAGGTCGGCAGTAAAACAGGGGGGGTGTGCCTGCATCAGTTGGAACCTCGTTCATGGCACGTAGGTTGCCCCTCCCTTTACCACCTCCCTGGTTAGTGTTAGTGGGATTTTTATGCCCCTTCCCTTCGCCACGTTCGGGGGTAGGGGTACCACCTCGTCCCAAATGCTTCTTGAGGAACTTCTCCATGTGGGAGTCGTTCTCTCTCTCAAGAGCGAGCTCAATCAAGAGATCCACCAGTCTATCGTACGAGTGGGTCCTGCTCTTCCTCTCAGAGGTGGAGCGGCAATCATCACACGTACGCTGGGGGATCTTACTCATGAGCCACAGGTGGGGCTCAGTGGCTCCGTAGGAGCCCACATTCATCCTCGAAAATAAGTACTCCAAGTCGCACACATACTCAGAAATTCGCGCAGCGGATGGAAACTCCGGGAGCATAGGTAGCTCCTCGATCTGTGTGCGTACGCTGAGGTCAGTCTCGTAGACTGGAAATGTTTTCTCTAACCTCAGGAGTACCTCTGCCCAGGTAGAACAGGTTTTCACAATCTGTTTGACCTGTTTTTGCAAAAATTTCTTTTTGCATGAGCGTTTTAGCAGTGAACATTTGGTGGCCACATCCACATGGGATTGGCCAGTCAACAAAAGGAACTCTGCAAATTCTTCTGCCCATTCAGGCAGATTTTTGGGGTCGAACTCCGGCAGTTCCAGCTGGATGTTCGCCTGGGCAATTGGTCTGCCCGTCTTCCCACCCCCCGGAGTTAGGCCTGGTGGCGACACGCCGGCAAGAGGGGCCAGGGCTGACAGCCCTCTTCTCTCACTCTCTGTGACAGGCACGTCCTGTAGATCCGCCATAGGCACAGTCCTGGCACGGGGGTGAAAGGGACTTGGGCAGGTGACCTTAGGCAACAGCCTTGAGACCCTCGATCTCTTGAGATCTTCGGCCAGGGTACTCAGCCCTGGAGAGAGAGAGAGCAACTCAGGCTTGGGTAAGGGTTCTGCAATACCCAGTTTCGCCCTAATGGCCTCCGATAAGGCCGTCACATCTGGATCTTCTGATCCAGACAAGAATTTGGGCAGCAACTCGGCCGTTTGATCCAGGGCACCGTAGGTTGGCCTTGGATGTTGTTGTCCTTCTACTCGTGTAGGGCCCACTTCGGGAGCCCTTGGGGTTGGATACTCAGGTCCTAGTCGTCTTGGCAGGGATGCAGTGGACGGAGGACCAGAGTGTGCGTAGGACCCTAGATCTGTACGTGGTCTGGATCCATGTACAGCCAACGGCTCCTCTCCATCTTCCCCACGGATGGATTTATAGTACTCCTCATGCATGATGTACTCATCCATCTTCATCTTCAGCTTCTCATATTCCTCAGGTCCTTCAATGGCAGTTGAGGATGAAGCTGGGCAATTGGATCTTGATACTGAAGCAGCCACACGTCTGTGGAGGTGACTGAAGCTGTCTCCACCGTGTGCTGCTAAGGCCTCGGTGGTAAGGCCTTTATTCTCTTCTGCCCTTCTGCGTTCTGGATCTCCTTGGGACCCAGATGCGCCACTGAGATGATGTGGTGCTCGGTGTGGTGGTTCACTCATTGGGTGGACCACGCTGCCCATTTGTACTTGGACAGTTCGGATAGGCCAGGTCCTGACGCTTGGCGTGGACATGATGGACTTGTTATTGAGCTTTTGTTCTGCACTTCTTCTCAGGGTCGATTCAAAAGGTCACAAGGGACTGTCTCTGCTACCGGAAAGATGTCCTTGAATTCTGCCCTAGGTCTTTTGATGTATTCCTGCAGGTTTTGTAGTTGAAAACCCCAAACCAAAGCAGCAAGTAGAGCAAGGACTGAATGTGGATCGAATCAATGATTGGTTTTGGAATCCAGTGTAACACAGATGGGCTGCAGATAGACAAAGCAGGTTTATGCACATAGATTCAATCACAAATGGATAATACAAAAGGTTTTATATGAAAATGGGTCAGACTCTAGCCTCAGAGGTTGCAATAGGCACTTCATGTGCACTCTTTTGGGTGAAATGGTGCTGGTTAGGACTGAGGGGCATAGATGTCAGGACCACACAGAAAATGACTTGGCCAAGCAACTAGATTCAGAAACAGTTACAAAGTAGGACCACAATAAGTGGTAGAAACAATTGAGTATAGGGGTCTTGGGGTGGGAGACCACTTAGGCTTAACCTCCAAGGCCAACAAGCATGAAATGCCTGATTTATTTTGGTATGTCCTCCATGAAGGAAGGTACCTCCGCTCAGTTGAGTGGTAGGGGTGAACTTCATGGGGGGGGCTAGGGTCACAACCCTAGTTACTTTGAGAAAGTGTACTTTGGGCAAAAAAAGAGAGATAAAAACACTTAAGTTTGTCTCAGCATCAACAAAGGGTTTTAAGGGGGGCTTAGCCTGGATCAAGCCCTCCAAGAAAGACATGGCAGTGACTTTTTCTTACTGTCATGGATCGCATCGCGGACCAATACGATGGTCCGGTTGGGTCGGACCCGCCGACGTGGGATTTTCCAAGAATCGGGGCCGATAGCGACAGTAACCAGCCCGACGCCGCAAATTTCCGAAGAGTATCGGTGGGAAGTGCACCCCACGACGATGAAGACGGCATGTCGGACGAGGGGAAGTTGAATTCGGACCCAGAAGAGGCCTATACCGCAGTGCGGTCGGTTGTATCGATACCGAAGCAAGCAGCTGAAGGGGCCCAGGAGAACCCGAAGGTCGCCCAGCTGAAGGAGAGGTTGATCAATGCCTATCCGCGGCTATTCAGTGCCGTCGCCCACAAGAACCCTCCAGATCGTGGGAGGTTTGGCACAGCGAGGATCAAGCTGAAGCCGAACCCCAAGATCTATCGTCATCGGGAGTACCAGCTTCAGGGCGATCGGGCCGAGGCCATGAAGAAGCTGTTGGCCGAGTTCATTGAGCGGGGATGGATCGAACCCTCCGACAGTGAGTGGGCCAGCCCAGCCTTCATCGTGCCCAAGAAGGGAAGGGCGAGTGGAGGTTGGTGGTTGATTGCAGAGGTTTGAACGAGCAGACCGAGCACGACTCGTACTCGCTTCCCCTGATCGACTCCATCCTCCAAAAACAACAGAAAAAGCGGATTTTCACGGTGTTAGACCTGAAACACGGCTATCACCAGCTGCCGCTACAGCCGGACTTCAGGCCCTGCACAGCGATGTCGACGCCGCTGGGGCCCATGCAGTGGAAAGCGGTGCCTATGGGCGCCAAGAATGGCAACGCCGCTTTCCAGTGCATGATGGAGGACCTACTCGGTCCCGTCCGGGACTGTGCCGATCCCTTTGTGGATGACATCATCATCGGATCCAGCACGGAGGACATGACTGAGGATGAGCTCATCGAAGCGCATGAGAAGGATCTGCGCCGAGTACTCAGCGAGCTGGACAAGCACAACATGGTGTGCAAGCCCACCAAAGCCTCACTCTTCGTGAAGGAAGTGGAGTTCGCGGGTCACGTGGTTGGTCACGGGCAACGCCGTCCCATGCCTGGGAAGCTGGCGTCTCTGCACCACTGGGAGAAGCCCCAGACCATCAGCGAACTCCGGTCCTTCATGGTTTTCTGCAATTACTATTCGGGCTATGTCTGAATGTATGCAGAACTCTCGGGGCCGCTGCACAAGATGCTGCAGGTGGGGAAGTTCGATGGCCGGAAGGGGAGCAAGAAGAAGCTTGCCTGGACCCCTGAGGCCGAAGATGCGTTCAGCCGCCTGAAAGAGCGACTCCTGGGTCAGCTGGGGCTATTCCTGGTGGACCCGGACAGGGGATTCGTGCTACCGACGGACGCCTCGGACTATGCTGTAGGGGCAGTCCTCGAGCAGATCCGGGACGACGGGTCGCACGTACCAATGGCGTTTTGGAGTCGGATTCTGGACGAGGGCCAACGCCGCACCTGGACCGCGAGGGAGAAGAAGACGTACGCCATTGTTTGTGCACTCAGGAAGTGGTCTGGCCACATCGGATTGCAACCGGTGGTGGTTTGTACGGACCATCAGTCCTTGCAGAGCTGGCACAAGGAGCACGTCGACACCTCCTCGGGACCAGCGGCAAGGAGGGCCCGATGGCATGAGACGTTCGCCAAGTTCGACCTCAGCGTCGTGTACGTTTCGGGGAAGGACAACACTGTGGCGGATTGCCTCAGTCGGTGGGCCTACCCCGCGGGCAAGGCTTGGATGAACATATCCAGCCATTGGGACGCCAAAAAGACCGAGGAGGCCAAGCGCATCATCGAGATGGAGAAGGCCATGGAGCAAGAGGGGGTCAAGTGCTTTGTGGTGATGGCAAACCGTACGGACCTGGCCAAGTTCCGGGGCGCCCGCGTCCAAGCTATTCGAGAGGAACCTCTCGAGCAATGGATGCCGGCCCCTGTAGAGCTAGTCAGGTCGGTGCTCACAGAGGACTGGTCGGATGACTATGCGGCATCCGACCACTGGAGCAAGTACTGGAATGCCGTGAGCGCCCCGTCGGACGACGAGTGGCCTGAGGGCTTGACCGAGGATGGAACAATCTGTTCCTCAAGGACAAGCTACTGGTCCCTGACAACCGAGTGGAGGAGCTAATTGACCACTGGCACAACGCCCAGCTCATGCATCCTGGTCGGGACAAGATGCAGCAGGACATGGAGTGGCGCTTCAAGTTCCCACCGGGGTACTCCGCCATCCTGGACAAGTACTGCAGCGACTGCGCCCTGTGTCGGGCCACGAAGAGCCCCAACCACTCCACAGCGGGCAACCCGGTGTACACGGCTATACCGGAGGCCCCTATGCGGTCCGTGTCCATGGATGTGTTCGCCATGCCGGAGGTCACCGTGGAAGGAGAGACCTATGACTGTGTCATCCTGGCGGTGGACAGGCATAGCGGATATATCGTGGCAGTCCCGGGCAAGAAGTCGAAGAAGAAGGACAAGAAGGACAAGCATGGAGTGGGGCTGCAGGCCAACACCGTCGCCAACGCCATGATCAGGCATTGGCTGACGATTTTTGATGTCCCAGCTGTCATCTGCAGCGATCGGGGCAGTCAATTTGTGGAGACGCGGTTCAAGTCGATGTGCAAGCACATGGGCATTCGGCACGCCAAGACCGTGGCGTACCACAGCCGGTCGAATGGCCGGGCTGAGGTGGCCGGGCGGCAGATGTTCGAGAAGTTCCGCCAGCTGCACATCGACGAACCGGGCCGGAATTGGTATAATTCGCCGTGGAGGGTACTCCAAGCGTATCACGACCTTCCGGGGCCCACTGGACTGTCGCCCCATCGCATTCTGTTCCTACGGGATCGAGTGTCACGCACTCTCCCGTGGTTGAACCATGGCAAAGTGACCCGGGATGCGAACGCTATGATGGCTGAGGCGGACGACACGGCGGCCAAGGTGTGCAAGGCACTTCAGGACGAGCATGACAAGAGGGCCAAGTACTTCAAGCAGGGAAAAGTCCAGAAATATGCTCTCCTGAAGCGGTACCCAGAACCCCATGGCTAGGGTAGGGCATACAACCGGTCTCCGGTCCACTAACCCCATGTACGGAAGGGAAGACGCCCGTTGACGCCCGGTGCGAGTCCGGCGGGAGCGTGTTCCGTGCCGTAAAGCCCCGCATCGGCAAACGATGCGCCGCCAGCGGAGATTTATATATCAGAATATCAGGAATCAACAGCGTTTTATTTTCATATTGTTTCCGTCAATTTTTACCCTTCTGTTCTGATATTCACTGTTTTGACAGCTGGCGCTTAGTTCGCGACTTTAGCTTAACCGCCAGTTTAACTGTTATATACAGATATTTTAGCGCAATCCGTGACGAAGACTCCAAAGTCTTCAGGAATTGCATTGATGCATCCGCAATTTTCAAATTGTACACTCGCAACCTTAATCCGAATTTTTCAGGATGTCGAAATCGGATTTTCGACTTCGACATCCCCGCACTTGATTTGACCTCTTTCGAGTGGACCTACGTGCTTCCCTATGCACGAATCAACTTTCCTTTTGTCTTGCCCTCCATTTGTCTTAGAGATATGGGCAAAACAAAGTTGATTCATGAGGCCACTTGTGAGGGTCATATCTCGTGCCGCTTGCGAGGAATGACAATAAGGAAACGTGGGATGTATTCACAATACTCCTGACGTAATTTAGAAAGCCTTATACGCCTTGCGTCTCCACACGTGCGCGCCAGCGTAATGGTTCATGGTCAAGAGGGTAGAGTTTGCGTTATAACTCTTTGACCATGATTTTCCGTGGGTTAAGATAACTTTCGAGTGTAGCGCGCGAGTGTTGGTGTTGCATAGGAACTTTCCTTGAGTTCCTATGAACGATTGACACAAAGTTATGCCCTAGGAGGGGCATGACATATCGTGGGGGTAGCTACCTTTTTGGGCAATATGTGGTATGTGCCATGTGTTGTATTGCGTGCCCATTTGGCGGGTTTGGCTAAGAGCGATACACCCACCAATGGACCTCATATTGCACGAGGCCCTTCCTTATACTCCCCACGATCAATTGCAAGCCTAACCTTCGTGGAGGGAAGCTTGTGTGGCGATCCCAAAGCGATGCGTTGGGAGCAAGGTGTGTGTTTTGCAATTTTCCATTTATTCATGTGCCCACTTGGTGAGTAGCGCTCGTGACCTTTCAAAGCGCCCCAATTGGGGCACATATGTGGAATCGGAGGTCATTGGTGTCAAGTCATTGTGTTTAGAAGGATTGGTCGATAACTCAATCCAAGCCGAAGATATTACAATATATTTGTGCGCCTTTCAAGGCACTTTTGGGTGTTTTTTCGCCAATATTGCTGTTTTCTGCCCGTCATGATGTCAAGTGGCGACCGTGTATCTCAATGTTGGGCCCAATTGACATCATGACCCAAGTATGTTATGGGGGTACATACTTCGGTGCCCAACATATCTTGAACCCGGCGAATAACTCCGCTTGGGCTTGGCGTACCGTGGCCGCCATGTTGGCGATTTGGGACCATCCCAAATTATGGGCTCACTTGGCGACCCTGCCATTCCCGAAACCGGAGGAGTTGGGCGACGCCCAAAAGATATGTTGGACACATATGACTTGATACCAATCCTATGGCACACTCTGGTCCAAGTCAGGCATGTGCCTCATTTGCCCCAACCATGAGTGTGCGCATTTTCGGCCATTTTGAGCAATTCTCCACATTTTCTGCCCGCCGTGCACTATGTGTTCAGCCCACCCGTGCACGCCGGACACATGGACCAATGGACCATATATGACATGGGTGTTATGCATATTGGTCCCAATGGTTCACACACCACGTGGGCGAAGCGGAGCAACCTTCGTTAAGGTGCTAGCCCAAAGTGAGTGTGGGCAATTTTGCCATTTTGGCAATTGTGGACCCAATTGGGATTGTCACCACGCCAAGTGGCATGAAGTTCTTTGAGGGCCAAGGGCATGGGAGTCTTTGTTGAACTCCCGGTAGATCTTGTATGGAATGGCAGATCAGATCTCCAAGCCGGCATGGAGATATACTATTAGGAGCACCCCCGAATTTTGGCTCATTTCGAGAAGCCAAATTGACCCCCTTTTGGGACCCCAATTTAACCCCCCCGTGTGGTCAATTGGCGGCCCCATATCTCTATGCCCACAAGGAGCCCGGACCTAATTTTAAGTTGTACACTCAGATAAAGGTCTTAGGTCCTGCCTCCATTCCTGTGAGCCATTGGCCTTACCCTGGCCGGGCGAGCCACGCGTGGGAATGATGCCAATTGTGGTGATTTTGGCATCATGACCCCACTTGACGAATCTGTGGTGCCCTGATGCCGGGACCTCAGAGGGAACCAGGTTGGGTGAGGGCTCCAGAGAGTTGGTATTCGAAAGGTATAGGGTCAGGTGCCTCGTCCCTACCTCTGGCAGGTCCGGACGAGGGGTCAATTCTGGAGATTTTTGAGCTAATATCAGTTTGGGCTGAAACAGCCCATTTTCAGCTACCAACTCCTAGGGGATAATGGCGGAGCCATATCTCTGGCTCAGACAGGAGTTGGGACCTGCTGTTAAGGGAGCATAGGGAGCTACTGTCGGTTGGCTTTGGCTGGGCGGGACACCCCCCCTATTGGCAGGGTTTCAGGGTCCGGACTGAGCAGGGCATGGGTTGTGTTTGAGCCCCCGCCCTCATCAGCCACTGAGAGGGTCGGACCTGGGATTGGGATACGAGTTGGGACTGAGTGTCTATTGTCCTGTGATGCCCTTACCTCAGTCCAGTCTTAACCCCATGTGTACATATCCTGATGTGTTGCTGTACATACTTTTGTACCCTTGTTTCAGAGTGGCAAGGATCCTGAAACGCTTTGTCTCATGACACGAGCGTAATTGATGCCCCTGTGAGCGCAGTGCTTTGCCTGCCTGCTTGCTTGTGCGTGTCACCGCAGCGTCCCGTGGCCAGGCCCCCCACGGGAACGCGTCAAAAGCGTTTCACCGCCGCGGGGTTACCCATCCCTCGCGTGCCACTCGGGGCCACCAACCCCGAGCAGCGCGGCGCAGCAGCTCGCAGCTCGCAGCTCGCAGCGCAGCGCAGCGGCTCGCAGCGCCGCCCAGCGACAGCGCCGAGTCCGTGAAGGAAGTGCAGGGAGCAGAACTCCGTCATCAATGAGTTCCCTCGGCCGACCAGCAAGGCCGCACACTGAGTTACAGCAACCACTTCCACAACCACCGGCCGACCAGCACCGGCCGCACTCCCAGTCCAGTGCTGCATCACCCACCTCAACAACCACCCCAGGACCACTCAATCGAGAGCAACGATGGTGAATGGGGTTGAGGCGGGCAAGACGTGGCCGCAGCCCCACCCCCATGCGGCGCGCCTACTGCGTGGGTTGCTGTGGGGGCAGCAGTACCGCCACAGCAATCCCCAGTGCGAAGGCGGCATGCCCGGGAGCTTTGAGCACCGCGAGGACATGGGCGAGGACCGCCTGCGGGCAGTGGAGGAGTGGCTGCGGGCGGAAGGGTATGAGTACCGCTTCCGCCGCAAGCGCTGGAGGACCTGGACCCGCCCGGACAGGCCCGGCGAAGGGCTGCGTCCCGACGGGATTGAGGAGGACGAGAAGCCCAACGAGTACCCGTCGGGCGCCTTGATCAACGTCTCCATGTGGGACATGATCGAGAAGGAGTTCCTGGAGCTGGGGAACGAGCGCCGGCTGCAGGGCAGCAGCAGCAGCGGCGCGTCTCCTGTGAAGGAGAAGCGTTCCGCCGGGGACAGGAGGCGGGACAGGAAGTGGCGGGAGTACCAGAAGTCCCTGGCCGCCGAAGCCGCCCAAGGCACCACGGGCAGAACCCCAGCCCACAGCCCCGGACGGGCCAATGGCGGTCACCACCCCGGCCACACCACCCTTGGTGAGTTCCTGGAAGTCGCCAAGCAGACCAAGGCCAAGCCCCGTACGCTGCTCCTGAGGAAGTCAGGCCCCAGCAGCGACGTGGAGTCGGCCCACCGTGGGAGGATGCCGCCCGACCAGGCCAGCTCCAGCGGCAGCGTCGCTCCCCACCAAAGGGATGTGGCGCGCGCCTGCGAGCGCACCTGTGGGGTGCCCTGCAACCTTCGGGTTGCCCGGCAACGGGCCACGCAGCAGAACGCTGCCGTGGAGGGCGCCGTCGGCATCGCCCATGAGGAGGCCACCGAGTGGGGCAGAGGCATGGACCACCACGCCTCGACCGTGGCAGCCATCGCGGCCGGTCTCACGGCTGCGGCCGCCCATGAGGCAGTGGCTGCCCGGATCAGGGGTGAGGTGGCGGCAACCGACGAGGAAGCCCGCCTGACCCACGAGGCCATTGCCTGCAAGGAGGCCGAGGTGAAGGCACTGGAAGAGGCGCTTGCCCAAGAGAGGGCAAAGAAAGAGGCGGAGGAAAGGGCCCATGCCGAGGCAACGGCTAAGGTCCAGGCGGACGCCGCCAAGAAGGACGCCATCGAGGTCGCGCGACGGAAGGTCGCTGAGGAGAGGGCCAAGACAGAGGCGGAGCTGGCGGCGTTGGAAGCGGAGAAGGCTCGACTGCAGCAGGCCCGGGAAGCCGAAGCGGCTCGTGCTCGGGAGGAAGCCGAAGGGCGAGCTGCCGCAGCCACTGCCGCCGCAATGGAGGAGGCAGAGGCCAAACTCCGCCGCGAGACTCCCCCGGGAGGATCACGAGTGGAGACCCTTCGAAAGCTTTTCGAAGGGGACGCCTCCTCCAAGATGACGCTTGACGAGGCCGACACGGGCAGCAGTGGGAGCAGTGGCCCCACTGCCAACCGACGGAGGAAGGGTAAGGGGAAGACCCCCGAGAGGCCACGGAGGCCAGCGGGCGGACACCCCCACGACAGCAACCCCTTCTTCACCGCCAGCGACGGGGATGAACGAGGCCGCCGACATCGCCGAGTGGTGGCTTGGACGGGCGGAGGAGGCGGAGACGTCCCCATGGAACCGGAAGGTGAGGATGAGTATCCCCCTCCTCCCTATCGGAGCTCAGAGTCTTCCGAGACCGAGACGCCCAAGTGGGGCGACATGGACGAGGATGACGACATGGACTTCGACATCACGAAGAAGCGCCCATCCTCGGACCCACCGAGGCGACCCGGCAGAGACCCACCGGGACCCCCTTGGCGGAGGACCATCAGGACCCCCTGGAGGACGCCCACCAAGTGGACCCCCTGGAGGCGGACCACCGGGCGGGGGAGGACCCCCTGGACCGGACAGACCCGGCGGAGGCCCTCCTGGAGGACCCCCTGGGGACCCCGACGACCCACCAGGGAACGGCGACCCGGATACCACCTGGCTGCGGATTGTCTACCTCCGCAGGAGGGTCCAGTTCCTCGAGCGCGAGGTAGACACGGGCAAGGGCGAGATGACTCGCATCGCCAGGGTCGCCGCTCGCGCGCAGAGAGAGCTGGACATCGCCAAGATCGAGATGGTCAAGAGCGCCAGTGTCGCCACCGCCACCCAGAGGCTGCTGGACATCGCCAGGGGGAGCGTCGGCAGCGACCACCCACCCCTGGAGTCTGGCTCGTCGGACGAGGGCTCGGGACCCGGACCAGGTCCAGGCAGACCCCACGCCCCCGGCGGAGCCCCCAGGAGTCGCCCCAGCGCCAGTGCCCCCTCTCTCACCGCCCCCTCTCACCACAGCGCGGGCCGCCGCAACGAGCGCGTGCCGCCCGGCAGTGGCAGTGAGGACTGGCGTGATGAGTGGCTCAGGGCGGACTACCACAACCGCCGTGCTCCACCGCGGACACCGGTACGCCCCCGACGCCCCGCACCAGACCCGGAGCCAATCCCCATGGTTGGCGGACGTTATGGTGGACTCAGGGATGGGGTCCCCGGAGGAGACGTGGAATGGGATGTCGGTGGAGGTGAGGACCTGGACCTGGACCTGGAGGAGTTCGACATCAGCCCGCCGCGTGGTGTACGACGGGGGGCCGCTGAACGCAGCCGCCGGCGCCGTGATGAGGAGGCAGACATGGAAGGAGTACGGCGTGAACATCTAGGTTCAGCGTACATGGAGGAACCACGGCGTAGCCACATGGATTCCATGGAGGAGATGGATGTGGCAGCCGTGGGAGTCCGTGGGCGAGGCTGATGGGAACCTCGGTCGACCTCGCGGCCGGCTTTCATGGTCTCTAAGGCCGCGGATGCCGCCGTGTGGGAAGACTTGAAGGACATCAAGCCCCCCATGTACGACGGCAACCCCCTCAACCTCAACCGCTTCTTGGATAAGCTGGACGATTGGGGGGTGACCGTCACTGAGGACATGGATCCCGCAGATGCGGAGAAATATGTCTTCAGACGGTTCAGGTACCGCCTGCCGGAAGTGCTCCAAGAGCTATACTTCGTGGCGACCAAGGAGGGGAAAATCAAGACCCTCAAGGAAGCCAAGAAGTGGCTCAACGAGCAGGAGCGGGTGGACGCTCCGCAGGTGGCTGCCAAGCGATGGAAGTCCATCCAGCTTCAGCATGATGGACGGGAGATCCGCTTACGGGACTGGCGTGACTTCCGAGGGCAATACACCCTCTTCCGCCGCAATGTGGAGGACTGGAACGAGGGTGACGAGCAGGCTCGCCTGCTCTCCTTGCTGCTGGAAGCATGGATCAAGAGGGTCACCAAGGAGGAAGCGAAGAGGGCCAAGTCCAACCACACGGTCAAGATGATGCTCCCCAAAGAGTATCATACGAACGTGGTGGCTTGGACGAGGAAGAACGTGGCCCGGGATGTCAAACGGCACTCCCTGCGGAACGCTCTCCTCATCACCGTCTCGGGCGATCGCGACAAGACCGCGATGTGGCGCCTTGACGAGTGTGACGTGATCGGCCAGACCATCCGTCTGCAGGCCATCCCGGCGCGGATGAGCTGCGACGAGATCCTGGAGTGGGTTGGAGAGGAAGTACTCAAGGAGTACCGGAACCTCCACCACACCCGCAGGTTGAGGCCCGGCGACCGCGACGTCAACTACGTTGGCGAGGGGCCTGGCGGGGAAGCTGCCATGGACCCAGCACAGCCGATGGCGATGAAGCTCTCGTCGACGATGACGAAGACGATGAGCCCGCCGAGATGGCCGTTTGTGCCTTCGTGGCCCACGACGGCGCGGGGAACAACCGGGGAAACTGGAAGCCCCTGCAGCCGCGTTGGAAGAAGAAGGAGAAGAGGGACCCCCGCCGCATTGGCGACCCTCCGCTGTCCTTAGGGGAGTTCATACGAGCTCACCCGCAGGGCTGTTTCGTGTGTTATGGGAGGAAGAAAGGCTTCAACCATGACCACCGAACATGCCCCACCCACCAGGCCGACACGGAGGCTTACAAGAAGGCGCACGGGTCGAAGAAGCGTGCGCCAGCGGATATCCGGGAAGCCAAGGTGGAGGTGGACAAGGACGAGCTCTCCAAGCTGATGTCGGTGGGGACCGAGTTAGCCAAGGAGATCCAGGAGATCAAGAGGAACTGGTTCCCCAGGTCGGACAAGAAGAACAAGGAGAACAACCAGAATGACCAGAACAAGGACAAGGACAAGAAGACTAGAAGGGGAAGGAAGAAGGGCGTCAGCGAGGTTGATGCGGAGGAGAACACCCCTACTTCCACAACGGACGCCCCTTAGCGGAGTCGGTAGGCACAAAGGGATTGCCGCGGGCGGAAGGCCCGGTCCGGCACCCAGTCGCGATGGCGGGGTGAGGGCAAGTGAAGGCACGAACCCTTGCACCCGTCCATCCTTCGCGACCAAGAATGTGTTTGATGTACTTCAAGATCTATCCGAGAGTATCGGCGGATCACCCGGACCGCAGCTGGATGCTGCAGATGGGCAGCCTGAGCCCATTGTCCACGACCTGCACCAGTCGCTTGTTGAGCTTCTGGAACGGCCGGAGATCCTGAGCTTGCACGCCGTGCGCCGAGTTGGGCGTGAGCGGCAGTTGCACCTTAAGGTCCGTGCCTTATGCGGGTCGCGCGCGCTGGGGCCCTGTCCCAGAACGAAATAAAAACAGGAGTAAAACACGACGAAAAACTTTTCTGAATAGCTGAAAATAATGCTAATTAGCATAAAAAACGCTTAGGCCAAAAAGCGCGCTGCGAAACGCGTAAAAACGCGACGAAAAATTTTTCGACGTGAAATAGGTGAATAGTTAACGCCGTAAGCACCGTAACGCTCGTGGGGCCCCAACGCCGTCCTTGCCGTCGTCTAACTCGCTATAGGCGCAAAGGAAAACGCGTCGCGAGCAGCGCGTAAAACTCGAAAATTTTTCATAACTCGCCACGACCCCTCACGTCGCGCCCTGCCGCCTTTTTCTTCTTATTCTTCATGCACCTCCCTCCCCACCCTCGTGCCCATCACTCCCCTTGCCCTGCAGCTTAGGCGGCGGCCCTGGGGGAACGCGGTTAACCCTTAGCAATGGACACCAACACGCTCCACGACGCCACGCACAAGAACAAGGCCGAGAACATCAAGAACGACGGGTAGCACGTAAGGCACAGCAGCGAACATGGTCTTGCTGCACGCGAGTGTGTTGGGTCGTGTATAATTTTATTTTATTTTCAAAAGCCAAAAAAAAAAAAAGAGGAAAAAAATATTTTATGAAATTTTGCAGCGGTTTTTCAAGTAGGTACAACCACACCCACGCAAGAAACACACCCAGCAAGGCGGCAGGACGGGACACCACGGCACCAGGCGGCAGCACAGCACCACGGGGCACAGCACAGGGAAGCAGGGCACCGCAGCGCACAGAGCGGAGAAGACAGGGAACGCACAGCAAGAGAAAAAGAGCACCACAGCACGCAGACACCACCACCGGGCAAAAAACAGCACAGCCAACCAACAGCACAACACAGCACAGCACGACAGCCCACAGCCCACACAAACAGCACCGCAAAACGACAGCAGGGCACGACAGCACAGCACCACACGACAGCACAGCGCCACAGCACACGACACAGGGAAGCAGGGCACCACAGCCAGCACAACAAGGCACCGCAGCGCACAGAACGGAGAAGACAGGGAACGCACAGCACGAGAAAAAGAGCACCACAGCACGCAGACACCACCACCGGGCAAAAAACAGCACAGCCAACCAACAGCACAACACAGCACAGCACGACAGCCCACAGAAGCGCAAAGCAAGCCCCAACAGCACCGCAACACGACAGCAGAGCACAACAGCACAGCACCACGCGACAGCACAGCACCACAGAACACGACACAGGAAAGCAGGGCACCACAGCAAACCACACCAACCACAAGGGAAACAGACCACGCGGCCAGACAGGGACACCGACACCGAGACACGCCACCAGCAGAAAACCACGGGCCACCAGACCCAGCACCGCACCACGGCACACCACAGCACCAGGCGCCAGCAACAGCACGCACCACACGAACAGCACAACGCGAGCGCACCAGCACAGCGAAGCACAGCACCGCACAGAGCGGAGAGGACAGGGAACGCACAGCACAGCACCCCGGGACGAACAACAGCACGCACCACCGCGCCACGACAAAACACACACAGCACGGAGGAACACCGCAAAACACAGCGCCGCAGAGCACAGGGCCCCAGGGCAACGGGCAGCGCCAGAGGGCACGGCGCAACATGCAGCGGCACCCAACGAGCACAACACAGCACAGGACAGCACAACACCGGAGGACACAACGCGCAGCAGCGCGGCGCAGCACCGCACCCAGGGAGGCACAGCACAACACAGCACACGGCACACAGCACCGAGCGGCAGCCACGAAAACCGCGAGACAAAAAGGGGGGGGGGGGGCAGCAACCACCGGGGAGCAACCACCAGCCAGGCGGAAAGCACGAAAGAGGGACAACCGCACGGGGAGCCGAGAGGCGGAAGGCCAACAAAGCAAACACGCAAAGCGCCGAGGCCCAGGGCACCCGGGGCCGGAAACCAGAGAAAGCCGGAGACAACGGTGGCGCACAGGGGAAGAAGGGGAGGAAAAAGAAAAAAAAAAAAAACAACAAGGCACCAAGCAGGAGCGACGAAAACGGCGAGACACAAAAAGGGAAGGGGGGGGGGAGAAACCACCAAAGAGCAGCCAACGGCCAAGCGGGAGACACAAACGAGGCGCCAGCGCACGAAGAGCCAGGCAGCGGGGGGCCGAGAAAAACAACCAAAGCACAGCGCCAAGGCAACGAGGAACGGCAAGGGTAGCGAGAGAGAGGGGGGCATCCCCAGCCCGGAGGGGGCCAAGAAAAGCAGAAAGACAAGGCGGCCAAAGGAAAAGGTGAGGCGCACCACAACGCGCCCGGGAGGCCCGCCCGCCCGACCCGGCCACAAAGAGCGAGCACACACACGCCAGCCGCCGTCCGGATGGACGAGTGCGCGCCCGGAGGGTACCCAGCCCCTACCGGCTACAAACAGCCGCCGTCCGATGGACGTGTGTGCGCCCGGAGGGTACCCAGCCCCTGCCGGCTACGATAGCCGCCGTCCGGATGGACGAGTGAGCGCCCCGCAGCGACGCCCCGCACAGCAACACAACACACCGAGCGGGCACACCGGTGAACAGGAGCCGGGAGGCCCAGGACACCGCACACGCAACACAACACACCGAGCGGGCGCACCGGTGAACAGGAGCCGGGGGGCCCAGGACACCGCACACCCAACACAACACATCGGGCGGGCGCACCGGTGAACAGGAGCCGGGGGGCCCAGGACACCGCACACGCAACACAACACACCGAGCAGCACACCGGTGAACAGGAGCCGGGAGGCCCAGGACACCGCACACGCCACACAACACACCGAGCGGGCACACCGGTGAACAGGAGCCGGGAGGCCCAGGACACCGCACACGCAACACAACACACCGAGCGGGCGCACCGGTGAACAGGAGCCGGGAGGCCCAGGACACCGCACACGCAACACAACACACCGAGCGGGCACATCGGTGAACAGGAGCCGGGGGGCCCAGGACACCGCACACGCAACACAACACACGGAGCAGCACACCGGTGAACAGGAGCCGGGAGGCCCAGGACACCGCACACGCCACACAACACACCGAGCGGGCACACCGGTGAACAGGAGCCGGGAGGCCCAGGACACCGCACACACCACACAACACACCGAGCGGGCACACCGGTGAACAGGAGCCGGGGGGCCCAGGACACCGCACACGCAACACAACACACCGAGCGGGCGCACCGGTGAACAGGAGCTGGGAGGCCCAGGACACCACACACGCAAAACAACACACCGAGCGGGCGCACCGGTGAACAGGAGCCGGGGGGCCCAGGACACCGCACACGCAACACAACACACCGGGCGGGCGCACCAGTGAACAGGAGCCGGGGGGCCCAGGACACCGCACACGCAACACAACACACCGAGCAGCACACCGGTGAACAGGAGCCGGGAGGCCCAGGACACCGCACACGCCACACAACACACCGAGCGGGCACACCGGTGAGCAGGAGCCGGGAGGCCCAGGACACCGCACACGCCACACAACACACCGAGCGGGCACACCGGTGAACAGGAGCCGGGAGGCCCAGGACACCGCACACGCAACACAACACACCGAGCGGGCACACCGGTGAACAGGAGCCGGGCGACCCAGGACACCGCACAAGCAACACAACACACCGAGCGGGCACACCGGTGAACAGGAGCCGGAAGGCCCAGGACACCGCACACGCAACACAACACACCGAGCGGGCGCACCGGTGAACAGGAGCCGGGAGGCCCAGGACACCGCACACCCAACGCAACACACCGAGCAGGCACACCGGTGAACTGGACCCGCGAGGCCCAGGAAACCGCACACGCAAAACAACACACCGAGCGGGCACGACGGTGAACAGGAGCCGGGAGGCCCAGGACACCGCACGCGCAACACAACACACTGAGCGGGCACACCGGTGAACAGGAGCCGGGAGGCCCAGGACATCGCACACGCAACACAACACACCGAGCGGGCACACGGGTGAACAGGAGCCGGGAGGCCCAGGACACCACACACGCAACACAACACACCGAGCGGGCACACCGGTGAACAGGAGCCAGGAGGCCCAGGACACCGCACACCCAACACAACACACCGAGCGGGCACACCGGTGAACAGGAGCCGGGAGGCCCAGGACACCGCACACGCAACACAACACACCGAGCGGGCGCACCGGTGAACAGGAGCCGGGAGGCCCAGGACACCGCACACCCAACGCAACACACCGAGCAGGCACACCGGCGAACAGGAGCCGGGAGGCCCAGGACACCGCACACGCGAAAAAACACACCGAGCGGGCAAGACGGTGAACAGGAGCCGGGAGGCCCAGGACACCGCACGCGCAACACAACACACCGAGTGGGCACACCGGTGAACAGGAGCCGGGGGGCCCAGGACACCGCACACGCAACACAACACACCGAGCGGGCACACCGGTGAACAGGAGCCGGGAGGCCCAGGACACCGCACACGCAACACAACACACCGAGCGGGCACACGGGTGAACAGGAGCCGGGGGGCCCAGGACACCACACACGCAACACAACACACCGAGCGGGCACACCGGTGAACAGGAGCCAGGAGGCCCAGGACACCGCACACCCAACACAACACACCGAGCGGGCACACCGGTGAACAGGAGCCGGGAGGCCCAGGACACCGCACACGCAACACAACACACCGAGCGGGCGCACCGGTGAACAGGAGCCGGGAGGCCCAGGACACCGCACACCCAACGCAACACACCGAGCAGGCACACCGGCGAACAGGAGCCGGGAGGCCCAGGACACCGCACACGCGAAACAACACACCGAGCGGGCAAGACGGTGAACAGGAGCCGGGAGGCCCAGGACACCGCACGCGCAACACAACACACCGAGTGGGCACACCGGTGAACAGGAGCCGGGGGGCCCAGGACACCGCACACGCAACACAACACACCGAGCGGGCACACCGGTGAACAGGAGCCGGGAGGCCCAGGACACCGCACACGCAACACAACACATCGAGCGGGCACACGGGTGAACAGGAGCCGGGGGGCCCAGGACACCACACACGCAACACAACACACCGAGCGGGCGCACCGGTGAACAGGAGCCAGGAGGCCCAGGACACCGCACACCCAACACAACACACCGAGCGGGCACACCGGTGAACAGGAGCCGGGAGGCCCAGGACACCGCACACGCAACACAACACACCGAGCGGGCGCACCGGTGAACAGGAGCAGGGAGGCCCAGGACACCGCACACCCAACGCAACACACCGAGCAGGCACACCGGCGAACAGGAGCCGGGAGGCCCAGGACACCGCACACGCAACACAACACACCGAGCGGGCAAGACGGTGAACAGGAGCCGGGAGGCCCAGGACACCGCACGCGCAACACAACACACCGAGTGGGCACACCGGTGAACAGGAGCCGGGGGGCCCAGGACACCGCACACGCAACACAACACACCGAGCGGGCACACCGGTGAACAGGAGCCGGGAGGCCCAGGACACCGCACACGCAACACAACACACCGAGCAGGCACACCGGTGAACAGGAGCCGGGAGGCCCAGGACACCGCACACGCAACACAACACACCGAGCGGGCACACCGGTGAACAGGAGCCGGGAGGCCCAGGACACCGCACACGCAACACAACACACCGAGCGGGCACACCGGTGAACAGGAGCCGGGAGGCCCAGGACACCGCACACCCAACACAACACACCGAGCGGGCACACCGGTGAACAGGAGCCGGGAGGCCCAGAACACCGCACACACGTAGGGCGGCCGGGGGACAGGAAAGAACCAACACCCCATGGGTCGGACACACTGGGGCGACCCAGCCGACCCACCGGGCCAGTGGCAGGAGCGGTACTCCAAGGCTGCTGGTCCGAGCCCGGCCAGGCTGCATCGGGGACCATGGCAAACGTCACCCGGAGCCGTGGATGCAACCGGTGACAGGCGAGCCGGTACACAGTCCAGGAGGGGGTCGCCTGCCAAGCAGAGCGGCCCCGCAGCTCAGGCCCCAAATGTGAGGCGGTCGTACCGTAGACAAGCGGGAGCAATACCCCTTGTGGTGAGAGATACTCCACACGGCTGGGCAGCCCCCAGAGCTGCCGCCCGAAGGAGGGGGCATGTGGCCCTACTCATGGACACATGTGGGGACACCCTCCCACCTGGGACACATGGACCGGGTGGCCGCGACAATGCCTTCCCAAGCACATGCGGGAGCGGCTCAAGAGGCACCTAACATAGGGCAGTGGGAGGGACAGGACGTCCCCTTGGTAAGACCTTGTTCCTGCACCGTCAAAGGAGGCATCCCGAGCTCCCGAAGATACCTACCTACCTACCTCCGTGCCTTATGCGGGGAAGTGGAAAAGGTCTTCGACGTGTTGGTCGACACGGGCGCTCAGGTCAGCTTGGTCAACGCTGGCCTACTTCCGCCAGAGTGTTTGACCGACAGTCGGAAACCTGTCAGGCTGAAGGTGGCGAACGGCCAGTACATGGTGGGAGGCACGAAGGAAGCGGCCATCGGGCTGCAGTTCGTGAACCATCGTGAGCTGAGCCGCCCAGACCTCGGCAAGGAAATCCTCCTGCAAGGTCGCTTCTACGAGGCCAGGATGGACTGGGACATGATCGTTGGGTACGACTTCATGATGGAGACGGACTCCGGCGTCCTCCCGCCCCAGGCCTCCATGACCCTGTACCAGGACGACCAGCTCTCGTGGCTTTCGTCACCTGAGCACCATGTGGAATGCCAATGGATCCACCCGGAACGCAATCAGCTCGAAGTGGCCGCGCTGGACACTGAGCCAACTGGTCCTGCAAACCAGGAGTACGGCGTAATGCCGGAAGTGGCGAGCCGAGTTGTCGCGGACCTGGGAGCTTCGGATCTGGCCCTGGATGCGTTCTCTTCAGGAACCTCGGCCCATCTGCGGGTTTGTGAGAAGTACTGGAGCGCACAAGACTCCGCGTGGAAGAAGCACTGGGGGTCCGCATCAGGGATTGATGTGGATCCATTGCCCCTGTTGGGACATTCCAAGAGCGATAGCGAAGATTCGCAAGGACCGCTCCAAGGCAGTGCTGGTTGTTCCTATGGGATGCACCGAGAAGGAAAGTACCCGACATTGGGTAGTCTCATTGACCAACATGACCTTAAACAAGGTCGTCCTACCGGCTGGAGAGAGTGTCTATCAGGACGCTAAGGGACAGCCCATGCCACCCCAGAGATGGCCAACGGAATTCCACTATGTGGATGAGGGCCTTGATCAGGCCGACGCCACGGATTTCGTGTGTGTCAACCGCATCATAGCGAAGCCATGGAGGCAATGCTTTGCTGTTCCCCCTGTTGACATCGGAGAATCGGAAGACCCCCTCACAGAAGAGGAGTTGGATCTGGTTCACGGGTATATGGATCAGCCCTTTCACGACTGGGGAAACCAGCGTGAGGGCAAAGGCCAGGACAAAGCCTGGTGGGAAGTGGACTCGATGGTCTCCGGTTCCTATGATGGGAATACCTTCGTACAGAGGGTGCTGGATCACCTGTCCAGCCAGGACGAGCCAATCGGGGGTAACCCACCCATCTACGGTGATCTATTCCGAGGCAAGACCAGCGATGGCCCTTTGGGCCACCTGGGAAGACCACCTGAGCCGAAACCGAGCGGGGTCGCTACCCCTCAAGTAAGCTCCGTGGTCCAGGTGCCTTGAAAAGCCAAGGCAGAGTCGGATGATTGCCCCAAGATCCAGGCATTGAGGGCCAGGCTGAAGCAGAAGTATGGTGACACCTTCTTCAGCGGAAAGCCTGTATTTCCCCCACCGGTGCGTGGACCGTATAGCGAGGCCAAGATACGACTGAAGTAGGACCCCCGTGTGTATTGGCACCGGGAGTTTGCCCTGAGGGGCGAGAGGAAGGAAGCCATGGAGAAGATCCTCCGTGACTTCATCGAGAGAGGCCGGCTCGAGCCGTGCCACTCTGAATGGGCCTCTCCGTGCTTCGTCGTCCCCAAGAAGGTGGCCAGTGAGTGGCGGCTCGTGGTCAACTACCGCGGCCTAAACGCCCAAACGCAGCACGACAGCTATACGCTGCCCCTCATTGAGGACATGCTGCAAAAACAACACCGGCGGAGGATCTTCACGGTGATTGACCTGAAACATGGTTATCATCAGATGCCTCTCGCCGGGGAGTCCCGTGCCTGCACAGCCATAAGCACTCCACTTGGACCTCTCCAGTGGAAGGTGATGCCCATGGGCGTTACCAACGGCAATGCGGCTTTTCAGCGGATGCTGGAGAACCTGCTTGAACCGGTGCGTGACTGTGCGGACCCTTTCGTGGACGACGTGATCATCGCGTCCGGGGACCCCAGTATGAGCTACGAGGAGCTCCTGGAGGCACATGAGAGGGACGTGACTCGAGTGCTGGACCTTCTGGTTTGGCACAAACTCACGGGCGGCAGTGACAAGGCCACCATTGCGGTAAGCGAGGTGGTCTTCGCTGGCCACGTAGTTGGGAACGGGCAGCGAAAGCCCATACCTGGCAAGGTGGCTGCCATCGAGCACTGGGAAAAGCCCAAAACGGTCTCTGAGCTACGGGCGTCACTGGGGTTCTGCAACTACTACTCGGGATATATCAAAATGTATGCCGAGTATGCAGCCCTCATGGCGACCATGCTCAAGGGCAACCGAGAGGAGACCAAGAAGGGGTCCAAGAAGGCTCTGGTCGGGGATGCTGATTCCGACCGTGCCTTTGAGGGGATGAAGCAGGCGCTGCTATCCGCAGTGGGTCTGCACCTCGTGGATCCCGACCGAGGGTTCGTCCTGCGCACCGACGCTTCTGACTACGCCGTTGGCGCTGTGTTGGAGCAAGTGCTTGACGATGGGAGGCACGTGCCCGTGGCCTTCTGGAGCCGAGTCCTGGCGGAAGGCCAGAGACGGACGTGGACGCCCCGAGAAAAGGAGGCGTATGCCATCGTCATGGCTCTCAGGAAATGGGCTGGGTACATAGCCCTCCATCCCGTCACCGTCTGCACCGACCATCAGAGTCTGCAGTCGTGGCACAAGGAGCACGTGGACACCCCCTCTGGTCCCGCCTCCCGACGGGCAAGATGGCATGAGACCTTGGCCAAGTTCGACCTCACGGTTGTGTATGTTCCTGGAAAGGACAACACCGTGGCGGACTGCCTCAGCAGGTGGGCCTATCCCGCCAGCAAGGGCATGACAGACGTGTTTTTTGGTGCATGGGGGCTGCCCCCCGGCGAGCATAACACAAAAGCGGCCTAACCACGGGCAAGTGAGCGTTCATGGCGAGCCGAAGTTCTTCGAAGGACAGCAGCCATATGTACAGTAACTCAGGGGGTTTGACCCTGCTCCAAAATGCACCAAAGGCCTGGTTACTGTGGGCTGTGGCTTCGCCATTAGCCCTGTGATTGGTGTTATGACGCAAGACGAATCGAAAAAAAAAAAGGGACTCTATATATATTTATATATATATATATAGAAATTAGAAACAAACAAGTAACCCCGGCCATAGATAATCTGGGGTGTCATAAAAGACCTCCAGTTTAGTGGAAGCCACTGACTTCTCCAAACGTCAGGGGAAAGTTCGGAAAGAATCTGAGAATCATGGAAACGTGCTCACACATCCAAAATCATCATGGGGTCACCACCATATAGGATTCCGTACTCCAAAGTCCTGAATGGTGTACGAAAAGGAGCTGGAAGAGAGCATCAAAAATGCGCTGACACACACGTGGTCCCATCTCGTCAATCTGTCAAATGGTGTCAAGAAGTTAGGGGGGGGGGGGTGCAGATCGCAGGTGGTGAAGGTGAGGAGGATGGGGAAGAATGACAAATAGAAAAAAGAAAAAGAGGGGGGGAGAAACTCGTCACCCGGAGACCATAGCGGGGCAGAAACCCCCCAGTCGCTTGCGGAGCTTAGTTTCTTTTCGCGATGGCTTTTTTAGGGTAACTTGTTTCTAAGTGGGTAGTTACGGTAAATTAAGTAGTTGGGATTTGTTTTTTTTGTTTTTGCTGTGAACGTGTCTGTGTTTGTGGGGGTGTTTATTGGCGACTGTTGTGTTTGTCCTTTTTGGGTAGGTCAACAAGGTGGGGTTGTGAGACGAAGTGCTGTAGATGGAGTATTGGTTGTTCCATGGGTTGTCTGCGGAATCTGGTTGGAGTAAGTGCAGATCGTTAATTAGATTTTGTGTGAGCCAGGTTTGTGTCTCTTGCAGTGCTGTTTTGAGTCGTTTTCTTCTGTATTTAAAGGCTGTTTTTAGGTTTTGTAGGTGTTGGAAGTAGGGAGTGTCGGCTGGGATTTCTCTTAGTGCATTACTGAGTGAGTTGGGAATGAGCGTGCGGATGTAGTTTCTTCTTTCTCCTTTTGGTGCATGTAGCCACCAGTCGATGACTGTTTGTTTGAAGGGTTGTTGCCAGACCTCAAAAAAGAGGTCACGAACAGGTTTCGCTGTGTTGCATTCGGTCACTGTTGTTATGGGGTCGAGGGGGTGATGAGTGTGGCATTTGGGGCATTGATATGCGTTAAGCTTGTAGTGGGGAAGAAAACCAGTGCAACAGTGCAGTCCGTTTGTCCATTTAAAAGGTAGTCTGGAAAACCACGATGTGTGGGCGTAGAAGTCGGTGCTAGAAGGTAGGTGTATGTTGTTGTGTTTATGGTTTGGAAGTAGGTGTTTGACAGTTTTGCGTGTAATGCGTCCTGGCAGTGGTGTATGATTCTGGTATATGAAGTGAAAAGTGTCAGGGTTGTGGTGTTCTGAGTGTTGGTGGAGGTTGAGTAATACCCATTTAGAAATTTTGTCAGAGTGCTTATTGCCATCGAAGTCAGCGTGTCCTTTGATCCAGGTGAACATTATGTGAAGGTGGGTGTTGTGAAGAAATCCCCAAATATAGTTGTACCAAAGAGCGAAGCAATTAGCGTTAGAAGCGAAGGGTTTAGTTTTTAACTGTTGTATTTGGTGGAGTGTGGAGCAAACCGACAGGTTGTCAATGGCAAAAATGATTGGTTGAGAGAGAGTGTCGACGTGTTGGAGGTAGGTAAACAGTAAACTGGCATAAATTTCTGCTGGGTAAGATCCTTTTATCGGTGATGTGTTGCAGATGGTTGTTGGCGGTGTAGTGTTGATGTGTTGATGGCGGCGCCCGATGGCGTGTCCACTGTGGGGTCATCCGACCCGTCGGTGTAGGCAATCGTAGCGTTAGGGTAGGCGTCGAATGCGTCTAAAAGATCGCGGCATCCCCAGTAGTGCAGGTGTTGAGGGTTTGGGGGAGAGAGATTGTTTTTCAGGGTAAATTGAATGAAATTTTGAGTGATGGTGGTGCCAGTGAAAGAAAAAGGGAAGTTGGTCGTGTCGGGTAGTGAGAGAGACTTGGTACGCTTGGAAATATCTTGGGATGTGGGGAGAGTAAGGAAGCGAAAGTGGTGGTTGGGGGTGAGGATTGTAGACATGTCAGGGAAAGTAACTGTGGTTTTCTGAGGCATGGGGTGGTCGACTGTGCCTCGGAACCATAGGGTCGTTTTTGTGGTTTGGGTGGTATTTTTCGTAATGGAATATGTTGGTGGGTCGCTGTTGGATTGGTAGTAAATAAAGGCGACTTCGATTGTTGTGTGTGTAGGGATTTGAGAAGGTGGACATGGGCGGACTGTGGGTATGTTGTGAGTGTGGAAACCTAAAAAACTAGCAGAGTGAGCAGTCATGCGTTGCATGGTGTTGGGGTTAGTGGACTTGTAGCGCAAGGTGTACTTGACTCCTTCGTTGGTGTGGGAAGGTCCGTCGTCGTGTGTGTAGCGCAGTAAATGGTTGATGGCTTGGATGTGGGTTACGATAGAAATTTTCGTGATGTTTAGACCTAGTGTGTGTGGGGGGGAGTATTTGGTTTTATTGGAGGTGCGAAAGTATAGTTTGCCTAACTTGGAGATATGACCCCAAATTGTGGTGTCCAGTTTGTCGAGGTCCTGTTGCGGGAGTGAGTTGTAGATTAATCGGTAGGTGAGGGTAGGTATTAGTTGTATGTTGGATAGTTTTATGATTTCGTTGTGTGTGAGAGGGAGGGTGGATATGTTGGCGAAAAAGGCGTGAATGGTGTTGAGTAGAAGTTGGAGCATGCTGGGGTTTTGTTGTTTGTTGAAAAGGTAGGTGCCAAGGTATTTATAAAAAACCCTGGGGTCGCCGTCATCGGTTAAAGTACTGAAATGTTTGGTAGGACTAATACGAATGGTGATGTGGGTGGCGTTGTTGAGGGCGTGGAGTTCGGACTTTGTAGTGTTAAAAGAAAGGCCGTATCGAGGCCCTTGGACAAAGAGGAAGTGAAGCACTTTGTGTAGAGTGGCATGGGAGGTTGTTTGGAGGGCGATGTCGTCGATGAAGGAGAAAAGGTCGTTGAATTCGTGTTTAGGTAGGAGAGATTGTATGTGGTTAATGATGGGGTCGACAAAGAGATGAAAGAGTATGGGGGACATGGGGCATCCTTGTCTAAGTCCCCTTATGCAGTGGGCTGCAAAGAGGGCGAAGCTGTTGACGACGGGGAAGTCGTGGGGGCAGGCGTACAGGTTTTGGATGAGGTTGATGATGGAGTGAGGTATGTTGTAGTTGGAGAGTATTTGCCATAAGGCTCGGTGAGGAACGGAGTTAAATGCTTTATTTAAGTCAAGATACAAGTGGTACATGTCTGGGTGCAGTGATAGGTTGGCAATCATAGTGCATATGTGGTCTGTGGTTCTGTGGTTAGGAAGTCCGCCGTATTACGTGTTGTTGGTGATGTGGTACGTTGTGGCGTAGTAAGTGAGGGTGTGTGCACCGTAAGAAGCTATGATTTTGTAAAGTGTGTTAAGGAGTGCTATTGGTCTGTAATTTGTAGGATTATGGGGGTCGCCTTTTTTTGTAAAGTAGAAAAATTTTTGCTTTAAGCCAGTGAAAAGGAATGTGGTCGGCGATAAGGAGGGAACACAGGCTGTAAATGTAGGTTTGGATATCGGGGGGGCAGATGGAGAAAAGGTAAAGAGAGGTGTCATCGAAACCAGGTGCGGTGTGTGGTTTAGCGTTCGAGAAAAGAAGGTTGAAGAAGTCTCTGGTAAAGTGCGGTTGTGGAGCGTCGTTGGGTATTTTTGGGGAGTTAGTCATGAGTGTGTCGATGAAGGCTGGATCTGTGTCGAAATCTGGGGGGCCTCCCAGGGAAGAGAGGGCGTGTCCCATAGATTTGCACATTTCGTAAGGGTCAGTGGTGAGCTGACCAGTTTGGTCATAGAGAGAGATGGGGGTGGTGTTTCCCGGGTTGAGAATGTTGTTGATTGTCTTTTTTATGCGTTTGTAAGAAATGAGGGAGTGGTGGAGTTTCTTGTGCGCTTGTGCTTGTTTCTTTGAGGTCCAGTCATTGAGTAGTGTTTGAAATTTCTTAGTTTTGTGTGCACAGGAAGCAGTAGAAGGTAAGCTTTTTACAGCGTCAAGGAACTGTTTCTCCACGCTGGTTGGTTTGTGTTCGTGTGCTTGATGATCGACTTTTTTGTAGGTGGTGACTAGTTGGGTGAAAAGGAAGTCAGTCAGAGGAATAAGTTGTTCAATGGGCTATTTGAAGAGAGTGTCGTGGTGGTTGGAGAGCCAGTCGTTAAGAGGTTTACTGAGGGACGTAAAGTGTGACTTTTCTTCCTTGCTTAGGGGGCGGTAGTGAATGGAATTGTGTGGGATGTTGTATATGTTAATCGGGTTGGTGGGGATGGCTATGGAAGTGGATACGGGCTGGTGGTCGGAGATGTCGTTGTGAATGTCAATGAAGGTGTTGAAAGGTTTGAAAATGGTGTTGGAAGAAGGAGAGGAGAGAAACAAGTCGATGCGTGTGTGAGACGGGAGCCTTTTGTTTGCAGGGCGCGTCCACTGTTTTGTCTCTGGGTGGTCCTTACGATACAGGTCAATGAGGGTTGGTGTGGTGGTGGGATTGGTGGGGTGTACCTGGTTGTGGAGCCAAGGCCAGTATTTATTGTGTTTGATATTAGCCGTGTCTAGAGAAGGTTGAAGATATGTGTTGAAGTCGCCGAGCATGATGTGGCACGGCTGGTCTTGTTGGAGGGCGGAGATTGTTTTCTCTAGCCTGTGTCGGAGATGAGCCTGATGTGATTTGTACACGTTACCGATACGGAGTGTGTGGTAGCCTGGTATAGTAAGGTCGATGGCAATAAGGCATCCATTGACCTTGTCGTGTTTGATTTGCGTGACGAAAGGAGATAGGCAAGAGTGAATGATAATCGCTGTGCCGTTGGATTTGTCAGAAGATATGTTTGTGAAAGTGTGTAGGTTTGGAAGTGAATGTAAGGAGGGGGCGGTAGGTATTTCCTGTAAACAAAGTATGTCGGTTCCTTGTTGTTGGTGTCGTAGTATAATGGCGTCTAGGTTGTCAATGTTTTTGGCAGTGTTATGAGTAGTGAGTGTTAAACGTGTTTTAGAGTGGATTAAGTTGTCTGTTGGTGTGGTAGGTTTAGGTGCTTTGTGAATGTTAGTATCGTAACTTGGTGGTTGGGGGACTCCCGGTGGGAGGGAGATATCAATTGACGGCGTCATGATGATGAGAGAGATGGGACCACGTGTCTAACACTGACCACTTCCGAGACACTCCTTGATCTTGACGAGTCCTCGAGTCTAACGTGAGGCCGTTTTGGCAGTCGTGGCCCGAATGGGTCAAGAAGGAAGCACTTGCAAAAAGATAAACTCTTTATCCGGTCATGACAGAGATCAGTCAGGCCACGTGATTGCGACTTAGAGGGCAGAGTGACACTAGGCGTGCAAACGAGTACCCGATCGTGTCTTGGATGAATCAAAATCTTGACACACCGAAGATGAGTGAACGAAATCCACACGGCATGCGGGAAGCATTGTGAGGAGAGTGTACGTTCCAGTGTGTTCCCATTGTTATCGATGCGTGGCACAATACCTTGCGAGGTGATGCATCGCGAGTGGTTAGATGTAATCGCTTCGAGACATAGCAGCATGATAAACAGATCATACCGTTGGTATTGAGAGGAGTGAGGACGGAGGGAATCCGCTTCTCTGAGTAGTGACGTAGTGAAGACATTGAGGACTGGATGAAAGAAAGAGTGTGGGTGGGTGGGGAGTCATTGGGGCTTGGCCACGATCAATCGCTCATTGATGGAGCGCAGTTGTTTCTCGGAGCCAAATTCTTTGGCGGCCAAGAGTGTGGCTTCCCATTTAGAAGTGGCATGGTCTTTCACAATTGAATCAATGATGTTTTGTTTTTTCAAAAGGTTGGGCGAGCCGGATGTAAAAGTGATGCCTTGAACTTTTTCTTGGTGTGCTAGGATACTGGATCCCAGGTTTTGGAAGAGCGCTTCAAAGTATTGGTCTGATTTGGCACTTGGGTTGGATTCCAGCGGTTGGATGGGGGTGAAGGTACCAAAAAGTGAAGTTGCTTTGTTGACGTCTCTAAAACTTATGGAGCGTGGAGCACAAATGACCACCCATTTGGCGTTGGTTGGTGTGTAGGAGGGTTTAGCCCGGTAGCTTAGCGGAGCGTCGGACAAAACTGCATATGTGTTATCGTGATTGAAAAAAGTGAGGCCGGCTTTCTTGCATTGTTCGTTCATCCATTTGAGTTTTGAAACTCGTGTTTCGGTGTTACTTGGAATGGAGTGGACATCCAGATGCACCAATACCGAGTATTTGGTGCGTAGAATTGGGAATTGCAGGATCGAATTCATTTTTTCAAGAGAGGCCACTCGATTTAGAAGCTCCCTGGGTTCGAGCTTGACTCCGTTTTTCGCGGAGCTTTTTGAGGCGGAGATCATGAAAGTGTTTTCATGGGCGGAGAGGTTGTAGGGGAAAGCCATAATGAGTGGATTCCTGTCTAGTGGGTAATGGGATCGAACGGTTTGGGCAATTTGGGAGGAGAGGGCTGAGTTGGTTTCGATGTCGAAACGAGCATGGGTGATTCCAATGGGCAAGCCCCTTCTTTTTATCTCACCGTGGTAGTGTGCGCAATTGGTAGAGGTAATGGATGAGGCATCTTGGAGGTCGGGTTTGATTAATTTGTTGAAAAATTGGAAAGCATCTTCCTCGGTGAGGACTTCGAGGTCTCGTGCAATGTCAATTCTTACATAATCGGTGATTGGTGGTGTGTGACGGGCTTCTTGTTGCGGAGAGATAAAAGCCTCGGCTTGTGCTAGGTCATGGCCCGGCGAAATAGGAGAGAATTCGGGTGGTGTGTATTGGAACTCGGAAAGGTTGTCCAAAGTAGTCATAATATATCCCTCCGGGTGTGGGGCGGAGCAAGTGTCAAAAAGCTTTTGATCATTCTTGAGGACCATATTCAACGGAACAAAGTTTTGTGAGATTTTTTGGTCAACCATAAACCTTCTTGCTTTGGCATAGGCTTGAGAGTAATCCCAAATCCCGGTCGTGGCTTCACACACTCTCGGGTCCGACACCAAAAGAATTAGCGTACCCCTTACATGTATTTTAGCACGCGCAAGCGACGCTAAAGCATTGAGCAACATGGACACGTGTGCGGATGTGTTGTGCGAGGCGTCCTTGTTGAAGTCGTAATTTGTGGTGGGAGTGAAGATGAAAGTTCTTGTTTGGGACTCGTAGAGGTTGGCCATGATGTTGAGGGTCGTGATATTTTGGGGAGTGACCAATTTTGCATTTTTGATGGCTAGAGCATGGTCCTTTGTTGGGTACGGGGCGGAATACTCGTACTTCTCGTTGAAATAGTGTTGGTAGTCGGTGCCCCCAAAATGTACCTCATAAGGTTGTTTGTGAAATTGGGCGATAATGTCCTCGGTTGGTAACATGGTAGTGTAGTCAGAGTATACGCGGTTGTCTTGAGATTGAAATTGATAGACTTCCGGAACCTTTTCATCTTGAAGGTCTTGGTGAAGTTGGGATGGAGAGTTGCCGTTGGGGTCGTTCACATCAACGTTGGTGATTTGGTGGGTTTCCAAGTCTTCCATAGGGATGAAAGTGAAACTCTTGTTGCGCTTTTCTGAAAGTTCGGCATAATCCACCGTTGGCTTTTCATTGTAATGAAGTTGGGTGTTGATGACGATGTCGTCGTTGACAGCCTCTTTCGTTTCACGGTTTGGTTGCGGGGTGGTTTTTTGAATCCATTTTGTCTTTTGGCGATTGGATTTGCCGTTTGGGCTTGAACTCGCATTCTTGCTTGGAATTGCGTCTGGAGTGTTTTCCTCGGCGTTTGTTTTCTGATTTGATTTGGGAGTTCCGGGTTGTTGATCATTATCCTTTTCCTTTTCATCTGTTCTGCTTTCCCGAAGAGCCGCGTTGCGTCTGTGATCCCTCAGCTGTTGGTCGCTTTTCTCGAATTGCGCCACGCGATTTGCGACAGACTTGCTCCGATCTGCGGCTTTTGGCACGGTGCGATCTTTGCCCATGATGGATTTTTTGGACAGCTGTTGTTGAAAGTATGATCAGCGTGTGCGCCAGGAAATTGCGGATCGAGTGATACCTAATATGTGGGCAGAAATCAGTGATATCGGAAAAATTCAGGAAAATATTTTATTGTAGTCTGTCAACCTGAAATTAGGAATTTCCCACGGAGGACCCAATGTGAGGGCATGACAGACGTGTCTGCCCATGGCGATGAGGCTGAGACCGCTGAAGCCAAGAAGATCATTGAGATGGAGCGCCTGATGGAGGAGGAGGGTGTAAATTGCTTCTTCGTCATGGCTGCGGATGCCCCCCTCGGAACGAGGATGGGCAGAGCGGTCAGAGTACTCGCCCCTGATGGAGCTAAGTCCGACAAGCACCTCTTCCCTGAGTCTTGCCTCCAGGACGACTGGACCGACGACTACGCCAAGTCTGAGGCCTTTCAGGCCGAGTATAGGGCCGTGACCGACCCTGACGACGGGCAGAAGTGGCCAAAGGGGCTGACTGAGGAAGATGGCAAGCTCTACCGGAATGGTAAGCTGCTAGTACCAGAGTCCTGGGTGCTCGAGCTTTGTGAAGCTTGGCACCACCACATGCTGCACCCAGGGGTCAAGAAGCAAGCCCTTGACATGCAGCACCGGTTCGAGATCGACCATATCGGTCTCTACACCGCCATCAAGAAGGTCAGGAACGGTTGCTCGGTCTATCAGGCCTGCAATCCCAATGGACCCCGGTTCCTGACCAGCCCATGGAGAGCGTGGCCATGGACGTCTTCTCCATGCCCGAAGTGCACATTGGCAAGGAGACCTTTGACTGTGTGGTTCTTTGTGTGGATCGCCACAGTGGCTACGTAGTAGCCGTTCCGGCACGCAAAAAGGGGTTGCTTGCCAAGGATGTGGCAGTCATGATGATCCGTCATTGGCTGACCGTCTTTGACATCCCCCGCACCATTTGCAGTGACCGAGGGCCCCAGTTTACTGGTGGCTGGTTCAAGGCTATGTGTTCCCTCATGGGAATACGACATGCCAAGAGCGTTGCCTATCCCAGCCAGTCTAACGGCCGTGCTGAAGTGGCTGGACGGCAGCTGTTCGAGAAGCTGCGCAAGATTCACATCACCAATCCACGTCGGAAATGGTTTGAGGATTTGTGGCCTGCTCTGAAAGCCCATCATGACACCCCCACCCCGGGTGGTTCGTCCCTTCACCAGATTCTGTTCGGCAGGGACCCCCTGGGTCGGGGACTTCCCTTGTCTGGTGATGGCATGGCTATGGACGCCAAGGAATTCCTCGCGCGGCAAGAGGCAACAGCGCGTGACATCCGCCAGCAGCTCGACAAGGAGCATGCTGAGCGTCAGAAGTCTGCCCCGAGCTCAACAGCGCAGAAGTTCAGGGTGGGAGACCCGGTGTGGGTGATCAGAACCCGCCCTATGGGCACCCACCGCACCAAAACCTGGTTCACACCCGGAGAGGTGGTCCGCAGGATTGGTGAGGACACCTACCGCATCAAGGTGGGTCACAGACAGTTCCGGGAGCGCCACGAGAGTCAACTCCGTGTGCGGAAACCCGACCTCCGTGGCCAGCATGTGTCCCTGAGCTACGCCGCACATGAGGCCGATTCGGACGACGACTATGCTGAGCAGGACGACTATACAGTCGAGAAGATCCTTGCTCAGCGTCCGAACGCCTCGGCACCCGGAGGCCTGGAGTTCAAGGTTCGTTGGCAAGGCTATGGGCCGTCCCACGATACCTGGGAACCCGTCTCCTCGTTCGCGCCGCGGGTAAATACTCCCTTCATGGAGTACACCCGCAAGCACAAGACCAAGATCCATGTCTCGGACTTGGCAGCACCCACCCGGGCGATTGCAGCCAGGGGTGCCTGATCAGCGCCCTGAGCTCTCCCCTGATGCATTTTAAGCGCTTGTGAGGTCGACGGATCGTCCCTTACTTGCTTGCTCTCTTACATCTTCCGGTGACGTGCCATCAGAGTGGCCATATACCCCCCCCTGCTGAATCCAGAGGAGGATGGCCCCTCTCTTTCAATTCTATTCGTCACTCCCCCCTGCTGAATCCTTGGGAAACCAGGTAGGGCGACTGACCTTCATATTTCTGAGCTCTTGGGGCCTTGATGCCCATACGACGTTGCGCAACGGATGCCGCTGTCATCCGCATAGCGATTTTTGAGTATGTGGTCTGGTCCCATGGCACTTGTGGGATCCAGACCAGTCTACGTGTGTCAGCTGACTATATATGGCCTGAACTCAGGCGTTTTCCTGTCCACCCTCCTGCACATGCCTTATCCTAACCAGGGCGTGGTTTGGCGCTCTATCCAGAGTGTGTTTACACGCCTATTACCCCGCTTATTGCTTGTCTTTCTGTTCCCCAGGATATGTGCATCTGTATGTCAGCCCATCACTGAAGTGTGGACTGTTTTTCCCCCCAGACGCGATGCGAATCGACTACGAAGGCGCCCTGAGTCGCCGTTTACATGTTCCTACATAGGGTCCAGCTTGGACCGGTACCTAAGTACAGATTCTTCTGTTTGAGTGCCCGTGATACCGTGTGCCCTATTCGCTGTGATGTGGAGATCCTGATGGCGCCAGGCGGGAAGCCCAGTTGCCTGACTACACTCCCAGCGGTCCGCCACTGTCAGTCCCAGTGTGAGCCTGCCGACTCGCAGACGCACTTGCAGTCGGATGGGGAAGGTTTGCCTGGGAAACTGGTGGTTTGAGGAGTCGACGCCTCCGCCCACACTGCATGAGGACTCCCTCATGTATGGCCTTCGTGGTAATAGGGCGAGGGAAAAGACGGCCTTGATGCCCGATCCCTTAAGGAGGAGCTCGTTCGGCTGTACCACTCTGGACTCGCGTCGTGGATATGGACATGGTGCGCCCGAGGAAGGACCCGTGGGGACTCTCCCCCAGCCGGCGAGCCTTGGGAAGCTTGGGGTAGCCTGATGGATCTTTGTAGTCGCTTTCGACCTGTGGGACCACCTCGGTCGTCGTGTGACGCCTATGTTGGCCGTGTATGCCACTGCCACTGTGGTAGTGACCGTAGCAGCCGGCACCCGGTGCGCCTGGTATGGGTCGACGGGTCCTTTGGATGCCGAACAATCGCCGCCAGGACCCGGGACTTGATACTTGATACTATACTTGCAGTTACTAACGGCTACAGCACCGTACCTGTCTTACTGTGGGATTTGGGCAGCCTAACCTGCGAATCAGCCTGACGTGAGGATGTGACACCCCCCCCCCTTCAGGGAATGGTCCTGGGTACCCGCTGCCATGCGTGGGTGTTATCGAGCCCCCCCCAGGGTTTGCTCTGAGGAGGTGGGTGAAGCGGTACCCAGAACCCCATGGCTAGGGTAGGGCATACAACCGGTCTCCGGTCCACTAACCCCATGTACGGAAGGGAAGACGCCCGTTGACGCCCGGTGCGAGCCCAGCGGGAGCGTGTTCCGTGCCGTAAAGCCCCGCATCGGCAACCGATGCGCCGCCAGCGGAGATTTATATATCAGAGAATCAGGAATCAACAGGGTTTTATTTTTGTATTGTTTCCGTCAATTTTTACGCTTCCGTTCTGATATTCACTGTTTTGACAGCTGGCGGTTAGTTCGCGACTTTAGCTTAACCGCCAGTTTAACTGTTATATACAGATATTTTAGCGCAATCCGTGACGAAGACTCCAAAGTCTTCAGGAATTGCATTGATGCATCCGCAATTCTCAAATTGTACACTCGCAACCTTAATCTGAATTTTTCAGGATGTCGAAATCGGATTTTCGACTTCGACATCCCCGCACTTGATTTGACCTCTTTGGAGTGGACCTACATTCTTCCCTATGCACGAATCAACTTTCCTTATGTCTTGCCCTCCATTTGTCTTAGAGATATGGGCAAAACAAAGTTGATTCGTGAGGCCACTTGTGAGGGTCATATCTCGTGCCGCTTGCGAGGAATGACAATAAAGAAACGTGGGATGTATTCACAATACTCCAGACGTAATTTGGGAAGCCTTATACGCCCTGCGTCTCCACACGTGCGTGCTAGCGTAATGGATCATGGTCAAGAGGGTAGAGTTTGTGTTATTACTCTTTGACCATGATATTGCGTGCGTTAGGATAACTCTCGAGTGTAGCGCGCGAGTGTTGGTGTTGCATAGGAACTTTCCTTGAGTTCCTATGAACAATTGACACAAAGTTATGCCCTTGGAGGGGCATGACATATCGTGGGGGGAGCTACCTTTTTGGGCAATATGTGGTATGTGCCATGTGTTGTATTGCGTGCCCATTTGGCGGGTTTGGCTAAGAGCGATACACCCACCAATGGACCTCATATTGCACGAGGCCCTTCCTTATACTCCCCACGATCAATTGCAAGCCTAACCTTCGTGGAGGGAAGCTTGTGTGGCGGTCCCAAAGCGATGCGTTGGGAGCAAGGTGTGTGTTTTGCAATTTTCCATTTATTCATGTACCCACTTGGGAAGTAGCGCTCGTGACCTTTCAAAGCGCCCCAATTGGAGCACATATGTGGAATCGAAGGTCATTGGTGTCAAGTCATTGTGTGTAGAAGGATTGGTCGATAACTCAATCCAAGCCGAAGATATTATAATATATTTGTGCGCCGTGGCATGGAGATCTTTGAGAGCCAAGTGCATGGGAGTCTTTGTTGGACTCCCGGTAGATCGCGTTTGGAATGGCGGATCAGATCTCCAAGCCGGCATGGAGATATACTATTAGGAGCACCCCCGAATTTTGGCTCATTTCGAGAAGCCAAAATGACCCCCTTTTGGGACCCCAATTTCATCCCCCCGTGTGGTCGATTGGCGGCCCCATATCTCTATGCCCAGGAGGAGCCAGGACCTAATTCCAAGTTGTACACTCAGATAAGGGTCCTAGGTCCTGCCTCCTATCCTGTGGGTTATTGGCCTCATCCTGGCCGGGCGAGCCATGCGTGAGAATGATGCCAATTTGGGTGATTTTGGCATCATGACCCCACTTGACGAACCCGTGGTGCCCTGATGCCGGGACCTCAGAGGGAACCAGGTTGGGTGAGGGCTTCAGAGAGTTGGTATTCGAAATGCATAGGGTCAGTTGCCTCGTCCCTACCTCTGGCGGGTCCCGACGAGGGGTCAATTCTGGAGATTTTTGAGCTAATATCAGTTTCGGCTGAAACAGCCCATTTTCAGCTACCAACTCCTAGGGGAGAATGGCGGAGCCATATGTCTGTCTCAGAGGGGAGTTGGGACCTGCTGTTAAGGGAGCATAGGGAGCCACTGTCAGTCGGCCCTGGAGCACCTTGGTTCCCAGGAACTCGCCTGTGGCAAGGCGGTACACCCCCCATGATGGCAGGGTTTCAGGGTCCGGACTGAGCAGCGCATGGGTTGTGTTTGAGCCCCCGCCCCCATCAGCCACTGTAAGGGTCGGACCTGGGATTGGGATACGAGTTGGGACTGAGTGTCCATTGTCCTGTGATGCCCTTACCCCAGTCCAGTCTTAACCCCATGTGTACATATCCTGATGTGTTGCTGTACATACTTTTGTTCCCTTGTTTCAGATTGGCAAGGATCCTGAAACGCTTTGTCTCATGACACGAGCGTAATTGATGCCCCTGTGAGCGCAGTGCTTTGCCTGCCTGCTTGCTTGTGCGTGTCACCGCAGCGTCCCGTGGCCAGGCCCCCCACGGGAACGCGTCACTCCAAGACATCGTGTGGGTGGAGGGGCACCACAAGGATGTCCTGTCCAGGCATCGGCAGGCGTCTTGGTATGTGCCGGGGGTAATCGTGCGGAAGGTCGGGCAGGATGTGTACGCGGTTCGTGTAGGGGATAACAAGATCGTGGACCGCGACCACACCCAGCTTCGTCCCAGAGCACCAGACCCCAGCGGACGTCCCGTCACCGTCGAGTTCACGGCCGGCGATGTGGACTCGGACGACGAGGGTGAGGACGACAACTTCACCGCCGAGAGGATCCTGGCGGACAAGCCGGACCCGGGGACGCCTGGGGGGAGGCTTTATAAAGTCCGTTGGAAGGGATTGGCCGCATCCAGGGATTCGTGGGAGCCTCCGAGCAGCTTTGTGCCGAGGTACACCACGGTCTGGATGGACTACCTGAAGAAAAAGAACATTTCTTTGGATGTCAAGGACGTTTTGGTCCATTTGGTGGCTGCAGTAGCACCGTAATGGATCCCCCTTGGCATTTTTGTTTGTTTTTGTGCTTGGGAGACGGGTGAGGGCGTTCATCCGGGGATTTTTGGACCTTGACTGGCCATATACCCCCTTCACTCGATCTCCACATATATATTTCATTGTGGTATACTTATTTAGGTCGACCGACGAGGTTTCTCTATCTTTGATCCCCTTGGTCCATGTTGTAGATCAAGAGGAGACCAGATATGGTGTAGGGCACTGATTATCAGTGTCCTCACCCCTCCCTTGGGGCATGGGGGACGCCTACGACGTGTGTGGGGCCCCCATGTGTCCTTGGGACATGGGGGGGGGGGTTGGAGCCCATTGGGGTCCTCCCGTCCTCTCTTCAATGACTTCCAAGCGGTAACAACGCTCTGAGAAGGGGGGTGACGCCGGTTCGGACCCCCTTGGCCGTCTTTGGGTCACTTGGGGTGTGTATCTATGTGCCGGCAAGCCGCCATTGGCTGATATCATACTCTCCCATCCACCTGACCTAACCCGATGTGATAGTGTGATAGGTTTGGCCATTCCGGCTATGAGCAGCCATATTCAGTAACGAGGCGCCGCCAGCTGAGATTTATATATCAGAATATCAGGAATCAACAGGGTTTTTTTATCATAATGTTTCCGTAATTTTTCAGCCTTTCGTTCTGATGGTCAATGTATCGGCGACTGTCAGTTGGCTCGCGATTTTGCGGTAACCGATTGGTTAACTGTTATTTACAGATATTTTGGCGGAAACTCTGATGAAGGGTCAGATTTCATCAGAAAAGGGTTCGTTGCTTCCGCAATTTTCATATTATACACTCGCAAAATTAATCCGATTTTTTCAGACCTTCAGAATCGGATTTTCGACTTTGACATCACCGCACTCGATATGATGAATCTCGAGTGGTCATACATTTTTCCCCGATCACGAATCAACCTTCCTTTTGTTGTGCCCTTCGTTTTTTTTGGAGATAGAGGAGAAACAAAATTGATTCGTGAGGCCACTTTGAAAGGTCATATCTCCAGCTCATGGCGAGGAATATCAATTTCGAGAATCGGGTTGGAACCGCCTTGGTCTCTACTTAATTTAGGGGGCTTCAAACGTCTTTGGTGTGTACACATGCCTGGTGTAGCAAGGGATAATGGTCAAGAGGGTAGAAAGTCATATATAACTCTTGGACCGTGCATCCGAATATTTTATTGCGACTCTCGAGTGTACCGCATGAGTGTTGGGGTTGCATAGATACTTTTTTTGGGTTCCTACGTATTTTTAACGTGAAGTTATGACCATGGAGGGGGATGGCATACCATGGTGGGAGCCACTTTTTGAGGGTATGTGTTATATACATGGTATGTGCTTCGATATGCTCACGCCCATGTTATATATCTTCGTGTGGCCGAAGAGATGGGGAGCCACACGTGACAAGGGCCTTGCCCATGTCCCAATTGTGGAGTTCAAAGCGCTAGACTAAGTCTACCGCGTATGTATTGCTCATGGTATGTTTGGCAAAGAGATCCATGAGTGCACTCCCATTTTCATGGGGCATGTACATATGAGTGGCGCAGGTATCTCCATGCGCCTGATCGGGGATTCAAGTGGGGGAATTGTTCGCAAATGGTTCCAATCATTTGTATATTGAACCATGCGCGGATATCATGGGTGAGCATGGAGATATACTATCATGACAACTTTGTATTTGGACATATTTTCATGTTTTTGACCTCAGTGTTTGCTCATTTTTGCGTTTTGTGTACTTACCTGGTCAGCAAACAGCAAGAAACCTATGGAGAGTCGAAGCATGGTATGTTGTTCATATGTTGGTATATGCTTTGGAGTTGAACACCACCATATGCCGGATTGCGTACTCCATTTGGCTTGGCGCACGAAGGATTACAAGAATTGATCTCAAGATCATGGGCTGACTTGGGCAGTGCGTGGCGCCAATATCCGAAGGGGTTTCGAGGATAAAGTGGGATGTTCAGGGGCATTGCCCTTTGGTCTCTATCCTCCATGAATACTAGACTTCGAATCCATGCATACTTGGAGCCTTCTGATAAGTGGTAACCTCAATTTTGAGCATATATTTGATATATGGCCAATATGGTGTGAATTGGCAGTTTTTGGCATGTTATGAGTTCAAACTCATGGGGCGTATCTCTGAGCCCATCCGACTCCGAGTCCAACCAAGTATATGTCCGGGTAGGGCATGGTCCTGAGTGCCACTCTAAGCAATGACACGGCACCTCCTCCTTTGGGCTAGGATCGGAAGGCTTGGGAGTGAACACATTTTTGGGGTTCATGTAGTGACTTTTGACACATGGCATTTAGCCATCCTATTTGACCGGGTTCAGGGCATCATGTTGGCGAGTCAAGGGAAGGTCTCGAGTCCAGGGAATGAGGGGTCTATGGCTGTGATTGTGTACGTTTCCATCTTTCCCCAACTTTGCTTTATTTGTGTTCATATGCCAATTTCAGGGCTTTCCTCTTTGGTGCAATTCTTGTACATGCCCGCCACCGTGGGACGACCGGTCTGCTGAACGGAAGCCCGCAGCGTGGATTGGATTGTGGATTGGGTTATTGCTGTATTTGTGGGATCTGGTTGCTGTTCAGGGTTGAAGGAGGATTACATTTTCTATATTTTTGGATTTTGGACCCTGGACTTTGATAAATGCAATCGTTGATCAGGAGCAAGTCAGCAGGGGTGACAGGCGGAAGGGGCACAGCAGGGGCCGGTCCTGGTAGGGACCTTCTTTAAAGGTAAGCTCTTTACTGTGTTGGATTTGCGCCATGGCTTTCACCAAATGCCACTTCGAAAGGAGGATAGGCATTTGACGGCAATGTGCACGCCCTGTGGCACTGTCCAGTGGACTGTACTGCCGATGGGTCTGAAGAATGCGCCGTCGATGTTCCAGAAGATGATGGAGACTATTCTATTTCAGAAGCACAAGTCTCTGGATTTACAAGAATTCTGCAGCATCTACATTGAAGACCTTCTGATTGCCACGCCGTTGGGAAAAAACTTTGATGAGTGTCTGAAGTTGCACGAAGAACAAGTCCGAAAGGTTCTCGAAGTCCTTCGACAAGAGAAGCTCGTGTGTGGACCCAAGAAGGGCAAAATGTTCCTCCAGAGCGTGGAATTTTGTGGCTCTGTCTTGGAAGATGGGACAAGAAGACCGGCCCCAGGGAAAATGGCTGCCCTGCAGCTATGGGAAAGGCCTAAAACCATCACGCAGCTTCGTGCCTTTTTAGGCTGCTGCAATTATTACCACGAGTTCCTTCCCTTCTACGGCAAGTTCTCTGGTCCATTGACAGAGTTACTCAAGGTTGGCAAAATAGAAGGAATGAAGGGATCTCAAGTCAAGCTGAAGTGGACGCCAGAATGTGAAGAGGCCTTTACTGGTCTCAAGGAAGCACTGGCAACTGTGGTTACATGGAAGACTCCGTGGTTGGATGGAAGACCTTTTTTTATTCGTACAGACGCCAGTCGTTACGCCATTGGTGCTACGATTGAACAAGTCGATGACGAAGGTCACCATCATCCTCTGGCTTTCTGGTCTCGCAAGCTTACAATAAGACAGCAAAATCCGAGTCCAATGGAACAAGAAGCCTACGCAATCCTTTGTGCCTTACGGCGTTATGAAGGTTGGATCTTGGGCCATCGCGTTGAGGTACTGACTGACCACAAGTCACTGCAGAGCTGGAGGACAGAATATGTGGATACCCCTGGTGGACCAGCTGGGAGGAGAGGCCGTTGGCATGAAACTCTCAGCAGATTTGACCTACACGTGACTTACATTCCGGGGCGCTACAATGCAGTGGCGGACGCCCTGAGTCGCTGGGCCTACCCAGCCTCAGAGGCTTACTCTGAAGTGAGTTTTCATGGGACAGCGACGGATAAAGCCGAAGTGATCGAGTTTGATAAGGAGGAACAAGCACTGATCAAGAAACATTGTCTCCAATGTTCGATTAAGAATCGGATGAAGGTTGAATTGGTCAGATGCAAGGAGATTACCAAGGCAGATCAGACTGAAAGGGTTAACTCTGGCTCTGAGTTGTCGCTGCCGCTCCTGAATGTGTTTCCAGTGACAAGATCAAAGGCGAAATCCACGCTCCCTCCACAACAAAAGGACAAGGAAACTTCCTTCCTCTATGTGGATTGGACGAGGATGTACAAGGAGGACAGGTTCTTTGCGTCTGTATACCACAAGTTGAAAGGGGACAAGCCTTACGACTCTGAAGAGACGTCTGATTTCAAGATCCAAGGCGACAAGTTATTTTGGCAAGGATTGATTTGTGTTCCTGATTGTCTAATTGACCAATATGTCAAACATTGGCATCGGAATGAGACATCCCACGGACACTCCCGTGTTCTGGAGCAGGAGCTACAACACAGAGTGTACACACGAGACCTCAAGAGTGCCTGTGAACGAGTTGCCAAAGGATGCAAGCAATGTCAGGCGAACATCCCCAAGAATCAAAAGGCAGAAGGACTACTGAAGGGATTACCAATTCCTGAGAGGTTGTTCGACAAGGAGACGGCGGATGTCTTCGAGTTGGGACAAATCCAAGAGGAATGTCTCTACACGAGGAAGCCTATCGATGGGGTTTTGTTAATTCAAGACCGCCACAGTGGCTACATCCAGGTCCTCCCTTGCAACACGAAGACATCTCACCTCTGAAATGGCTGCCAAGTGGACTGCAAGTCAGTGGATGAGTAGTTGGGATGTTCCCAGTGAAATTCTGACGGACAGTGGGAAGGAGTTCATTGGGACTTGGTGGGAGAACGTGTGTGCTCTACTGGGAGTTCATCATCTTCGTGCCCGAGTCGACGACCATCGAGCCCTCCCTGCTGAACGCCTTGGAAGAATTCTTAGCAACATTCTGAGAAAATTCCTGGCGACTGAAAAAGACTACAATTGGTTGGAGACAATTTACTGTGTCTTGAGGAGATACCATCGGACCAAGAATTACACTGGGTTAAGTCCGAATGAGCTTGTTTTTGGTCGTGAGAAGATGGGTCCAGGACCAGTGATGTATCATCCAAGGCAGTGCTACGACGCCTCACAATGGTTTGAGAGGATCAAGGATTCAGAGTCTAAGTGGATCCAAGCCAAAGTGGAGAGTCAAGCAGATTGGTTGAAATTCAAAAATCAGTCGAGAACACAAGGAAAACCCTTCGAGAGAGGCCAGCAAGTCTGGCTTCGTAAGTCAGACGAGACCCTGAAGGACGACAACAAATTGTTACCTTTGTGGGAAGGCCCATTCCAAGTCAGTGGTCAACTAAGTGAGACTACATTCAACCTTGAGGTTGGACCGGGCAGACTTCAAGAAGTACATCGGGACCGTTTGAAGGCCGAAGTACCCTGCCCCAAAGGAAAGTTCAAGCCTCTCTATTGGACTTCGAAGTACCTGAGCGACAGGAAGATGGTCATCAGCAGTTTCGAGTTAGAGAAAATCCTTGATTACAAGAAAACTGCTCGAAACAAGTGGTACTTTCTGTGCAGATGGAAAGGATTCGGTCCGGAAGAAGACAAATGGGAGCCAGCTTCAAGCTTTATTCATGGGTATACGGACACTTTCATCAAGTTCCTGAAGAAACACCCTGAGATTGACCGTGAGCTCTCGCTGATCAAGGATTGTGTCACCAGGGAAGACTTACAAGCACAAGAGAAAGCTCCAATCGTGGCAGATTCCATTCGAGACAAGATCTGATCAGAATTTAAATCGCCGAAACTTTCGAGAAGGTTTACGGTCTACATATACCCTTGGCATTGAGACAAAACAGTCCTGGCGCATCGTCTATGTGGTTCATGAACAGATGATGGGACATTCTGGGATCATCCTGGTCATCATGTCCATCATTCCCATCATGGTAATCATGTGAATCATGTGCTTCATCGTAGATGATTCCCATCAGAAGTTTCGAAAGGCCTTTATCCTCAACCACGACGACACTCTCGTGTTTTGCTGTCGACTGTGCCCCTCTACTCGCCTTGGGAAGGACTCGTTCGAGTTCGTGCTCATTTCAGAGATTCTGGCACATGACTGAGTCTGATGCATTTCATGTGTTTGACAGATCTGCTGAGAATGTCATTTCAATCAGCTCTTACATTGAGACTGGTGGTTTGTTTTCCAATCGACCGCTGTCAAAGGGCTTATCAGGACCAAGTGAGGACGATGGTGTTCTTACTTGTTTCGACTCGCTGTTCATCTTTGGATTGTGTTGGAATCCCCCTCAGAATCAGCTCCATTTTGGCAAATTCCTGGTACCAAGCATTGGATGCTTATACATTCTGGGACTACAATGAGCCAGTTACCCCTCATGACTCATACTGGGTTAAACATGAAGCCCTGGAGACGATACTGACAGTGACAGTGTGGTGTACAGTCACTGGGTTTTCTTGGCTATCATTACTCTTGCATGATTGGATTTCCATCATGGGATTCATCATCATCATGAGGTATTGACCTGGATTGGCTATGAATGAGAAAACTGGATTTCCGTTCAGCACAACACACATTATCTATCGACAATGAATTGGACCTATATTGGCTTGCTGCAGACTTCGCCGCCCTCAATCCGTGTGCGATTCACTGATTTTGGTCTCAATTCAGGCACATTTTGTACCATAATCTGGCATCTGGTCTCATGACTGCAAATGACACCGACCGGTTTCACATATCTTGGACTCCGTGAAGGGAAACCCTATTTTTTGGACGCTCGACGACATGGCGACTCTCGTTTTCTGTTTTCTGGCAGTAGGATGTCAGATCCTGATTTCATCATGGATCATGGATCTTGATCATGCGTGTACATTCTTCACTCAGACTTTCAATTTTCGAATTTTCGAGCTTGAACGAAGCTGTTTCTGTGTGCCCTAAGGTACTTATGCGTTTCATTCAAGTCGATGGCCATCGCGAAACACAGATCTCAGCACAATTTTGCTCAATTCAGCTCAATTTCTCACATTTTGGCATAGATTAGTCGGTTTTTGGTCACTTTTGCCGTTTCTTTCACTTCACTTGACCCAGCCTGACATACTGGCGTATGTTTTCAGAGGGGGAGTGTAACGGCAGCAGTGACAGCACTCAATTTATACTTCAGTGTGATCAGAATTTCAATGATTCTCAGATGTACATTAGTGCAGTAAATTTTCCGCTTGTTTTCATGTTTTCCGTTCGCCGCCAGATGTCGCCTGTGAGCGGGCGTCGAGTCGCATTTGTCTTTGGTGATTTCCCAATCGGATTTATTAAAATTATTTCGAATGATTTCACCTTGAGTCATTATGTGCGATGGATGCACAATGAGATTCTATGTCTGCTCCACTTTTGTAGACCGGGTTTTCTGACTATTCATATTCCACCATGGAGTTCAATGGACTTACAGGTGCTTCGCATATGTCGCTCCCAGACGCCCGATATGGGTCTGAAGAGGGTCAGTTGGGTTCGGAGATATCAGGGGCAGTGTCGGGCGTTACGACCCCTGAGGCATCAAGGCTACAGGCTTCGCAATCACAAGAAAGATCCCCCACTATGCAGCGGTTACAGACGTACGGTGGAGAAGATCGTCGGGGATAGGGCGAGGGGGATCTTGGTCATAACCGGCATAGGATCCACCCCATGTCCGCTGGAAGGTCTCAAGTCGACGCTGAATTCCATCACCCTGAGCGAGATGTCATTCGGGCCTGAGAAGGAGTTGTTCATCGACACCGAGGGTTTATCAATGCCCTCTCCGGGTCAAGCGTGGGGTACCAAGGCTTTCCTGGTGGATGGGGCGCAAGCCCAGCTAACGGGTGATGAAGCATATATCCGTAGGGTTGAGGCGGTACCCATGCGGGTCATGTTTGAGCCGAAGGAGGGGACGGACCAGCCAATGGATGGCATTGACATCCTGTCCCACGCCCAGATCGACCACGTCCTCAACTCATGCGGATGGGGATGCACGACCGTGTGGCAGCCAAGAAGAGGCGGGCCATGGTCACATCTCCGCATTGGTGGGATGACAAGTGGTTGGTCACCGGCAAGTACGAGTAGGATGAGTTCGTGGCGAAGGTCATGGATCACATCGCCGACCAATATGATGGTCCGGTCTGGTCGGACCGGCCGATGTGGGATTTTCCAAGAATGGGGGCCGGTAGCGACAAGAACTCGGCTGATGCCGCAAATTTCCGAAGATTATCGGTGGGAAGCATGCCCCACGACGATGAAGACGGCATATCGAACGAGGAGAAGTCAGACTCGGACCCGGAAGGGGCCTATACCGCAGTGCCGTCGTTGGTATCGATACCGAAGCAAGCGGCTGAAGAGGTCCGGGAGAGGGTAGGGTAGGTGCACTCGGTCGTGGAGAGGCGCCCCATGGTTCCCCCTGGCGTCGCCCCTGTGACGAACAGGAAGAGGCTCCGCGCGTGAAGAGGGCAGGCGGCGTACATCCCGCTAGACCTGACTGTTGGCCCCAAACAAAGTGGCCCCGGGCAACACCGGGAGGGCTGATCGCCGCCAGCGTGACGTGCTTGTCTCGCCGGGGAGGTGTGCCCCCGTGCTTGCGCACGTCCGCTCCTTTGGGCTGAACCCTAGAGGTTCACCGGACTTCCTGGCGTATCCCGTTCCCAAGGCATGCATGCACATTCTTGGTACTAGGGTTCCGAGGCGCCTGGGTGTCGCACGCCCCGCCTCGAGTCCCAAAGCAGCGCAGGCCTTAGGATGCAGCCTTACCCCCGGTCTCCGGATCTCGTTAGGCCGGGTCACCTGCATGGCACGGGCTGCCTCAGTGCCCGGGCTGTGGGCACTGGGTTTCCTACTGTTGTGCGGCGTTTGTGTTTGGGTCCGGTTGGCGGTTGGCCGTGGGTTTTGTTAACCCCGCCAGTCCTGGCTGGGGTCTTGGGTGGGTGTGTTTGGGCACGGTTTGTGGTGTTGTCCCTCTAGTGTCGGCTTTTTGTGATGTTCGTGGTTGGGGTTCGGTTTCGGCCTGCTTATGGGACGTGTGTGGTTGTGTGGGCGCCCTGCTTGCCCCCCGCCGTTTCCGGTTCCGGCGTGCGGTGTGGGCGTGTGAGCTGGGCCCTGGTCTCGGCTGTGCCCAGCCCTTCTTGGCTGGGTTGTCGGGGTGTGTTTTTTGAGTTTTTTTTTCTTTTTCTGTGTGGTCCCCTCCCGGGCCTTGTGGTCCCTGTCCCCCCATCCCCTTTCTTTCGGGCTGGGCTGCTGGCTCTCTTTTTTTTTTTTTTTCGGTGTCCCTCTTCCCGGTGGGCCGCTGTTCCTGGCTTGGTGTTGCCGGTTTCGGCTAGGTGGTCCCCCTGTGCCTCTTTGGGCGTCCTGTCTTCGGTGCCTTCTGGGGGGGGGATTTGGCCACCTCTGGTGGTGTTGGCGGGCGGTTTGGCGGCTGTGGGCTGTTTTCGCGCCTTTTCACCCCTCACCCCTCCGTTTCTTTTTGGGAGGGGGGGGCTTGCCTGTTCCTCCCTCTGCCTTCCCTGGGCTGGTGCACGCACTGGCCTGCATTCAGTGTTGTCTTCCGGGCTGCTGTTGTCAGTTGCGTTCTGTCTGGCCGCGTTACGGCCCCATGGGTCGGGTCGGCCATGTACACGGTGGGCTCGGTGCCCCTTCCTGCCGGGTTAGGTCCTGGCTCTGCCGGCTGGGCGACTGCGCCAGGCGGCTGCTTGTGGTTCTGGGTTAGGGGGCTGGGGTTGTTTGTGTCCTTTCCCCTCTGCGGTGCCGGTTTTAACCTTCTGGGTGGTCCGCCACCGTTGTCGCCAGGCGCGCTGTGGCCCCGTGTGTGGCCTGCGGTGCTGGTGTGTGGCGTGCTGGTGCGGCGCCTTCCAGGGTGTGCGGTGGCTGGCTTCGGTTTGTCCTTCAGGTTAGGGTCAGTTGTGTCGTGTTGTGCCGCTCTGTGCCGCGTCGCGTCGCGTCGTGCTGTGGCGCGTTGCACTGTGGCGCGCTGTGGTGCGGTGTGCCGTGGTCTTGCGTGGTGCCGCGGTGGGTCAGTGGAGGTCAGCCTGGCCTGTGTCGTGGTGCGGAGTGCGGGCCGGAGTGTGGCTGGCTGGTGGCTGGGGAGTGCGGTTAGGTATGGGTGTCTCGCTGGGTCCGTGCTGTGGGGGCTTGGGCGTGCCGCTCGGGCTGGTGGGTCGGGTAGGTCGATCGCGTGACGGTCCGTGGGGTTGCCCTCCCTGGGGGCCTGTGCCTTGGTCCCGCGTCCTCTGGGGGTTTTGGTCCCTAGTCCTGGTCGCTGTGGCCGTGCCTTCGTCCTCTTCCGGTGCCGGTGAGGTGGCCCTTGTGGCGGCCGGGGTCGTCGCCTGGCTGTGAGGGCGTGGTGGTGCGTCGTGCGGCGGCGTTCCCTGCGGCTTCCTCTGTGGGTGTGGCCCGTTCTCCCCGTGTAGGTGTGCCCTCCATTCTCCGTGTGGTTTCCGATGGCTGGTGGGTGTGCGCTGGTGTGATCCGCACGGTGTCCGATGCTTGCTTCAGTGGTGTGTGTTGGGGAGTGCGCCCCCGGATGTCGTGGGGTTTTTGGTCGGGGTGGGGCGGCGCTGGTCCCCCCGTCGTGGTATGCCCTTCCTGGGTGTGGGTCGTGGCGCCTGCCGTGGTGCCCTTTTGCTCCGTGCCTTGGTCCCCGCTCCCGCCCCTTCCTGGTTCTTGGGTGGTTTCCTGCCCCCATGTGGTGTCTCTTCCGGCGTCCTGTCCCTGTGAGTGCCTGCCCTCACTTGGGGCCCCTCCGTGCCCTCTTGCCTGAGTGCTCCTTGGTGTCCCTTGCCCTTCCCTTGCCCTTGTCCTCCCCCTTCCTGGTGTGGTGGTGGCGGGAGGGGCGGGGTGGGGAGGGGGCGCCGGCGGCCCAGGCCTGGAAGTGGGTGGCCTGGAGCCACTGGCGGAGGGCTTGGGGGGTGTAGGGGGGGCGGAGGCCCTGGACGGCATCACGGAGGAGGGCCTCCCATGCCGCTTGTGGCATGATGGCCTCCGGGGCGGCCTCGTTGGGGTTGGCGGGGGTGCGGGTGCGCACCTCCTCGAAGGTATGCACCATGTGCACCACCGCAGTGCGGTTGGTTGTACGGATCCCGAAGCAAGCGGCTGAAGAGGCCCAGGAAGGTTGCCGAGCTGAAGAAGAGGCTGATAAATGCCTATCCGCGGCTATTCAGTGGCGTCGCCAACAAGAACCCTCCAGATCGTGGGAGGTTTGGCGCAGCGAGGGTCCAGCTGAACCCGAACCCCAAGATCTATCGTCATCGGGAGTACCAACTTCAGGGCGATCGGGCCGAGGCCATGAAGAAGTTGTTGGCCGAGTTTATTGAGCGGGGCTGGATCGAACCCTCCGACAGTGAGTGGGCCAGCCGAGCCTTTATGGTGCCCAGGAAAGAGAAGGGCGAGTGGAGGTTGGTGGTTGATTACAGGGGTTTGAACGAGCAAACCTAGCACGTCCCGTACTCGCTCCCTCTGATCGACACCATCCTCCAAAAACAACAAAAAAGGCGGATCTTCACAGTGTTAGACCTGAAACACGGCTATCAACAGATGCCGCTACATGAGGACTCCAGGCCCTGCACAGCGATGTCGACGCCGCTGGCGCCCATGCAGTGGGAAGTGGTGCCTATGGGCGCCAAGAATGGCGACGCCGCTTTCCAGCGCATGATGGAGGACCTACTCGGTCCTGTCCGGGACTGTGCCGATCCCTTCGTGGATGACATCATCATCGGGTCCGGCACGGAAGACATGACTAAGGAGGAGCTCATCGAAGCGCATGAGAAGGATCTGCGCCGAGTGCTCAGCGAGCTGGACAAGCACAACATGGTGTGCAAGCCCACCAAAGCCTCGCTCTTCGTGAAGGAAGTGGAGTTTGCGGGTCACGTGGTTGGTCACGGGCAACGCCGTCCCATGCCTGGGAAGCTGGCGTCCCTGCACCACTGGGAGAAGCCCCAGACCATCAGCGAACTGCGATCCTTCATGGGGTTCTGCAACTACTATTCGGGCTATGTCGGGATGTATGCAGAACTATCGGGCCCGCTGCACAAGATGCTGCAGCTGGGCAAGTTGGATGGCCTGAAGGGGAGCAAGAAGAAGCTTGCCTGGACCCCTGAAGCCGAAGATGCGTTCCGCCGCCTGAAGGAGTGACTCCTGGGGCAGCTGGGGCTATTCCTGGTGGACCCGGACAAGGGATTCGTGCTACGGACGGACGCCTCGGACTATGCTGTAGGGGCAGTCCTTGGGCAGGTCCGGGACGACAGGTCGCACGTACCTGTGGCGTTCTGGAGCCGGATCCTGGCCAAGGGCCAACGTCGAACCTGGACCGCGAGGGAGAAGGAGACGTACGCCATTGTTTGTGCGCTCGGGAAGTGGTCTCGCCTCATCGGGTTACAACCGGTGGTGGTTTGCACGGACCATCAATCCTTGCAGAGCTGGCACAAGGAGCACGTCGACACCCCCTCGGGACCGGCGGCAAGGAGGGCCCGGTGGCACGAGACGTTCGCCAAGTACGACCTCAGCGTTGTATATGTCCCGGGGAAGGTCAACACTGTGGCAGATTGCCTCAGTCGATGAGCCTACCCCGCGGGCAAGGCTTGGATGGACATATCCAGCCATGGAGACGCCGAGGAGACTGAGGAGGCCAAGCACATCATCGAGATGGACAAGGCCATGGAGCAAGAGGGGGTCAAGTGCTTTGTGGTGATGGCAAACCGTACAGACCTGGCCAAATTCCGGGGCGCCCGAGTCCGAGCTATTCGAGACGAAACCCTCGAGCAATGGATGGTGGCCCCTGTAGAGCTAGTCAGGTTGGTGCTCACAGAAGACTGGTCAGATGACTATGCGGCATCCGACCACTGGAGCAGGTACTGGAATGCCGTGAGCGCCCCGTCGGACGACGAATGGCCTGAGGGCTTGACCGAGGATGGGGATAAATTATTCCTCAAGGACAAGCTATTGGTCCCTGAGAACCAAATGGAGGAGCTCATTGACCACTGGCATAATGCCCAGCTCATGCATCCGGGTCGGGACAAGATGCAGCAGGACCTGGAGTGGCGCTTCAAGTTCCCACCGGGGTACTACGCCATCCTGGACAAGTACTGCAGCCACTGCGCCGTGTGTCGGGCCACGAAGAGCCCTAACCACTCCACGGTTGGCAACCCGGTGTATACGTCTATACCGGAGGCCCCTATGCGGTCCGTGGCCATGGATGTATTCGCCATGCCTGAGGTCACCGTGGAAAGAGAGACCTACGACTGTGTCATCCTGGCGGTGGATAGGCACAGCGGGTATATCGTGGCGGTCCCTGGCAAGAAGTCCAAGAAGAAGGACAAGAAGGACACGCATGAAGTGGGTCTGCAGGCCAAGACCGTCGCTAATGCCATGATCGGGCATTGGCTGACAATTTTTGATGTCCCGGCTGTCATCTGCAGCGATCGGGACAGTCAATTTGTGGGGACGTGGTTCAAGACGATGTGCAAGCACAGGGGGATTCGGCACGCCAAGACCGTGGCGTACCACAGCCGGTCGAATGGCCGGGCTGAGGTGGCCGGGCGGCAGATGTTCGAGAAGTTCCGCCAGCTGCACATTGACGAACCGGGCCGGAATTGGTACAATTCGCTGTGGAGAATACTCCAAGCGTATCACGACCTTCCAGGACCCTTTGGACCGTCCCCCCATCGTATCCTGTTCCTACGGGATCGAGTGTCACACACTCTCCCGTGGTTGAACCATGGCAAGGTGGCCCAGGATGCGAACGCTATGATGGCTGAGGCGGACGACACGTCGGCCAAGGTGTGCAAAGCACTTCAGGACGAGCATGAGGAGAAGGCCAAGTACTTCAAGCAGGGAAAGGTCCAGAAATATGCTCTCGGAGACACCGTGTGGGTGGAGCGGCACCACAAGGATGTCCTGTCCAGGCATCGGCAGGCGTCTTGGTATGTGCCGGGGGTAATCGTTCGGAAGGTCCGGCAGGATGTATATGCGGTTCGTGTGGGGGATAATAAGATCCTTGACCGCGACCACACTCAGCTTCGTCCCCGAGCACCAGACCCCCGCGGACGTCCCGTCACCTTCCAGTTCACAGCTGGCGATGTGGACTCGGATGACGAGGGTGAGGACGACGACTTCACTGCCGAGGGGATCCTGATGGACAAGCCAGACCCGGGGACGCATGGGGGGCGGCTTTATAAAGTCCGTTGGAAGGAATTTGCCGCATCCAGAGATTTGTGGGAGCCTCCGAGCAGTTTTGTGCGTCAAAGTGTACTACGATCTGGATGGATTATCTAAGGAAAAAGAACATTTCCTTGGATGTCAAGGACGTGTTGGTCCATTTGGTGGCTGCAGCAGCACCGTGATGGATCCCCCTTGGCATTTTTGTTTGTTTTTGTGTTTGGGAGACGGGTGAGGGCGTTATTACGGGGACCTTTGGGCCTTGATTGGCCATATATCCTCTTCACTCGGTCTCCACATATATATCTCATTGTGGTATACGTATTTAAGTCGACCGGTGTTTCTCTATCTTTGATCCCCTTGGTCCATGTTGTAGATCAAGAGGAGACCGGATATGGTGGAGGGCACCGATTATGAGTGTCCTCACCCCTCCCTTGGGGCATGGGGGGTGCCTACGCCGTATGTGGGGCCTCCATGTGTCCTTGGGACATGGGGGAGGGGGGTTGGATCCCATTGGGGTCCTCCCGTCCTCTCTTCAATGACTTCCGGGCGGATACAACGCTCTGAGAAGGTGGATGAAGCCGGTTCGGACCCCCGTGGCCATCTTTGGGTCACTTGGGGTGTGTATCTATGTGCCGGCAAGCCGCCATTGGCTGATATCATACTCTCCCATCCACCTGACCTAACCTGATGTGATGGTGTGATAGGCTTGGCCATTCCAGCTATGAGCGGCCATATTCAATACCGAGGCGCCGCCGGCTGAGATTTATATATCAAAATATCAGGAATCAAAAGGGTTTTTTTATCATAATGTTTCCGTAATTTTTCAGCTATCCGTTATGATTGACAGTGTATCGGCGACTGTCAGTTGGCTCGCGATTTTGCGGTAACCGATTGGTTAACTGTTATTTCCAGATATTTTAGCGGAAACCCTGATGAAGGGTCATATTTCATCAGAAAAGGGTTCGTTGCTTCCGCAATTTTCATGTTATACACTCCCAAAATTAATCCGATTTTTCAGACATTCAGAATCGGATTTTCGATTTCGAGGTCGCCGCACTGGATACGATGAGTTTCGAGTGGTCCTACACCTTTCCCCGATCACGAATCAACCTTCTTTTTGTTGTCTCCTTCATTTCTATTGGAGATATAGGCGAAACAAAATCGATTCGTGAGGCCACTTTGAAACATCACATCTCCAGCTCAGTGCGAGGAGTTTCAATTTTGAGATATGGGCTGGAATCGCCTTGGTCTCAACTTAATTTAGATGTGTACATTTGCCGGGTGTAGCAAGGGATAATGGTCAAGAGGGTAGAACGTGATTTATATCTCTTGGACCATGCAACCGAATATTTTAATGCGACTTTCGAGTGTACCGCATGAGTGTTGGTGTTGCATAGAAACTTTCCTTGGGTTCCTACGTATTTTTAACGTGCAGTTATGTCCATGGAGGGGCATGGCATACCATGGTGGGAGCCACTTTTAAGGGTATGTGTTATATGGATGGTATGTGCTTCGCTATGCTCACGCCCATGTTATATATCTCCGTTTGTAGGAAGATATGTGGAGTCAGACGTGGCAAGGGCTCCGCCCATGTCCCAATGGTGAGCTCCATAGCGCTAGCCTAAGTCTACCGCACATATAGTGCATGTGGGAAGGCTTACGAAGCAACCCACAAGCGCCACTATCAATTTTCCCATTTTCATGGTGCGTGTCGGGAGGAGATTCGAAGGTGTCCCAATGCGTCCATGTGGGGATCCAAGTGGGGGGATTGTTTGCAAATAGTCCGAAGCAATTGTGTTTTGAACCATGTGTTGATACCATGCGTGAGCGAAGTTATATACTATTGTGATAATCTTGAATTTAGCAATATTTGCATGTTTTTGACCTCATTGTATGCTCATTTTTGTATTTTATGTGCTCAACTGGTCGGCTAACAGTAAGGTGCCTAGAGATCCGTGAACTATGGTATGTTGCTTATATGTTCCAATATACTTCGGTGTTGCACCTCATCATATGCCGGACCACGTGGTCACTTTGGCGTGGCACACGAGGCCTCACAAAATCAGGTCTCAAATTCGTGAGTTGACTTGTGAAGCATGGCATGTATATATCCGGAGGGGTTCAGGAGGCAATGTTGGAATATTTTTGGGCATGGACGTTTGGTCTATATCACCCTTGTAAATTACTATCCGGTTTGACACATGCATGGAGCATTTGAATATTTGCCGTATGTATTTTTGAGTATATTATTGAATTTTGGGCACTATGGTGTGATTTGCCTAATTTTGCTATGTTTTGAGGTCATCTTCATGGGGCATATCTCCAAGCCCAATCGACTCCAAGTCCAACCAAGATTATGTCAGGGTAGGGCATGGTCCTGAGTGCCACTCTAGGCCATGACACGCCACCTCCCTCTTTGGGCTAGGATTTAGAGGCTTGGGAGTGAACACATTTTTGGGGTTTGTGTAGTGACTTGTGACACATGGCATTTAGTCATCTTATTTGACTGGGTTGGTTATACAAGCCCATGGGTGCCCACTATTTGACACAAACATACCCAAGGGCCAGCATGTGGGCGCGCGCGGTGGGTGTACTTGTTTTTTGAAACCAAGAAATCAAGAAGGGCCAGCCCACCACTCTCCACATGTTTAGTGCATGTTGCACTTAAATTGTCAGAGAGCCCATGATACCATGTCATTGCACGAAGCTCCTGAAGCAAAAAGACACCACAATTCACCTCAACTTGTCACAGACTCGCACCCACGTCTAAATTTCTCACCAACAATCAAGGAAGAAAGGAGGTATGGTTAGACCCGGCTCCCGATTAGTTCCTGTGACCCTTCCAAGTGAGGTTGGGGTTTGTTCGGGGGTTTAGGGAATTGAGTTTTACCCCCCCACCCATTAACATGACGAGCGGTGTGGGGGTTTGAGGGAAGGATCGAGATATCAAATAATTTACATGTAAAGAAAATCCAATCTTAAGTGTCTTGTCTTTTTCAAAGGTATTTTGCCCCAAATAAAATTTTCAAGCCCCCAAAAGGGCCACCATAACAAGTAAAGAATTCAAAGGGAAAGCAAAGGCGGCATTGCTCTCATAAAAGTGAGCCGATCTGAGTGAAAAAATGGACTCCCCACTTCAAATGGAAAACTCAAAAATTATTCAAAAAGAAAGTGAGTCCAAGTGTTTATGGGCAAAAACAAGCCCAACTAAGCTCATAAAGTGGGGGTCTGGGTGTCCAACCCAGGAGATGCTTGAAGCATCCAAGCACATCTCATCAAGGAATGGAAGGGGGGGGGTCCTCAAAAAGGCGAATAAAGCTTAAGAAAACACTCTCTCACTCTCCCCAAAGTGGGTGCTAAGAAGGCTCCAATGACATCAAAGGCGACTCCCAAGTTCGACAAACAAGTGGAACATGTCGACGAACGCGCTCCACAATGGGCCAGAGGAGGGCACCATGAGTCGACTTCCAAAGTCGACAAACACCTGGAACGCGTCGACTTGCCTTGTCGACAAATGCGCTCCACAATGGGCGCAAGAAAGCCACCAAAGTGGACTTCCAAAGTCGACAATCACGTCGAACGAGTCGACTTGCCCTGTCAACGAACGTGCTCCAAGCTGGGGGCGCCCACACCCAAAAGCAGACTCCCCAGGTCGATCAACATGGCACCAAACGTCGACTCTCGAAGTCGACAAACGCTGCATCAAAAGTTGACCCTCGAAGTCGACAAACTGAAGCCGGTTCGGACCCCCGTGGCCATCTTGGGGTCACTTGGGGTGTGTGTCCATGTGCCGGCAAGCCGCCATTGGCTGATATCATACTCTCCCATCCACCTGACCTAACCCGATGTGATAGTGTGATAGGTTTTGCCATTCCGGCTATGAGCGGCCATATTCAGTATCGAGGCGCCGCCAGCGGAGATTTATATATCGGAATATCAGGAATCAACAGGGTTTTTTTATCATAATGTTTCCGTAATTTTTAAGCCTTTCGTTCTGATGGTCAATGTATCAGCGACTGTCAGTTGGCTCGCGATTTTGCGGTAACCGATTGGTTAACTGTTATTTCCAGATATTTTGGCGGAAACTCCGATGAAGGGTCAGATTTCATCAGTAAAGGGTTCGTTGCTTCCGCAATTTTCATATTATACACTCGCAAAATTAATCCGATTTTTTCAGACTTTCAGAATCGGATTTTCGACTTCGGCATCGCCGCACTTGATATGACGAATCCCGAGTGGTCCGACATCTTTCCCCGATCACGAATCAGCCTTTCTTTTGTTATGTCCTTCATTTGTCTTGGAGATATAGTCGAATCAAGAGTGATTCGTGAGACCACTTTGAAAGGTCATATCTCTGGCTCACGGCGAGGTATAACAATTTCGAGAATCGGGTTGGAACCGCCTTGGTCTCAACTCAATTTGGGGAGCATCAAACGCCTTTGGTGTGTACACCTGCCTGGTATAGCAAGGGATAATGGTCAAGAGGGTAGAAAGTGATATATAATTCTTGGACCATGCAACCGAATATTTTAATGCGACTTTCGAGTAAACCGCATGAGTGTTGGCGTTGCTCAGCAATTTTCTTTGGGTTCCTACGTATTTTTAACGTGAAGTTATGTCCATGGAGGGTCATGGCATATCATGGTGGGAGCCACTTTTGAGGGTATGTGTTATATGCATGGTATGTGCTTCGATATGCGCACGCCCATGTTATATATCTCCGTTTGTAGGAAGATATATGGAGTCATACGTGGCAAGGGCTTCGCCCATGTCCCAATGGTGAACTCCATAGCGCTAGACTAAGTCTACCGCTCAGATAGTGCATGTGGGAGGGCTTACAGAGCGACCCGCAAGTGCCAATATCAATTTTCCCATTTTCATGGTGCGTGTTGGGAGGAGGTTCGAAGGTGTCCTTATGCGTCCATATGGGGATCCAAGTGGGGGGATTGTTTGCAAATGGTCCTAAGCAATTGTGTTTCGAGTCATAGGTTGACACGATGGGTGATAAAGAAGGTCCCTACCAGGACCGGCCCCTGCTGTGCCCCTTCCGCCTGTAAACCCTGCCGATTTGCTCCTGATCAACGATTGCATTTATCAAAATCCAGGGTTCCAAATCCAAAAATATAGAAAATAAAATACAATCCTCCTTCAACCCTGAACAGCAATCAGATCCCACAAATCCAGCAATAATTCAATCCACACTGCGGGCTTCCCTTCAGCACACCGGTCGTCCCACGGTGGCGGGCATGTACAAGAATTGCACCAAAGAGGAAAGCCCTGAAATTGGCATATGAACACAAATAAAGCAAGGTTGGGGAAAGAGGTAAACATACACATTCACAGCCATAAACCCCTCATTCCCTGGACTCAAGACCTTCCCTTGACTCACCAACATATTGCCCTGAACCAGGTCAAATGAGATGGCTGAATGCCATGTGTCACAAGTCACTACATAAGCCCCAAAAATGTGTTCACTCCCAAGCCTATAAATCCTAGCCCAATAGGGGAGGTGGCGTGTCATGGCCCAGAGTGGCACTCAGGACCATGCCCTACCCTGACATAACTTTGATTGGACTTGGAGTCGAATGGGCTTGGAGAACTGCCCCATGAAGATGACCTCATATCCTAACAAAATCAGGCAAAACACACCATAGTGCCCAATATTCAATTATATACTCAAAAATGCATACGGCAAATACCCAAATGCTCCATGCATGTGTCGAACCGGAGAGTAATATACACGGGTGATATAGACCAGAGGTCCATGCCCAAAAATATCCCATCATTGGCTCCGAAACCCCTCCAGTTATGTACATGACATGCTTCACAAGTCAGCTCATGAGTTTGAGACCCAATTTTGTGAGGCCTCGTGTGCCAAGCCAAAGTGACCACGTGATCCGGCTTAAGGTGAGGTACAACACCGAAGCATATGCGAACATATAAGCAACATACCATAGGTCACAGATCCCTAGGCACTTTACTGTTAGCCGACCAGTTGAGCACATAAAACACAAAAATGAGCATAAGATGAGGTCAAAAACATGCAAATATGTCCAAATACAAAGTTGTCATGATAGTATATCTCTATGCTCACCCGTGATATCCGCACATTTGCAAACAATTCCCCCACTTGGATCCCCGATCGGGCGCATGGAGATACCTTCGCCACTCGTATCTATATGCCCCATGAAAATGGGAGTGCACTCATGGATCTCCTTGCCAAACATACCATGAGCAATACATATGCGGTAGACTTAGTCTAGCGCTTTGAATTCCACAATTGGGACATGGGCGAAGCCCTTGTCACGTGTGGCTCCCCATCTCTTCGGCCACACGAAGATATATAACATGGGCGTGAGCATATCAAGACAATACTACCAATATCACACATAACCCTTAAAATAGGCTCCCACCATGGTATGCCATGTCCCTCCATGATCATAACTTTGGGTTAAATGGACGTGGGAACCTAAGGAGAGATGCTATGCAACCGCAAGACTCATGCGCTACACTCGAAAGTCATAATATCAAGACCGGAAACATGGTCATCAAGTTATAAACAAGTTTCTACCATGTTGACCATGATCCTATGATACAACGAGTGTGTGTGCCGACTTAAGTTGTTGGATCCTACCAAAAATAAGTTGAGACTGGTGCGCTGGCAACGCATCCTTCCTTATTCTCTTTCCTCACACTCGCGCGTAGATATGGCCCTTCAAAGTGGTCCCACGATTCACTTTTGTTTCCCTTATATCTCCAAGTCAAATGGGTGGCAAGTATAAGGGAAACCTGAAATGGGCATAGGGAAAGGAGTATGACCACTCGAAGAAGACCAAATCAAGTGCGGCGATGTCGAAGTCGAAAATCCGATTTCGACATCGCGAAAAATTCAGAATAAAATTTCGAGTGCATATTTAGAAAATTGCGGAAGCAAGGAACCCTTTACTGATGAAATCTGACCCTTCATCGGAGTTTCCGCCAAAATATCTGGAAATAACAGTTAACCAATCGGTTACCGCAAAATTGCGAGCCAACTGACAGTCGCCGATACATTGACCATCAGAACAAAAGGCTTAATAATTACGGAAACATTATGATAAAAAAACCCTGTTGATTCCTGATATTCGGATATATAAATCTCCGCTGGCGGCGCCTCGGTACTGAATATGGCCGCTCATAGCCGGAATGGCCAAGCTTATCACACTATCACATCGGGTTAGGTCAGGTGGATGGGAGAGTATGATATCAGCCAATGGCGGCTTGCCGGCACATGGATACACACCCCAAGTGACCCCAAGATGGCCACGGGGGTCCGAACCGGCTTCACCCCCCTTCTCAGAGCGTTGTTACCGCTCGGAAGTCATTGAAGAGAGGACGGGAGGACCCCAATGGGCTCCAACCCCCCTCCCCCATGTCCCAAGGACACATGGAGGCCCCACACACATCGTAGGCGTCCCCCATGCCCCAAGGGAGGGGTGAGGGCACTGATAATCAGTGCCCCACGCCATATCCGGTCTCCTCTTGATCTACACCATGGACCAAGGGGATCAAAGATAGAGAAACGTCGTCGGTCGACCTAAAAAAGTATACCACAATGAAATATATATGTGGAGATCGAGTGAAGGGGGTATATGGCCAATCAAGGCGGAAAAAACTCCAGATGAACACCCTCACCCATCTCACAAGCACAAAGACAAACAAAAATGCCAAGGGGGATCCATTACGGCGCTACAGCAGCAACCAAATGGACCGACACGTCCTTGACATCCAAAGAAATATTCTTTTTCTTCAGGTAGTCCATCCAGACTGTGGTATACCTCGTCACGAAACTGCTCGGAGGCTCCCACGAATCCCTGGATGCGGCGAATCCCTTCCAACGGACTTTATAAAGCCTCCCCCCAGGCGTCCCCGGGTCCGGCTTGTCCGCCAGGATCTTCTCAGCGGTGAAGTCGTCGTCCTCACCCTCTTCGTCCGAGTCCACATCGCCGGCCGTGAACTCGAAGGTGACGGGACGTCCGCTGGGGTCTGGTGCTCGGGGACGAAGCTGGGTATGGTCGCGGTCCAGGATCTTGTTATCCCCCACACGAACCGCATACACATCCTGCCCGACCTTCCGCACGATTACCCCCGGCACATACCAAGATGCCTGCCGATGCCTGGACAGGACATCCTTGTGGTGCCGCTCCACCCACACGGTGTCTTGGAGAGCATACTTCTGGACCTTTCCCTGCTTGAAGTACTTGGCCCTCTTGTCATGCTCGTCCTGAAGTGCCTTGCACACCCTGGCTGCCGTGTCGTCCGCCTCAGCCATCATAGCGTTCGCATCCCGGGCCACTTTGCCATGGTTCAACCACGGGAGAGTGCGTGACACTCGACCCCGTAGGAACAGCATACGATGGGGCCACAGTCCAATTGGGTCCCGGAAGGTCGTGATACGCTTGGAGTACTCTCCACAGCGAATTATACCAATTCCAGCCCGGTTCGTCGATGTGCAGCTGCCGGAACTTCTCGAACATCTGCCGCCCGACCACCTCAGCTCGGCCATTCGACCGGCTATGGTACGCCACGGTCTTGGCGTGCCGAATGCCCATGTGCTTGCACATCGTTTTGAACCACGTCCCCACAAACTGACTGCCCCGATCGCTGCAGATGACAGCCGGGACATCAAAAATTGTCAGCCAATGCCCGATCATGGCATTAGCGACGGTCTTGGCCTGCAGACCCACTTCATGCGTGTCCTTCTTGTCCTTCTTCTTGGACTTCTTGCCAGGGACCGCCACGATATACCCACTGTGCCTGTCCACCGCCAGGATGACACAGTCGTAGGTCTCTCCGTCCACGGTGACCTCAGGCATGGCGAATACATCCATGGCCACAGACCGCATAGGAGCCTCCGGTATAGCCGTATACACCGGGTTGCCCGCTGTGGAGTGGTTGGGGCTCTTCGTGGCCTGACACACGGCACAGTCGCTGCAGTACCTATCCAGGATGGCGTAGTACCCCGGAGGGAACTTGAAGCGCCACTCCAGGTCCTGCTGCATCTTGTCTCGGCCAGGGGGCATGAGCTGGGCGTTGTGCCAATGGTCAATGAGCTCCTCCACTCGGTTCTTGGGCACCAGCAGCTTGTCCTTAAGGAACAACTTGTCCCCATCCTCGGTCAAGCCCTCTGGCCGTTCGTCGTCCGACGGGGCGCTCACGGCGTTCCAGTACTTGCTCCAGTGCTCGGATGCCGCGTAGTCATCCGACCAGTCCTCTGTGAGCACCGACCTGACTAGCTCTACAGGGGCCACCATCCATTGCTCGAGGGTTTCCTCTCGAATAGCTTGGACGCGGGCACCCCGGAACTTTGCCAGGTCCGTACGGTTTGCCATCACCACAAAGCACTTGACCCCCTCTTGCTCCATGGCCTTCTCCATCTCGATGATGCGCTTGGCCTCCTCGGTTTCCTCGGCGTCCCCATGGCTGGATATGTCCATCCAAGCCTTGCCCGCGGGGTAGGCCCATCGACTGAGGCAATCTGCCACAGTGTTGTCCTTCCCCGGGACATATACAACGCTGAGGTCGAACTTGGCAAACGTCTCATGCCATCGGGCCCTCCTTGCCGCCGGTCCTGAGGGGGTGTCGACGTGCTCCTTGTGCCAGCTCTGCAAGGACTGATGGTCCGTGCAAACCACCACCGGTTGCAATCCGATGTGGCCAGACCACTTCCTGAGCGCACATACAATGGCGTACGTCTCCTTCTCCCTCGCGGTCCAGGTGCGGCGTTGGCCCTCGGCCAGGATCCCAGTCCATAACGCCACGGGTACGTGTGACCCGTCGTCCCGGATCTGCTCGAGGACTGCCCCTACAGCATAGTCCGAGGCGTCCGTCTGTAGCACGAATCCCTTGTCCAGGTCCACCAAGAATAGTCCCAGCTGCCCCAAGAGTCGCTCTATCAGGCGGCTGAACGCATCTTCGGCCTCAGGGATCCAGGCAAGCTTCTTCTTGCTCCCCTTCCGGCCATCGAACTTGCCCACTTGCAGCATCTTGTGCAGCGGCCCCGACAGTTCTGCATACATTCAGACATAGCCCGAATAGTAGTTGCAGAACCCCATGAAGGACCGGATTTCGCTGATGGTCTGGGGCTTCTCCCAGTGGTGCAGGGACGCCAGCTTCCCAGGCATGGGACGGCGTTGCCCGTGACCCACCACGTGACCCGCAAACTCCACTTCCTTCACGAAGAGTGAGGCTTTGGTGGGCTTGCACACCATGTTGTGCTTGTCCAACTCGCTGAGCACTCGGCGCAGATCCTTCTCATGCGCTTCGATGAGCTCGTCCTCAGTCATGTTCTCCGTGCCGGACCCGATGATGATGTCATCCACGAAGGGATCGGCACAGTCCCGGACAGGACCGAGTAGGTCCTCCATCATGCGCTGGAAAGCGGCGTTGCCATTCTTGGCGCCCATAGGCACCACTTTCCACTGCATGGGCCCCAGCGGCGTCGACATCGCTGTGCAGGGCCTGGAGTCCTCATGTAGCGGCATCTGGTGATAACCGTGTTTCAGGTCCAACACCGTGAAGATCCGCTTTTTCGGTTGTTTTTGGAGGATGGAGTCGATCAGCGGAAGCGAGTACGAGTCGTGCTCGGTTTGCTCGTTCAAACCCTGTAATCCACCACCAACCTCCACTCGCCCTTCTCCTTCTTGGGCACGATGAAGGCTGGGCTGGCCCACTCACTGTCGGAGAATTCGATCCATCCTCGCTCAATGAACTCGGCCAACAACTTCTTCATGGCCTCGGCCCGATCGCCCTGAAGTTGGTACTCCTGATGACGATAGATCTTCGGGTTCGGCTTCAGCTTGATCTTCGCTGTACCAAACCTCCCACGATCTGGAGGGTTCTTGTTGGCGACGGCACTGAATAGCCGTGGATAGGCATTGATCAGCCTCTCCTTCAGCTCGGCGACCTTCGGGTTCTCCTGGGCCTCTTCAGCCGCTTGCTTGGGTATAGATACAACCGACCGCACTGCGGTATAGGCCTCTTCTGGGTCCGATTCCGACTTCTTCTCGTCGGATATGCCGTCTTCATCGTCGTGGGGAGCTCTTCCCACCGATAATCTTCGGAAATTTGCGGCTTCGGGCTGGTGACTGTCGCTATCGGCACCGTCTCTTGGAAAATCCCATGTTGGTGGGTCCGACCCAACCGGACCATCGTATTGGTCAGCGATGTGATCCATGACCCTCGCCACGAACTCGTCCTTCTCGTACTTGCCGGTGACCAACATCTTGTCATCCCACCAATGCGGAGATGTGACCACGGCCCGCCTCTTCTTGGCTGCCACACGGTTGTGCATCCCCATCCGCATGTAGTTGACGACGTCGTCGATCTCGGCGTGGGACAGGACGTCAAGGCCATCAATAGGCTGATCCGTCCCCTCCTTGGGCTCAAACATGACCTTCATGGGCACCGCCTCCACCCTACGGATGAATGCTTCATCGACCCTGGGCTGGGCTTGCGCCCCATCCACCAGGAAAGCCTTGGTGCCCCATGCTTGAACCGGGGAGGGCATTGATACACCCTTGGCGTCGATGAACAACTCCTCCTCTGGCCCGAATGACATCTCGTTCAGAGTGATGGAGTCCAGCGTCGACTTGAGACCTTCCAGCGGACATGGGTTGGATCCTATGCCGGTTATGACCAGAATCCCCTTCGCCCTATCCGCGATGATCTTCTCCACCGTACGTCTGGTGTTATCCAGGGAGCCATGCCAATACATGGGCCCCCACTCCTTCAAACCCCAATGCCTGTGCCACGCCGAGTCTCCTCGATGCCAAAGCCTCCTACACTTCCGCAGAATTGGGGCATCCCGGGAAGCGAAGACGTCTGTCTCGGGCGCTTCAGCTCCAAGCGTCTGAATCATCCTAGCGTACACTTGCGGCGCCATTCCATACTCCGTGAGCTGAGCTCCACGGTCTCCTCTGGACTTGGCACCCACAGCTTGCACCGCTTGGACGATCCGATCCTCTTCCTCAGCAATCAATTGGGATGATCCGCATGCATAGTCCGTGGACAGCCATGTTAGGCATTCATCATCCTCCCGGACCAGCGTTGCACGATGGGGAAGGGCTCCAATGGCATTTGCCACCATGAAGTCATACCCCATGATCATATCCCAATCGGTAATGTCGGCTACATAGAAGTCCCCGGATAGAGTTATTCTCTTCGCCTGATCAGGGCGGTTCATGCGCTCATGCTCCCAGAATTCCATACTGATGGTGGCCTCATGGGTGCCGCCACCCATAATCTCTCCGTTGGCGACCTTCAGGCGTACCGGTCTCCGGCTGGGCTGCAGGAGTTCCTCCTTGAACAACCCTCTCCGGAGCAGGCTCACCTGGGCACCCGTATCCACTAACACATCCACCACCTTCTCCTCTCGTCCGCACCGCACTCGCACTTTCAAGTGCAACTGCCGCTCGTCGCCATGAGGTGTATGGACGACTCTCACGGCATGCAACTCTAGCACGTCCGGGTGCATCAGGACTTCAAGGGTATGGTCACGGATGGTGTAGATCTTGGGTTGGTCCTGCCCCTCCACGGGGCTCTCCGTGGTCGCTCCTTCCTTCTTGCCATGTCCCGTACCCACATGTACTTCCCTTGGCAGGGCGCTCCAGGGGTTGGGAGTGGCGAAACTCAGTGGTTTTGGCTCTTCTGGAGCCTTCTTCCGCACCCGATTTGCCTTCGCTTTCTCTGGGATTCCACTGATTTTCGGAGGAGAGACCTCCGAGGTCCCACTCCCGTGCAGGCTCCTCTAGACTTGACTTCCCGCAGCCCCTTCCGGCTGCGATCCGCCAGGACTTTGTCCACCACGTTGCTGGGCTTTGAGTTCCTCCAACGTCCTTAACATGTCCTCAGCAACCTCCTCGATCGACCTCACTGGTCGGTCTTGGCCAGGTCCACCACCATAGCCTCTTCCTCCGCCTTTTCCTTGGCCTTTGCCTTGGCCTTTTCCCCCGTCCCCGCCCTTCGCCTTCCAATCGAAAATCCGCTGCTCCTTGGGCTTCTTCTCGGGGTGGGTGGCGAAATAGGCCTTCTTGTCCGCCTCATACACCTTGCACTGACGGTGGTCGTGTGCATGGTTGTTTCCCTTGCCATAACAGACCCAGCACCCGTCGTGCTGAGACCTGTACTCTCGGAACGAGAGCTGTGGTTTTCCGATCCTCCTTGGCGCGTTGCCCTTCTTGGGGCCCACCCGGCTCCATCTGGACCGATCCTGCCCATTGTCCCTCACGTTGTGCGCCACAAACGCGAAGAAATGGGCCTCCTCGTGATCCTGCCGGGACCAGTGGTCTTGGCCACTTCCACTACCATCCTCCGCAGAGTTGGCCGTGTCCTCCTGGATCTCCCGATGATGGCGGTCTTCTCGGTGGCCTCGTTGTCCATGACCATGTCGATCCTGCACGTGGGCCTCGTTCTTCGCATTGAGCTTCAACTCCACCCTGGAGTACTTCACGATCTCGTCCAGGCTCATGCAGGCGAATATGACCTGCATTCTCAGCGGCTCCCCGCGCCTCCACTCCACGTTGTTGAGGCGCAGCAACCTTTGCCCCATGGAGTCTCCAAATACCTCCACATACACGGCGTTCTTCAGTCCCAACATCCGGTTGGGCTCGCCCAGGTTCCTCCTGAAGAACTCCATGATACCCGCATGGGTATCCTTCGCCGCCATGATCCTCACCGCCACCCGCTTCTTGGCGCGCTTCTTCTCCTCGTCCTCCACTCGTCTCTTCCAGTTGCCGGGGAGGACGTCCTTCAGCAGGTGGCAGATCTCGCTGGCCTCGTTCCAGTCCTCCACCAGCTTGAGGCATCTTCGGTACTTCCGCAGATACCGATTCCACTCCCGGACCCGCAACTCACCGCGTTCCAGCGGCAGTGGGATGGACCACAGGTCCTCCAGCTTCTGGTTCGGAGCGTCCACCCGCTCCTCATCCTCCCACCACTGGAGGCAGGCCTGCTCCGTACGGATCAGTCCTTCCCGGATCTGATCCCGCAGCTCCTCCTTCAGGTCCTGCGCCAGCCGGTGTGGGAATGTCCGGCATACCCACTCGTCCCGCGGCGCTCCCCGCATCTCGCCGACGACCTCCTAGGCGAAGTCCTCCCAGTCCAGGATGAAGTCATCCAGGTTGGAAGGGTTCCCGTTGTAATAGGGTATTTTGATTCCCCTGAGGTCGTCAATCCTGATGGCGTCTCCGACGTCCCCAGCCACTACTCCACCGAGACGGATACCACCTGTGGCCAGGGGGTTTGAGTACACTCCCCGTACATCCCTCTCCTCCATGGAGTGCGGTCCAGTTGTGCCTGAACCCATGGGGTTTGGAATGCGGGTAGGACTTGCTCCATCAGCCGTCCATATCCCCGTATTGGGGTCCTTCGCCTACAGATTTCCGCCTGGGTGGCCTCGACCATGTCCGTCGGCGCTTCCCATGGTTCGCCCCTGCATGGTCTGGCTCTGGATCTCCTCTTCCGCATAAACGGCATGGGTAGTCGTAGTTGGCGGTAGATCCTGGGCGGCGTTGGACATCTGTACCGTCAGGCTCCTCGGGTCCGTGGTTACGTGCCCTTCCCGCATGGACCCTGCCGGTGCCGTTTGTTCCCCGAGCATTGTGGATTCGCTGAACATGGGAACAAAAGGCAGCGCACCCGGGTCAACACGCGGAGGCGCGTAGGGTGCCTCTGCAGGGCCGCCCATGGGTTTCTCCATGGCGCTCCTGAGGGTCTTAACCCGCTCCAGCAGCTCTACCACGTCCGGCTTTGCCGGGAGCTCCGGACCCGAGGCGAGGGGCTGTAGCTCCTCTAGCCTTTTCAGGCATCCCAACATGTCCTCCACCAGGTGGAGGAGGCTGTCCACCACTCGCTGCTGCTTCTCCAGGGCCAGCTCCAGATTCTCCCGGTACCGCATGTCCATTTTATGCTCATTTTCGTGTTTTATGTGCTCAACTGGTCGGCTAACAGTAAAGTGCCTAGAGATCCGTGAACTATGGTAATTTGCTTATTTGTTGGCATATGCTTCGGTGTTGTACCTCACCATATGCCGGAACACATGGTCACTTTGGCTTGGCACACGAGGCCTCACAAAACTAGGTCTCAAACTCATTAGCTGACTTGTGAAGCATGTCATGTACATAACTGGAGGGGTTTCGGAGCCAATGATGGGATATTCTTGGGCATGGACATTTGGTTTATATCACCCGTGTATATTACTTTCCGGTTCGACACATGCATGGAGCATTTGGGTATTTGCCGTATGCATTTTTGAGTATATAATTGAATTTTGGGCACTATGGTGTGTTTTGCCTGATTTTGTTAGGTTATGAGGTCATCCTCATGGGGCAGTTCTCCAAGCCCATTCGACTCCAAGTCCAACTAAAGTTATGTCAGGGTAGGGCATGGTCCTGAGTGCCACTCTAGGCCATGACACGCCACCTCCCCTATTGGGCTAGGATTTATAGGCTTGGGAGTGAACGCATTTTTTGGGGTTAATGTAGTGACTTTTGACACATGGCATTTAGCCATCTCATTTGACCTGGTTCAGGGCAATATGTTGGTGAGTCAAGGGAAGGTCTTGAGTCCAGGGAATGAGGGGTTTATGGCTGTGAATGTGTATGTTTACCTCTTTCCCCAACTTTGCTTTATTTCTGTTCATATGCCAATTTCAGGGCTTTCCTCTTTGGTGCAATTCTTGTACATGCCCGCCACCGTGGGACGATCGGTGTGCTGAACGGAAGCCCGCAGTGTGAACTTGGATTGTGGATTGGGCTATTGCTGTCTTTGAGGGATCTGGTTGCTGTTCAGGGTTGAAGGAGGATTTTTTTTTCTATATTTTTGGATTTGGGATCCCCGATTTTGAGGAATGCAAGCATTGATCAGGAGCAAGTCAGCAGGGATTACAGGCGGAAGGGGCACAGCGGGGGCCGGTCCTGGTAGGGACCTTCTTTATGGTAGCAGAGGCGTACCTGCTGCCCCTACCTACCGCCGACCCGGGGACTTGCGCCCCTATGAGCCCTGCCCAAGTACGCGCCGGGTGCGTATTGTGGACTCGGTGGAGACCACGCCGGAGATTGGAGCCATAGAAGAGCCGAGACGCTCAAGAGCATGGCGAACTCCGGAAGTTGAAGCCCGAAGAGAAGTACGACATTCGGGAAGAGGAGGACTTGACATGGAGGACCTGGTCTCCATGTGTGAGCGTCGCTGCCGAAAGGCATGCAACCTCCGCTCCGCCGCGGAGGACTCTGATGAGGCCTGCCACTCAGGCAGCAGTGGAGGACGGGCCCGGCGCTACCGGAAGCGCGGGTCACCCAAGCCCGCGGCAGGGGACGCCGGGGCTATGGATACGGACCCCAGCCCGGTCAGGCTGTGGGACTCCGAGCACTTCGAGGGCTATCGGACAGCTTATGAGCAACCCTCGGAGTCGGAGGAGACGGCCAGACCGCCCACAAGGGCGAACACGGCCCCAGAACCCAGCCTGGAGCATGATGCCGCCAGGGCCAGGACGGCGCCTGTGGCCCGGCACACGGAGCCAACGCGGGATAGCATGGGCGACACACCCATGGCGGAGGACTCCGAGGCGCCGGGAACCGCGGGATGCGCTGGATCAGGTGGAAAGCACGCTGACTGCCACTGCGAGCACGTGTCGTTCCTCATGGGCAAGTACCCAAAGATGGGGATGGACGCCATCGTGCATCGCCTAGACCGCCTGGACAACGCAAAGGACAGTCTAGAGGAGGACGTCCTGGATGACCAATCGGCCGCGGAGAAAGACATGGAGGAGCTGCGAGCGGAACGGGACCGGTACCGGGAGAATCTGGAGCTGGCCCTGGAGAAGCAGCAGCGAGTGGTGGACACCCTCCTCCACCTGGTGGAGGACATGTCGGGATGCCTGAAAAGGCTAGAGGAGCTACAGCCGCTCGCCTCGGGTCCGGAGCTCCCGGCAAAGCCGGCCGCGGCAGAGCTGGTGGAGCGGGTTAAGACCCTCAGGAGCGCCATGGAGAAACCCATGGGCGGCCCTGCAGAGGCACCCTACGCGCCTCCGCGTGTTGACCCGGGTGCGCTGCCGTTTGTTCCCATGTTCAGCGAATCCACAATGCTCGGGGAACACACGGCACTGGCTGGGTCCATGCGGGAAGGGCACGTAACCACGGACCCGAGGAGCCTGACGGTACAGATGTCCCAAGCCGCCCAGGATCTACCGCCAACTACGAATACCCATGCAGTTTATGCGGAAGAGGAGATCCAGAGCCAGACCATGCAGGGGCGAACCATGGGAAGCGCCGACGGACATGGTCGAGGCCACCCAGGCGGAAACCTGTTGGCGAAGGACCCCAATACGGGGATATGGACGGCCGATGGAGCAAGTCCTTCCCGCATTCGAAACCCCATGGGTTCAGGCCCAACTGGACCGCACTCCATGGAGGAGAGGGATGTACGGGGAGTGTACTCACACCCCCCGGCCACAGGTGGTATCCGTCTGGGTGGAGTGGTGGCTGGTGACGTCGGAGACGCCATCAGGATTGACAACCTCGGGGGAATCAAAATACCCTACTATGATGGCAACCCCTCCAACCTGGACGACTTCATCCTGGATCGGGAGGACTTCGCCGAGGAGGTCGTCGGTGAGATGCGGGGAGCGCCGCGGGACAAGTGGGTATGCCGGACATTCCCACACCGGCTGGCGCAGGACCTGAAGGAGGAGCTGCGGGATCAGATCTGGGAAGGACTGATCCGTACGGAGCAGGCCTGCTTCCAGTGGTTGGAGGATGAGGAGCGGGTGGACGCTCCGAACCAGAAGCTGGAGGACTTGTGGTCCATCCCGCTGCCGCTGGACCGCGGTGAGTTGCGGGTCCGGGAGTGGAACCGGTACCTGCGAAAGTACCGAAGATGCCTCAAGCTGGTGGAGGACTGGAATGAGGCCAGCGAGATCCGCCACCTGCTGAAGGACGTCCTCCCCGGCAACTGGAAGAGGAGAGTGGAGGACGAGGAGAAGAAGCGAGCGAAGAAGCGCGTGGCGGTGAGGATCATGGCGGCGGAGGATACCCATGCGGGTATCATGGAGTTCTTCAGGAGGAACCTGGGCGAGCCCAACCGGATGTTGGGACTGAAGAACACCGTGTACGTGGAGGTATTTGGAGACTCCATGGGGCAAAGGTTGCTGCGCCTCAACAACGTGGAGTGGAGGCGCGGGGAGCCGCTGAGGATGCAGGTCATCTTCGCCCGCATGAGCCTGGACGAGATTGTGAAGTACATCACGGTCGAGTTGAAGCTCAATGCGAAGAACGAGGCCCACGTGCAGGATCGACATGGTCATGGACAACGAGGCCACCGAGAAGACCGCCATCATCGGGAGATCCAGGAGGACACGGCCAACTCCTCGGAGGATGGTAGTGGAAGTGGCCAAGACCACTGGTCCCGGGAGGATCTCGAGGAGGCCCACTTCTTCGCGTTTGTGGCGCACAACGTGAGGGACCATGGGCAGGATCGGTCCAGATGGAGCCGGGTGGGACCCAAGAGAGGCAAAGAGCCAAGGAGGATCGGAAAACCACCGCTCTCGTTCCGGGAGTACAGGTCTCAGCACGACGGGTGCTGGGTTTATTATGGCAAGGGAAACAACCATGCACACGACCACCGTCAGTGCAAGGTGTATGAGGCGGACACGAAGGCCTACTTCGCCGCCCACCCCGAGAAGAAGCCCAAGGAGCATCGGATTTCCGATTGGAAGGCGAAGGGTGGAGACGGGGGAAAAGGCCAAGGCAAAGGCCAAGGAAAAGGCGGAGGAAGAGGCTATGGTGGTGGACCTGGCCAAGACGGACAAGTGAGGTCGATCGAGGAGGTTGCTGAGGACATGTTGAGAACGTTGGAGGAACTCAAAGCCCAGCAACGTGGTGGACAAAGTCCTGGCGGATCGCAGCCGGAAGGGGCTGCGGGAAGTCAAGTCTAGAGGAGCCCCCACGGGAGTGGGACCTCGGAGGTCTCTCCTCCGAAAGTCAGTGGAATCCCTGAGGAATCCGAGGCACGTCGGGTGCCGAAGAAGGCTCCGGAAGAGCCAAAACCACTGAGTTTCGCCACTCCCAACCCCTGGCACGCCCTGCCAAGGGAAGTACATGTGGGTACGGGACATGGCAAGAAGGAAGGAGCGACCACGGAGAGCCCCGTGGACGGGCAGGACCAACCAAAGATCTACACCATCCGTGACCATACCCTTGAAGTCCTAATGCACCCGGACGTGCTAGAGTTGCATGCCGTGAGAGTCGTCCATACACCTCATGGCGACGAGCGGCAGTTGCACTTGAAAGTGCGAGTACGGTGCGGACGAGAGGAGAAGGTGGTGGATGTGTTAGTGGATACGGGTGCCCAGGTGAGCCTGGTCCGGAGAGGGTTGTTCAAGGAGGAACTCCTGCAGCCCAGCCGGAGACCGGTCAGCCTGAAGGTCGCCAACGGAGAGATTATGGGTGGCGGCACCCATGAGGCCACCATCAGTATGGAATTCTGGGAGCATGAGCGCTTGAACCGCCCTGATCAGGCGAAGAGAAGCACTCTATCCGGGGACTTCTATGTGGCCGACATTACCGATTGGGATATGATCATGGGGTATGACTTCATGGTGGCAAATGCCATTGGAGCCCTTCCCCATCGTGCAACGCTGGTCCGGGAGGATGATGAATGCCTCACATGGCTGTCCACGGATAATGCATGCGAATCATCCCAATGAAATGCTGAGGAAGAGGATCGAATCGTCCAAGCGGTGCAAGCTGTGGGTGCCAAGTCCAGAGGAGACCGCGGAGTTCAGCTCACGGAGTATGGAACGGCGCCGCAGGTGTATGCCAGGATGATCCAGACGCTGGGGGCCGAAGCGCCCGAGACGGACGTCTTTGCTTCCCGGGATGCCCCACTTCTGAGGAAGTGTAGGCGGCACTGGCATCGAGGAGACTCAGCCTGGCACCGGCATTGGGGTTTGAAGGAGTGGGGACCCATGTATTGGCATGGCTCCCTGGACAATACCAGACGTACGGTGGAGAAGTTCATCGCGGATAGGGCGAAGGGGATCCTGGTCATAACCGGCATAAGATTCACCCCATGTCCGCTGGAGGGTCTCAAGTCGACGCTGGACTCCATCACCCTGAACGAGATGTCATTCGGGCCCGAGGAGGAGTTGTTCATCGACGCCAAGGGTGTATCAATGCCCTCCCCGGGTCAAGCGTGGGGTACCAAGGCTTTCCTGGTGGATGGGGCGCAAGCCCAGCCCACAGGTGATGAAGCATTCATCCGTAGGGTGGAGGCGGGGCCCATGAAGGTCATGTTTGAGCCCAAGGAGGGGACGGATCAGCCTATTGATGGCATTGACGTCCTGTCCCATGCCGAGATCGACGACGTCGTCAACTACATGCGGATGGGGATGCACGACCGTGTGGCAGCCAAGAAGAGGCGGGCCATGGTCACATCTCCGCATTGGTGGGATGACAAGATGTTGGTCACCGGCAAGTACGAGAAGGACGAGTTCGTGGCGAGGGTCATGGATCACATCGCGGACCAATACGATGGTCCGGTTGGGTCGGACCCACCAACATGGGATTTTCCAAGAATGGGTGCCGATAGCGACAGTCACCAGCCCGAGGCCGCAAATTTCCGAAGATTATCGGTGGGAAGAGCTCCCCACGACGATGAAGACGGCATATCGGACGAGGAGAAGTCGGAATCGGACCCAGAAGAGGCCTATACCGCAGTGCGGTCGGTTGTATCTATACCGAAGCAAGCGGCTGAAGAGGCCCAGGAGAACCCGAAGGTCGCCGAGCTGAAGGAGAGGCTGATCAATGCCTATCCGCGGCTGTTCAGTGGCGTCGCCAACAAGAACCCTCCAGATCGTGGGATGTTTGGTACAGCGAAGATCAAGCTGAAGCCGAACCCGAAGATCTATCGTCATCGGGAGTACCAACTTCAGGGCGATCGGGCCGAGGCCATGAAGAAGTTGTTGGCCGAGTTCATTGAGCGAGGATGGATCGAACCCTCCGACAGTGAGTGGGCCAGCCTAGCCTTCATCGTGCCCAAGAAGGAGAAGGGCGAGTGGAGATTGGTGGTGGATTACAGGGTTTGAACGAGCAAACCGAGCACGACTCGTACTCGCTTCCCCTGATCGACTCCATCCTCCAAAAACAACAGAAAAAGCGGATCTTCACGGTGTTGGACCTGAAACACGATTATCACCAGATGCCGCTACATGAGGACTCCAGGCCCTGCACAGCGATGTCGACGCCGCTGGGGCCCATGCAGTGGAAAGTGGTGCCTATGGGCGCCAAGAATGGCAACGCCGCTTTCCAGCGCATGATGGAGGACCTACTGGGTCCTGTCCGGGACTGTGCCGATCCCTTCGTGGATGACATCATCATCGGGTCCGGCACGGAAGACATGACTGAGGACGAGCTCATTGACGCGCATGAGAAGGATCTGCGCCGAGTGCTCAGCGAGTTGGACAAGCACAACATGGTGTGCAAGCCCACCAAAGCCTCACTCTTCGTGAAGGAAGTGGAGTTTGCGGGTCACGTGGTTGGTCACGGGCAACGCTGTCCCATGCCTGGGAAGCTGGCTTCCCTGCACCACTGGGAGAAGCCCCAGACCATCAGCGAACTCCGGTCCTTCATGGGGTTCTGCAATTACTATTCAGGCTATGTCCGGATGTATGCAGAACTCTCGGGGCCGCTGCACAAGATGCTGCAGGTGGGGAAGTTCGATGGCCAGAAGGGGAGCAAGAAGAAGCTTGCCTGGACCCCTGAAGCCGAAGATGCGTTCAGCCGCCTGAAGGAGCGACTCCTGGGGCAGCTGGGGCTATTCCTGGTGGACCCGGACAAGGGATTCGTGCTACGGACGGACGCCTCAGACTATGCTGTAGGGGCAGTCCTCGAGCAGATCCGGGACGACGGGTCACACGTACCCGTGGCGTTTTGGAGTCGGATCCTGGCCGAGGGCCAACGTCGAACATGGACCGCGAGGGAGAAGGAGACGTATGCCATTGTCTGTGCGCTCAGGAAGTGGTCTGGCCACATCGGATTGCAACCGGTGGTGGTTTGTACAGACCATCAGTCCTTGCAGAGCTGGCACAAGGAGCACGTCGACACCCCCTCGGGACCGGCGGCAAGGAGGGCCCGATGGCATGAGACGTTCGCCACGTTCGACCTCAGCGTTGTATACGTCCCGGGGAAGGACAACACTGTGGCAGATTGCCTCAGTCGGTGGGCCTACCACGCGGGCAAGGCTTGGATGGACATATCCAGCCATGGAGACGCCGAGGAGACCGAGGAGGCCAAGCGCATCATCGAGATGGAGAAGGCCATGGAGCAAGAGGGGGTCAAGTGCTTTGTGGTGATGGCAAACCGTACGGACCTGGCCAAGTTCCGGGGCGCCCGCGTCCAAGCTATTCGAGAGGAAGCCCTCGAGCAATGGATGGTGGCCCCTGTAGAGCTAGTCAGGTCGGTGCTCACAGAGGACTGGTCGGATGACTACGCGGCATCCGAGCACTGGAGCAAGTACTGGAATGCCGTGAGCGCCCCGTCGGACGACGAATGGCCCGAGTGCTTGACCGAGGATGGGGACAAGTTGTTCCTCAAGGACAAGCTGCTGGTGCCCGAGAACCGATCGGAGGAGCTCATTGACCATTGGCACAACGCCCAGCTCATGCACCCCGACCGAGACAAGATGCAGCAGGAACTGGAGTGGCGTTTCAAGTTCCCTCCGGGGTACTACGCCATCCTGGATAGGTACTGCAGCGACTGTGCCGTGTGTCGGGCCACGAAGAGCCCCAAACACTCCACAGCGGGCAACCCGGTGTATACGGCTATACCGGAGGCTCCTATGCGGTCCGTGGCCATGGATGTGTTTGCCATGCCTGAGGTCACCGTGGGCGGAGAGACCTACGACTGTGTCATCCTGGCGGTGGACAGGCACAGCGGGTATATCGTGGCAGTCCCGGGCAAGAAGACCAAGAAGAAGGACAAGAAGGACAAGCATGGAGTGGGGCTGCAGGCCAAGACCGTCGCTAATGCCATGATCAGGCATTGGCTGAGGATTTTCGATGTCCCAGCTGTCATCTGCAGCGATCGGGGCAGTCAATTCGTGGGGACGTGGTTTATGACGATGTGCAAGCACATGGGGATTCGGCACGCCAAGACCGTGGCATACCACAGCCGGTCGAATGGCCGGGCGGAGGTGGCCGGGCGGCAGATGTTCGAGAAGTTCCGCAAGCTGCACATCGACGAACCGTGCCGGAATCGGTACAATTCGCTGTGGAGGGTACTCCAAGCGTATCAGGACCTTCCGGGGCCCACTGGACTGTTGCCCCATCGCATCCTGTTCCTACGGGATCGAGTGTCACGCACTCTCCCGTGGTTGAACCATGGCGAAGTCGCCTGGGATGCGAAGGCCATGATGGCTGAGGCGGACGACACGGCGGCCAAGGTGTGCAAGGCACTTCAGGACGAGCATGACAAGAGGGCCAAGTACTTCAAGCAGGGAAAGGTCCAGAAGTATGCTCTGCAAGACACCGTGTGGGTGGAGCGGCACCACAAGGATGTCCTGTCCAGGCATCGGCAGGCGTCTTGGTATGTGCCGGGGGTAATCGTGCGGAAGGTCGGGCAGGACGTGTACGCGGTTCGTGTGGGGGATAACAAGATCCTGGACCGCGACCATACCCAGCTTCGTCCCCGAGCACCAGACCCCAGCGGACGTCCCGTCACCTTCGAGTTCACGGCCGGCGATGTGGACTCGGACGACGAGGGTGAGGACGACCACTTCACCGCCGAGAGGATCCTGGCAGACAAGCCGGACCCGGGGACGCCTGGGGGGAGGCTTTATAAAGTCCGTTGGAAGGGATTCGCCGCGTCCAGGGATTCAGGGGAGCCTCCGAGCAGTTTTCTGCCGAGGTACACCACGGTCTGGATGGACTACCTGAAGAAAAAGAATATTTCTTTGGATGTCAAGGACGTGTTGGTCCATTTGGTGGCTGCAGTAGCACCGTAATGGATCCCCCTTGGCATTTTTGTTTGTTTCTGTGCTTGGGAGAGGGGTGAGGGCGTTCATCCGGGGATTTTTGGGCCTTGATTGGCCATCTACCCCCTTCACTCGATCTCCACATATATTTTTCATTGTGGTATACTTATTTAGGTCGACCGACGACGTTTCTCCATCTTTGATCCCCTTGGTCCATGTTGTAGATCAAGAGGAGACCGAATATGGCGTAGGGCACTAATTATCAGTGTCCTCACCCCTCCCTTGGGGCATGGGGGACGCCTACGACGTGTCTGGGGCCTCCATGTGTCCTTGGGACATGGGGAAGGGGTTGGAGCCCATTGGGGTCCTCCCGTCCTCTCTTCAATGACTTCCGAGCGGTGAAAACGCTCTGAGAAGGGGGGTGAAGCCGGTTCGGACCCCCGTGGCCATCTTGGGGTCACTTGGGGTGTGTATCTCTGTGCCGGCAAGCCGCCATTGGCTGATATCATACTCTCCCATCCACCTGACCTAACCCGATGTGATAGTGTGATAGGTTTGGCTATTCCGGCTAACAGCGGCCATATTCACTACCGAGGCACCGCCAGCGAAGATTTATATATCAGAATATCAGGAATCAACAGGGTTTTTTTATCATAATGTTTCCGTAATTTTTCAGCCTTCCGTTCTGATAGTGAATGTATCGGCGACTGTCAGTTGGCTGGCGATTTTGCGGTAACCGAATGGTTAACTGTTATTTACAGATATTTTGGCGGAAACCCCGATGAAGGGTCAGATTTCATCAGTAAAGGGTTTCGTTGCTTCCGCAATTTTCATATTATACACTCGCAAAATTAATCCGATTTTTTCAGACTTTCAGAATCGGATTTTCGACTTCGACATCGCCGCACTTGATATGACGAATCTCGAGTGGTCCGACAATTTTCCCCGATCACGAATCAGCCTTCCTTTTGTTATGTCCTTCATTTGTCTTGGAGATATAGTCGAATCAAGAGTGATTCGTGAGACCACTTTGAAAGGTCATATCTCCGGCTCACGGCGAGGTATAACAATTTCGAGAATTGGGTTGGAACCGCCTTGGTCTCAACTTAATTGAGAAAGCATCAAACGCCTTTGGTGTGTACACATGCCGGGTATAGCAAGGGATCATGGTCAAGTGGGTAGAAAGTGATATATAACTCTTGGACCATGCAACCGAATATTTTAATGCGACTTTCGAGTGTACCGCATGAGCGTTGAGGGTTGCATAGATACTTTCCTTGGGTTCCTACGTATTTTTAACGTGAAGTTATGTCCATGGAGGGTCATGGCATATCATGGTGGGAGCCACTTTTGAGGGTATGTGTTATATGCATGGTATGTGCTTCGATATGCGCACGCCCATGTTATATATCTCCGTTTGTAGGAAGATATATGGAGTCATACGTGGCAAGGGCTTCGCCCATGTCCCAATGGTGAACTCCATAGCGCTAGACTAAGTCTACCGCTCATATAGTGCATGTGGGAGGGCTTACGGAGCGACCCACAAGTGCCAATATCAATTTTCCCATTTTCATGGTGCGTGTTGGGAGGAGGTTCGAAGGTGTCCTTATGCGTCCATATGGGGATCCAAGTGGGGGGATTGTTTGCAAATGGTCCCAAGCAATTGTGCTTTGAGTCATAGGTTGACACCATGGGTGAGCGAAGGTATCTACTATTGTAATTATCTTGAATTTGGCATTATTTGCATGTTTTTGACCTCATTTTATGCTCATTTTTGTGTTTTATGTGCTCAACTGGTCGGCTAACAGTAAAGTGCCTAGAGATCCGTGAACCATGGTATGTTGCTTATATGTTGGCATATGCTTCGGTGTTGTACCTCACCATATGCCGGATCACATGGTCACTTTGGCTTGGCAGACGAGGCCTCACAAAATTAGGTCTCAAACTCATGAGCTGACTTGTGAAGCGAGTCATGTACATAACCGGAGGGGTTTCAGAGCCAATGATGGGATACTCTTGGGCATGGACCTTTGGTCTATATCACCCTTGTATGCTACTTTCCGGTTTGACACAAGCATGGAGCATATGAATATTTGCCGTATGCATTTTGGAGTATATAATTGAATTTTGGGCATTATGGTGTGATTTGCCTGATTTTGCCATGTTGTGAGGTCATCTTCATGGGGCATCCTGCATCAAAAGTCGACTCTCAAAGTCAAGGAACGTCGACAAATGCGGCATCAAACGTGGACGCTCCAAGTTGACGAACCCCTTATCAAAAGTCGACTCTCCAAGTTGACGAAAGTCCACCAACCTGGCATCAAAAGGCGACTCTCCCAGTTGACAAAAGTGGACCAATGAGACCTCAAAAGTCCAGCTCCAAGTGGACCTAAGTCGACGAACACGGCCTCAAAATTGGACTCTGCAAGTCAACACCCAGGGCATCAAAAGTGGACTCTCGAACTCCACAAACGCCCTCCAAAATGGTGGCGAGGAGGGAACCATAAGTCCACTTGCAATTGAAATTTGCCCCATGTTGCCACCATTGCACCACGCACCAAGGTATGAATGAAATAGGCACCCAAGATAGAGGCCTTTCCACAAGTAAACGCAATACTAAGCTTGAATGGACTTCCCAGAAGGCCTCTAAAAGAAAGCTTCTCGTAGGCATACAAAGAAACAACCAAATGACGCAAGGGCACCAATGGCCACCAAGGTCCCACGGAGGACTTATCGAGAGTGCCTCCCAAAAGAAAATTTTGTGGTGATGAACGTAGAGGTCCAGTGTCCCAACTGTTCCCACTGAAAATCACACTGTTTTCCGAAAACCAAAGTGACATGCAGCAGAGTGAAAACACGAGAGGACCAAATTGTTGTACGACTAGTATCCGAATGGCAGTGCAATTTCCAGCAGGCAAGCTGAAACTGTCATAGTCCCTTTACATGTCCTGGATATGAAATGCATGTACCAGAGTTTCTGAATTATCACCGTAACTCAAACTACCTATGCCGTCTGCTTTATACTATTCTAAAATCGAGATTCCCATTACCCAAATCCCAAGTATCGCTTTAAATCTCGACTTGACATTTAATTATTGCTCTGTGCGCGCGTTCATCCTACTGTGCATGCGCTCTCGTTGGCGCCTGTTACTAAACCCGAATTCAGGTCAAAATGAATGTTATGGGCTATAAGGTTAAAGTAATTTAAAGCCCTGTTCAGTTCGATTACACTCCCCTGCTAGACTCAACACTCGGGGGGAGTGACTCCACCAAGAGGGTTGGGTCGATAAAAAAAAAATAGGACTGAACCTTTTGGACCATGTGGGTGTGGGGGTGTCTACTACACCTTACCTCCCCACCTTCCTCAACCCAAGGTGGGCAAGCCCATCCCAAAGCATTGGAGGATTAGGAAAGGTCAGCCCGGGTTAGGCAAGGTCAGAGGCATCCGGTTACGCAACAAACACAACCCAAATGTCGGCGGGTGTTGGTGCGGTGGGGGGGGGGGGGCAACAAACCAAAAGCGTGTGCACACCCTGCACCAGGGGAAGGCGGGGCCGCACACAAACAGTGGTATCGTCCGTGTGGCCTATCCCTAACATGACGTAAGAAACCCACGGGACTCATTAATGGGATGATATGGATTGGATGGATTGGATAAGATCACCCTGGCACCGTAGTTGGATGAATGGATGGACTACGGCCATATCAAACAGACTTTGTCATGCTCCACAACCGTCCCTGGGCTGAGAAACGACCGCTACTGTAAAAGAGTGTGGACCCAGATTGTGTACCTCCTCCAACTGTAGTTATCACCCTAGCATTAGCTCACCCTTAGGCTTCTGCACACAAGGGGGGTGACTGTCCATGTGCTTGTTGATGTGGGATTAAATGTCAATGGATGAATGGATAATGGATGAGGATAAAAATTGTGATTGGATAAAATGGGATGGGATGTCCTGACGCATGGTCAAGAGGAGAATCCGAACGTCAACCCAAAATGACAAAGGACATTAGCCCCGAATTTTGATGGGAGAGGGCCCCGGATGGATAGGATCAATGGTGATCGGGATATGCGTGACGCACAGTGACGTGCTGAACACACGGGATGCGCACCTGTTTTTTCGCCCCTGGGGAGTGCTACCCAGTAAATACCTTCACTTGGGGGCCGTTTTCCCGCGGCAAGCGTGGTAAAACGAAAACAATGCTGAAATGGTTCTTAAGGGGTCCTCGGGGGGGTTGTTCGCGCTTTGCTACCTTTTGGGCCTCCGGTGCCTCGAACCGACCACGTCGATTGATGAACTGATTGGATAATGATGGTGAATGTCTCACGGATGATTGATTGGGATGAATGGACAAAAATTGAGCAAGAAACAATGAATTGTGCTGTTGTAGGGGCGAAAAATAAATAATGATGCTGTCCAGCTGGAGTTGCCGACGGGTCAGATCCACAAGAACAACAAAACGCCACCAACGGAAAAAGTATCAACCTCCTATGCCCCAAAGCAACTATCCCGGTAAGGTGTGTAAGAAAAAAATGAAAAAAACCTTTTCACATCACCGATGAAGGGAGGCATCGGCATTGTGTTTTGGCTGTAGGGGTTACTGCGGATAGCCAGCTTTGCTAGACACTTCCTGCTTCACCCTTCCATGAGGGGGGGGGTTCATGAAACCATAATAAAGCACAAAAACAGGGGGAAGCAGATGTTTGTACTGGCCAACCATGGGCCTCATTGATATAGAGCACGAGATTAGTTTCGAAGTACCACAAATCTTCTTCGCAAATTCAAAGAAAAAAAGGGGGGGGTGACAGCGGGGCAACCTCATAGGAAAATGAATTTGTGGTGGCGTCCGTGAATCTTATCTTCCAACCCGATGAGCCATGACAATAGGGCGAGGGGAAAAGAAAACGGAAAAATGGGTGTAAATATCGTAGCGAAAGTCGGTGTCGACGCTTCGTGAAGTTGATCAATCGGGGGGGTGATGGGGAACATCACTAGAATGGTTAAAATGAACATCGGGTTAGCCTACATTTCCCAAGTTTTTCAAACCCCACGATGCCACCTTGCAGCCAGGGCCGTAGCCGAGGCACACCCTGAATGCCATGTCAGGGCCTTAAGGGCTGATACAATGACTCCCGGAAAGTTGGTATGAGGTTAGAAATCGTGAGAATGCACACATTCAAATGCACATACAAGGGAAGGAATGAGTTCCGGAGAGGGATGTGTCACACAACCATATGCCAGGGCTCGAAAGCCGAGACATCCTACACTACTAGGCCAGGGCCAGACAGGCCGAGACCTTTGAACCGAACCCACGTGAGTTTACCGCGTTCGCACGTGTTCACTAGGGATGCCAGGGCCTTATGGGCCGAGACCAACTGTCAACCATAGCCAAGACCCTTGCGGCCGAGGCTACCATCGCACACATAGCACTTGAAAGCAACTACCTAGCTCAATGCTAAGCCCTCCGTGTGCCTACGTGCCCCGACCCGCGCGTGCGCCCGCAAACAACTGTGCCGTGTGCATCCCGACCCGTGCGTGCACACACATGACACCTTTGGGTCCATATTGGGCAACGCATGTCACATTTCCAATGCAAACGTGTTGTGGTGGTTGGAAATTCCTACACCCACACAAACCCAACATGGGGTTCGCAACACTATGATTGTTGGGTTGGTGAGTGAGTGAGTGGATGGTTGGGATGGTACTTATCATGTACAATTTTGCCCGTGGAGGTTTATTTGGTTATACAAGCCCATGGGTGCCCACTATTTGACACAAACATACCCAAGGGCCAGCATGTGGGCGCGCGCGGTGGGTTTACTTGTTTTTTGAAACCAAGAAATCAAGAAGGGCCAGCCCACCACTCTCCACATGTTTAGTGCATATGTTGCACTTAAATTGTCAGACAACCCATGATACCATGTCATTGCACAAAGCTCCTAAAGCAAAAAGACACCACAATTCACCTCAACTTGTCACAGACTCGCACCCACGTCTAAATTTCTCACCAACAATCAAGGAAGAAAGGAGGAATGGTTAGACCCGGCTCCCGATTAGCCCCTGTGACCCTTCCAAGTGAGGTTGGGGTTTTTTCGGGAGTTTAGAGAATTGAGTTTTACCCCCCCCACCCATTAACATGAAGAGCGGTGTGGGGGGCTTGAGGGAAGGATCGAGATATCAAATAATTTACATGTAACAAAAATCTAATCTTACGTGTCTTGTCTTTTTCAAAGGTATTTTGCCCCAAATAAAATTTTCAAGCCCCCAAAAGGGCCACCATAACAAGTAAAGAATTCCAAGAGAAAGCAAAGGCGGCATTGCTCTCCAAAAGGTGAGCCGGTCTGAGTGAAAAAATGGACTCCCCACTTCAAATGGAGAACTCAAAAATTATTCAAAAAGAAAGTAAGTCCAAGTGTTTATGGGCAAAAACAAGCCCAACTAAGCTCAAAAAGTGGGGGTCTGGGTGTCCAACCCAGTAGATGCTTGAAGCATCCAAGCACATCTCATCAAGGGTTGGGAGGGAGGGGTCCTCAAAGAGGCGAATAAAGCTTAAAAAACACCCCTCTCACTCTCCCCAAAGTGGGTGCTAAGAAGGCTCCAATGACATCAAAGGCGACTCCCAAATGTTTGAGGTTTGAGGTTAGATTTTGCGGGTACTAGACGCCTTTCGGCCCCAGGGGGCCACCTGGTCGGGCCAGGTGATATCCTCCCCACCGGGTCCTAGTGGGGGGCCCTCCAAGACGCACCTCCTGCCTGGTGGCGGAGACCCCCGGGTTCACAGGGCTCGGAGCCCCGTCCCTCCCTGGCTTCCCCGTTTCGCCACTCCCCGGTCAGTGCATCAATTTGCAGCCGTGGCTGCGGGCGCTTACCCACCGCGTCGCCCCCCTAATGCGTGGTCGCCCGGGCGCCGGCGCCGCCGGGCCCGTGCTACTGGCTTGTCGCCAGTGGGACGCCCTTGGGCTGGCGCGGAGGCCGCCTTGCCTAGGGGTTGGGGCGTGGCGCAGTGCGCCACTACTGCCTTGGCGGGTGCAGTGCCCCGTCCGTGTGTGCGCGGCGCTCGCGGCCGGTTCGGGGGGCTCGGGCCGGTACCTGGTGTTGTGTCTCTGCCGTTTCCCCCTTCCCGCCCCGCGTGTCCCGCGCTGCCTGTGGCGGGCCGTCCCGTCCGGGTGTCCCTTACCCTCGCTCGCTGGTACGCCATTCCACGCGGTCTGTGCGTTCCGCGGGCTCGGTCCGGTTGCCTTTCTGGTAGTGCCCGCGTGCTCTCTGCGTGTGTGTGCGCCCGCGCTCCCACGGCGTCCGCTCCCCCCCCCCACCCCGGTGGTGTGGTGTGCGCACCTCGCGCGGTCCCGGCACTGGGCGCTGGTAGGGCCGTTGCACGTGGTCCGTGCCCCTCCGCGTGTCCTGCCCCGGTCCCTTGCTCCGTCTGGCGTGCTCGGGGGGGGGCGGTCCGGTCCCGGTTCCTTCCTAACTGGCTTGGCCTGCTCGCCCTGTGGGGACTGCGTGCCGCGGGGGTTGTGGGGGGCCGTCCCCGGGGGGGGGTGGCCTGCCACCGTTGTGAGGGGCGTCTGGTGTCAGGCGCTGTCCCTCCCCCGACCGCCCGTCCTCTGGGGCGGGCAGCCGGGGTACCGCGACCCGTGTGTCCCGGGTGCGGTCGGCGCGGGCGTGGGGACCCAGCACCGGTTCCACAGCGTGCGCCCTTGCGGGCCGGCGTTGCTCGCTGTGGGGGTGGCGGGGGGGCGTTCCCAGGGGGGTTGCCTTCCACCGTTGTGAGGGACGTCTGTGATCAGGCGCTCCCCCTCCCTGAACTGCACGCCCACTGGGCGGGATGTTGGGGTCCGCCACCCACATGCTGTGGGCGCGGGCGTGTGGGTGTGGGGGCCCAACACTGTCCCCTTGGCCTGCATGCCCTGTGGGGGCTGCGTGCCGTGGGGGTGGTGGGGGGCCGTCCCCGGGGGGGGTGGCCTGCCACCGTTGTGAGGGGCGTCTGTCGTGAGGCGCTGTCCCTCCCCCGGCCGCCCGCCCTCTGAGGCGGGCAGCAACGGTTCCGCGACCCGTGTGTCCCGGGTGTGGTCGGTGCGGGCGTGGGGACCCAGCACCGGCCCCACAGCGTGCGCCCTTGCGGGCCGGCGTTGCTCGCTGTGAAGGTGGCGGAAGGGCGTCCCCGGGGGGGGTGCCTTCCACCATTGTGAGGGGCATCTGAGGTCAGGCGCTTCCCCTCTCCCGACTGCCCGCCCACTGGGCGGGTTGTCGGGGTCCGCCACCGACGTGCTGTGGTCGCGGGCGTGTGGGTGTGGGGGCCCAACACTGTCCCCTTGGCCTGCATGCTTTGTGGGGGCTGCGTGCCACGGGGCTGGTGGGGGGCCGTCCCCCAGGGGGGGTGGCCTGCCACCGTTGTGAGGGGCGCCTAGTGTCAGGCGCTGTCCCTCCCCCGGCCGCCCGTCCTCTGGAGCGGGCAGCCAGGGCTCCGCGACCCCTGTGTCCCGGGTGCGGTCGGTGCGGGCGTGGGGACCCAGCACCGGCCCCACAGCATGCGCCCTTGCGGGCCGGCGTTGCTCGCTGTGGGGGTGGCGGAAGGGCGTCCCCGGGGGGGGTGCCTTCTACCATTGTGAGGGGCGTCTGAGGTCAGGCGCTGTCCCTCCCCCGACTGCCCGCCCACTGGGCGGGCTGTTGGGGTCCGCCACCCACGTGCTGTGGGCACGGGTGTGTGGGTGTGGGGGCTCGACACTGTCCCCTTGGCCTGCATGCCCCTTGGGGGCTGCGTGCCGCGGGGGTGGTGGGGGGCCGTCCCCGGGGGGGATGCCTTCAACCATTGTGAGGGGCGTCTGGTGTCAGGCGCTGTCCCTCCCCCGGCCGCCCGTCCTCTGGAGCGGGCGGCCAGGGTTTCGCGACCCCTGTGTCCCGGATGCGGTCGGTGCGGGCGTGGGGACCCAGCACCGGCCCCACAGTGTGCTCCCTTGCGGGCCGGCGTTGCTCGCTCTGGGGGTGGCGGAAGGGCGTCCCCGAGGGGGATGCCTTCCACCATTGTGAGGGGCGTCTGAGGTCAGGCGCTGTCCCTCCCCCAACTGCCCGCCCTCTGGGCGGGCTGTTGGGGTCCGCCACCCACGTGCTGTGGGCACGGGCGTGTGGGTGTGGGGGCCAAACACTGTCCCCGTGGCCTGCATGCCCTGTGGGGGCTGCGTGCCACGGGGGTTGTGGGGGGGCCGTCCCCGGGGGGGGTGGCCTGCCACCGTTGTGAGGGGCGCCTGGTGTCAGGCGCTGTCCCTCCCCTGGCCGCCCGTCCTCTGGAGCGGGCGGCCAGGGTTCCGCGACCCGTGTGGTCCGGGTGCGGTCGGTGCGGGCGTGGGGACCCAGCACCGGCCCCACAGCGTGCGCCCTTGCGGGCCGGCGTTGCTCGCTGTGGGGGTGGCGGAACGGCGTCCCCGGGGGGGGTGCCTTCCACCATTGTGAGGGGCATCTGAGGTCAGGCGCTGTCCCTCCCCCGACTGCCCGCCCACTGGGCGGGCTGTTGGGGTCCGCGAACCACGTGCTATGGGCGCGGGTGTGTGGGTGTGGGGGCCCAATACTGTCCCCTTGGCCTGCATGCCCTGTGGGGGCTGCGTGCCGCGGGGGTGGTGCTGGGCCGTCCCCGGGGGGGTCGACTGCCACCGTTGTGAGGGGCGTCTGGTGTGAGGCGCTGTCCCTCCCCCCGGCCTCCCGTCCTCTTGAGCGGGCAGCCAGGGTTCCGCGACCCGTGTGTCCCGGGTGCGATCAGTCCTGGCGTGGGGACCCAGCACCGGCCCCACAGCGTGCGCCCTTGCGGGCCGGCGTTGCTCGCTGTGGGGGTGGCGGAAGGGCGTCTCCGGGGCGGGTGCCTTCCACCATTGTGAGGGGCGTCTGAGTTCAGGCGCTGTCCCTCCCCCGACTGCCCGCCCACTGGGCGGGCTGTTGGGGTCCGCCACCCACGTGCTGTGGGCGCGGGTGTGTGGGCGTGGGGGCCCAACACTGTCCCCTTGGCCTGCATGCCCTGTGAGGACTGCGTGCCGCCGGGGTGGTGGGGGGCCGTCCCCGGGGGGGGTGGCCTGCCACCGTTGCGAGGGGCGCCTGGTGTCAGGCGCTGTCCCTCCCCCGGCCGCCCGTCCTCTGGAGCGGGCAGCCGAGGTTCCGCGACCCGGGTGTCCCGGGTGCGGTCGGTGCGGGCGTGGAGACCCAGCACCGGCCCCACAGCGTGCGCCCTTGCGGGCCAGCGTTGCTCGCTGTGGGGGTGGCGGAAAGGCGTCCCCGGGGAGGGTGCCTTCCGCCTTTTTGAGGGGCGTCTGTGGTCAGGCGCTCCCCCTCCCCCAACTGCCCGCCCCCTGGGCGTGCTGTTGGGGTCCGTCACCCACATGTTGTGGGCGCGGGTCCGTGGGTGTGGGGGCCCAACACTGTCCTACACACCGTACAGTGGCACCATCCTGGTGGGCGAGCGCTAATGCTACTGGCTCAAGCCCCCACGCAGGACTACCACTCCTACATGCACGCTTTACTTGGTGGTGTTGAAGATAAAGTCGTGGGTCCTAATGACCCTCCTGTGAAGAAGACAAGAGAACACAGCGCTGCTAGGCAACTGTGGCCCAACAGGGACGTCACAACTCGTTCCCCTGGTAGGGCCTGGAGGGGAAGGGCGCACTGGTGGCGTGCACAGCGCGGATGTCGATGGAGTCGAACTACCCTCGCCACTCCTGGCTGAGGCGCAGTCAATTGATTGTGTGATCAGCGCCGTATATTTTAGCACGGCTCAAGGGACTGCACCAGTTCACCCTGGCCCTCCCACCTGTACAACAGAGGCCAATGGACTGGATTCAAGACGGAGGAACCAAGACACACACCACGTATTATACGCTTCTTAGTGTGCCCTATGATACACTTTTCCTGAACCCAGTTGCAAGCAAGCAAGCTTAAGGACTTCGCCCGTTCCCTTATGGAACGTAGGCCGAAGCCCTGGGTAACCTGGCAAGGGTTCATACCGCGTGCACAGCGCGTGGCCTACTGTCCCTTCCCTTCAATGCATCATGTGCACGCATGCAGGGTAGGGAGGCGAGAGCAATACCACTGTAACCTCACTGACTCAACCAGAAGGTGAGCTCCTCCTGGGCTTACCTACCTTACTCACCATGCATCGTGTGAATGCCGAAGTGAAGCGAACACGAAACAAACCTAAGCGTTTAAACAACCCTATTGCGAGTTATAAACAACCCTAAGCGTTTAATTGCATCGTGTGGCTTGCACGATTCTCCCTGTTGTGCCTGTTTTGTCATCTGCGATAAGGAGAACAGGGAATGGCGAATGAGAGACGACAGCACAACGCAAAACAAGCCTAAGCATCTAAGACAACCCTACTTTAACGCACAAACGACGCAAACACGAGCACACACTTCTCCTTTGGACCTGTGAAGAGAAGGGAAGGTGGGTGCATGCACAAGGAAGCGTGGCAACGTGTGTATGTCGGAATCCGGCACATGCATCGCGAGCACTTCGTCTTCTCTAACCCTACGTGCGCACTACGTGCACCATTCGTCGAGCATACCTTGCAACCTTGTTTTTACCTGTGCAGGGGTAATGCAGGGGTCGCCCAACCCCCCAGAGACACGACGGAGACAACCCTAACGTTTTAACGAAACAACCACGGTGTGCGGGCAGGCCTGCTCGTTGTGTTATGCTTCCTCCCCCGTTGATGGCCTACAGAGAGTCTTAGAGTCCTAATCCTCTTAATCTTAGAGTGAAGCAAGGTGAGGGAAGAAGCGAAGCACAAGCGAGACACGACGCTATGCATAAGTGTGTATGTTCTAATCAGTGCTACAGAAAGGGTGGTTGTGCTGTAAGAGCAGTTGTCACGGTTGCCCCGCATTGCACCGCAGGGCAGGACCGTTAGCCCCCCGTGACAACCACTCCCTGGCCGAAGGCCATCTGTTTTTTCTGGTCTCGGTTGGTGGCGCGGGCCGGGCGCTCGTTGCTTCTCTCGTGTGCGCGGCCTGGCACGACATGGTAGCATACTTGCGTGGCTCCCTCCTTTCCCTCCTTTTCTCTTCGTGTGATGCGTGTCTTGTCGCCGTTATGCTCCTTGCGTGGGTGTAACATACTTATCTCACCCACATCTTTGCGTGTTCCGTGTGTCGCGGCGGCGTTGTGCTCCCTATGCAAACGGGCGTGCGGCGGCGGGGGTTTTATCGTGCCATGGCATCTTGCCATTGCCATCCTTGGTTGGTCTCATACTCTTGCGGTGCTGTGGTGGTGTGGTATGTTACCTACTTATGCCTCGTACGTGTTCTCCCGTCTCCTATTTCGCACCGTGTTTTGCTTGTTACGGCGTATTTTAGCGTGCGTTGTTTGGCGTAGGTTTATTTCCTACTTGCACTCGACCCGGCTCCACACACCTCTTTGGCCACCTTTGTTCGTTGTCCTTCCCGCGTGCGCGGCGTGACATGTAACATACTTGCGTGGTCACTTGCCTCCTTGCCATCTTTTTGTGTATTGTGTTTGTTACGGCGTTATGTAGCGTTGCGCGGCATATAACATACTTGTTTTTCGGCGGCCGGTGGTGTTGTTGTTGCTTGTGTGTGTTATTCTTGCACCCGGCACCTCTTTGATCACCTTTGTTCATTGTTCTTCCCGTGTGCGCGGCAGGACATGTAACATACTTGTGTGGCTCCCTTTTTACCCACATCTTTTTGTGTTGCGCGTGTTACGGCGCCGTCGTACTCCCTATGCAAGTGGGCTTGCAATGCATGGTCTCATACTTGCGGGACGTCTCCACCGTGGCGCGGTTTGTTACATACTTGCTCTCTCCCTGCCTACACCTTACCGTGTTGCGCTTGCTAAGTTGTTATTTAGCGTTGCGCGGCATAGAACATACTTGTCTTTCGGCGGCCGGTGGCGTTGTTGTTGTTTGTGCGTGTTTTGTTTTGGGGCGCGCACAAGTCCCTAGCGCCTAGGGCACGAATTTTGCTAGGTGGTTTGGGGCAAGCAACGCTCAGCTTTTTTGCTGTCGGGACTCTATTGTTCTTCTTTTTTTGTGAGTGTCCTAAATTTTGCGACCTCGCCAAACAGCGGCGTAAAGTTTTTTGGGGGGTTTCTGAGGTCGGAAAAGACAATTTTTCGCTTTATTTTTTCTGGCTGTGCGTCTTTTTCTTGTTTTTTTTTCTTCTGCTGCGACTCTGAAAGTCGACAAACATGTGGAACGTGTGGACTTGCAGTATCGACGAATGCGCTCCACAATCGGCGCGAGGAGGGCACCATGAGTCGACTTCCAAAGTCGACAAACACCTGAAACGCGTCGACTTGCCTTGTCGACAAATGCACTCCACAATGGGCGCGAGGAGGCCACCAAAGTGGACTTCCAAAATTCACAATCACGTCGAACGCGTCGACTTGCCTTGTCAACGAACGTGCTCCAAGGTGGGGGCGCCCACACCCAAAAGTCGACTCCCCAAGTCGATCAACGTGGCACCAAACGTCTACTCTCAAAGTCGACAAACGCTGCATCAAAGGTCGACTCTCGAAGTCGATAAACCCTGCATCAAAAGTCGACTCTCAAAGTCAAGGAACGTCGACAAATGCGGCATCAAACGTGGACGCTCCAAGTTGACGAACCCCTCATCAAAAGTCGACTCTCCAAGTTGACGAAAGTCCACCAACCTGGCATCAAAAGGCGACTCTCCCAGTTGACAAAAGTGGACCAATGAGACGTCGAAAGTCCAGCTCCAAGTTGACCTCAGTCGACGAACACGGCCTCAAAAGTCGACTCTCCAAGTCAACACCCAGGGCATCAAAAGTGGACTCTCGAAGTCCACAAACGCCCTCCAAAATGGTGGCGAGGAGGGAACCATACGTCCTCTTGCAATTGAAATTTGCCCCATGTTGCCACCATTGCACCACGCACCAAGGTATGAATGAAATAGGCACGCAAGATAGAGGCCTTTCCACAAGTAAACGCAATACTAAGCTTGAATGGACTTCCGAGAAGACCTCTAAAAGAAAGGTTTTCATAGGCATACAAGGAACAAGCAAATGACGCAGGGGTACCAATGGCCACCAAGGTCCCACGGAGGACTTATCGAGAGTGCCTCCCAAAAGCAATTTTCCTGGTGATGAACGTAGAGGTCCAGTGTCCCAACTGTTCCCACTGAAAATCACACTGTTTTCCCAAAACCAAAGTGACATGCAGCAGAGTGAGAACACGAGAGGACCAAATTGTTGTACGACTAGTATCCCAATTGCAGTGCAAGTTCCAGCAGGCAAGCTGGAACTGTCATAGTCCCTTTACATGTCCTAGACATGAAATGCATGTACCAAAGTTTCTGAATTATCACCGTAACTCAATCTACCTATGCCGTCTGCTTTATACTATTCTAAAATCGAGATTCCCATTACCCAAATCCCAAGTATCGCTTCAAATCTCGACTTAACATTTAATTATTGCTCTGTGCGCGCGTTCATCCTACTGTGCATGCGCTCTCGTCGGCGCCTGTTACTAAACCCGAATTCAGGTCAAAATGAATGTTATGGGCTATAAGGTTATAGTAATTTAAAGCCCTGTTCAGTCCGATTACACATAACAAATCGAATCCATGAATACCAAGAAATTTCATATCATTAACGTACCCTTCCCGATACTCACTTTTTTTTTAGACATGGCGGTTTCCCGCCCAAAACATCATCACAAACTGCTCACAATGCGAGGTTCCTCGAAGGACAGCCGCGGGAATGGAACCCGTACAAAAGGATCATGCCACTGTAAATTTCCCTGGCTGCAAAGCACTGCCAAGTGAGGCACCAATAGCCTAGGGAGAGTGACAAATGGCAATCAAATATTGCTGGGCTACCAACAGGAGAGAAAGCAGTTTGAAAGGCGTGATGAAACTAAAAGAGATAGGGCATGACCAGAGTCCTGTTGGAGTAACAATTCTGGATCGTCAGAAAAATGCAGTGGTCTGTAAGACTGAGAAAGAACCTGAGCTCCGTGACAGATGGATCATCCCAGGGAGACAGAGTCCACAGGTAAGCAGACATATAAACAGGGTACAAGGGCTTGAAACTGGGAAACAGGGTCATCTGCAGAAAGACAAACAAAATAGAAAATAAATAGGGGCCTGGGTTTGCAGGTTCCAGTGAAAATGGGGTGCCTGTTTGTCTGGATCGTCTGAAAGATCCAGTGGTCTGTATAACTGAAAGAGAACCTGAGCTCTGTGACAGATGGATCATCCAAGGAAAACAGAGTACACGGATAAGCAGACATATAAACCAGGGTATGCTGGCACCAGGAAAAGAAACAGAAATGAATTGGCGAGCGTGATATGAGGGGGGGGGGGGCTGTGGTTATGGGAAAATGGGGGGCAGGTGGGATCTATATTTTATGGGGGGGGTGGGGCTTTCATGCATCTTGCTGAGGGGGGGGGGGTTCAGCCTGCGTCTTTTTGGAGCAGATTCGAGAAGTTTTGGAAGATGGTGGCAAGAAGTGGTGCAAATGGAATGTGGAGATGAAGTTGAGGGAGAAGATGTTGTGTTGGGGACGTTGTGGGGTGTGAGGCTCAAGCGGTGGAATTTTGATGAAGGTTTTGTTTTGTGAGCGGAGCGAGGTTGCTAGGGGTGTTTGTTGGTGGGTTTGTTGTGTGGTTGTTTCGTTGGATAGGTAAGTTTTGTTGCAGCGCTGGAGGAGGTGCTGAGGTCAGACATTGGTGTAAACCAGGGGTTGTCAGGGGCCTGAGGCTCGAGGTGATCAAGGTTTAGAGGGTTTGTAATGAACCAGTCTCTGATAGACTCCAAGGCTTTGGAGAGGGATTTGCGACGATGTTGGAGGGCTTTGGTGAGTGAGTTTATATGGTGAGCATAAGTGGTGTTTCTGTGTGGGATTCGAAGAAGGTTGCTGAGAGAGTTGGGGACAAGGGCTTTGAAATAATTGCGGACTTCTCCCCTTGGAGCAGTGGGGATCCAGTTTGTTACGGTGTGGCGGAAGGGTAGTGGCCATGTGTTGTTGAAGAGTTTGCGAAGGTGAATTGTGGAGGTGCAGTATGAGAGAGTTGACAGGGGGTCCAAAGGATGAATGAGGGAGCACATCAGGCATTTAGAATCATTGAGGATGAAGTGAGGTTTGTAGCCTTTACAAGAGAAAAGGCCGTTCACCCATTTAAATGAAAACACGGAGAACCATGAAGAGTGTAGAAAGTAGTCATTGCTGAGTGAGAGATGGATGTTGTTATGATGATGTTGAGGGAGTTGAGTGGTCAAGTTTTTGTAGGACATTTTCCCGGGAAGTATGCTGAAACCGATGGTAAGGATGGGGGAAGTGACTGACGGGAGGTAGTTGTTGGGGTTTTGGTATTGATTGTGAGGAATCCAACTTGCGATAGAGTCAGCGATTTCGTTCCCCAGGATGTCGACATGTCCTTTGCACCAAACAAAGAGTGGAGCAAGTTTAGATTGGTTGAGTGAGGACCATATCAAGTAGTACCAAAAAAAGAAAGGATCGATGGAGGAGGACTAAGGGAAGTGGGAGTGTGACATAATGTAGTTTAAGGTGCTGCAGGTTGAGAGGTTGTCGATTGAGATGATGATGGGTTGAGGAAATGAGTGTAGAGGAAAGGTTCTGAGCATGAGAACGCTGTAGATTTCTGCGGGGTAGGAGCCTCTAATCGGGCACGTGGAAGTTATGGCTAGCGTTGAGGAGGGGGTGGTGATAATGGCGGCGGAGCCGGATGGTAATAGAGGTTTGGTAGGGTTGTTGGAACCATCAGTGTAAATGTTTTTGAATGTTCTTAACCGCATCAACTTGTTCTGGGGCTGGCGTCCCCCGATGAAAGTATTTACAACAACATATTAAGATATGTACACGGTTGCTCTGATGGTTAGGTTAGATGAACGCTGATTTTCCCTTGTGGGGGAGGGGGGGGTTCAGGAAGGGGCAGAAGGCTGAAGGGGTCGAGAGCAGGAGACAGAAGGTCGCTGGATGGGCGGAAAAAAATTCGGATGTCCCGGGAGGCGTTGGAGTGGGGGGGGGCAGGGGCAGACGGACCTGGGCACCTAGTAGCGGTGAGCCTAGAGGGGAGAGGTAGGCGTGTTTGACGGTAGCGTGCCTTGGAGCATGGGGGTGGGAGGGGGAGAGCGGTCTTGGCGCGCTTTGGGTACGCCCAAACGATTGTGGTCTGATGGGTTTGTGGTGATCGATGGCGTTTTTGTGGTGGCCGTGGGCGTGAGTGCTGAGGAGGGCGGGGAATGGCCGAGACGGGGGGGGGGACGTGGTGCGGATGCGCGGCTCGACGGGCGTTTGGAGTTTTTTTGGCGCGCTGCGAGTGGCTGGTTGTGCTTTGGCTGACGCTGGCTTGGACGGTTTTTCTAAGGCGTGTTTGGGGAGAGGTGGGGGGTGCTGGTATACGGGGCGGGTCCGAGGGGGCATGTGGACGGAGGTACTGAACGCACCGTGCGAAACCGAGAAGGGGTTGAGAGGGTCGCAGGGGTGCGCCCAAAGTATTGGGTCCCAAGGGAGAGGATTCGAACACAGCCAGTCATGTGCTTGTTGGACAGCTTTGTCCAGGTGCTTTACGCGTTCCTCCAGGGCTAGGCCAAGCATGGCCCTGTGCTCGGCGCGAGTGGAGCCCGGGATTGGCTGGGAGAGGCAGGACCATAGGGACTTAGGTACCAGAGTTCTCATGAAGTTCCTGCAGTCAGCCTTTGAGGGTCCAGAGAGCCACCGGTGCAGGACAATGAAGCTGAATAGGGGTACCCAGGAAGAGACGTATGCCTGGACGTGCTGGTCCAACGCTTTGCAGAAGGCCAGGCAGGATAGAGGGTCGAAAGGATGGTGCTGTCCGCACCTGGAACAGTGGTAGTCGTCAAGCATGTTGCTCCACTGGTACCCGTGCACATTGTAGCACCTGGACGCCAGTTTGAAAAACAGGGACGAAAACGAGGAAGCTTTATTGCACAGGCTGAAGCTGGGGCCGACAGCTATGTTGTTATGGGAATGCTGCGGCAATAGGTGGTGAAAGTGCTGCACCTTAAACGTGTGGAGGACAGGCAGGTGGTGTACCGCCACTGAACCCAGTGGGGGGGGGGGGGGGAGGTCTGGGGTAAAAATCAGGCTGTGAGCTGCCCGTTTAGAGAATTGGTCGCAGATTTCATTGCCAATAAAATTGGTGTGACCTTTAATCCACATGATGTGGAGGGGGTTGGTGATGAGAAGTAGGGCGCCATGTACGGTGACGGTCCATGTGTCGTCTTGGAACGGGCTGGGCCTATAGCCTTGGCATTTCGGGAGGGTGGACACCACCTGTTCGTTGTCAATCAACAAACATACTTCGTATTGGGAAAGTTCCCTGTGGATCCAGCGAATGGCTGCTACCGCCCCCCAGAACTCCGAACCCAGAGAAGAGGGATGCGGTGAGGATAGGCACCGGACTCTGGTTGTACCGTCGGGTAGAAAGGCCGTGACGGCGGCCGCATGGCTGGACTCACCGGAGGAGCCATCGGAATATAGCCACACCCGCTGTAGGCCGGGGGTGACATGATGTAGTTTAAGGTACTGCAGGTTGAGAGGTTGTCAATTGGGATGATGATGGGTTGAGGAAATGAGTGTAGAGGAAAGGTTCTGAGCTTGAGAACGCTGTAGATTTCTGCGGGGTAGGAGCCTTTAATGGGGCACGTGGAAGTTATGGCTAGCGTTGAGGGGGGGGTGGTGATAATGGCGGCAGAGCCGGATGGTAATAGAGGTTTGGTAGGGTTGTTGGAACCATCAGTGTAAATGATGGTGGCGGTTGGGTGATGTTGAATAGCTTCGATGAAGTCGTGAAAGCCCCAATAGTCGAGAGTGCCACTGGGGGGTAGAGGAATAACATCTCTGAGATCAAACTGGATGTATGTTCTGGTGGAGCGCGTCGAACTGAAGGGGTAGGGGAACGGGGTAGAATGTGTGCTGGAAAGTGGGATGGTGGAGAAAGGGGATGGGTCGAGGGTTTTTTGTGAGGGGACTTTAAACCGGTGGTGTGATTTCAGGGTCATGATGGCGTCTCCGAAGTCTACGTCTGTGGATGTGGGGTTTTGTTTGATTCCCGATGCTCACTTGTTCAAAGTTGTTGCGGAAGACATTTTACCGAGTCTAGCACATTGGAGCTCATTAGTTGCATTTGACTAGAATCCATTGCCCAAAGCGACCCGAGCAAGGAATTCATTGTTGCTTATGTTGCATTATTACGCTCAGATTACGACAAAAAAAGTGTTTCTGGCAGTTGAAAAAAAAACTACCGCGGCGGCCATGTGAAAGTAGGATTTGCCTGCTGCTTAAATGTCAAATTTTTGACTGCATTCGACAATTTTCCATTTACATCGGTTTGTGCAGAATTGGATCCCGAGTGAATTTTAGGTTTCTTTTACGTCAGAAAACAATACGCCAATTGCTCTAGATGGCCCGTTTCTAGGGATGCAGGTTCGAATTCGTACGAATTCGCTCGAATTCGAATTCGCCCTGAATTCGCACAAATTCGTGGACCCCCCCGAATTCGAATTTGCAACCTGAAATTTGAATTTTCCTCGAATTTGCTTGAATTCATCCGACCTTGATAATCCATACGCAGACCTACAGGTTTCCTTCCTAGTTCAATTCATCTCTTTGCATATGCCATGGGGAAGCGATAGCAGCACCCAGCACCGGATGGCATAAAGAATTTCAGGTCCAAAACCTTCCATGCTTTTGAAATGTTCAGTGTCGTTGCTTTCATTCACCATGGTTAAAACATTTGACTAAAATACAGACAAATCAAAGCCAAGAATTTCAAATTCACACCTATGGACCCTTCCTTGATTCTTTCAAATGGCTTTTGGAAAAGAAGCAACGAAGCATGCAAAATCTTCAATCCACACACAAACCATCAAATGTGAACTGCGTGTTTCCCTTATTGGGCCTTCATTCATTGCATTCTTGAATTGAAGCTTTTGACTTGAATTCATCTAAGAAAGGGGATAACCAATACAACGGAAACAGAAAGCAAACTAGCAATGGGCAATCCATTAACAATACTATTGTCGCGATTGTCAATAGTCATGACCGTGTGACTGTCACAATGCACTGTCAAATCTTGACTTTTTCAAAGCTACTGACAATGATTTCTCCGCGTGCACGGCACCGGGAAGGGTAAGGAGGGTACCAAAAAAAAGGGGAGGCAAGCGAGAACACGTTCTGACCGTTCAAAGTTGAAAAAAAAAGGTCGAAAATTCAAAGTTCGCGACTGGTTTTTCTCCGATCTGCTGGGGTTGTGGGAAGAATGGCAGGTTTCACTTCTAGTTCAGGATCACGGGTTCCGATGGCGGCCGGGGCCCCCTCCCGGCCGCCCGATCTATTGGTGGGCATAAGCAAAAAGCAACCTGATTGCAAGAGGGTTAACTAGTCGCTACCCAACCAGCGCTGAGTTCCTGGCGGCGATTTAACCCTTCTGGAATCTTACTGTTTTTAGGATCTGAAGACAATGTTCATTGTGACAGGGTTGGCGAGTTACTGTCAGCAAGCCTAACGCTATTCCCTTTGATAATGGTGTGAATCCTTGGTAGTCATGTGGCAAAGTACTTTTGTACCACATTGAATGTCTTGCTACCTACGGGAAACGTGTCGCGCGGGTGTATTTTCTCTCGCCGCAGATCGCGTTGGCTACTTTTTTGGCACAGCTCAGATATATGAATGGCCAATATTTCGAGATTTCTCGACGGCCGGAGAGTGAGACTATTATGGATTTGGATTTATGACAGCCTTTTGAGCATGAAATTGTCCGCAAAAATAGGGCCCGGTTTGGCGAGAGCCATTTCGCTCTAATTACAAACCCTTGAAAATCCTATTGTGCCACAAAATATTTACGAACTTACCCAGAAATCTTCATAAGTTCATGTGCCGCTGCAACATGAACCACATACCAAAACTATTCAGCCGGCTACCATTGGGCATCCAACCCTCCCTGATCGCAAAATCTGGGTGGAGAAGCACAGCCAGCGATGCATGAGTGCATAGGCAATCGAAATCCTTTTCATTTATTGTGATTCCATGTTGTAACGTTTTCTTAATTCTTTTACTTGGCCAACCCCTAGCCGTAGAAGTACGTGTGTTTCCAAACCTTCACTGTCCATGAATGTCAACCAAGGCCACAACAACAACAACAATGGTCAAGTGCCACAAGCAGAACGAAATCGAATCGCTGCTTCATACGTGTGAATGTGCGATGCAGCCAAAAAAAACACCTTATTTTTATTTGAAATACAATTGCAAGCATCCAATACGTCCTGATCTACTACAAACGGGCGTGAAATCTTGCATGACAATGCGAAGAAACCAAATTTTGATCGAAGAAAAAATATTTTTACAAAATTTTCATACTCAAACAAACAAGGAACGAAGGCTTAAGAGTTCCATGGCTGTTGATGTCCTTTACGGTCATTTCATTCAAGCCCGAGCGACGGATGTAGATCCAGATAACACAAACTACACCTGTCTCTCTCTTTTAATGCAAGGCCACTGTCCTTTTTACTTTGTCAAACGTAGAATGTTTGAATTGTATTTCCAAATTTTCGGAATACGGTGCAATCTTTTGTTGACATTTTTGTGTTAGATTGAGAATCCGAAATGTGGAGCAGGTATTTGAGCCCTTTTACTAATGACAATATATTGCGGGTTAGATGCCTTGCGAAAGATGTTACTTGAACGCTATTTGTTCTATAGCGTTAGATTTGCTCTCTGGTTGTAGTGTTGACGTAGAAGACCAACAAGTTCAAGCGAGCCATTGTTGAAGTCAAAACTCTTTGCCATGTGATCATCTTTCAATCATGCTATGGTACATTCAATTTCCTTAGCAGTGCAACAAAAGTTTTCGTATCCTATTCTTGAACTTGTCTATTCGTACGCCCAAAAGTGGGTATCGTTATAGTACACCAAAAGCTAATGACCAAGAACCATTTGCTTGACAACTTTCTATCTTTCAAGCGCCTCATCATCTGACCACGCCATGTCTCAAAAACATTTGTCCATAGACACCCACTATTCGTAGTGCACTGCAATTCAAGCCAGCCATATTCGTATAGAACTATTCTTAATACTGCAACAACACTATATCGCCGTTCATATCTCAAATATTCGGCACTGCAAAACGCCGTGGTGTTGTGCATTGGAAACTAGAAGCGAAGTCCTTCACCGCAAGCGATGCAAGCCCGCCAAACATAAAAATAGGGCACGCTGTACACCAAACGCAGAAGACAACAACAATTTGGATTAAACTAGTTTGAATAAGAATCCAGAGTACACAAAAGGGCTATAGATAAAGATAGACAATCTTCTTTCATTACACAAATTGGTTGCAAAGCATTTCATATCCAAAAGTCACAGCATGCTGGTTAAAATTGCTGAAGTAAGCATTGGATGTGCAGTGCTTTGTTGAACAGGCGGTTTGTTCAGAGGTTGGGGCAGGTAGGTTGGTCAAGACACAAGATATGGCTTAGCCAGCCAGAAAGAATACAGGTAATAGTTCATAAGCGTAAAGGTTCGTTTTGTAGCAGTTCGTTTGGGTGGTGTTCCGAACTGCTGCATGTAGAAACCGCCAGATGTTACGAACCGCTGCAACAACGAACTAAAACCGCGCAGAAGGGAGATGGGATAAAAAGAAAGAAAAACGTCTTTACTCCCATTTTGGCATTAGTCTATATTAGATAAAAATGTTTGTCTAAAAATAAAGAAAACCATACAACAATCAAGCTAACCAACAAGGCAAAGCAAAACGTGCAACAACACTCACTAAGGTGAATCACTTGCCATGCCAAGTATGCAGCAACAAAGAGTCATCGTTGGGATCTACCTCTAACGTACACTCAACTAAGTCATAACTTGACATACTACGTCCTAATAACTAGTCCCTAATCCTATCCCCGTGCACCACTAACCCATGGCGCTGCGAACAAAGGAAAACAGGATGCGGATAAGGTAAGGGTCAGGGGCAAGCATGCTACCCACGCAGACCACAACCACACACGCAACACACAAGGCGAGCATGTGTCCATACTGCGAGTCTTGTATTAAATTTGCAAAACGTACCCAAAACATTCAGAAGCACCCTCGCAAGTCCAACGTATCACCAAACGCTATTTAATCATGAATAAAATCGGAGAGGACGACAGAATTATCCAAATCGCGACAGAGCGCGGCTACAGCTGCGGCGACAGAAGACACGCAATTCTGTTAACGGCACACAGCACATTCACACAGCAAACACAGTACACTGACAATATGGCGACCCTCAATGAAAGGCAATTTTTCTTACTCCGCCCCAGACACCACACCAAGAGTTGGATGTCACAGGGGGCGCCATCTAACCAAGAAATTTCAGGGGTGTTATCATCCCTCAGGGGGTGCGGTGGTACCCCCCCCCCTTTTTCTGGCATTGCATAGCAGTGCAGTCAGCATATCACCTGTGCAGGCCATCAGCAAGAACATGCTTCAACAGTCATATTACTCCAGGTAAAATGACGACGTGAGTAAACCCCTAGAATTGTGAGAACACAATACCTCTCTAATATCAATACAAAGCGCTTGTAAGTTCACCACCGGGTCTGTCAACAAAGGCAGCAATAATTTCTCCGAAAACATTCAGAACATAGCCGTAAAATACAGACCCAGGTGTTGCTCATGACATGCTCAAGACATGTAAAGAGTCTGGCGCACCTCCTTAGTCTCCAGTACGCACCATTTCCTCAAGTCTCACCTTCCTCACAGGCAGCAATCAGTGTCAGTACAGCCCCGAGGCACAGGGACCCCAACAGGATAACTACAAGCCTGTAGCGAAGGACGGGTTCTCGGATTTACCCGAATAGGTGAGGAGGAAAGAAGAGATGGCGAAGCAATAGCACTACACAAGACACATATATGGGCCAACTCCTTAAAACCGGTTTGTTTTCTCTGTTTTCTGCTCTTTTGGTGCCCTTTGCTACCTTTCATTGAAACGGGCACCCTCAAAATATACACAAAAATGGTATTATACATGAAAAATGAAATTTTTGACCTCAAATACCCCCTCCATGGGGTTTGAACCCACACTCTACCAACCTTAGAGTTGTGTTTTTCCTCTAAGCTACGACCTGTCGTCGACGATCTCAGAGAAAACCGTAGTATAATAAAAAATTTGGAAAATCAGTACTCCTTACATGCTCAAACCACTATTAACCTCCCATGCTCTTAAAACCGTGGCAACCGACGACCCAAGTGTCAACTGCTTTTCACGGTGAGCGAAGAACTTAAGGGAGGGACAGGGTGGGCATATATGTGTCTTGTGTAGTGCTATTGCTTCGCCATCTCTTCTTTCCTCCTCACCTATTCGGGTAAATCCGAGCTGGCTCAGCTAGCACTACACAATCCCCATATATGGGCAACAGAACGGAAGACTGAGCTCCCGTGAACTGAACCCTGTATAAGAATTAATTAATCGCCAGGCGCGAAGCGCGCGCCGCTTCTCCAGTCGCCAGATCAGGAGGGACCAGAACTTGCGCGATGCGCAACAGAGCTCTGGTCCTGTCGTAAAACTTTCTGAATGTATCGTAACAGGACCAATCACCCAATGCTACTACCACATGCGGATCCACGCGAAGATAGATTAGTGCAGTTGCTGCTGCTCCTCGTGTAGAATGCGCGGAAAACGAATCCGTCTCCAGTTCCCCCAATTCCAGTAGGTGTTTCCTTAACCAGCGAGTAGTGAGACCGTTGATGTTATCAGATGATAAAGGCTTCCGTGGCTTTCGTAGGGACACAAAAATCTCAGAACCCTCGTAATCACCAGTAGCCTCCAAATAACGCGCTAAGCAGCGCTGCGGATCAATTGACGGTGGCGTAACATTGTGAATAGGATAACGTGCATAGCATCTCCTCCCTTTGCGCTTAGCAGAAATGAACCAAGGCTGAGCAGCGCGTTGGATATCCCTACGTGATCGCGCCAGATCAACGCCTCGGAACAAGGCAAAGAATCTCAAGGACAAAATGGCTTGCAAGCGCAGCTGAGCTTCCGTCTCCACAGGTTGCTGATGCATGACTTGTATAAGACGCCGTACATCATAGAAACGATGATAATGAGGAACACTGACGAACCAGTCACGTTTCAAGTTGCGTAGCATACCCTCGAAACGTAGTTGCGAAAAGCACGGGAATAAACACACTGCTGAATACGCCATACGCCCAGCACTTAAAGAATGCGTGCGTGAAAACTTTAAAAGTTGCACCGCCACCGTCATCAGTGGGATTTGACCAAAGCGCTCCACCTTTAACAGTGGAGCAAGCGCCGCGTCTTGTAACAAGAACGTACCAAACATGTGCCACGCAGAATTGTAACGTTTCAAGGTGTCCTTCCCGATTTCATTGATGATAAGCGTCGCCTCTTCGTTGGTAGCTCCTCGCAATTGATAGTATTCACGCAAACATACGCCAAGGTCAACACGAAACGTGGTTGTGTCTCCGTGCCGTCTGGCATTTGCAAACGGAACTCCGACGTGTTCACTGCGAACTTCACGTGTTTCATCAATAGGTTCCACCAAACCTCGCGCGGCCTGTACGGCAGAGCCATGAGAACCTTCACCCCTGGTGACTCCAACACTTTGTTCACCAACTGAGGTATGTGCTTGAACGGCGGGAAGACCCACCCCGGTGAAAGTAAAGTTAGATTCTGGGAGAAGACATCGATGGCGTAAGCCCCCAGCTGAGGACACGGACTGACGAACTTGCTGCACACCGCATTGGAACTCCTTGACATCCAATCGATTTCCGGCTGAATCCAACTTTTGAACTCCTCCAGGATCCAAGTCAACACGTCCGACGGGAAGGTAGCCTCCGACGGTGTCCAACGAAGCCGAGACCAAATGTCCGCCGGATTCACCGGGGTGTGCACGTAAAACGGTTGAATCTCGATGCGATTGGCTTGTGTAAAATTCCACAGTTGGAGAATCAATGCGTTGAACCGCGGCTTGCGACCTCCCCACTTGCGGAGATACCAGTAAAGGACCATTGAACCGGTGAAAAATCGCAGCGTGGTGTCCCTCAGCGCATACGCTTGAATAGTCAGTAGGGCTCCCCTGAACTCTTTGACGTTTATGTGTTCCTCTCGATTCAGGAACCAACCGAACGCTGCTTGGGCATTCCCTTGAAGGACTCCGCCCCACGCCAGATCTGACGCGTCCGAGTACATGTCCCTGACGTGACCCATGGAAACTACGAAGGTGCATCCCTTCCACTGGTGTAACTCGTCCGCCAGATCCATCAACTGACGTGACACGCGCTCCGGGAGCGCCACGTCTGCCTCCCAGCCAGCCTGGACTGCCACCGCCACGTGCACCGCCAGGGCGTCGCTGAGGAGTCGGATATGGGGCATGGCGAACAACAAGGAACGGATTCTTCCAAGAACGGAGGCGCATCGCCTCACTGATGGTGTGTGACTGTGTGCCAGTCTGTTCACGTCCCGAAAAATTGCTTGTAGGCGCTTTGGAGGTACCGCGACGAATCCTTCCCTGAAGTTTAGCATAAAACCAAGCATTATAATTTCTTGAGACGGCTCCAAACATGATTTTGGGACATTGACCAATATACCCAACCGATGCAAAAGTTGTACCAAAAAACGTGTGTGTTCCAGACATTCACGGTAAGTATTGCCAATGATGAGCCAATCGTCCAAGTAGACCCAAACGAGTGCTCCGCGTTCGCGCACGGCATTTAAAATTGGTTGCATGAGGCGTTGCCATTCCCGTGGTGCAACGTTTAATCCAAACGGCAAAACGCACCACCTGTAAAATTCACCGTCGACGTAGACCCCCAAATAAGGTCGATCCCGCGGATGGATACCCATGTGAAAATAAGCACTTTTCAAGTCAATTTTGCAAGCATACTGACCGGGTCTCAAGAACGGTAAAATGCCCCACAGAGTGACCAAACGAAAATAGGTGGTCTGTACAAACTGGTTCACGTTCTTCAAATTGGTGATAGGTCGACGGCCTCCCTCAGGATGTGCCTCGTCTGACGCTTTGTCCACTGCGAACATACTTGCACAACACTTAATGTCTTTTCGCTCGACGCGTTCCATGCAACCCTGTTGCACTGCATCCAACACGTGTTTTACCAATTCAGGGTCGGTTACCTCTGCGTGGGAAGAACGAGGACGGAAGTCGTCGGTTGGCCGATCCGGATCAAAACCGTCAACCCAATCAAGCTGCAGCCCATTGCGAATCACTGACGCCGCGTATGTGTCCTTCAACGCTTCCCATTCATGCAATTGTGCACGACAGCGCAAATAGAGTGGCATGTGGGGATGGATCGGCGGTGGCACGCACACGGCTGGCGCCAATAAATCCTCTACAGTCAAGCTACTGCTGTGGTCGTTCATCTAACTTGTCGTTACGTGGCACAAATCTTTGGGTGAAACCCTTACCTTTGCCTTTACCTCCTTTGCCAGATCTCCGTGGATCAAAACGACCTCGTGTTGAAAACGAACGGAAAGTACTACGATGCGAGTAAGGGGAGAAACGCGTGCCTCTCAGGTCTTTTTGTAATTTGTTGCGCGACTGAAGTAGTGACATGTCATCCTTCGAGAGTAACTCTGGTGCAATCGCAGGTTGTTCAAACCGTTTATCTACTGCCACTCGCCAGGAGCTTTGGATGCTGTAGTCCAACGCACCCAACATTGCAAACAAATGTTCACATAGTACCAATGAAACAGGTGCTTCCGGAGCTACCGTTGTGTCATCTTCGCGTGCTAAGACTACTCCCAGGACTCGCATGGCGTCTTTTACCTGTTGTTCCCAACGACGCTTCTCCGCGTCCGCTGGATGTTTGTGCGTTGGCGCGTTATTAACAGCTGCCCTATGGAACTCGTCGAACACTGGAAGGTGCTTCAACATCTTTTTCTGCGAAACTCGTCTTGCAAAACCTTTCGCTCTTCCAGGAGTGCAGACAAGCGTGAAGGAAGCGACAGAACCTCATCGCGCCACACGAACGTGGACTCCTTGTCCGACGCGGGGCCAGCGTGGTCCTTGGGACCGCTCAAAGTTTCGCATGCCAAGAAGACGTCTTCGCGATGCGACGACGTTCCTGTTCTGCCAATGTCGTCGCCCTTTAAGGTGAGTAAGGCATCACGAACCAAGGCCATCGTGTCTTTGACAGTGGCCAGTGTTTTCTTTCCTGTAAGTTTGGAATACAGTGACGCTGCCTGCCAAGGACTGAGACGACTCATTGCGCCTTCCTTTGCCAACTGTGCTGCATGTTCCAACGACTCAGAACTCAGGTTCCACGCCGAATCCGGCAATTTCAGCACGAACTCGTGAAAATCCAGTGTCTCATTTCCTTCTGTCATTTTGTTAAAATTTATATCACTAAAACATTTTGGATTGCATCAGAAATCAAAGCTCTGGGTACAGCAAATCACTAGTTGAACAACTCAGTGAGCGCGTGACCGGTTTTAAGAGCATGGGAGGTTAATAGTGGTTGGAGCATGTAAGGAGTACTGATTTTCCAAATTTTTTATTATACTACGGTTTTCTCTGAGATCGTCGACGACAGGTCGTAGCTTAGAGGAAAAACACAACTCTAAGGTTGGTAGAGTGTGGATTCAAACCCCATGGAGGGGGTATTTGAGGTCAAAAATTTCATTTTTCATGTATAATACCATTTTTGTGTATATTTTGAGGGTGCCCGTTTCAATGAAAGGTAGCAAAGGGCACCAAAAGAGCAGAAAACAGAGAAAACAAACCGGTTTTAAGGAGTTGGCCCATATATGGGGATTGTGTAGTGCTAGCTGAGCCAGCGATATTTCAGACCGGCTACTCATGACAGGAATACCCAGTGAACAAAGGGTTAGCCTGCAGGTTCGGCCTGTTCCCACTCCCTGCCTGAGAATAGGATAAGAACAAAGGAGGTAGAGCACACAAAATACAGCTCCTCCAATAGAAAAACAAAATACTGTGGCGAGTTTACTGCCAATATTTTTGCTATAGCATCCACGGACTGGGTCGAAATTTTGACCATGAAAAATTTCACTGACTAAGCAAGTAAGACAAGCTTCACTCTCCATCCAACACGAATGATAATTCAGACAAATGGTAATCAGCCCCTGCTGCTGTGGCGCACAGTGAGCGGTCCTTGACATTTCACACGGGGTGAGGTAGAGAGAGAGGGAGAGAGAGAGTCACTCAATAGGGCGCCTGCAGTTACATACCTTGATACTCTGGGCCAGCATAGGAGCGCATACAGACTTTCGGTTCAACCACCGGGTGTTGAAACACCCCCTAGGCTAACTGCAGGGTTACTCTCAACATGCCTCCCAGACTTCCGTCAGAATGGTTAGTTGGGGTGCTGGGGGGCGTGCTGGCTTACCTGGTGACCTTGGCTGGATACATGACTACTCGAACTCAAAAAGAATCAGTCATAACCCTCCCTCTGAGCAGACTGGCCACGTCGTTGCTTGAATAGGGGAAAAGGGTATTTTTCTCTCAGTATGTCACCCGGCCAGCTTTCTCTCCCCTGGCTTTACTACCCCGACTCGTCCCAGTTCATTCTCCTGAAATAAAGGAAAGAAGAAAAATGGAAACACCTCAGAGCGTAGCTAACTTGCCTCCTAGCTTACACATACACCACTACGTAGAACATTCCCAATAACCAACACTATATTTGGCTGCTACTCAGTCATGCCTTCACAGCTCCCCCACCAGGCTACCTGCAGTAGGCTGTCATACAGTCCTAAGGGTTTCTTAGCCGGGTGGACTAGGTGATGTTACTGTATTCGGTAGGGTCTTATATGCTTACCAGAGTCCACAGGTTACTCACTTTTCGGCGGTTTCTGCGACGCTCCCGGCTACTACCACTTCTATCCTAAGATACTCAATACAGTTCACACAGGCTACAACTTCTCAGATGCCGTCTCAGTTGTTTACTCTCTGTGGATAACGGCATGAGCTTCACAGCCGGCATTCGTAGAATACTCATTAGGCTGCTCCGTACCCTCAGTGGTAGGAAACACTTGTAACTTGAGGGGTGCTGTGGAGATACGGCTCATGGCCTCTCCAGCGTGCTTTTCACCTGTCGTCAGGTGAATTCATGTGCATCCGGTACAGTATACACACTGACGTGTCATCACTGTATCATCAGGGCCTTAATAGACCACAAAAATCATGTACGGTGCTACGTAGCAGTAGGGTAACAGCGGACCCCTGGGGTATTTACTGCGTACACCCTGTCACCTGAGGCCTCATCAGGACCCTTGCCTGTGCTTTGACCCGTAGCACAGGGGTGCTGTGGCTTGCTCTTATGGCAAGATATCAGGGAAGGTCTCGTCTTCATGGATATAAAGAGTTATCCTATCAGCCACCCTCGAAGGTCCTTCATACCAGGCAATATTACCTCTGGACTGGTGTTCCATCACACAGCCTTCATTCCTAACTACTGTTATGCAGGGCCTACAGAGAGCAAAGAAGGAACAGGCTGTATCGACAGCCTTCAGATTCAGGTTACCCCCGAGTACCTGATCTCAGAGTGGGGTTGATAGGCACTGACGTTGCCTTTCTACCCCTAGGTAGACATACGCTTCTCCTATTCACACTCCATAGGAAAGAAATCATCCAGCCCGTAGGCGTCCCTGAGAACCATATAGCTGGTCTCAATGGTCAACGTTCCCTAAAGGAAAAACACAAGGGCCCCAAAAACCTGTCCAAAACTCGACAGGACATGCGGGTGTACAGTCCCAACCCTCCAATCTCTGAGGTAGAGGGTGGCAGTTTTATATCACTTGACTGGCTTTCAGTTATCCACCTTGTAAGGGAAAAAAGGAGGTCTCGCATCAATTCCTCAGGTGCTCTCTGCAAAGAGACACAAAGGTTGATGTGAGATCAATTCAACAAAACTCGCACAGTTGCCTGCCACAGACATGTCACAGCCGCAAGTTGGACAGCTCCCTATCAGGTACTACCGTGCCACCGAGCTTCCGGGGTGTACACCTACGAAAACTGCAAACCTCCAACTTCCAGATCATACCTCATCGGGGTTGCACATCAGTCAGGCGGCTCAGTTCAGTAAAGTGACCTTCAGGGTTTCCTCTCAGAATATTCGTCCCCACGACAGGCTCCCGCAAACATTGCTCAAAGAGGCCTCGGTAGGTTATCATACTCGAGGGGCATTACCTGTGGGGGGTCGTCATGTCAGGCTGGATGTGCCATATATGGTCAGGGCCTTGAGTTGGCTTCCACACCTGCACTATCTGTTGGTGTAGCGCTCAGGCCCCCCCCCTTATTTTTCAACTGTAACCGCAACCTGAAGTAGGAATACCATCTGTGCGAGTGGAGAGAAGTGGGGTAACACACTGGCGTTTGTGGATAGCGCCCGAGTTAGCGCCTGAGTAGGGACAGGGGTGCAGATCAGGACACTCTGGAAGTTTTTTGACGGCGCCCAAATTAGCGCTTGCGGAGAGACAGGGCGTCAGATCAGGATTGCATGTCGTCAATGTTAGCTGCCTTCAACTCCGCAACTGAAATCTGTTTTGGGGTTCCGTGCCAGTACCAGAGAATGTTCTGCTCATCTGTGTCGGTACAGTAGAACGGTCTCAGTATTTGGGCTCCTGCCCCAATCTGTAAGTGGACCGTATTTCCAAAATACTGCGCACTCTCAAAGGTGCCTATCGGTCCCTTAACCTTATAGGCCGAACTGATCAGTATGTTCAAGCAGATCTGCCACTTGTAGGCCAGGGTGAACTTCACCTCAGACCCTAGCCTTCCCACGCGATGACGTCTCCATGCACAGACACCGTGGGGAACGCCGCAGCGAACTCGCCACTGGCATTCCAGCCATCAAGGCGTCCGGCACAGAGAACGTAGTCGCGCGGTCATGGAGAGTCCCCCAGAATTGAGACAGCCTCAAAAAAAAAATGGCACCAGCTACGAAATGCATCCGTCCTGGGTCAGGTCTATCAGTGAGAGCAGAGCCTCTACGGGCAAGAGGACCCCAGAGACCCGCCGTAAAGTGGTAATAGGCCCCCAGTATCCCGCCCTGCGAAGCATTCCGCCAACACCAAGAGACAACACCCACTGGACAGTCTGCAAGCTGGCGATCCACAGCGGTGCGCCCCTTGGGCAAATTTGCAGCAACAGCAATTTACCCCTAGAGTTGACTCCAAATCTCCCGAGACAATCTGGGAAACCCTTCTTTTGCTCTACTGCTCCTGAATCAATCCGCGCACACTCGCTTGTCGAAATCAAGGTGAATCAGCTAAACCTATGTCAAGCACTCCCGTCGTCACACGCCCCGGTGTGTCACAGGCTGGTTGGTCACCTATCTATTGAGACAGGCAACGGGGAAAATGGTAACTGTTACTCCCACAAAGAAGTACTTCTCGGGTCTGTGGCCTATTCAGGGCAACCATACCGGCATGTTTAGACTCCTTGTCGATTCTGGCCCCCAAGAGTAAGGGCACAGAGATATCAGCAAAAGAATAAATGACTCATAACAGTCCCCAACGTCCCAACACCTTTGAGGCGGAGAATTGGAAAGAAAAGAGGGTAACAGACCCAAACCACGGGTGACTGCCCCGAAGAGCAGCAAACTCCGTTAGGTGAGCGAGAGAGTCATTGAACAGGAGTCAACCGTAATGCCAATAAATTACAGTGCCAACAGACAGCCAAACACCTGTGGATTAACCTGTGCTCTTGCAGGCCTCAGACCATACAACCGTAGTTTGCATACATACACACACGACCATAAACCGCCAGGAATGTTTGTCCCACCGCTATATGCCAAACTTCACACATTCACAAGAAGACAGCACATCACAGCTCGATCCCTGCGTCTACTCCAGCCGCCGGCACATGCCCCACAGTGGGACACCGACGGGGCTGTGGACGGTCTCAGGGGCAGGTTCACCTGGGCGGCCGTCGACGATGGCTCCTGGCCTTCGACCCCATGCCTGAAGAGGCATGTCCCCCTCAATCGCTCAGGGGAGCCAGTTTGTCGGAGCGGTTGCTGAAATCCTCCTCGGGCAGCTTGCGTCGGTGCATCTGTTGATGTCGGCGTCTTTGCATTTATATCCCGCCCAAGTGGAGGCGGTGGTGCTGGCGTAGGGATCTTTGTTTTTATACCCCGCCCAAGTGAAAGCGGTTGTGTTGGTGTAGGGGTCTTGGTGTTTATACCCCGCCCAAGAGGAGGCGGCTCATGCAGCAGCTGGGCAAGCTGGGCATCAGTCATCACAGGCTTATATATTCAGGGATAGTACCACAACTTCCTCTGAGTAAGAAAAAGTCACTGCCATGTCTTTCTTGGAGGGCTTGATCCAGGCTAAGCCCCCCTTAAAACCCTTTGTTGATGCTGAGACAAACTTAAGTGTTTTTATCTCTCTTTTGTGGCCTAAAGTACACTTTCTCAAAGTAACTAGGGTTGTGACCCTAGCCCCCCCCATGAAGTTCACCCCTACCACTCAACTGAGCGGAGGTACCTTCCTTCATGGAGGTCATACCAAAATAAATCAGGCATTCCATGCTTGTGGGCCTTGGAGGTTAAGCCTAAGTGGTCTCCCACCCCAAGACCCCTATACTCAATTGATTCTACCACTTATTGTGGTCCTACTTTGTAACTGTTTCTGAATTCAGTTGCTTGGCCAAGTCATTTTCTGTGTGGTCCTGACATCTATGCCCCTCAGTCCTAACCAGCACCATTTCACCCAAAAGAGTGCACATGAAGTGCCTATTGCAACCTCTGAGGCTAGAGTCAGACCAATTTTCATATAAAACCTTTTGCATTATCCATTTGTGATTGAATCTATGTTCATATACCTGCTTTGTCTATCTGCAGCCCTTCTGTGTTACACTGGATTCCAAAACCAATCATTGATTTCATTGATTCGATCCATATTCAGTCCTTGCTCTACTTGCTGCTTTGGTTTGGGGTTTTCAACTACAAAACCAACTTGCAGGAATACATCAAAAGACCTAGGGCATAATTCAAGGACATCTTTCCGGTAGCAGAGACAGTCCCTTGAGACCTTTTGAACCGACCCTGAGAAGTGCAGAACAAAAGCTCAACAACAAGTCCATAATGTCCACACCAAGTGTAAGGACCTGGCCTATCCGAACTGTCCAAGTACAAATGGGCAGTGTGGTCCACCCAATGAGTGAACCACCACACCGAGCACCACATCACCTCAGTGGCGCATCTGGGTCCCAAGGAGATCCGGAACGCAGAAGGGCGGAGAAGAATAAAGGCCTTACCACCGAGGCCTTAGCAGCACACGGTGGAGACAGCTTCAGTCACCTCCACAGACGTGTGGCTGCTTCAGTATCAAGATCCAATTGTCCAGCTTCATCCTCAACTGCCATTGAAGGACCTGAGGAATATGAGAAGCTGAAGATGAAGATGGATGAGTACATCATGCATGAGGAGTACTATAAATCCATCCGTGGGGAAGATGGAGAGGAGCCCTTAGCTGTACATGGATCCAGACCACGTACAGATCTTGGGTCCTACGCTCACTCAGGTCCCCCATCCACAGCATCCCTGCCAAGACGACTACGACCTGAGTACCCAACCCCAAGGGCTCCCGAAGTGGGCCCAACAAGAGTCGAAGAACACCATCCAAGGCCAACCTACGGTGCCCTGGATCAAACGGCCGAGCTGTTGGCCAAATTCCTGTCTGGATCAGAAGATCCAGATGTGACGGCCTTATCAGAGGCCATTAAGGCTAAACTGGGTATTGCAGAACCCTTACCCAAGCCTGAGTTCCTCTCTCTCTCTCCAGGGCTGAGTACTCTGGCCGAAGATCTCAAGAGATCGAGGGTCTCAAGGCTGTTGCCTAAGGTTACCTGCCCCAGCCCCTTTCACCCCCGTGCCAGGACTGTGCCTATGGCGGACCTACAGGACGTGCCTGTCACAGAGAGTGAGAGAAGAGGGCTGTCAGCCCTGGCCCCTCTTGCCGGCGTGTCGCCTTCAGGCCTAACTCCGGGGGGTGGGAAGACGGGCAGACCAATTGCCCAGGCGAACATCCAGCTGGAACTGCCGGAGTTCGACCCTAAAAATCTGCCTGAATGGGCAGAAGAATTTGCGGAGTTCCTTTTGTTGACTGGCCAATCCCATGTGGATGTGGCCACCAAATGTTCACTGCTGAAACGCTCTTGCAAAAAGAAATTTTTGCAAAAACAGGTCAAACAGATCGTGAAAACCTGTTCTACTTGGGCGGAGGTACTCCTGAGGTTAGAGAAAACATTCCCAGTCTATGAGACTGACCTCAGCGTACGCACACAAATCGAGGAGCTACCTATGCTCCCGGAGTTTCCATCCGCTGCGCGAATTTCTGAGTATGTGTGCGACACGGAGTACTTATTTTCGAGGATGAATGTGGGCTCCTACGGAGCCACTGAGCCCCACCTGTGGCTCATGAGTAAGATCCCCCAGCGTACGTGGGATGATTGCCGCTCAACCTCTGAGAGGAAGAGCAGGACGTGGGATGATTGCCGCTCAACCTCTGAGAGGAAGAGCAGGACCCACTCGTATGAGACACTGGTGGATCTCTTGATTGAGCTAGCTCTTGAGAGAGAGAACGACTCCCACATGGAGAAGTTCCTCAAGAAGCATTTGGGACGAGGTGGAACCCCTACCCCTGAACGTGGCGAAGGGAAGGGGCATAAAAATCCCACTAACACCAACCAGGGAGGCGGTAAAGGGAGGGGCAACCTACGTGCCATGAACGAGGTTCCAACTGATGCAGGCACCCCCCCCCTGTTTTACTGCCGACCTGTCAATGACAAGGGGGGACCTTGTCATGCCTCTGACTGCGATCTCCGCAGTGGCTGTATGCTGCAGATGAAACGTCAGCAGCATACTAAAGATGGGAAAACTGTGACCCATCAGGACCACTTCAGGTGTACCATCACCTGTGGTTACTGTGGCAAGCGTCGTCACTATGAGGACGAATGCCACATCAAGAAACGCGAGAGTGACAAACTCAAGCGTCAGGAGGCGGAGCGCCAGAAGAACCCGACGCCCGCCAGAAATCCCCCGAATGGGGATAAAGGTAAAGGAGGTGGCAAGGGGGGTGGTAAGACTGGACCCCCTAACCCCCAGAGGCGGTCATCAGCGCCTGTTGCTACGCCTACTCCTGCTGCCACACCCGCTCCTGCCGCAGGTGTCCCCCAGAAGCGACCCCAAGGGGATAACGCTACCCCTGAGGGGAATAATTCTAAGAAGAGGCGCTTGGCCTGGATGGCCAAGTCCCTCATGGCTGCAGGAGTGGATGTGAAATTCCCTGATGAGGAATAGGGGGGCGGCTCCGAAGAGGAGGACTTGGTTTTCTGGATCCTCGTGAAAATCGGGGATCAGGTTTTTCGAGCAGTGCTTGATACCGGTGCAACACTTTCCATAGTGGGCCGGCGCCTGCTTAAAACTTTCAGGAAGACTAAGACTGTGGCCATAAGAGTAGGGGATGGGCGTACCATCCATTCCTTGGGGGGGGTCGATGTGACCATATGTCTGGGCGACGAAACCGTGACCCAACACTGCAGAGTGTTGGACACTGACGCCTTTGACATTGTCATTGGCACTGACTTTCTAAGAAGAAACCCCCAGGTGAAAATGCTGTCCTTACAGCGTCCTTACTCTTTGCACTGCGACTTTGGCAGTGGGCTATTCTCCGTTCCTTTGGAGCTGTCAGGACGAAAAGAGTCTGGGCTGCGCTACGCAGCCAAGACGAACTATCGTACTGAAAATTACCAACTGGCCCGTCATGTTCTCGAAAATGGACTGGCGGCCCTTCAGGTAAACCTGGATGAGATCCAGGTGGAATTGTTTGCGAGCCAACAACAGCACATCATGCAGTTGTACTGCTCGAAACAAATGAACAATGCTTTCCGTTTCTTCTGGAAAGCAATGGGCCTAGCGTATGCTAACCCTCCCTTCTCCCTGCTCGCGAAGGTTCTAACCAAGATCGCTTATGAGGGAGGAAGGGTTGTTATGTGCACCCCTGACTGGGGTTGCTCTGGTGAACATGCTTACTGGCGCCGTATGCTTGACCGAATGACCGTGGGAAGAGTGCAACTCCCCGACGGCCCCATCTATGTGCCTGAGGACTCAGACACAGCTATGCAGGCCCCTGAGTGGGCCAGTTTCCTGTCCATCATCGATGGATCTCTCAATCCTGTACCCCTGTGTGACCTGGACCAGGTGCTACTAAAAGAAGTCATGGCCGAAAATCGTGGCCTGACCCTTTATGATCTCAAAAATCGATCTCCTGAGCACCTATCTGCCACACTTACAGGGTGTGAGTCCCCTGATGACTATCTGGAACCTGCAGCTGTAAAAGAGGATGCTGACGACCAACTGTCTCAGATTGCCAGCACTATTCCCTCTGTTGATCCCAGCTGTGTTGACCTAAAACATAGTGCTTTCCTGGCCCAGCTGTTGCTAGAGGAGGTAGATCTAGAGTCGACCTCTGAACCCGCTTCCTCTGTTGGGAAACCAGTGCTGCACATGCAGCCTGTGCACACAGGTGAACCCGTGGCCCGGAGTACTGATGCTCTGGCACGGCCTGCTGCAAATAACATGCCCTTGTCTGAGCATGACACGCAAGAACTCCGACGGCTATTGTACCTGAAGGCCGAAGGTATTGAGCGCCAAGAGCGGCTGCAATACCTCAGACAGACCTGGAAATACTCCATCTGGTCTGAGGAGGACGATGAGTCCTATACGCTGCCTGATCCTGAGATACCTCTAGTGTACTCTCTACACTATGGGCAGCAATGTCCCCCTGAGTGGGACGATGGTACTGTACCTGCCGAAACTGCTGATCGGCATAAAAAGAAAGAACATGGAAAAAGCAACCTCCATGCTGAGGAGGATTTCCTTCAGAAAGTCGAGAGTCTTAACCTTGACCTCCGCCTGAAGAAACTGCTTATAACCTATGAGGAGGTGTTCGGCGCCTTGCCGCCTCCCCTGTCTTGCAAAAAACTGGTCCAGATGGACCTGAAATTGAAACCAGAATTTGAAAAGACGCGAGTGAGGCCTCGTCCCTATCCCGCTCCACAGGAACAGGTTGAAGAAATCGAGCGCCAGATCCAAGAATGCATTGATGCTGGCCTCGTTGAAGAGTACAAACATGGGGACTATCCCCATCACTGCAGCCCCTGTTTCCTTGTTGCTAAACCAGGTTCGACTGCGCTACGTCTAGTTGTAGACTATGGTGAGGTCAACAAGAAAACCCAGAACCACTCAGGGAGTATTCCTAACATGGAAAACACACTGGAGCGTATTGCCAAATGCAGGTATAAGACCAAAATGGACAAACGCTCTGGTTTCTGGCAGGTTGACCTAACCGCCGCAGCTCAGGAGCTGCTAGCCTTTATAACCCCTAAGGGTCGTGTCTTCAAGTGGAAGGTTATGCCTTTCGGGGTGGCTAACGCCCCAGCGCTCTTCCAGGAGCTTATGAACAAAATTTTGTACGTACTGAGGCGCAGGCCTCTAGTACAAGAGTTGATTTCTCGGGGTGCAGAAATGGAGGCTCACATCGACGACGTGAGTTTGGGTACTAATACCAAAGAGGACCATGTCCTTCTCCTCCGTGAATTCTTCACTGTCTGTCAAGAAAACCATCTCCGAATCAAACTCGAAAAATGCGAGTTTATGAAAGAGGAGATGGAGTATTTGGGTTTCGACGTGGGGTATGGCTGGTGGAAACCAGCCGCGTCTAAGATGCAGCCCCTACAGGACATGCAGATTCGCGATGACCCTAAGAAGGGTCTACACGATGTGAGGAGTTTTGTGGGCGCCTGTAATTTCTATCGGCGTCACATCCACAATTTTACTTACTCCTCTGCACCCCTCACTGACCTAATCAAGAAAACTACTCCCTGGAGGTGGACCTCCAGAGAGGAAGAGTGTTTCCAAGAGTTGAAGAAGAAGATTGCCTCCTCCAACTGCCTGGGAGTGCCCCGCCCTGAGGGCGAGATAGTCCTGATCACTGATGCCAGTGATGTAGGGGGGGGAGGTACGATCTATCAATGGCAGGAGCTTAACCCCGCTGAACTAACCCACTGCCATTATCGTACTACTGGACTGAACCGTGATGGTTCTTTGAAACATGACTATCCTACCAGTGAGTGGCGACTGGTGCCACTGGGACACTGGAATTGGAAATGGAACCAAGCGCGTTCCAACTACAGCACCTATGACCAGGAACTCCTGGCCGGTATGTTGGTGCTATCTTCACAATCCCGACTCCTGGGGTCTAACCCTATTGTCTGGCTGTGTGACCAGGAGCCTGTGAAGTCTTTTCAGAAGGGCCCACCACCAGAAAAAGCGAAGCTAAAACGGTGGTGGACTTACCTGAGCCAGTTCAGGCTGACAGTGCATCATATCCCGGGGATTAAGAATGAACTGTCGGACTATATATCGCGCAACAACTTCGATGCGCTTATTGGTGAGAGCTCTGAGGCGCTCGCCAAAGAGGCTTTCCAGCGTATGGATGTCCAGCTTGACCTATCCATGCGCACTGCTGGAATCCTGGAGGGTTGGAGTCTAACCGACTATCAGTCAGAGTATGAAGAAATTCTCCAAACCCTCAGCACTGGTCTCGAACCCCGTGTCATTGACGGGCACCAGTGGTATAAAAACAATCAGTACCTCTTCTACGAGGACCGAATTGTTGTGCCTGAGGCACGACTGGATGGGTGCCTACAGTGGTCCCATCTCAGTTCTGGTCACACTGGCGCTAATCGCTCAGTGGACTTCTTCCGTGAGTGTTTCTACTCTAGTCTAACCCTGACTGAACTTAGGTCGCGTATGCAGACCATTGTGGATGCTTGTGGCTGTCATGCCAGCAAGCAGAGCGACAGTAGAGATAGGGGCCTGATCTCCAGCTTACCCATACCCTATTGGGCTAACTCTCTTCTCTACGTGGACTACATCCACGGCCTACCACGCTTTGGCGGCTATGATAGTTGCCTCGTGGTCACCTGTGGTCTATCTCGCTTCACCCGTGTGTTCCCTTGCAATAAGAAAATCACTGGTGAGCAGACTGTAAAAATGTTGGTCGAACAATGGTTCGAACCCTATGGAGCACCTAAACAGGTGCACTCTGATGAAGATGTACGCATCCGCAGTGACACTGGGTGGTACAAACGAGTGCTAAATGCCCTCAACGTGGAGGTAACCACAGGTGTGCCCTACACTCACACGTCCAACCCTCTCTGTGAGAGACAGAACCGTGTGGTAGAGCAAAACTTAAGAATCTTGATGAAACAGGAGCGCACCAAGGACTGGGTACGCCTAGTGCCCTGGGCAGTTCTGTCCATGAACTCACAGCGGAGCTCTTCTACGGGTTTCACCCCCCACGAACTGTTCCATGGAGGACGACCTGCTTGGTTCTTCAAAACCCCCTTTCCTGAGGACTTCAAGAGTCTTGTGGGAGATTGGCTGGAACACAAGCAGTCTCTGGCTAACCAGGCTGGTACTAACCTGAGGCACATTCGTGACCGTGAACAGAGCCGACGGAACCGCCTACGGCGACCTGCCAGCTTCAAGGTTGGTGACCTTGTTTTGGTACACCATTCACGCCTACCCTCCTGGCCACGTAACTGCCTACAGGACCCTTACTTTGGACCCTATCGTATCATCAGGATAGATGGATCCAGGATCCATGTCAGGTGCAGTCCACGTCTAGGTGGTAAACTGCTATGTGCTCCTAAGCAGTTGAGGCACTATCACTCCCCTGACGACTTGTCTTGGGATGAGTGGCGCCTCAGCGACAGTGAGATTGAACGTATAGACCTAGAGAACGCTGCCAGTCCAGAGGAGGCAGACGAACTCGAAGAGATGACTGCCGATGAGATGGCAGTCGATGGTTACTACATGGTTGCAGGTATTGCTCGCCACGAGTATAAACAGGGCTGGAAATTCCTTACCCTGTGGGATGGCTATGGGTTGTCCGAGGCGACCTGGGAACCTATGTCAGCCTTCATACAACCAGATGGGAGTATCAACCCCATCTTCCGCACTTACCTCGTTGAGAACAACGAGGGGCAGCTCCTAACCCGTGCTGAGACTATGTCCCAGCGTAAGAAGCGAAACTAATTACCCTGTGTCAGTCTACTGACCCTGTCTGTGCCCTGCAGACCCATGCCTATGGTTTCCAGCGTGAGCCAGGTGGCCGCTTATCCAGATTGCAGCCACCCAGCGAGTGTTTGCCTTGTTGACCATGTGTTGCATGGGTACTGCCCTAATGTAATGACCTTGGTGAGCCAACGAAGAACGGTGGCTTTCTACACCAGGGGGGAATGACAAGCAAGGTGTTATGAGGCAAGGTGTGTCTTCCCTCCTTGGGGACAAGCGAGCCCACAGTTAGGACCCCTGACTGGTCCAGACCCATGGGGTTCTACCCTTCCTTACGGGGTTTACCATACCCTTCTGTATGTGTAAGTGTGCTTTTCCTAAGGTCCTGAGAGCAAGCCGCAGAAGTGGTGTCCTAATTATACCCAAGTCTGCGCCCTTGCTAAACCTGGAGGGTTGGCTTATTGATGCCACGGGGTACGCCCCGGGTCTCCCCTCCCCTATGCGCCCAATTTCTGTGCTGGCGCAAAACCTTGGGGGAATACCCAGAGTGTTAATCCAGGTATTGTTTTCCCTACCTATCTGTCTACTACAGGGAGGGGTGGCCAAAAGCTATGAAGGCATGCAAAACGCCTGTTTGCTATGTGGCCAAAAACACTAACCTAACCACTGTCACAGCCCACCAACCCAGCTAAAATTGCAGGAAAAGGGTGGGACAGTGACACGCCCCCTACAGGTCCTACACACCCTACAGTGGCACCATCCTGGTGGGCGAGCACTGGGCAACTGGCTCTAGCCCCCACTCAGGACTACCACTCCTACACGCACACTCTACTGGGCGTTGCGAAGGTGAAGTTCTCATGGGTCCTAACGACCCTCCTGTGAAATGGCAAGAGAACACAGCGCTACTAAGCAACTGTGGCCTGACAAGGGACGCCACAACGCGTTTCCCCTGCTAGGGCTTGGAGGGAAGGGGTGCTCTCGTTGCGTGCACAGCGCAGATGTCGTTGAGGTCGAACTGTCCTCGCCAGTACTGGCTGAGGCACAGTGATTTGATTTGTGATCAGCGCCCCTGTTTTGCTGGGGCAGAAAAATGGTAGCCGCCGAAGGCAGCTGCTGCGTGCACCTATCACCCTAACCTCTCCCACCTGTACAGAAGAGGCAGATGAAGGGGCGTTTGCGACTGTGGAACCAAGCCACACTCCAGGTATTATACCCTTCTCAGTGTGACCTATAATACGCTGTTCGCAAACACGCTGCAGATGCAGCTACCCCTGTCAAGCAAGCAAGCTTTAAGAAACTCCTCGGGTTCTCTTAAAGAACGTACCGAGGAGCCTCTGGGTAACCTAAACAAGGTTTACTGTGCGCAATTCGCGTGGCCTACCCTTTAATGCATCATGTGCACGCAGGGAAGGGAGGCTTAACCACAGACTCAACCAGGAGGTGAGCTCCTCCTGGGCTAACCTACCTTACTCACCATGCATCGTGTGAATGCCGCATTGAAACGAACACAAAACAAACCTAAGCGTTTTAAGCAACTCAACTTGAACGCTACGGCCGCACACGAACAAACGCTTACCTGTGAAGAACGAAACAAGGGTGAATTAGGGATACAGGTGAAGCGACACAGCGTGTGGATGTCTCGATTAGGCACATGCATCGCGAGCACAGCGCATACTCTAACCCTACGTGCGCGCTGCGCGCTCCATTCGCATCACATACCTTTCATTCCTGCTTTCACCTGTGCAGAGCACGAGAGATGAACACCCGACCCCCCAACGAGCACAGCGTTGACAACCCTAACGTTTTGACGGAACAACCAACACGAACGCAATGCGTGAGTGTGAAGTGACACAGACATACCTGAGAGACGGGTTGTTGAACTGCTCTGTGGTGTGGGCTGATTTTGAATTCTTTACTCTGAAGTTTATAAAAATTTTGATGCAACTGTGCAAAAATTTTCTTTAAAACTTTAAAAACTACGGCTCATACCTTCTTTTCCAAAAGCCGTTTTCGCTTGCGCAACCCTTTTCTTGGCGTCCGCTTCGTTTGCGCTTGTCTGCGACTTTAAGTTATGTGTAAAAATGACGATTTCCCGCGTGGTTTCGTCGATTTTCAACGATTTCACTTGCTAAATCGCAACCCCTTCCGCAAAACCGCAGGAATCACTCCCTGCTGGTTCCATTTTCTATTTTTTCCAGCTCCTGGGGGTTTGTGTCCTCCATTGGGAGTATTGCTCCGCCCTGGCCCTTGGTCAGGACGTTTACTAAAACGCTGTTTATACGGCGATAACCGTCCGCATCAGAGCGCTCGACTGTACCCTAGTGGACAGACACATGTGCTCTGGACAGGGAGTCCTGGGTTCAATTCCCACTGCCCCCACACTTTTTCCAAAAGTTTTCGCCTCACGCCGGCGACTTTTGAGGAATGCCCCTTCGAAGGGACATCATTCACGGTACATTACACTGTTTTTTAAGGGTCCCTACAGTGTGATAGGCTTCTATAAAGTGATGAGAATGTTTTTGGTAAGTTTAATGCATTTTTTTGAGGTAATTTTGGGAATATTTGAGCCTGTTTCCTTGGTCCTACTAGCTTGATCAACTAGTACTCCAGGGGGGAGTAAGAAAAAGTCACTGCCATGTCTTTCTTGGAGGGCTTGATCCAGGCTAAGCCCCCCTTCAAACCCTTTGTTGATGCTGAGACAAACTTAAGTGTTTTTATCTCTCTTTTGTGGCCTAAAGTACACTTTCTCAAAGTAACTAGGGTTGTGACCCTAGCCCCCCCCATGAAGTTCACCCCTACCACTCAACTGAGCGGAGGTACCTTCCTTCATGGAGGTCATACCAAAATAAATCAGGCATTCCATGCTTGTGGGCCTTGGAGGTTAAGCCTAAGTGGTCTCTAACCCCAAGACCCCTATACTCAATTGATTCTACCACTTATTGTGGTCCTACTTTGTAACTGTTTCTGAATTCAGTTGCTTGGCCAAGTCATTTTCTGTGTGGTCCTGACATCTATGCCCCTCAGTCCTAACCAGCACCATTTCACCCAAAAGAGTGCACATGAAGTGCCTATTGCAACCTCTGAGGCTAGAGTCAGACCAATTTTTATATAAAACCTTTTGCATTATCCATTTGTGATTGAATCCATGTTCATATACCTGCTTTGTCTATCTGCAGCCCTTCTGTGTTACACTGGATTCCAAAACCAATCATTGATTTCATTGATTCGATCCATATTCAGTCCTTGCTCTACTTGCTGCTTTGGTTTGGGGTTTTCAACTACAAAACCAACTTGCAGGAATACATCAAAAGACCTAGGGCATAATTCAAGGACATCTTTCTCTCTGTCTTGGTAACAATCAACTACCCATCGGTCGCCTGCCGCAGCTTCAAACACTATGAACCCCTCTTGCAGAGTCCATTGCACGCTTCGCTCGGTCAACTTGTTAGCTGTCAGTCCAGGGGAACGATGGGGGAAATTGTAAAGCCTTAACGCGCGCCTCTGACTGTCACAAGCAGGGAATTTTTCATTCACACGCTCCAAAACTGCCTTGGCACCTCTGATCTCTACGTCAGGCCTCCCCATCCGCACAAAATCAGCCAATCATGAACGCCTCTTCGAGGTCCCACTGTCGTCCAAACCGTATGGTTTGCCACCGGCAGGGCGGGCATCCGTCTTTAGTCAACAGTAACGACCATCAGAACAAGAACCACGAGCCCAATTTACGAATGGGTGATCAATGTGGTTGCGATCCTCCAAAGCCAGTGCGCAGTGCGCTCTGAGCGTCCGTCTGAAAACAGAAACGGGCTAGCTTCCCCTTTTTCCTGGCCTGGGTTCAGCATTTTCTGCACTGCATAGTCGGCAGAAGTCACGATCTGGTTGGCAGGGTCAAAAAGGTCCAACTCCTTGTCACTGAGTGGCCCACCACGCCCCTGGCCCTCACTGGGCAGGACGCTTACGCAGGTGCCGTTGTCCTTGCTGACAACATATCAGGTGTACATCACATCAACGTCACCTGGCTCCAGATCTGCCAACTTGAATAATTCATGAAAATCCGACAATTCTTTGACCGTGTTCTGTAGAGCCCGCACACCTTCCTAGAATTCATTTCGGCGCAGCGATTGTAGGCTATGCAGCGCAAGGATGCTGTCCGCCCTTCGAATCTTGCCTTGAAGTCCGAGAAAATTGTTCAGAGCGAAAGCAAGCTTTCCAGAGTCCTCCGGCTTCACCCACACTGTGTCTGGGCGACTCTCTTCCAGGCCCACGGCGTTCAGCTTCCAAATTCCAAAATACAGACCTACCAGCTCCTCACCATCGTGGATGACGGTGGCCGAGGCCATACCACTGGCATAACCCGTATACTTGTAGCGCCAATAACCAGCTTCCAAAAGACGATTCAAGAAGCGTCTAGAGTTCTAGCAGTTGATAGGGCAGTTGGCAGTACACCGCAAGCATGCGAATACCCGGCATCAGGGTTGTTGTGCAGCCTTGGCAACACCACATCCACAGGTAACACCAGCTTGTCAGTCATGGGCACGCACCTGTGCAATTGAATGGAAATTGCCGTCACAGAGGTGTCCCTGAGGGCGTGGATGTCAGGGCACGTATGCAGGTATCCTGGGCTGGTGGTGTCTTCTCGGAGCAACCATCTCTCTCGTACTCCGAAAGGTGCTTGGAGGGCGCAACCGTGAACGCGGAGCTGTCATCCTCCATTTGCATCTTGAACGCCACCTGGGAGTACTTGCGGCGGTCCCGACCAGCGGAGTCAATCAGAAGCTCTTTGCCCTGGGTGCCATCGGCCCCTTCCACATGGAAATGGCTCTGCCATTCCTTGCCCCATGAAACCTTGTAATGACCCGTGATGACGGATGCAATGGTCCAGAATTGCTCTTCGATGCCAGTCAACCACTTGTTCCAGGCTGCGTTGCACTCATCCTCGGGGCATGATGACGGTCCCCAGTGGGACGTGGTTGCTGAACTCAACTTTGCCCAAGCGTTTGCTGATTTTGTGGAAGTTCTCCTGCACGTTTTGTTGTCGTTGGCGAAACCACCCACAAACACGTTGCACGTTGTTCTAGCATACTCCATGCTCTTGGAAATCTCTGATTTACCTCCCACTGACATTGTGCAAGTCTGGTGGCAGCATGTGGAATGTGGGTCAAGGCCAGCAAGGGTGAACGTGCCACACACACAGGGTGCTTCTCCAAAGGGATAGAGTATCCAGAGGGATGCACATAGAAACTCTTGGTGAACATTTTGAGCGACTTCTCTTCACCTTTGGCGCCTTCCCACTTTACCTTGTGCTCCCCCAAAGACACAGACACCGTTTCAAGCAGGTTGATGATCTCAGTGCAGCGGTGGTCTACAGCGTTACTTTTGGACTTCAACTCGACGTGGCGTCCCAGGGGCTTCATCATATCGGACAACTGCATCTCAATTTTCCCCTGCCGGGAGTGGTGTATCCGTAGGGTTGGTCCCACCCTCACTTGGATCCGAATTTGAAGAAGACCAAAGCGCCTCCAGCGTGCCTTTCCTCGGAAGGCTCAACAAGACAGATAGTGTAGGGCAAGATCCAACTGCGTGGCGGGCATGGATCCAACGTGCGAGGCCATAGCATTCACCTCTGTCTTATCGCGGCCGCACACACACACCATCGGCTTTGTCACCTTCAAGCCAATTGCGTAGTGTTTAATGGAACCACCCTCATTTTTCTCGGCCGTAGGCTCACCTGGCGCGGCTTTTGATATGTTAGGATGACCATCCACATTGTTTTGGGCTAATCATGCACGGCGTCAGCCCTCCCGCAGCAACCCAACACTGTCGGTGTGGGAAAACTCGTTGGAGTCAGCACAAGCGCTTCCAAAGCGAACCGCGTAGTGAACTTCGGGAAACAGGGTCTCCGTCTTGGTCTCGATATGATTAACCGATGGGAAGAACCCTCCAACCAACATGGGAAGTCATTTTCATCCAAGTCTCGTTTCGTATCGCTCCTCTTCTCCAAGCTCCTTTTCATACCCATTCTCTCAAAGGTTCACAAAATTCCTCTCGGTATTCATCCTCTCGAAGGTTTTCAGAATCATCGCATCATTCTTCGCGAAGGTTGTCCCAATCTTCCATATCAATACTCTCGCTTCTCATCCAAAATTTCTTCGTACTCATCTTGGTATCTCCGTCGTTACGAAATCTCCTCGGGCCTAACAAAATTCCTTCGTACTCATCTTGGTATCTCCGTCGTTGTGAAATTTCCTCGGGTCTCACCAAAATTCCTTCGTTCTCATCTTGGTATCTCCGTCGTTGTGGAATTTCCTCGGGTCTCCCCAAAATTCCTTCGTACTCATCATGGTATCTCCGTCGTTGTGGAATTTCCGCGGGTCTCACCAAAATTCCTTCGTACTCATCTTCGGATCTCCGTCGTTACGAAATTTCCTCGGGTCTCACCAAAATTCCTTCGTACTCCCATCATGAAACAGTCTCGCATCTCAATGAAGTGTTCAAGTACCCAAACTCCGTATCTCGAGCATTACAAAGTAGTCTCTTTGTACTCATACTTCGTATCTCAAAATACCTTCATGTCTCAATCCTCAAGAAAGATTTTTATTTCTCCTCCTTCTTGTCCAAGTACCACCATGTACCAATCATCATGAATCATTTTTCATAGACCCATCGTCTCCAAAGATATCCTTCTTCTCGAAGTCCCATCATGTGCCCTTCATCACGAGATATTTTCGTAGATCCATCGTCTCGAAATATATGCTTTCATCGAAGTACCATCATGTGTCCATCATCACGAGATAGCTTCGTGGATCCATCGTCTCGAAATATATTCTTCTTCTCGAAGTACCACCATGGATCATTCGTATCTAAATATTGTCCTACAATCCTCTTCTCAAGGTACCCCAAGCATCCGCCAAGTGTGACATTGGCGTCCACAATGTCTAAGGAATCCATGATGAACATGAAGTTACCCTTGGCGGGTTCCAACACGACCATGGAGATGGGGTGATTTTGTGGTGCACGGGGATGTTGGACTAGGCTAGGCTAGGCTAGGCTATTGCCACTATTCTAAGCTTAACTATTCTATGGACTATGAAACGCAAGCAAACACCACGCAAGCTCCAAAGTTGCGATCACTACAGCATTATTCAAGAAACAAAGTAATGGGCTAATAAAAATTTTTTTTCTCATGTGTGTATTGTCATTTTTAGTCCGTGGTGCTTAGCATCTCTTTCTCTTGTGCCATTTTGCACAAGCAAAAGGTAAAAACATGGGAGACGGCGCAGGATGGGCGAGCCGTGCCTATCCAAAAAAGGGACAAGATTTGGCTTGCATGCTTCTCTGCTACCAGAAAGAAAAACGCCTTTACTCCCATTTTGGCATTAGTATATATTAGATAAAAATGTTTGTTTAAAAATAAAGAAAACCATACAAAAATCCAGCTAACCAACAAGGCAAAGCAAAACGTGCAACAACACTCACTAAGGTGAATCACTTGCCATGCCAAGTATGCAGTCCCAAAGAGTCATCGTTGGGATCTACCTCTAACGTACACTCAACTAAGTCATAACTTGACATACTACGTCCTAATAACTAGTCCCTAATCCTATCCCCGTGCACCACTAACCCATGGCGCTGCGAACAAAGGAAAACAGGATGCGGATAAGGTAAGGGTCAGGGGCAAGCATGCTACCCACGCAGACCACAACCACACACGCAACACACAAGGCGAGCATGTGTCCATACTGCGAGTCTTGTATTAAATTTGCAAAACGTACCCAAAACATTCAGAAGCACCCTCGCAATTCCAACTTATCACCAAACGCTATTTAATCATGAATAAAATCAGAGATGACGACAGAATTATCCAAATCGCGACAGAGCGCGGCTACAGCTGCGGCGACAGAAGACACGCAATTCTGTTAACGGCACACAGCACATTCACACTGCAAACACAGTACACTGACAATATGGCGACCCTCAATGAAAGGCAATGTTTCTTACTTAAAATACAGTAGGTATGTTTTGAAAATTGTCATTTTAAAATGAACTTTTGTCGTACATTTTTCAATTTTTAAATGCGTCGGTCCAAGGAATTTGCAACTCGAGCCAGCAAGAACTAGACAGAAGCCGCCGCCGCCGCCGCCGCCGACAACAGCAACAACATTGCACTGTATGTGCTGTTTGTTGTTGTGTCTGCCGTGTGTGTCAGCGTGTATTTCTGTACCCTGTGTGTGTTTCGGCGTGTGCATTGAGTGTCAGTGTGGGCTTCGTGCACCCTGTGTGTCTCATTTGGTGCGCTGCGCGCTACTGGGTGTGAATGTCCGTTTTTGGTGCCCTATGTTTGTTTCGGCGCGTGCATTGAGTGTAAATGTGGGTTTCGTGCACGCTGTGTTTCATGGGCTGTGTTGCACGCGCTCTGAGTGTCAGTGTTTGTTTGTATGGCGATGTGTGTGTGAGAATAAGTCTTCGCCGTGCGTCCTGTGTGGGAGCGGATGTTAGCTGCAAACCCTGGTTGTCGGTGGGATCTTTAGGCGTGTGATTGCTGTGTGTGGTTCTCGTTCGCTGCACGCCCTGTGGATTTCTGTCCCTGCAGGTGAACCGCAGTTGGAAATGGAGAGCAAAAACAAAACGCAAATGAAACAAACGACAAAGTAGAAGACGAACAGTGCAACAAGAAAACAACGAAGCAGGCGAACAAGAGGAAGCAAAAGCAAGAAAGAAAAGGTGCCGTTGTGTGATTTCGTGTGTGTTGCTGCTGCTGCTACTGCCATTGCTGCTGCCACCCCAGGCGCCGCCGCAGTTGCTGCCGCAGTTGCTGCTGCTGCTGCCATGCGCCTTCTGATGTGGGAATCTGATTTGAATGTGAAATTCGAAATGTGTATTTGGCTTGGTGTGCTTCCCTTTGTGTTCAAGTGTGCGTATGAACGAACGCCTTTGCCTTGCTTTTGGTCTCTCCTCCGGTTGTCTCGTGTTTGTTGATCGCATCACTTTGGTACCTCTGTTTTTTGTTGTAAACCTCCCTCCTGAAAGTAAGACCGGGGGTCTTACTTTCAGTCCAGCTGGTCGTGGGTCCCAAGAGGGGTCTTACTTTTGGGGGGGGTCTTACTTTTGGGTTCATCCACTTTGCTGTCACTTCACGTTTCCCGACACAGAAGATGTCTGAGCCCATGCTTTTAGACGACCTGCAGCTGGAGGAAACCGACACCATTGACGAGGTAGAGTCATCTGATCTCATTTAAGGCAATGGGTTATTTGCCTGCCACTCCTTCTGATATCAAACTGCGAGTGTTCCCAACTTATATTTTCGTGCCAATGTCTGAGGTTGAGCAGCTGGTTAGGGCAGCTCCTGATGCACGTGCCCGCCAGGAAGAAGTTGATGTTCCTGACCAGGCACCTATCCGGTTGCCCTCTTTCAAAGCAAAGGAGAAACCTATCTCCTCGTGGTTCAAATCTCAGTAAATATGTGACGGATGATCGTGGATTGTATGAGTTGTAGACCAAAATGTGTTGCAGCCGTGCATGTGCCACTAAGGGGGTCTTACCTTTGGGACGGCTGGTCCTGAGCCTGCAAGGGGGTCTTACTTTTGGGGGGGTCGAACGTTTGGGCCCAGGTCTTAATTTCGGGGGGGGGGTGTAATAAAACAGGGCATTTCATGCTATTTTAACTCATTTTTATACATGATGCCCATTCTGTACATTGCTTTTCATTTGTTTCCTTATAGCAGATTAAGCCAGGGTTCAGAAATCTGTTCCCGGCATTGGTCGCATTTGCTTATTGCTCACGTAATACAGAATAGGTAAAGCAATTGATTTCCTTCGTTTTGTTTAATGAATTTTACATGTCTATTCATTATTTATTTAGGCATGTATCAATGTAACTTTTAAATCACTTAGTTCGTGATTTCGAGATTTTGGACTTCGTGCCGTGCATACCAGATGAAGGGATCTGAAGAGTGAAACCAAAGATTTTGCGAGAGCATTTTCAACGGTATCATTACAATTTAAAAGTTCTTGATCAAGAAGTTCAAGATCCGTCACGAATGTAGAGTGCTTTGAGTTCAAGTACACTGCCGGAGCTTTCAACGCAGCGCCGCAAGCAGCCTTGTCAAGAAATGTTCGTTGATGCAGAGGCCAGGAAGAAGTGGTATGATATCAACTTCCCTGAGAGGGATTCTGCTACGTGGGAATCAAGTTTGACTAAGGTGCAATGTGCGGTGCGGCAAATAGCAGTTCAAGACACGCGTGCGACTCGTGCTTTGCAACACTTCAGTGCGTCTGTGCTAAGTGACAAAGATCGTGAGCAGCTGTGGCGTTTGACTTCCGGTGAAGAGGAAGATCACTGGCGTTGCTGTCAAAAGCAATGGCGTGCGGCAGAGCAAAAAGTGGAGGCGTCGCCGTGCGAAGATCGAAGCCACTACTGGCGAGCGAAGGAAGCTATGAGCGAAGCCTACACCAGGTACGTTCAACGTATAGCCGCAGTGGATGCTTTTCTAAGAGAGCAAGAAGCGCCGGAGGAACTGCAACTACGTGTCGTTCAAGTGCAGCGATGTGCGACCGTGTCAAGGCAGATACGCGTGATTGAGGCAGCCGCGCAGGTCGGCAACCAAACCCTCCAGCGACTGCGGCGGGACACGGACGCCAACGTCAAGACAGCCAACGATGTTCAAGTGCGTGCGTTGGTGCGTGCAAGCGACAAGCGGCCACAAGGGCTTCAAGCGAGTGAGCCGCAGGAGTTCAACATGGTTTGGGACAGCGGGTATTCGCCAGAGCGTGCTCAGTGGGTCTACAAACAATTTGGTAGACCAGTACCAAGAATGTGGCACTACTGCCAATTCTGCAAGCAATGGTTTTCGAGTGCGGCGAAGTACGACAAGCATGTGTGTGAAGGGCGTGCGAAGTATCAGTCAGAGAAGTGCAAGTACGTGCCAGGGCATACAAGTAAGGGGCCAGTGGATTACGAGACACACATCAAGATCCTCAGGAGCCTTGGGTATGTGCCTGTGCAGCGACCTACGCGTGAGTACCAAGCTGAGATTGATTCTGATGAAGAAACGCCTTTTGCGCTACGTGCTAAGACACACAGAGAGAACCCAGATATTGCCCAAGGCCAGCTCGACAAGTTGTTGGATGAAACAATGCAAGCGTTGCAAGAGCTGCGATCTCAAGGGAAGAAAGGCTGTGCCAAGCAGCAGCAGGAGTCTGAGCGAACAAAGCGTCGGTATAGACCAAGAGGAAAGGGCAAGAACAAGTCAACGAAGCAAGAATCACATAATGAAGACGACGATGACGATGATTGTGGTAAAGCAAGCCCGATGAATGCAACGGACGACTTCGAAGACTGACTTCGCTGGGTGTGCCGCTGTATTGGTCGCTGGCTCTGCCGCCTGGTGCAACGCTGGTTATCCCGCAGTTTGGACGACCGTTGTCAGGCTGAAGGTGAGCAACACCACGGTCAAGAAGGAGAAGTCAACAACCTGGAAGTTATATCACGTACAAGTACACGCCAGAGTACGAGTACACCTTGAAGGACAAGTTTGCCTTGAAGTCTATGTCTATACAGCTGGTTGCTTAATTTTGCTAATTTTTTTGTTTTGGGGCAGCAGTTTTTATAGTATTTAGTTCCTTTGCGCAGCTTGTAAAGTAGAAGTGTCCTGACATTGCCGGGCAGCATGGCGTATATTGTTATATATTCCATGAAGCAGCTTTGTTCATATGGGACGACAGGGGTCTAAAATCCCCTGTGAACTGTGTGTGCACACAACACATTTCAGTTGTTTTGCTTTGTGCTGTCGTTGGACAGACAGGCAGGACTTGCATTTGTTGTTTTTTTTCTGCATCAATTTGTGAAACCTTGCAGGGTTTTAAACTGTTTTGCAGTTTGGAAACTGGTGACAAGGTTTTGTCTTTTTATGTTTGTGAGGCCCTGAAAATTTCATTGTCGGGTTGCACACCCTAGGCACTAGACAGTGAAATATTTCATATATATAGGGCAGGTTTTAACACTCTAGGAAGGGGGTGACCCGGAATAGAGTAGTTAAAAACACACACTGCCGTTCAGCACTGTGTGTAATTGTTGATAGAAAAATGAGTGAAAAATCCTGTTCTATTTTGAAATTTTCTCGGCTAACACAATCCACTCCCTGAGTCGTGGCTTGTAGCCTAGGAAGGGGGTGTAATAAAACAGGGCATTTCATGCTATTTTAACTCATTTTTATACATGATGCCCATTCTGTACATTGCTTTTCATTTGTTTCCTTATAGCAGATTAAGCCAGGGTTCAGAAATCTGTTCCCGGCATTGGTCGCATTTGCTTATTGCTCACGTAATACAGAATAGGTAAAGCAATTGATTTCCTTCGTTTTGTATAATGAATTTTACATGTCTATTCATTATTTATTTAGGCATGTATCAATGTAACTTTTAAATCACTTAGTTCGTGATTTCGAGATTTTGGACTTCGTGCCGTGCATACCAGATGAAGGGATCTGAAGAGTGAAACCAAAGATTTTGCGAGAGCATTTTCAACGGTATCATTACAGGGGGTTACTACGTGTGCGTCCTTTGTTGCTCGCGCGCTATATTGGTCTGTTCCCTTTTGTTTGCACTTTTTCTCGCAGGCAATTGATTGCAGCAGCGGAATGAATTAAAGCTGGAGCATATCTATTGTTCCCCCCCCTTGTTCATACTAAGTGGGAAGTCAGAACTGTAAATGGGTGGACTTTCATGATAAAAGATTTGGCACTCCACTTTCCCTGCCCTGCTCTGCAGTGCTTGTTGGGTGTGTTTTGGGTTGACCTGGCCACGAGTTCGTCTTGAAAACCTTTTGTTTGTGGTTGAAATTCTTTGAAACCTTTTGCAGCTGGTATGTCATTGTCGATTGTTTAACATTTCTTGATCTCATTAGGGTACTGTTTTTGTTTGTCCGAATTGGAAAAAGCCTGCCCTCGTACAACACAAGTCAGGAGTCCAAGGTTTAAAAACAAGGAGTGTAGTGTTTTGAAAAAATGAAGACAGAAAAATAGTACAAGTGTTATACAAATGAAAACACTAGAAGTTTTCAAAGAAGAAATAATGGTTCTACAATCGAAGAAGAATCCCTACGAAAGAAAAAGAAAAATTCAACCAAAAGAAAACATTCCGGTTTTTCAAACGGGACATACTAATGGATTGGAATTAGAAAAAACCAAAAAGCATTAAGATAAAGAAAAGAGGGGGATGTTGGTACCCACTTTAACATGGAAAAACACCTGCCTCTTACCAACCGCTACATGAAAAATACGTCGAAAATCACCTTTTACCAACTGCCGCATATATGAACTATTACCACCCCCTGTAGCCTTAATTAGTGCCCTGTAAATCCTGTAATTTTGGAGTTGCAAAACAGGACCACAGCGGCAAGTAGAGCATGAACAGGATATGGATCGAATCAATGGATAGTTTTGAAATCCAATGTATCACAGAAGGGCTGCAAATAGACAATGTAGGCTTAAGTACAAAGATTCAATCACAAAAGGACAAAACAAATGATTTTCATATGGAAGACTGGCATTAGTCTGGCCTCAGAACTAGTGTCAAGCACTTCATGTGCACATTTTGACATGCAATGGTGTAGGTTCAAAATCTGGAGCATGTAGGTTGGGCCAGACACAGGATGTGGCTTGGCCAGCATGACGAAGCAACTGAATTCAGAATCAGTTAAAAAGTAGGCCCATAATAAGTAGGCAAAACCATTGAGTATAGGGGTCCTGGGGTGGGAGACCACTAGGCTTAACCAAGAGCTATCAAGGCATGAAATGCCTATTTTTTTTCGGTATTACCTCCATGAAGGAAGATACCTCCGCTCACTTGGGTGGTAGGGGTGAACTTCATGGGGGGGTAGGGTTATAACCCTAGTTACTTTGAACAATCTACTAAAAGCCTCAAAAAGAGTGATTAAAATGATTAAGTGTTAGTCCTCAGAACTTCCCAAAGTTTAGGGGGGGGCTTGGCCTGGATCAAGTACCCCAAGAAAGACATGGTAGTGCCTTTTTCTTACCCCCCCCTGGAGTACTAATTGATCAAGCTAGTAGGACCAAGGAAGAAGGCTCAAATTACTGTGAAATTACCTTAGAAAATCCCTCAAACCAGCATATGACATTCTAATCACTTCATGGAAGCTATTCACACTACAGGTACCGTCGAGAAACAGTGTAATGTACTGTGAGTGATGTCCCTTCGATGGGCCATTCCTCAAAAGTCGCCGGCGTGCAGCGAAAACCTTTAGTAAAAATTTGGCGGTAGTGGGGTTTGAACCCAGCACCTGCCCCCTAGAGTGTACATGCTTGCCCAGTAGGGTACTGTGGAACGCTCTAATGCGGACGGCGATCGCTGTATAAACAGCGTTATAGTAAACGTCCTGACCTAGGGCCATGGCGGAGCAATACTCCCAATGGAGGGCACAAACCTCCAGGAGCTGAAAAAAAAGAAAATGAAACCAACAGGGAGTGAATCTTGTGGTTTAGTGGAAGGGTTAGCGATTCAAGAAGTCAAATCGCTAAGGTTTGACGAAAAGATGTTAGAAATCATCATTTCTAGTCCAAAACTTAAGGTCTCAAACAGGCGCAACTGAGCCGCGCTCAGAAAAAGAAGTGCAAATGCGTACACGGCTCCTGGATACGAAGGTATGAGCCGTGGTTCTTGAAGCTTTGAAAAGAAATTTTCGCACAGTTGCACTAAAATTTTTATAAACTTTAGGAAAAAGTTCTTAACAGGCAACCACACAACAGAGCAGGCGGACAACCCGCCTCTCAGGTATGTTACTGTCATGCCACACACATGCATTGTGTCCGTGTTGTTTGTTTCGTTAAAACGATAGCGTTGTCACCGTTGCCTCCGGTGGGGGTTTGGGTGGTCACCTCTCTTGCTCTGCACAGGTCAAAACAGGAACAGGAGGTATGTCAGTCGAATGGAGCACGCAGCGCGCACGTAGGGTTAGAAAGTAGTTACCGAAAAGAATATCCTGAATTAGTGCCCTAAAGGTTTTGATGAAATCCTGCAGGTTTTGGAGTTGCAAAACAGGACCACAGCGGCTAGTAGAGGATGAACAGGATATGGATCGAATCAATGAATAGTTTTGAAATCCAATGTATCACAGAAGAGCTGCAAATAGACAATGTAGGCTTAAGTACAAAGATCCAATCACAAAAGGACAAAACAAATGATTTGTATATGGAAAACTGACATTAGTCTGGCCTCAAAAAATGGTCTCAAGCACTTCATGTGCACATTTTGACATGCAATGATGTAGGTTCAAAATCTGGGGCATGTAGGTTGGGCCAGACACAGGATATAGCTTGGCCAGCTGGCCAAGCAACTGTATTCATGAATCAGTTAAAAAGTAGGTCCACAATAAGTAGGCAACACCATTGAGTATAGGGGTCCTGGGGTGGGAGACCACTAGGCTTAACCAACAGGGCTCAAGGCATGAAATGCCTATTTTATTTCGGTATTACCTCCATGAAGGAAGATACCTCCGCTCACTTGAGTGGTAGGGGTGAACTTCATTGGGGACTAGGGTTATAACCCTAGTTACTTTGAAAAATGTACTAAAAGCCTCAAAAAGAGTGATTAAAATGATTAAGTGTTAGTCTTCATAACTTCCCAAGGTTTAGAGGGGGCTTGGCCTGGATCAATTACCCCAAGAAAGACATGGTAGTGACCTTTTCCTTACTCAGCTTGGGCAAGCAAGTGATTTCAGAAACAGTTACAAAGTGGAACCACAATAGATAAGTAGAATTTGACATTATCTTGGTTCTGGGATTGGAGGCCACCCGGCTTAACCTTTAAAAAGTGAAGTGCCTACTTTACTTTGGTATGTACCTCTATATAAGATGATACCTGTGCTCCTTGGGGTGGGTGGGGTGAACTTCATTGGTAATCACCCGAAAGATTCTGAAACGTGTGGTTTCATTCGTCAAAATGAAAGAACAAGAGTTAAAAGTTTTAGCCATGGATATACTGTAGTGAATAGAGGGGTTCCACCTAGGTTATTGCTAAAATAAAAAAAGACTTGGTAGTGACTTTCTCCTGCTTTTTGAATATCCGAGATGCGGAAACGTTGTTGGGACCTATTGAAGGGCCAACCAGCTCCTTCGGGCCGGGCATGCAATTTGGACGGTGACTGCAACAATGAATACCTGCAGAAGGCAGTTCAGTCTTTGCATGTCGACATGGGACATGCATCATCTAAACAAATACAGCAGCTGTTCGCGAACAGTTATCGCGGCAGATTGCCCGATGTAGTATGTGACGTTGACATCAATCTACTGTGTTTACACAGGTTGAAAAAACCGCTGCAACTTTGAATGTTGCCACACCATTCAGCAGTGTTGTCACCGTATTTCTGCTCCGGGCAAAATATTTTTGCTACCGATGTGTTTCTTCTTCAGCCTTCGGTTGTATTGATTGGCAGTACAAAATGAAATAACAAGCAAGAAATAGCCGATACAAACCTTTCGGTTCTCATGTTGTGCGCGAGGCCTCGCGCACTAGTCACTTCCACACACCCCCTTTGTTTTCGCAGCTCTTAAATTTTTGTACATTAAGTAAATGGAGCAATTAATCTTTCTCTTTGTTGATCTGCTTGTTCCTTTTGTAGTGGCCAACTTTCATAACATATCAAATTCGTCTATAATAAAAGTCACTTGCAGAACATTGTTGCTATGAGGGTCAACCATGCCATATTGGAATGTACAAAAGCTAAAAACAGCACAAGACGCATGTAACCATGGCACTTTCACATGTTCTTGAGCTCTTGTGCATGACCATATGTCGCCATTGATCCTCCCACAACATTTTTTGTCCAAAATATTTTTGTGTAGAGGGTTGTGATGAGATAGGCACCTTTGTCAACCTGACAAGAGTTCCGACAATAGGCCATCACTCCAAAAGAAACATTGGTGAAGAAGGAGTAATTGGTCCATTTTTCTTCGCCATTAATTCGCAGAAATTTGGGTTAAACAAAAAACATGCCAACTGAGAGGACACACTTATAGTCGAATTGCAAAACACCCTTGACGCCGTTTCTAATGTGAATCAAGAGATTCTTGGCCATCCACTTTGACAGGGTATGCGAAAGATGTGTCGGATTTAGAAAAAGAGCTCCAACGGTTGGTGTTGTGACGGAAACAGAGGTACAAGCTGGCCTACAGCCATTGCCGCAGTCTGTCAAACGGAAACAGAACTCCTTAGCGAGCCCTTTTTCCAGCTACGAACCAAACTAGAGCCCTCTCGCCTTCCAAAACTAGTTGTTGCCCTTTTTGGTCTCCTTAGGGAACATTTCTAGCAGTTGAAGCACCCGGATTGACCTCACCTCAGAAAAAAGATAAACACCTAGGTTCTCAACTTAATCTTGCTTTTAGATTGATTCTGCCCACGTGTCTCCTGCGTGCATTTTTGTTTTACTCATACGTTGAGCCTGTCTGGTTGCTTTCCGTGCTCTGTTTGGACCTTGCAACCCCCTCCCCCAACCACCGTGTCTGGGAAGCGCCCTTTCATATGACGTGTCACGTCTGCTACATCTTTAAACCCGAATGTATCATTTCTCTCTCTCTCTCTCTCTCTCTCTCTCTCTCTTTCTCTCAGTTGTCTTTGACTATATATTTGCTAACCATAACCTGAATGCTGTATATTACCATTGTAACTTAATGCAAACGGCAGATTCGCTCAGGATTTTGTTTCGCTGATTTACTGCCTAAGCGCCAAGTTCTGAACAGATGAATTCAGGCGGGAGCAACCGCCACGCACAAAAAAAAATGTACACATAAGCCAGCGACTACACCATGACCGACCCCCCAAAAACGTGAAAATAGCCGCAATCTTGGGGGAAACCACCCGGTGTGATTTCGCAACACCTTGTGACAACCTCAACAAATGAAGCACTGGGCGCTGCCCAATGGAGCAAAATTCTCTTCAAAAAACCAAATCTCCATTCCACCACAACCTCATCTTACACTCCTGGATGGCAAGCTACAATGTGACAACGAGCACCCAACCGGCAATGCTTGCAAAACTTGCATGTTTTTCTTCTTTGACCGTTTCTTGCTGCAACAATCGGATCCTCTTGGAACCTTATTGTTTGAATCCTTCTCTATTGTCGTCATCAATCCTGCAATGCCCTGCAAATGTAACAGGAAAAAACATGAACGAATTTACCAACGTCTCCACCCCACCTTTGCTCACCAAAACCACTATGAGGGAAAAAATACCGCGCATGGACTGTATTAAATCTGTAAAACGATATCAATCTAAGTTGAAAGAAAGCCTGTGGAAAACCAAAAGTGGAAGAAACACAATGTCATTACACAACAAAAGAAAATAATCTACAGTGGAGCGGCCGCTATTTCCCGCAATGATCCCTTGATCTCTGCCTTTCTTTGTACATCACTTGTTGGGTTCGGATTGCAAAGACAATTGATGCAACAAGACGGCCAAAATCGAACACCATCTCACAACCTGAAACATTCTAGGCACCGTCATCATAGCCCCCGAATCACTTAAGATGGGGGAACAGTCTGAACGTGAGAAATGGAACAGTTGAGACAGCAACCTCGTTCCAGACATATTTAGTACACATGGACACTTGATGTAAGGCGGGTAGAAGCAGCATGTGTCGCGATCCATTTTTAAATGGGCATTAATTGCATGAATCTGTGGAGATACACGTGAAGAACCAGTGCGACACACAAAACACTTGTACAGAAATAGGCTCATGATTGTCCCCCAAACGCACCTCCAATTGCTTGCAATTGATATCTGATACTGGACCCACCATGGTCCTGTCCATGTAGCACTGCCCAACCCATGCTGTACAAATGCCGCTCATCAGTTCGGTTTACACTGGGCAACTCGCCTGCAGTCCATGTGTCGTGATGCTGATGAAAATCTACCACCATCAAACCAATCTTTTGAACAAAACAAGTGCTCCCCACCAGAAATGAAAAAGGTTAGAATCTGCAAAACAGCGTGCACAGGTTGTGTGCTGTCCTCGCCTTCCTGATGTAGAGGATTTGTTGAAGACAAAGCTAAAAAAAAACCCCATAACCCATGGAACAATGTTATGGAACAATGTTGAAAACTTCCGTGTCTCTCATGCAAACTCTAAATCTCACTCAACCCTTGCAACAGCTTGGCATGACTGCATTGCCTTTTTTGGGCAATCATTTCTCAGAGTTCCAGCGTGAGATGCGTGGCAGATCCCCGCAAGCAACACCCAGCAACAGTGGTCCGCAATCCGTCTTGGTACCGGAAGATGAGAAAAGCTGGTTGATGCCAGTCCCAGAAAATCACAGACGCCATGCATGCCATTTATACACCAAACATGCTGCCATGTAGCCATGTGGTGCTACACTACGCTGCGTTGATGGGGACAAATGCAGCCTTATTTTTTTCACCCCTGTGAGACTATTCATACAGACAAAATGTGCTAACACAAGCATGACGGTGTATGGTGTATAAATGGTACAAATGGCAGATATTGGCGTGTCCCTGCAAATGCAAAACCTGACAGACTGCCTTCTGTGCAAACGGCACTGGCGCCCACAGCACTAACTGTGGATTGAGGAGCTGGTAAATGTCACAGCTAACTTTCTGGTGTGCTTGGGAAAAATTTAAACATGTGTGCGCTGTGCACACGGCAAGGTCACAATGTGCTTTGCCAAGTGCACATTGCAGCCCCAGGCAGGAAAAAAAATTGAGGGAGGGCAAGGTCCGCACCACTCCAGAGGGTTTCCCAACCGAGGGGCCCACCAAAAACCTGCTCACATGTGTCACCACCACAAATGTGAAGCAATGGACTAGTGTGAATTGATAGACTAAATCAAAAATCCTGGTTGATTGGGGAATTGATTGATTGGGGACTGTGCACTTGATTGCACGTATGCATGCAAGTATGTACATCTATGGAAAGCACTGCAATGGACAACAGATAAGCCTAGGTTGAGAAAAGCCAACAATACTCCACTTAATTCCCACGCCTATTCTGTTAAGCCTCAATCCTTAATGCATCCCTCCTTCCACGGCCGCCGCCGTCGGCTCTGGGCTGCTTTGTATGCGTCGTACCGGCGTTTGGCTTCGGCAGGGTTGAAGGTCGGAGGCATCCAGGCCACTGTCCCTGAACTACCGCGTGGTGGGCGCGGATTGTATGATGTGGGTCCTGGTTGAGTTTGGGCGGTCTTCTGCGCCACTTGCTGCTTCGGGGCCATTGTATGCGACAAAGGACCTGCATCACAGAGGAGCATGTACGCCAGGGTTTCGCATTGTACATCCTTGGAGACGGGGAGAAGCCTGTCCTGTCAACCATGCGTCACTGTCCACATGCATCACAACAGAATCCGAGCCAGTAGTCCTTCGTACGGGGCACTTGGGGCCCTGGGCAAACCCCAGTCAACCCCCCTGCACCCGTCCACGTCTGAACAGAATTTCGTCCATTAAAAGGGCCGAAATTGGATGCCGATTTGAGGTACCAAAACTGTTTCTTGGCCTGTGAAACCCGTTGCCCCCCCCCCCCCCCCGATCCCCCCTGTATGGGAGTGTCTGGGGTAATGGTCTCAACCAAAGACACGCACAGTCAGCACAACAAGAGTCGCATCAGTCATCAGCCCCCCTGGGGGAATGGGATGGGATGCAATGGGATGGGAGTGTGACCACAACCAGTCTTGACAGCACCTGAAGGGCCTTCCCCAAAGGCACTACAGCAGACCCGTCAGGGTGTCTCAGGTCCCCCGCGCTGGGCTTGGGGATGACAGGCCACCGCTGACCCTGGGCGACCCAGACGCAGTGAAGCCCAACACATGCACATGTACCTGACACATGCTCACACACGCCCTCTCTTACACACAACCATGTCAATTTGTCGTACTCGCCAAACAGCGTCTCTCCCTCACCGGGTGCAATGGTAGATGAAAAAAAGGTATGTGGTATGTCAAGCAACCGATGCCAGTGCTGGCGCAAGTCAGTGGTCAATGTACATGTGACGGGTTGACAGATAGATCCCTGCCAGTGGTAATGTCTGGAGGTGCACCCTGGACTCTGGGAGTCCCCTGGTGGGGACCTTGGACGCCACCCAGGCCCCTCCTTCTGGAGGGGACACGCCCAGCCTAGGATATGCCTAGGGGGGTCCTGTCCGCCACAATCAGCAGAGGCGAGTTGCCAAGGTGTGGGCGTGAGCGGAATATGCACCGCTGACCTTGCGCTGCACACCCCATGCTGCAGCACCAGGCCTACTCTTGGCGGTGAAAATAATTTCACGCATGAATTGGCCAGGGGTCGATGGGCACCCGGCCTCCAAGGGCACGGCGATGGTCCCATCCTTCTACAGCCACACTGGAGAGCTACGCATGTGCAGCTGAGGTTGATGCTTGTGTACGGCTGTGCCCCCAATGCCTTGACATGCCCTGGGTCCAGTCAGCCTGCTCATGAAATGTCATGGGCTGAATCCTCTGACTTCAAGGAGGGATTGGGCGGGGGGGGGGGGGGCGCCCTCCCTCCGGTGTTTTGTGGGACCTGTGACCGATGGTACTGGGATGCCACAAGGACGTGTTTGCCGAAAGAGGGGGTGGGGAGGCATGTGGGGCCTGTGATCATGTGCACCAATCACACAAATTGTGCCACAGCACGACAGACACATATGCAGCTTGCGCTCAGCCTTTCCCCATTTGACAGTGTCACTCACTGCACATGAGCAGCTATTTGACCCTCCCGCACTACAGCAATGACATCAGAGATGTCCATGTGATGTCAATAAACGCCGTTTACAAGCAATGAAAGTGTGAGTGTGGCAACGCTCTGGATGTCGGGTACGTTGTGTTCCAGTGGCGAGCATTGGGGCCAATGACCCACAAAACGGGGCCATTTCCCCACTTCTGATGGACTAAGGGAGCAGGTCACCGACAAAACAACGCAGTGGACGCCTGACTGTACTGCACTCCCCCACACAGTGACCAATTCTAGGGAAGTCAGACTCAATTGGGGGGGAGGGGTTACCGCTTTGGATATGCCACGGGTGCAGAGACCTGGCGGCCTGTGGTGGGGAACAGGGTAGTGTGAACCCGGCTTGCTGTTGATTGGGGCTGCATGCATAATGTGGGTCACTGTCGAGCACAGGGCTGCTTTGGGAGATGCTGCAATGATGACGGTTACACATGAGGGTTTCTACCCCCCAGTGCAGCCTTTTTGGAACCCCTAAGAGTCAAAACAACAAAGAGCTTAGAACCGAAATTTCTGGACCTCAACGCATCCATTGAGTTCACTATCCCTTGACAGCATTTTTGCACTGCAATCTGGGGCCCTGCAGGACCAGAACTGCCTCGCACGCACCCTTTCAGACCTGATTTGGTCTTGTACGGCCCATTCCCTCTGACTTCAATGTTCGCCATCCCCTTGAGTGAGGCGCTGTGATTGCATACTATGAAACCGAGGCTACCATCAGCGCCATAAGCACGCCTGGCGCTTGGACCTCCCTCTCAGAGTGACTCAGCCCTGGGGCTCAGGTACTAGTCATGGGTAGCGGGACTGCAGTGCATGAGATAAGGGCAACACCTTTCATTTCTGTTCCAAGTTTGTCAAAGATTGGCCCGGACTGCGACTTCCGGACTGGGCGAGGGTTGTATGCCCCGGGCCCTGGCAGAGAATCATCCGGCGGAGGTCCCTACAACAAATGTGAAAGAGTTTGGGAATAGATCTAGACACAGGAGGGGCTGGTGAGCAAAGGGGGGGCGGAAGACTGCACCACCAAATATCTAGACTTGCTGCCAATCGAAGGTGGTTGGCGGTTTACCAACAGCAACTGGCAGGTTATGTTCAAACCAAGCGCTGCACCTGGGTCCGCAGTGGGTCTTGTGGCCCGAGCTACTTAGCTCCTGTCCGACGTGCGTGTATCTGACATGTGGCGCTTTCAGAAAGGAATCGTGACGCCATTCTATGTCTGCGCCTTTTGGCCTTTTCCCCCTTGTCTGATATTTTTTCCTATGTTTCCTGTGCTTCCTGTCTTTTGCTCAAAACCACTGTATATTTTCCGGGTTGACTTTGCCTTTCGCTTTAGTAATGCGAAGGTAGGGGGGGCGGAAGGGGGGGGGGGGATGGAAAAAAATTCCTGGGAACGGCATTCCTTTTTATTTTCGCGGCCAACCCTAAGAGGGGGGGGGGGGGGGCGAAAAAAATTTTCTTGACACATGTAACCAAAGTTCTATTGCATTCGGCAAGGCACCTCGAAGAGAGACTAGAGTCAGTCAGTTAGGCTGATAGTTAGCCAATCAGTTAGCCAATCAGTCATTTAGTCGGCCAAGGTAGGCAGACAGGCAGGCACAAACACACAGCTTGGCTTTTTTTGGTGGCGGCCTACATCTACAAGCAGTGGGGAACATTCTGTCTGCAGGAACAATTAGTGGTCGAGTGGTAGAACACTCGGCAGATGCCCTGCCTGGCGTCGGTTTGAATCCCAGCCGGCGACTGCCGGCACGGGCCAATCAGCAAATCAGCTTTTTAACCTATTGATGTACCAATTTGGATATTGTGCTTCGGGTTATAGGAAAGGTCAATGGTGAGGGTTCTTGTTTTGCTTTGCATTGTAGAAGCTGGCACATGTGTGTTTTCCTTTGCATTTTAGACATGTCATCCTCTTCGCTTTCTTCTCCTTTGAACATTGCACGGGCAAACCATACTGCAAGCGGGTGGAATTGTATTTGTGGGGAGCAGCTATCGGTCTTGGCCGGTCCGGACACACAACAATTTGCCACCCATTGTCAGGGCCGGAGAAATGGGCACCCTGTGACGTAGTGGACTAGGCAACACACACCATGCCTGATTCAAGGGGTATGGAGTATGGGGTATGGAGAAAGAAGTAGTATTGGGGCTCTGTTACTTCTGACCGAGGGAGTAACACCCCTCCTCCTTAACCACAGTTGATGGGTGGGATCGCCTACCACGCTTTGCACGTTGAGCTGGGGCCGTAGTCTACACATTGATGGAGGGATGGTGTCAAAAGATCAACATGTAGTGTTTTTTAGTTGTCAAGTTTGTTTTCTCTGCAATAAACCAACTGTTTGCCTTGAAACGGCTTTGTTCCATAGAAATCACCTTGAAGAGAGGTTGTTAGATCAAGCGTAGGTGCAGACGCCATACACCCCCCCCTTTTGGGGGATAGTTCGTGTAGCGTACCCCAAGGCATGATATTGGATGTCTGACCCCTTGTAAAATCATTATTTTGCCCGACAAAATGACCCCCAATGGATTTTTTGATTTTGAGCCCTCTATCCCCTGAAACCGGATACCACTTTTTGGGGGGGGGGGGTCAAAAGTTTGTGCTTGGAAGGATTTGAACTAGGGTCATGTGTTCAAACCATTCATTACATGCCATGTGCGAAGGAGATTTTCACACACATGCACTAATTTGGTGCAAAGAATCAGGCTTCTATACCAAGAATTGTTCCCGCGAAAAAAAAATACCAAATGGTACAATTATCACGCAGCAGTTCTTTTTCACGGCCAACCCCCGGAGGTAGGGGGGCGGTACAAAAAATTTTCCAGTGCGTTGTTTTTTTCCACCCCCCCCCCCGTGCGAAGGACAATGGCAAAAAAAAAGAATCCTCATCCTCCTCTTTGCTTCTGCTGAAGCCTCTAGACAGAGATCGCTCCTTGGTCTCGAAAAAGAGCAACCCCCAATCCATATCACCTAAAGCATTATCTTCTATTGCCCCAAAAAAACGGTGCCAACTTGCCAGCCATTCTTGCCAAACCAAAAAAGATTGCTGCAACCGATGATGCTTTTTCTTATGCCTCCAAAGGTTCTATTGGTATTGACAGGGAAACCACAAACCCGTCTTTACCACCCTCTTAAAGTTCATACATGACGGTAGTACTTGCGTTGCAGGCTACTTTTGTGGCAAATACATCCGGATTTCTACCCCCTCCCAAAATGGCACCCACGGAGAGGAAACCCATGGGCCACACAAATTGTATGAATGCCCTCCCTTCCCACAAACATAGCACAATCGAGAGCACAATGCAATCACTTGCTTTGCCACTTGTGCTCCAATATTTCGTCCCCACATGTGTGGGTGTCGAAACAGTTGGAAAAACATGGCTGTGCTATGGTGCTAAGACCCCAAGCCGCAAGCGACTTGAGCCTCACGTCTCAAGAACCCCCTGCCGCATTGGGGCCAGCTTTATGGAGCGGAGAAGTGGCTTCTAGCAATGGATATAGTGCCCCCCCCCCCCCCCCCCCTAGAGCATCCCCTTGATGACGAAATGACAACTACTAAATTCAGCTGACCAAGTTTGGCCAATCCTGGCCACTTTTGACCCTAAAAAAAAACATTTTTGACCCCACCACATACATCTTCAGGTTCTTGCATATCCTACTGATCAATTTGATGGGCCTCATGACACTTTTTGAAAGAAATTTTCTTTGCGATTTTTGACCACTTTTGGCCACCCAAGAAAAAAATCAGCGGCTTCAGTGCCAAAAGTGACCCGTTACTATACGAGGGATCAAAGAGTTTCATGATCGTCATTTTGTCATCTTGGGCCGTTCAAACCCCGCGCCCTCAGCAAAATAAATATATCAACATTATATCCATGAGCAAAAATTACCGCAGTCAACAGGGTTCGAATCAATCAAAGCCACAGGAATCCTGTTGCCGTCTATCAACTTCCACCGATAAGCTCCAAACAAAAATGGTGCCGTAACCCTTTGGGGTCTCAAAGCCCACTCCAAGCGGCCCAGGAAACACTCCATTCCTTTCCTGGTCATGCAGCCCGGTACTATCCTCAACTAGCCCTTCACTCACGCTGTGATCATTCCTTTCTTATTCCACATGGTCCTGCGCACAGTGCTAAATCCCTTTCCCACAAAATTCAACTTTGTGCAGGGCTCCAAGACTCATTTCGGGCTAACCACAAACTTTGCCATGGTCAGCGTTTTTCTGAGCCTTTTGGCAGCCCTCCTCGGGTCCCTATGGGCCCCAGCAACCAATATATCATCCAAATATGTGAAAGGCAACACCTACAATTTATATACTGCATTGCATGCCAAGGAAGAAATTAGCCTTTGGCAAATTACCAGCGAATACTTCTAGCCGAACAGGAGTGTACTCCACACAACTTTCTCATCAGATACATCCACAGAAAAAATTTGGCGCCACTCATGAGGACAATACTCCAATAACCATTGGAAACGTCAAATTTAATCATATACACCCGACCTTTCTTCCGCAAGAACGAACAGTCCCTCAACTGTTCCAATTGGGGCAGCACAAAACGCGGTGGTGGGCAGCTGTCGGAACCGTTCATTTTCATACTATTCAAAATGAAACTGCACTTTTCACTGATCTTGGGAATAACGTGCGCCCTGCCAACCCCCCCCCGCAATATCCACATTGCTTCAAGGAACCTCCGTCAACCAGACTATCAAGCATCTCACCAATGCCTGAACTATTCCCAACCCCACCGGATTCACACCACCACTGTTTGTAATTACGCAAAAGATCACCGGGTACACAACGATCCCACACGGCCTTACCCGGCTGGACTCTGCCACACTCACCCAGCCCTTTACTCACAATTGTCAGGTCAACTTCGCCATCCTCCTCTTCACTCGAGTAGTATGTGCCATCATCTTCCTCCTCCCAATCGTCTCCTGCTAAGTCCACCAAACTCTGCAGCAATGGGACCATCTCCTTCCCACATCCTGGACCAGCTATCTCCTTCAGTCCTGCAGCCAAGACCAGAGCCCCTTTTCGCAACTTTGTCTCGCAACCCCACCGGAGCAAAATCAGCCAACTGATCCACCACCCTCAGCACATCCACTTCAGTTGTCACCCACATCTTGCCCAAGTTCTGCCTCATAGTGGCTACATCTCTCGTTCCGTATCTGGTCCCACCGAAACGGGAGAAAGATACAACACGGCACAACACAAATACAACCCTCTTCCCGCAAATTTCGCCAAATGGCAGCGCTGTGCGTGCACGTCAGGTCCTCCATCATGGACCAAAAGCCCAACCTTGGTGCTTCAAAAAAAAAAAAGTGATGATAAAAAAAACCACAAATCGAGTTCAAGTGGATAACCCATCCCTGTGCACGCAGATGATGGTGCCTCCTGACCTCTGCGGAATTACGGGATGAAGAAAAGATGGAGACACAAAAAATAAAGTGGTGCTATTCAAGACCCGTAACGGAACTGCCTCGTTGCCAAATGATCTTGACCTTCTCGTGTTGCGACCACATGAGATAAACAACAGTGGCACAAAAGCAAATGGCGTCTGTTTCCAATGGTGGTGGTATGGATTCTACTGATGTTAGCAAAATTGATGGTACCTCTTCTATTCCACCTTCATGACGAGGCCCATGACCTTACACTTGATGCCCAAACGAGGAAAGTACTAATTCAGGGACAATCGAGGTACTCAAAAAGTGGAGTTAGTTTCATCTGACCCGGTCCCCATACCTTGACGCCTCACCACTTCCGCCCGCAGTTTACTTACCCCCACCCCACAAATGCTCTTGAGTGCAGACGGGCTACCATATAAAGGTTTTTGAAGGACACTCTCCATTCGGGACATGCAAAGATTTAAATGGACACAATTGATGGGCATCACGCCCTTCCTAATTTTGCCGCCATTCTGCCCTTTTCAAGATGAGGGTCCATTCTTGACCCAAAACACCATCGCCCCGTACAACCACAAGCACACGTACACCAACTCAAGGGTTTATACCACCCTCAAAGTCAAGGCAAAGCCGAGGCCCTGTTCAGACCCGTTCCTTCAAATGTTGCGCATTCCACAGTGGATCGGGACACCTTCTGCGTGCGCTTCTTCATGGGCCCTGTGTACACTCGGTCGGGGTTTGGCAGGTACTTCTCCACAGGCTCGGAAATCTTCGGCCCAGCGACGGTTCTGTCATCCCTGCAATCGACGGAGGGACAGAGGGTGCATGCCTGCAGGCCGTGGGCTCAGCAGAGACGACGCAGGGCTGCATAGCCCATGCAGGGGTCCATTCCTGCAGGGGAAACCTTCGGCACAGATCACAGATCAGAGATTCCGGGTGCAACGCTCGGGATGGGCTGCTCAGAGATGGCGGGTCTACACCAAGCCGTTGTGCATGGCATATCTGAAGAACAGTGGGCGCGTGCCTATTTTGGCACCAGACTTGTGGAAATGCCAAACTTGGCATGGACTCCCCAAGGAAGGCCCTACCACGGCGACATGGGACGAGGAACTGTTGGCAAGAACCTGGGCATCTGTGCCTGAGACGACACATGGCTGCCTAAAACCGCACACTTTTTTTCGCTGAAGGGGTCTCACGCTGCACTTCGGGGCCCACTGAATTGACTGCGTCGGTCCTTGGGATGACCACTACCCACATGGCATGTGCCGTGCACACACTGTGTGCAGTGGAAGGAATGCAACTTTGGGTGTTCAAAGCCAGGGAAAGAGAGCGAGAAGGGGCCACAGAGCCGGAAAGCGGGGGCTAAACAGGGGTGAACGCGCTTGGGGACCACGCCGGAATCCGTGTCCTGCGTAGAGGCGGAATGGGTGTGCAGTTTGGAGTGGGTATCATTCATCACCGCAGACTGAGGCTTTCGGCACGACACCTGGGCTTGTAGGTGCCGGGGCCGGGGTTGTCTGGGTACTTCTGTTTGTCCTTCTTGGAAACCACCGGCTCCGAGGTGGGGGCTAAGAGTGGGGAAACCACTGTCCGCCAGGGATGTCTTGGGGTGTATGCCCCCGGTCCAGGGGATGGGGGTGCATAGGTGTCCTTGGAGATGAACGGGTTCGTCATGGAGGGGGCGTAGACTGCGGCAGACATTACAGACTCTGGCAGACAGAATGAGAATGCCGATAAGCACGCAAAAGATGATGTGACCAAGAGTGAGAATGCAAATCAGAATGAGAGACAGACTGAGAATGACAGAAGAGATGCGCATCAATGAGGACACACATCGCACCATGGGGGTTTGTTGGCCCTAGGGGTTGGTTGGCCCGGGTGCAAGACAAAGAAATCAGGACAGGCGTACCGGAATCCCTTCAGACACCAGACACCATATCAGACACCAGTGTCCACAAAATGGGATGTGTGAGATGGGGACTCTTTCATTGCGACAAACTCACAAGAGAATTCATTCATCTGGTCCATTTACTTTTTGTTGTACTCTGTGCACTACCTCCTTGCCTTGCCTTTCCAATGGTCGCATCGTTCTGTCCGGCGCCTGTGGTTTGTAGTACTGGCTCTTAGATTTTTCTCCGTCAGGTGTGGGTTCACTCTTTTTGACCGTAGCATCCCATACCATGCAGGCACTGACGTACTGTCAATCCACCCAGCTTCTGTTGGTAGCATCGGCAAGGTACTGCGCAGCGATGTCACCCCAGCATGACAGTATATTGGTGCACCGCCACTTGTCGCTGTAGGTCCTGTTTTGTGATGGGTGTAACCCTTCTATTATGCTTTCTGGTATCTGTAGCTTGCTCATGCGGTGTTTGTCGTCCGAGGTTGCTTGGTTGTACCATGCTTCCATCTGTGTGGCCCAGATTCCCCAGCTGCTCACCCACACTTTTTTGAACTCTGGATCCCACGATGGACATTCTGTAAGCTTGTTATGCACTGTGGTTCCGTGTGTCTGTTTGCACAGGAGGACATGCTCTTTTTCGTCTTTCCTGAGGGGATTACAGTGGTTTTGCTCAATCAAGCTGTACACTCACCGATGCAGGCCTCAACGAAGGGTTCACTGTACTACCTAGTACTACTTGTAATTGTCGCTGACAGGTTTCGCCAATTTCCCTTCCTCCATCTACTGTCATCTGTCTGTCTCGTGTCTCGTGTCACAGTGGCGGTACATTGGTGCTTGTGCCTCTTCGTTCGCGTTGTCTATGCTCGCATAAGCTGCCATGAGCTAACAACAGTGGAAAAAGAGCGCAGTGAGGGCGGTGTGGTGCCCTTGAGTCTGCTTCCAACCCTATCTCCGAGGCTGGCAGCGTCTACATGAGAATGAGTCCCAATTCAGCACAAGGTGGTGGGCTCTCGGAAAAGGCATTATTGGGGCGGGGCTTTTTGTGTGTGTGTGCATTGGGCGTGTCAAAATCGTAGGGGCTGAGGCATCTGCGTATAGCGATGGACTCTTTGCTATCATCGGATAGTGTAGATGCATTTGTGCGTGGGGTTTCCAGAATGTCTAGTGGGGTGTAGACACCAAGGGAATCATAATCCCGCAGGCTCCACGAGCAATCCAAACCACTTTGGGGGGCAATCTGGCATGGTGGCATGAATCCCCATGGAAATGGTATCCTTGTTGGATTGTGGGGTGGCAGGGAGAAAATTCAATACGCGGCTGATATTGTCAGCCTCATTTAGGGGTTCATCTTCGGAGTCACATTCGTGGGCCGGGGGCGTGGGGAAAGGGCATATGTTGTCATGAAGGATGATCTAGGGGAGGATAGCCTAGGTTATAGCAGCTTCCAAGCACAACACTCTCCAACACTCCCGGAATTCTGGCGTGGTCGGCCATCCTGGCCAACTAGTCAATTACACGATGCATGAAAAGATACAAACCTCCAAACACATGGGATTACCTGCGAAACAAGTGGCACAACCTACTTGGACGTTGGCAACCCACCATCAACAAGCACATTCCCCTAGCTTCATATGCCACAGCCGTGGACTTAGTCCAACACGTGCGTCAGACACGCACATTCTATGCGTCTTCCTTTGCTACATACAAAATTTTGCCCTATGTTCGTGCTGCCACTCAAAAAGAGAAGAGACGGCGCCGGCGTAAAGAACAAGTTGCTGTCCTCCAAGCATTGCAATGTCGCAATGTGTTGCTTTGCTACACTGATGGATCCTTGAAATTCCACCCTACCAAGGGCTACATTGGGGGTTTTATAGAACATATTTGGAGTTTTGACAGCCCCATGCCCGCATGCCACAGCCAGACCCATCAGGCAGCATAACTGCTGGCAGCCATCACTTTGCTACAGAGATTTCTTGACAAAGGCTTGATTGTAATCACGGACTCAGAATGGGTCTTTAAAGGGGTAACGGTTCACGTGAGAAAATGGAGAGCCCGGGGATGGCGCACGGCTGTAGGACCAGTCGCCCATGTTGGAATACGTTTGGAATACCCTTTTACATCTCATGGATACACACATTGGCACCTTGGAATGGGTGCAGTATCACCGTATCAAGGCATCCCGGGAAACGGAGTTGCCAACGATTTGGCAGTAGAGGGGTGCCCGGCAAACCCATGTGCCCCAGGTTATCTACCCCCAGGAGATCCTATCCCAAGCCATCCTCCCCGAGGATATCCTCCCCCGGGCTGTCGCCCCCCACTTTATCCTCCCCCTAGTTATCCTCCCCCGGTTTATCCTTCCCCGGGGTATCCTCTTTCAAGATATCCTCCCTACATTTTCCTCTCCCAATTATCCTCCCCCGTGTTATCCTCCCACATGATATCCTCCCCTAATTCATCCTCTCCCATGATATCCTCCCCATGGTTTAACGCACTCTCCATTCCATGCAAGCACAGGCACTGAGTAAAAGTAATGTGCCAAAAACTGATCTAGTGCAAGCAATGCCACTCAAGCATACAATTGCAAAACAATGGCAGAGTCCTGAAATCCCCCACGAAGGGGCAAAGAAACATGGGTGGGCAAGTGGGCCCATCCGCCGTGACAACAAATCAAATTACAGACTATAGCAAAAACACAACATGTACACTGCATCCCCACCAACCCAGCAACAACTGCCCACACCCCTGCTTGTAAGGCCATTCCAATGGCAGCTCAGAACCTTTGTTTTTATGTTGAAACATCACTTTTACGTTGTCTCCATTCCATGCCAGCACGGGCACTCAGTAAAAATAGTGTACCAAAAACTGATCCCGTGCAGGCAATGCAACTCATGCATACTCCTACCTCAAAGAAATGGACATTTCCCAAGGCGGTCGACCTACATAGGACCGCTCCCCTGCCATTGAGACGACAAATCTGTCAAAACAACACAAAACAAACATCAGCCCCCCCCCCCCCCCAAGGGAAAGGTGGAACCGCCTTAAAATACGGCAAAGGTCTCTCCAGCCTCTTCCATCTCTCATAACGCTCAATTAGTTAATCTCTGCAAGCAGATGCAGAATGAAAGCTGCCCAGCCTGCTGGGCGGGTCTGCTGGGTTCAACTTTGTATGGACATAAAAACAGGCCAACCCCATTTTACTGCACCGTTGCCACCAAAACAACTGCCTTAATAGCCTATTTTTGGACCCACAACCCCGAAGCACAGCGATTACCGGTCACTTGTTGACGAGCTACAAAACTATCACTCCCCACCAAAACCCTACCCCACTTCAAATACCCAGCTAACTTGAACACTTGTATCATCGCAAACAATTCAGCCTGCCGAAGGGAATCAATCCAAGCAGGGCACTTATAGGACCGTATCCCTCTCGGCGGCACGAAAAATCCAAAACGAAAGCCTCATTTCCGCGTGGGGGCCGCATCCAGCCCGCGGGACGGGGTGGCGGGGAGAGACGTGGAGAACGACCCGCCGCGGGTGGGAGCGCAAGGATCCCGAGTGCCCCTCTGGCCTTTGAGGCTGTTGAGGGGTGCTCGGGTGTGAGCGAGGAGGTGAGCACTAGGGTGGGGAGGAAGTCATCAACGTCGATGCTGAACCCCCCCCCCCTTCGGCAGTCACCTCTTCTATCCGGCGGCTCCGCATCGCGGCACACAGGACGGCTGCGGTCGTGTTTGTCTTGGGAAAGAGGAAGATGGACATGAGGGACACAACTCTCCACTCCCACTCAATGCCCCCCTGGGCAACGGGCCACGGCAACTCCACGTGGTCTGCCACGACAAAGTCCTCCGGGGCGTCGCCGTAGTGGGCCGCCACCGACTCACACATCCAACGACCCCACCAGGCGAGCCATCAGACTGGCAACCCCAACCAGCATAGGGCCGCCGATCCCCCCCGTCTCCACGCGTGCCACCTTGCGTGGGCGCTCGCGCAGCCGCTGAGGGCAGTCGCCATGACCATCGGGAGGTAGGCGGACCCTTGTGGGCAGAGGTGCGCCAGGGGTACCGCTGGCGTGGACCCTTCAACGTCCAACCATCACAACCACGACCTGCCGTAGCTCCCCATCCTCTGCCTGACGAAATGTGGGTCACACTTAACAGTGTGAAACCCCAGTCCCCGACTGCGGGATCGGGGCCGCCACGCCACCCGGAGCAAGCAGGCGAACGATAGTACGGCCATGCCGTACACCGTCCACTGTGCGTTGCCATCACACGCCATCGCAAAGGCCCTGAGCTCCTCCAGTCCCGCGTACGGGCGTGCCACTGCCTGAGACGTCGTCCACTTTGCACATCCCCAAACCCTGCCGCTCACAAACTCTGGTAGCCATCCCATCTCCTCCAATGCCCGCAGTGCTAATACCGAGCCCCGGAGGAAACTTCTGGAATACCCCAGCCCCCATAGCTGGAACAGGTATTTGCATGCTTCGGTTTCCAGTTCGGCGACAGGTGTGTAGCCGACCCAGAGGGCCAACTTCCGGTAGTGGGTACAGTATGCACCCATGGTGCTCTTCGCCCAGGAGGATGCTTGTAGGGCAGCCACGGAGGGGATCTCATCCTCCTTCCATAACCGCCGCCACGCTGCCCATACGAGACGCCAGACCACATGGTCCCGGTCCCGGAAGTCGGCCGGTTGCAACACCACCATGCCCTTATGGGACTCGGGCTCAGTGCGCCCGACTGGGCAGCGACCACATCAGTCGAAACCGGGGCACTCGTGAAACCGATGGCGCTTCACGCCCCGCCCCACAGTCTTGCACGCACGACACGCTGTCGCTGGCACACACGACATCCATCGGCTCCGCGCCCGGCTTCGTCGTGTACAGCCTGCGATCTCCTTCAACCCGGAACTTGGCCTTCATGGCCACCAGCCTGCGCGCCACCACCTCCTCCTCCGCGGCCCCCGTACAACCTTGCGATCTCGCAGGTAGTCCAGGGTCCTCGTCCTCCGCCTCCCGCTGTTCAGCCGATCCTTTGGGGTCAAGACCCCTCTTACTGCGGTACCCGGACAGGGACGTCACCGTGAACGTGCAGACCGCCAGGACGAAGGCCCCTAGTCTGTCGATCTCCTCATCATTCATGGATTCCAGACACCATACTTCGGTGTCCGCGGCGTCAGAGTCCATGACAGGCGCCAAATCATCCATCGTGACATCAGTGAACTTCTCCTTATCCCGGAAGCACGACACGTACTCGTGGGTCTCATTCGAGGTTTTCAAACCCTCCCCTCAGCCCCTCGTGGGCTGGCACCTCTCTGCGCCACAGCAACGTGGACAGTGCCAGCAGGCTGGCATGGACCCACTGGGGCTTGGCATCCGGCTCTCTAATTTTCAGTAACTCAGCCTTGCACAACAGGGCACCCCGCCATTTTTCTCTTTGCTGCGGCCTGGGACTTTGCACTCACTTCCGCCAACTCCTTGCGCAGCCTCTCCATTGCCATACGCTGGTCCTCCACCAGCTTCTTGAACACCTGCAGCTCTGGCGTGGCGTTCTGAGGTGGTGTTGACTTCAAAAAACCCACTCTCTCCACGTCGAGACTGCACTGCGCCATGATGCAAAAGGCTCCGATCATTTTCGGTACCCCCACCTCACTGTCCACTGGCACCCCAAACTTGTTCACAAAGGTGTCCTCCCATTCCTTTTTCATGTCCATCAAAACCGACAGAGCCATTTCAACAAGCAAAGCAAGCCGACCTCTCAAAGAATCTAGCCCAAGCAACGCACACACCGGATAGGGTAAAAACTACACAAATACGGCCTAAAACATGCTTTAGATACCTTGGATGGTCATTCCAGGTGACCACAATATCGAAAAAACAAGTTTCGAAAACTTCGATTTTTGAGCTGCCCAGGGTGAAAATCTGCATTAGCAGGTTGTGTACCCATCCCTTGGGAGAGCCCCCCCCTCTTGGACCTAATACCCAAATAGGGTGAAAAACACGTAAATACGGCCTAAAACATGTTTTATATACCTTGGATGGTCATATTGTGTGGTCACAATATCATAAAAACAAGTTTCGAAAACTTCGATTTTTGAGCTGCCCAAGGTGAAAAACTGCATAAGCAGGTCGTGTACCAATCCCTTGGGACCCCCCCCCCCTACCCAAATAGGGTGAAAAACATGTAAATACGGCCTAAAACATGCTTTATGTACCTTGGATGGTCATATAGGGTGGCCCCTATATCGAAAAAACAAGTTTCGAAAACTTCGATTTTTGAGCTGCCCAGGGTGAAAAAGCGCATAAGCAGGTTGTGTACAAATCCCTTAGGAGACCCCCCCCCCGGACCTAATACCCAAATAGGGTGAAAAACACGTAAATACGGCCTTAAACATGCTTTACATACCTTGGATGGTCATATCGTCTGGTCGTCTGCACAAGCACGTCGTGTACCAATCCCTTGGGAGCCCCCCCCGAAGGAAATCTGGGCTATGTCATGTGTGCACTGGCGGCAAGCACACAAAGCGCAGAAAGAAAATGCGCTCGTCAGTGGCCTGTAAGACCATAGGTACCTTTCTGTCACAGAACATGAAACACGAAGATGCCTCCCGGTGGGCCATAGAGATGCAAAGCAGTGGGTGTGCAGCCGTACGCCAGTGGCCGACGCTAAGCTTTACCAACTGGACCTGTAAATCCGACCTAAATTCTGAGTTCATAAGATAGGAAACGGTGATGGGCCCTCCCCCCGGGGGCTTAGCCCCACCGGAATTCGTGTCGAGGGGTTTAAAAGCGGCGTTGGCGGTGATAAAATAGGAAAATTGTGGCACCAGTTAGCACAGTGCGCGTTGCAGGGTCCTGCATGTGGCATGTGCCATGATGCGTATGCATTGTCGGACCATATAGCATGGCTTCGAAGCCAACGATGCAAGTGAAAAAAGATTGTCTCCCGGGTGGAAGGCAATTCATAAGTGATATGTTCGCACCATATAAGTGTCTGGTCCACGTCCTATGTCGTGCAGGCGACGATGCGGGGCACTGCGGAGTGCAACGCGCGCAAGACTATGGGTCGGGAATATCCAGAGAGTATTGCAACTTGTGCCCAGGACGTGATGCTTAGCAAGCACGATGCCCATGTATGCAAGAAGGGCTGTACATTTAGAACTGCACTGACCAGGATATTGGAAACATGTTTGTGGGCTTGTGCCGGCGGTGACTGGAGGGCTACCGTGTACTTCAGCCGCCAAATGGCTGTCAGACCCAAAGGTTGGGCATAAACCAGGGGGGGACAGTTGTACCTGAGGTGTACAGTGAAACCCATGGCAGTGAGAGAGGGGGAAGTGCATGTGCGCTGACATACCCGCTGATCTTCCGTCATGCAGTCACATAGAACCGGTAAGTCCCATACCTCAGACAAATTGTCACACACGGATTGCATTTCCTGTGTCGGGGACGGTCCCCAGGCCCCGACCAAGATGTTGTCCCTGAATTGCGCTAAGGACACCGTATTGCCTCGTGGTGTGGTCCACAGTGGGTGTCCTCGTGGAGAGAAGTGTAGCTGGCCTATTTTGCGCATTCAATCGGTGCATTTCTTGGCGCCCCAAAATGGATCTCAAGTCTGCACTCTGGGCGTTAAACGGGCCGCCCATTGGGATTGCGCTTGTCCGTGACGATACCTGCCCTGAGGCCTGTGTGTATGTGTCTGTCAAAAGTGAAAAGTAAACCAAGTTTTCGAGGTCTTGGTGCACGAGGTGTGTGAATCTGCTGGATGTGCCCATTCCTACCCTGTCTAGTGTCTTATTGTCGCGGTGGATGCTCCATACCAGTTTGTGTGTGTTCCATCAATGTTTCTTGGCGAGCCATTTGTAGGATTCAGCCAAGTCTGACATTACGGACTGGGGTGTAACGTTGTTAAATTTGTCCTGAGCAGTCGCATTCACCTACTACTGTGCAACCCCATTCCGGAAGGCCATGAATCCAGGACTAGAGGTCGGCAATGCGCAAGACCAGAAAAGATGCTGTGATCTCTTGACCCCCCCCCCCCTGGACCTAACACCCAAATAGGGTGAAAAACATGTAAATACGGCCTAAAACATGCTTTAGATACCTTGGATGGTCATTTGAGGTGACCACAATATCGAAAAAACAAGTTTCGAAAACTTCGATTTTTGAGCTGCCCAGGGTGAAAAACTGCAATAGCAGGTTGTGTACAAATCCCTTAGGAGCCCCCCCCCCCCCCCCCCCCGGACTTAATACCCAAAGGGGGTGAAAAACATGTAAATACGGCCTAATACATGCTTTACATACCTTGGATGGTCATATCGTGTGGTCACAATATCATAAAAAGAAGTTTCGAAAACTTCGATTTTTGAGCTGCCCAAGGTGAAAAACCGCATCAGCAGGTTGTGTACTGGCCCATTCACTAGGCCATTATTGGTGGAAATAGTCATTTCCCGTCTTTGGCACGGGTTGTGACCGGCTCTCAGCACGGCTAGAGACTGCAAAAAAATGTCGTTTTGTATCCTAGTAGGCATATACTGTCACAACATCCCCACTCACACCCCTCAGAGTGGGTACAGCGGGGTCACCGAGGTCGCCAAAACCGCCAACATAGCAAAATGGCAGAAAAGTGCGTAAATTGCACAAGCGCTCATCCCACTCCGCCCCATAGAAACCCCCAAAAAACCAAAAGATTCATGATTTTTGACCCAAAAAAAGCGGGGGGTCATTTTTTGACCCCCCCCCCCCCAGCCACCTCCCTCAAAACCTCAAAGCCTCAAAAAAGTGGGTTTCAACTGGGAGGGGGGGGGGTCCGGGGGAGTCCGGACCGAAAACTCATTGGGGGATGCGTTTATTGGACAAAATAATGATTTTACAAGGGGTTAAACTAACAATTCAACCCCTTGGGGTAGGGTACGCGAATAGGCCCAAAAAGGCCCAAAATGGGGGGTATGTGGCGTTTTCCCCTACATACGCCTGCCTGGCTTTGATCTAACAACCTCTGCGAGGTGATTTTGAAGCTTTTGGGGGGCCCATGGCTCGGGCTACATGGGACCAATGGCCACTACATGGGTCCCCATGGGTGCTCAAGTACCAGTATTGTCATCAAATGATCACCCAAGCCCATCCTAGGGGCAACAGAAGGGTTTCGGAAAAAGGCGAATTTCGGAAATCTTGCGGGTGTCACTGAACAGCCTTATCCAGCGTGAAAACGGCTAAGTCCTCACTAGCAAGGGCCCATAGGGGGGCGACCGGGGGTACCCGGAGTTCGGACCCAGGACCCCCGCCATGGGTTAGGGGCTGCATGTACAAGAAAAAAGTTGCCCGAGACCTGGGTCCAAATCCACACACAGCACCCAGAATACGCAAAGAAGTTTTGCCCCCCCCCCCGACACCCCCCCCCATACCCACCCCCACCCCCCCCAAAAGGCCCCCTCACCTTGGGAACCCCCCCCCCCCCCGCGGAAACGGAGCGGTCACTCGGGTGGTGTGCCCTCTGGGCCCCCCCGTTTACGCGGGCAGTAGCACCGCCACCCAGGCCCCGAGCCCGGGCAGGCTCAAGGGCAGGGCAGCGCTCAGCGCGCCCTGGAGCCCCTCCTCCTGCCGTCCCTCAGCGCCGTGGGCGGATGGTCCAGTCCACGACAACACCACCAGTGCCTAGAGCAGTCAGGAGGTGTGGACCCCCCCAGTCGAGCGCCCAGGGAGCGCGCCCCCGTGCCTCATGCAGTTGTGGGGCCGCTGGCAGCATGTCAATGACCGGGAGGCGGCGTGTCCAGTCCGAACACTCCCCCGGCGGGCTCAGCGTCAGGCTCCCATGGCCTCCCTGCCGGGGCCTGGAGCACCAGGCATCACACAACCCCCCACACGCCCCCCCCCCCCCCCCACGCGCCTCCACCACAAGCAGCCAGGGCCCGGTGGTGGCGGACCCTGGTTCACACCCGACGACCACACGAACAGCCGGGACGCCACTACAAGCGGCGACACGGACGGACCAAGCCGCAGCGGGGGAAACCAGAAACACTGGAGCGGCACCGGCGCCAGCGGGCAGGGCCAGGCGCGGCGCAGCTGTGTGACCCGTCATGCCCTGCGAGCGCCACCAGCATGCACGCCCCGCCCTCCTGCCCCGCGCGCGCCACACACACAGGCACGGCGGCATCTCCCTCCCGTGTGTGCCACCACGGGGTACGGGGGCGGTCAACAGTCCGGCAGGCCTTGGGACCGGACAACCGCGATTCGCCTAGCCCAGTCGTGTCGGCACAAAGGCGAGTGCTGACCATGGGCCAGGGCGTCCGGCACAGGCCTTGACCCAAACCAAACCAAACCCCCCCAAAAGGGGTACCCGGGTACGGGGGGCTAAAGGGGTCAAAAACGAAAAATTCATTGGGGGATCATTTTCTCTCCTAATGATGATTTTACAAGGGGTTGGACATCCGGTACCATACCTTGGGGTGTCGTACGTGGATGACCCCCAAAAAGGGGGGGTATATGGCGTACGCACCTGCGCTTGATCAAACAACCCTCTTCGAGGTGATTTATCAAATGGGGCCCGACATTGAAGACTGATTTGAGGTACATGTTTTTGGGGCCTCTGACCCAGCCCTGCCGCTGGTGGCTTTTTGCCACTAAGCCATGGGCTGGTGAAGTAGCACGCTGCATGCGGTGCTGGATCATGTTTTGCCAAACTGAATAAAAATGACTGGATTCGAAGATTTCTGATGTTTGTAGCTGAAGCGGAACATCACTGATTTCTGCCGCCCCAAACCATTAGTAGGAAGGGCCGAGCACCCTCCAAAGCCACATTTCGACTAACAGAACCAAACCACGTTCAAAGATGGTCAAAAACATTGAGACCCAAAATCACTGCTTTACCACTGGAACCAAAAACATGGGGGGGGTGTGCAATTGGGGCAGGTGGACATAGGGAGCCCAAGAGTCCATTTGGTGGGTGGACAGCAACACAACACACAACACGCAACACAACGGCACTGACACGATCCAAAGCTGTAAAGAACGGGAGTGATCACGGACAAAAGCATATTTGGCCTCGATCCTAACTTTACAGAACTTTCAAGGTCTATTCTGGCTGAATCAGGACAGCATCCTGCATCCTCCAACTCAGTGGACATGGTGACCAGAGTTGGGAGCCACAGTGGCGCTGCCTCTACACTTCGGATGTTTGCAGATGCACATCCCATCAGATATATATCGGGGACCAGTGGACAGCACACTCCCATGGACCTGGAAGACGGAGGGAGCATCTGCACCGCGTGTGCACTGCGTGTGCACCGTATGAAGGTGTGGACTAAAGCCCAGGCCCGTGGTCTCCCTTCAGAGCCCCTCAAAACGCTATCCCTTGGAGGCCTCTGGAGTGTATTGTGACCCCACCCCGCCCTTTGCGCAGCGACCAAAAATGTTTCACTGGTCGACCATGGGGTGGTCGTTGGACAGTGTTTACAGGCAACCTGACCAGGGACTGGACCAAGACTGTGGCTTAACAAGTACTGTCAGAAGCACTAATGGACTGGTGGGTGGTTGTTGCACAAAGCAGGGGGGGGGGGGGGCTTATCAAGGCGCGACACCTGGAACTTGCACGGGAGGGCTGTAAAGGATGAGTAGGGGTGCAGATGGTACTTCTGTGTGTGCACACTGCTTTGAGTTTTCAGGAATTAATCGTTTACATTGCTTGCCCTAAGCCACCGAGGGAACGTATGTTTGGCAGATGATGTTGGGACACTTGTCCCTCTGCTCACAGGTGCTGCTTCAGCCCCTTGGAGTCCCTCCCACACCGCAGCGGCAATGCTTTACATTCAGTCACTCCGAAGACAGTCTAATTTCAAGCATCCGTGCCCAGCGCCAGAGAGGTCACCAACTCACCGAACTGGGTTTTTGGAGTCTGGAAAAATGGTACAAATGGGAATAGTAAAGGAAAATGGAGGAAAATGGAGGAAAATGGGGGGATTTGAGAGAAAAATGGGGCGGAACACCCAGTTTTCAAAGTCCCATTTCCCCCATTTTCCGGGGGGTCCGGCAGCTAGTGCAGATGGTTGTAATTTGGATGGTGCTCACCACCACTTCTGATGTGGGAAATGTAGCACAGGGCCAGGGGCTTCCACATCACCGAGTGTTACACATCGATGATGCACAGCATGCCCAGGCATTTTGTCATTGGTTTTTTCGTTTTCTGGGGGTGAATGCCTCAACCCTGTAGCAGGCCAATACCTGGCTATGGGTGTGGTCAAGGGGGGAGGAGGGGGGGTTTCAGGGGTGGCGGGGGGCTGGGGGGGGGGCTACTGGTGTCATGCTGAGGCGAGGGGGAGGGGGGTACTAACCTTTGAAGATCCCCAGAATAGAACTGTGACCTACCTGAAGTGTTTCGGGGTGGAGTGCCCTTGTGTGTTCGGTGGAGGACCCCGCACCCCCTCGCCTTGTCCAAGCAATGGCAAATGGCCAGAAATTGACAGAACCAACGCCTAGTGTTGCCTAAAAAAGGGTGATGCTTGTGCATTGCACTGTACATGGTCCATGTAACCAATCCTCAGGAGGCCTTGAAGCTGAGAATGGTGGCACACCAGAAGAGGGCTGGCAGAGGCAACAAAGCACAGTCTTCCCGCCACGCTCATGTTGGGTTGCCAAATATTCATCACCTTTGGGGGAGGGGCCAATGACAATACCGCGGGTTTCCTCACCAGTGGACCGGGTGTTGTACATCCAACACATGGTGCACTGTTGTACAAAGCCTGGGGCAAAGCATGCAACAAATGCCACCATGCCATGAGCTGCCCTGACACAAAGTATGTACATCATGCATCTCAATATCAAGGAATCACACAGCACACCATTGGACCACTGGGTACATCAGCTGACTTCTGTCTTGGCATAACCCCCACTGCATGCACCGCGCGCACATTGCGCCTGAGATTCCCTCAAGAAATCGTTGTTGTCATGAGGTTTGGTAGAAAGCGGATGCGACTAAAACAAGGGGTAGATAGGCGGCACAAGGGCTGCACAACCTTCCAGACATCAGCTCGCTGCTGCTCAGCCGCCCAGAGGTCGCCGACTGGACCACTGCGAATCACTGATTCCAGGGCAGGCTCAGACTTGTGCAACGCCCAAGCCCCACGATGAGGCCGATTGGCGTTATTGGCACGGCGCAGTGTGTGGCCTGAGCGTCCCAGCGCTCCGCACCGATCCCCCCGCAAAGTGGAGAGACCGAGGGGCGGGCACCGGGGTGTTTGTGACGGCCACAGAAGCACGGGACAAGAGATGCGCAGTATGACAGAGGCGAGGGTACTGATTGCTGCAATTTTTCACCCGCACCCGATGCTGCGGGTGCCTTGGCATGCTTTTGTCTCGTTCAGACCCGCCACTTGACCTCCTGTGGGGGAACCGAGTGTCGTTAGAAATCAGCGTGCCCCATGTGCCACTCAGTACTGTCCCCTGCTGTCACCTCCCGGAAGTCAGCGGGGCCGCATCGCGTGCCCTTCTGATCGAGTCCGACCCGGTGGCCCGTCCCGGTGATGCTGCAGCCACAAGTCGCATTTGCGGCGACACAATGCGGCTTTGTTGATTGCAGGTGCCGCACGTGGCCCACCGGCAGGACACGGAGGGCGGCATGGGATGGGGGGCGCCAACGCAGATCATGATCGCCTGCGGCGCAGACAATGGTCAACTGCGGTCACTCTGTCCCACACACACGGTAAACAAACACACACACACACACACACACACCATTCGCCCACCGGCGCACACAGCGCACACGACGAGTGCCTGTGGCTCCGGGTTGGCTGTGCGAACAGCCGGGGTCGGAGGGGGGGGTGACTGCGACCTCAGCCCCCACGGCATCTCGGCAACTGCGGGTACGTCGCCTGACGGCCGATGGCAGGCGGAAGTGGGATGGCACGGCCCAGAGTGCGAAGGAACGACAAATGAGAGGGACAGAAATGACTGGTTTGTCCGGCAATCGGCAGCCGGTGAAGCAGGTTCATACAGCCTACGCCCCCCACCCCACCCCCTCCGTGGGACGAGAAATGCTCCCGCAGCAGAACATTTCGCAGACTGTCACGCGGTGCACTATGCCATGTGAAGGCCGGCACGACTGGAGTCCAGTGGTGGGTCAACACCTGACCTTTTTGAGGCCCCCTCCGACGCCCATATCTACGGCCGGGCCCCCATCACCGGCCGTGGTCCCAATGGCACGACTCCGTGGGGCTCGAAGGGCCATCTCCCGTGGGGGTGTATCGGTGGGGCGGAGGCGTCACCCCCTCACCCCCAGAGGCCCACGAAGGGGTGGCCTCTGGGTCCACAAAGGGGTGTGTGTGTGTGTCCCCCGCATGTGGCCGACCAGTCGGGGGTGTGTGGGGGTTGGGGGTGGGGGGTGGGGGGCGCACGCATACCAGTGGGGGCGGCGTCCCAGACACGGGCCGTCAAGGGCACCCACCACCGCTTGGCGCGCCGTCTGCGATTCCGATGCCCCGATCGGGACACCCCAGCGCCCCCGACAAGTCCCGCGACGGCGCATCGGCCGGAGGCCGGTCCGAGATCGTGCCCGGTCCCACAGGAGCCGCCCTGGGCCCGCACAACCGACTGGGGGGCATTGGGTTGTGCGGTGGGTCGTGTTGGGCGGCCCTTGTGGACTGGGTCCAGCGCCCATAGCGTTGAGTGCACACGGGGGGAGGGGGGGGCAGGTCCTGCTCTGCGAAGGAGGTGTTCCATGCACAGTCTCTGTTCTGTGCTCTGATGAAACCATCGGCGCAGGGCCCCAGAAGGTCTTGGAAGACAAACAGCGGAGCGGAGGGAGGGGAGGCCCCCCCGGTGACGAGGGCTGGGCCCCCCCGACTCTACTGCTCAACCCCCAAACTGGACAAACCCGTACAAAAGAAGACCCCCGCTGCACGCGTCATGAGGGAGGGCCGTGGGATGAGTGTGCCCGTTCAGGTGAAGGGCCATCAGGCGCATTTGACGTCGCGCCGCATGCCGCGCAGTCGGGGCGACTTCCTCTGGCCGCATTCCCTTGCCCTGCGGTGCTGCGGTTGCAAAGCGCCTGGAATGGCCATCGGGTGGACATGCCGGTCCGCATCCACTGGGGCATTGCTGCCCGCCTTCATGCCGCCGGGTGCGAGACGGTGGCCCATGGAGTGGGGGGGGGGGGGAGTGTCAGCAGTACTCACTGACAAGACCTGCCGCCACCCTCGACCCCACGTCCGGCCCAATGGCCAGGAACATGGGTCGGCGAGGCAAAGAGTGGGCCGGTCGGATGGCGGGTCCTGGACCGGGGACCACAGAAGGAGGGGGAGGGACACCGCATGCACCGTCTTGACCCGCACCCCGGCCCTCAATCTGCCGCATGGGCTTGAGGGTGGAAAGTGTGCGATTTCCTGGCTTCATTTTGGTGTCCGTACTTCCGAGTGTCTGCCACGGGCACCAGAATGAAACTCGCGAATGATGTGGACAGATGATGGACATGTCCACAAGGAGCACAATTTTTGATATGGAGGCCGCGGTGGCAATCCCCAGCCCATCCATCTCCACACACCCCCGACGGGCGTTCGGTATGATCCCCCACACACGCACCCCAACCCCCCCCCCCAGCGCGCGACGCCGTTGGACAATGACCCGAAGGGGGCGGTCAGCGCTTGGAATGGTTGACAAACTGCAGGACGAGGCCCGACGCGACGCGGGCGGCCACCATGCAGCCCAGCAGGATGCCCAGGTACATCCACCGGTCGGCGTACACCAGGTCGAAGGCGTCCCGGATGTACAGCCAGATCACCACTGTCTCCGTGGTCCCGTCCCGGTTCGCCATCTCGAACGTCGGGCAGTCCCCGGGCCGGTGCGGGGCCGCCTCGGCGGCCGCGCAGTAGAACTGGGTGCTGGTGGAGGCCTGGAGGGCGTAGGAGATGGGCGTGGCGTAGGACAGCCAGCGCCACCACCACGGGATCTCCGACCGCGGCAGCATGAACCCCGACAGGAGCCCCCCGACGGAGGTGAACACCCCGCAGACGGCGGTGGCGGTGGTGACGTCGGGCATGAGGCAGCCCATCAGGAACCCGAAGAAGGTGTAGAAGAGGACGTAGAGCAGGAAGCAGAGGTACCAGAAGAAGAACACACCCACGTCCGCGTTCATGCCCACCATCCAGTAGAACAGGCACGTGAACACGAACGTGTTGAAGATGACATAGGGCACCTGGAAGACGGAGGGTTGGGGGGGGGGGGGCTTTGGGCGCGATTGCAGAGCGGCTAGAGCGGCTGCAGGGGGGCTGTGACGGCGGTTGGGGGACGGTTACTGGCGGTTGGAAATGCGGTTGGGGCTGGTGTCGGGGTATGGGATAGCCTTTGGGGGAAGAGTCAGGGCCGAAGCCCTGGGGAGGGGTACCCCCCCTGCCTTTCAAAGCGATTGGTTGGGGCGTGGGGGAAGGGAGCGTGGGGGTGGGCCAGGGATGCGGTGCAACGGGGTGTCCGATGACGGCCCGTGGCACTTTGGCTTTGTAGGCGCGGGAGGCGAACCGGCGGTGCTTGTGGGCGCGCCGACGGCCCTGCAGCCCTGCGACCCCCTCATCCTCCCACCCCCACCGGTACCAGAGCAGGGCTCAGGGGGGGACAGTACAGGGGCGGACAGTACAGGCCAGATCCCACTCCTGTTCCGCGTGGTGCCGCTGCTGGTACAGCCTGAACCAGTCCACCCCTCCAGCAGCGCTGTTTTCGCGTGCGGCCCGGCAGCGCGCACTGCCCCGTGCATCTGCGCCGGGAGCCCGGCCGCGGGCCACCGGCGCGCGTACCGCACCTCCGACAGGAGCCCGTCCCGCGCACGCCAGGCCCAGCTCTGGCAGACGCGCATCGCATTTTTGTTTGGGGGGGGGGGGGGGCAGGAGGGAGAGGCCGGCGGGGACCCCCAAAGGCGCCCTACCGGCAGGGGTTGCCATAATGAAGAAAAAAAAAAAACTCGGAGTGTCCAATACGCCCTATGATGGCGGCCGGTGGGTAACTGATGGCGGTTGGTGGGTAACCGATGGCGGTTGGTGGGTAACCGATGGCGGTTGGTGTGTAACCGATGGCGGTTGGTGGGTAACCGATGGCGGTTGGTGGGTAGCCGCCAAACATCAGAGAGTGGCTGCCTTAGTAAAAAAAAAAAAAAGGCTGAGCGTCCTTATGGCAACCCCTGCCTACCGGCGCCCTGCCCCCCAAGCCCCTGACCTCACAAGTCCCCGCTCACCCACCCAGCCCTCCCCCAAGGGGCCAAGCCAGCCCCAAGCCCCGCCCGCCGCCGGTCCTGCGGGCCCCCGTTGCACCAAACGTCCCCCGTTGGGATTTGCGCCCCGTGTCCCACTGGTGCCCATCACCACCACTGCCCCTGCGGTGTCCCCTCCCCTGCCAGCGCTGGCAGAGTCTTCGCATGCATCTGTTTTGAGAAACCGGCGCTTGCGGCCCCCAAAGGGCCCGGTACGCCGAACGCGCCCCGCGGGAGTGCACTCGTGCCGCTGGGCTCTGCCCCCCCCCGAATCTACGACCATTTTGACGTTGAACACCCCCCCTCCCCCTCAACTCCATTCCATTCCCCATATCCGATGTGGCGGTCCAGAGGATGTGGGGAGCTCCAGAGGGGGCGTGGGATTTGGATGTGGATTTGGATGTGGAGGTCCGATCCTGAGGCTCACAGACCGCACGGGGGGAGCACCATGCTGTCCCCAATGATGCTGCACATCGGCCGGCCATGCCATATGGATGCACTTCCAGGGCCCTTGGCAGCCCCTGGGCGGGAGGGTCCTGACCCCCCCCCCCCTTTTGGGGGGGAGGGTCTAGAAATGGCAGAGATGGGTGGGGGGGCAACACCCATGCCAACAAACAGACATTCCACTTCAGACCGGCCGGTGCAGAGACACCTCGCACAGCCCTGCAACGACGTTCAGGACGTATGGGCGGTACATGTGTGCGGCCCACTCCCGGTAGAACACTGGCCGCTCGGCGGCGACCACGCCCTGGATTGTGTTGGCGAAGACGATGCCCATGAAGATGAGCGCCATGAACTGCAGCGCAAAGCGCGTGAAGACCGACTGCTGGTCCGACCCCGTGATCTGCCAGAAGATGGAGCCCATGATGCAGGCAATGAGGACGCAGGTCACGAGCCGGGACACGTTGTAACTCGGGGAGCGCCAGTGCAGCAGCAGCCACTTGCGGAAGAGGACGCGGAACTGGGCCCAGAGGGGGGCCTGGTACAGGTGCTGCGCCATGGGGCGGTCCCCGGCAGGCTGCATCGCGACGTGCAGCGCGGAGTCGTTGTCTTGGCAAAGGGAGCTGCTCTCGTACACCTGCGGTGAGTGCGCGTCAGGGGCCAGCGGTGGTCGGGAAGGACAGGGAAGGCCTGGGTGACGGACTGAAGTGCATAGAGGGGGAGATGCAGTGCCCTGGCGATCTCCAGAGGGTTTGTGGGTTCAAACGGCTCATGTACTGCATGAGGATGGGGTACTTGTCCATGGGCGCGACAAATGCAGCACGTCTGTGTACAACGGGTTCTGGTGGAGCCCCCACCGGTTGTGCTGTGGCCACTGGAGCTACTGTTCTTCCGCTGTCTGCAGGGATTGCCTGACCTATGCCAGGCTCATCACCCAACGTCTCCATGGTGCTCGCAGTGAGGTGTCCTCACTGCTATATGTTTGGGAAGAGCTGCTGCCAGATCCACTAGGCTCCGAAGATGATCTCGTTGGCTGAGCTCCCTAACATGGAACATCCATCCCATGACGAATCAGGGACATCAACGCTGGACATACGTGTTGGTGTTGTTGCCGTGTGAAGGTCGCAGTGTTGGGCCCAGAGCCGCATGGCCTCGATCATGTCATCCTCCAGCATATAGTGATCTCGTCCGCTGCAGTGTCAAAGTTCAGGAGCTGGTGCCAATCACTGTGAGCTAGTGTGATTATAGAATTGAGCTGTTCACAAGTGTTTTGCGAAATTGGCACTGGGCTATTTTACAACATTGCCTGCCTTGGCCCTGAACATGTGCCTCATCCAAAGCTTGCGTTTGAAGCCTGCAACTGCCTTGCCCAGGAAGCGCAAGATACCAAGGATGGGCTTACATGTATACCACAAATTGTTTTGCATGCCATTTGCAACTTGCAGCCGTCTGTGGGCAATGTCATGTGCACCACAGTGAACAAAACCTTCACTTGGGGAATGATGGCTGCAGGACGGTGGAGGGCATGTTGCACAACATGGTGGTCAAACAGCTGGAGAAGCCTACTGCAGCCAGGTGTTACGCGGTAGCTCATGTCCAGCAATGTTCTTGTAATGGTGCAACTTTGTGGGGTTTGCCAGGGCGTTCTTGCAACTATTTGGCCCTACCACGGCTGCTGCATTGCGTTGAGAATGGCATATGATGCACCACATGCCCAGGTCCTCGTCATACCGCAACCATGGATGGCCTGTCATCCATGATGGTTGGAATGTCTTCTTGTGGTCCGTGTTGCGCATGTGCTCTGGCTATCCCCCACTCACTTTCCACCTCTTCTTGGCAGGTGTGGTTGGGGAGGACCTGCGTGTGGAGGAACTTGAGGCCTTTTCCGACAATGGGGGTTTGGCAAGCAGCTTCAATTGTGTTTGCTTCATGGTGTCTAGGACAGGCAGATACAAAGGCAAGGGCAGGGACAGGGACAAACAAGCACAAAGAGAGGGAATCTTTGCTCTTAACTCCATAACAGACGGATACACACCTGGTACACACTCTGCTTTTTTGGGATACACACCCAGTCCACAAAACCAGAAATTGGGACGCACAAGATACGAAAAATTTTTGGGATACACACTAACAGAAAGACTGCCGGGTGGTTTCCCAATGTTCCACCATTTCCAACCTGTCCACTTCTGAGCGCCCCACAGTTGCCGCCCAATAGTTGCGCTGCGCGCGCGCTGCATCAGAGGTCCCCACTCCACCCTCGTAGACCGACAGTCCCATGAGGCAGGCACGCATCATGCCCGGGTCTGCATCTGCGGTGTCGGGCAAAGGGGCGGGCTGGGCAGTGGTGCGGCAAGACCTCGGGGAAATTGATGCTATCCATGGCCAGCACGTTCAACATCCATGTGGCGGGGTTTTGAGTGCCGTTATGCTGTGGGACGTTGGGGATGCCGTTGAAATATGCCACCAGGGCCGCAGAGTCCTCGCCGGTCTCGCCAAAATACACGGTCTTCCCCCCCTTCACGAGCAGCAGCAGGTGGTCAAACATGTTGAAGAGGTGCCAGCTGGGCTGATGGATGGTGCAGATCAGGGTACGGCCCTGGAGAACGAGACGCCACAGCAATGAGCAAAGCAGGATAATGTACAACCAAGGATGAGAATTGGATGAAGGCAATTGCCACATCTGGCGATGGGGAGCATTCGAAGGGAGCATTCCCGCCAAACCCCAGGAATGCAGCGGTCAAACCCATCCGCACATGGTCCTGAGATTCCACTGGCATCGGAGTTGAGTCTTCTCTGGGCACAAAGTACCGAAGGCACAAAACAAGCGCGAGGCACTAGCGGACTTGGGAGAGTTGGGAGAGCCGTAGAAAACCCCGGCGATTTCCCAGCACCAGCGAAACACCATTGGAAAGTGGGCCTGCGGGGGTCACCGAGGACACCCCCACCCCTGCCTGGGATGGCCTCGCTTCACTACACCCATCTGGGACTTACAATCGGTACCTCTTGGTCAGGCGCCATGTGCCAAGACACAGGAAGTCCTACTGGACTCGGACATGACAGAACATGTTGGGGGTGGACGGTGGTCCATAACACTCTGCCACCAAAAGAAGAGCACCATGAGCCATTGCTGGCAGCAGTTGTTGACAGTAAAGACACATGGCAAGGGGCGGAGCGGCATGAGACAGGGCAGTGACCCCAATTGTGATCAGTCAAAGGGACCCCTAAACCAGATAGGTCATTTCGAGGGATGTATCACAGACCTTCCCTCTGGACATTGAGCCACTCCTGGTCCTCAGACCGCCTCGAAAAGGACAGACCCACACTTGATGACAGAGTTTGTGACCCAGGGGTACTGATGACAGAGTTTGTGACCCAGGGGTACTGATGACAGAGTTTGTGCCCCAGGGGTACTGATGACAGAGTTTATGACGCAGGGGTACTGATGACAGATTTTATGACCCAAGGGGTACTGATGACAGAGTTTATGATCCAGGGGTACTGATGACAGAGTTTATGATCCAGGGGTGTGTGTGGCTGCAATAAAGGCTGAGGAAGTGTGCTGATTAGTACTTCCGGGTGCACACCCCGGTGTTTACATTGCGTGTCCCCAGCCACTTTGTGGGGGGGGGGGGGGGGTATCGCACTCAGGCCCCCTCCTGTCTACCGTGCCGAGACCCTTACACAGTTGAAAGGCCCAGTGTGGGCCAGTGTGGGCTGGGGGTGCAGCGCTTTCCAACTGCCCTCAATGCATGTTGACGTAGGGGCTACATGGCTCAGCATAGCGCCGGCCTGAGTGCACATAGCTGCCGAATTGTGTGTACTCATTGGTGACCTGATCATGGGCAGGGGGGTCTAGAGGGCGAGGGGGTGTTTCGGGCTTTGGGGGCATTTTTGAACCCCACGTCCCATCCTGAGTGTTGTTTTAATGTACACAAGGCCGGGAGGCACAATCCCCTTTTACAAATCACCATGGATGGGGGGGGGGGGGGATGGGGGGGAGGGGGGGGGGGAAGGGGGGGGGGGGGTGGCGGGGGAACTGGAAGGGGGAAGTTCTGTGCCCCGGGCCACAGAGGCCAAAGCGATTTTCTGGGCGCCGCTGGGGCCCAAGTCGGTCATTCCTCGTTGTTCATGGTCGGTGTGCATTGGGGGGTCCTGATTGGGGGGGGGGGGGGTCCGGCCCGACATGTAAGCCCCCCCCCTTCCCAGTGGACAGCATGGGGTACCGTGCGCTTGACCGCCATCAGCGCCTCCAACACCAGGTCCGCCGCCATGGAGTCCAGGCCGCTGGTGAGCTCGTCCAGGAAGAGCACGGCTGGGTTGGCTGCCATCTCCACGCCGATGGTGACCCGCTTAACCTGCTCCACGCTGAGGCCATCCTCCCGGGTCCCGATGAGGGAGTGCGCAAATGGCTGCAGGTTGAGCATCTCGACAATCTGCCACACGTGTGCCTCCTTGTCCGCGTCCGGGACCTCCCGGGGTAGCCGCAGGCGGGCGGAGAACAGGAGGGCCTCGCTGACGGTCATCGTAGAGGAGTGGACATCCATCTGCTCAACGTACCCGGCGAATTGGTTGAAGGTGACGGGGTCAGCCTCGTGGCCGTTGAGGAGGATGTCTCCCTGAGCCCAGGCACAAAATGTGAGGCACTGTGGCAGGATCGCATTGCAGAGGGTGGGTGGCAGGGGCACCGGCGCTTGAAGGGGGTGTTGGGCCTTGAGGGGGGGTTGGGGGGGGGGGGCACCCTTTCTGGGCTGAGGCACTTTGAGAGGCATGGGGTGCTGCCACATTATGCAGACTTGTCTTGCTTTACAACTTTTGAATCAGTGCGTTGCTCACCTTGATCACCTTGGGGTACAGGGGATTACTACTTGTCCTGAGTGGCGTGGGGGCTCCTCTGTGCCACAGCTCAAGGGCCTTCACTCTTTCCAGGTCTTTTTGTCGACAGGCAAGGTTGGGGGAAGACCAAGCTGTGCCCCCCCGAACGAACGCTGGGCTATTGCACGGGTGCAGAAGAGGCAGTCAACACAAAGCGCAGAAAGAAATTTGGCTTGTCACTGGCCTACAAGACCATACGTACCTTTCTGTCACAAGAATGAGACGGGAAGATGCCTGCGGGTAGTCCACTGTGCAGGCAAAGAGCGGTGGAGTTGCAGCAGTACGTCCCTGACCACCGCCATGCCACTGCCACCGGATCCAACTGTCAATTAACTACTGAGGTCGCTGATGGTAGGAAATACAAGTGTCCCCTCCCCCGGGGGCTTAAGCCCCAAGCGGATTGCTGTGGATGGGTCCAATACCGGGGTAACAGAGCTGAGAAGAGGAAAATCATGGCACCAATCGGCACAGAAGTCGCTACAGGTTCCTCCGTGTGGCATTTGCCAAGAGGCGTAAGCTGGTCCAGCCCAGACTGCGTGCCGCTGCGCCCAGCAGTGCAGCCGAAAAAATATAGTGTCTCGTGTGGACGGCAGAATATACGTTGCGTGGCGGCACCATTGGAGGGTGTTGTCTAAATCCCAGAGTGTCCTGCTGATAATGCGGGGCACGGCGGAGTGCAACGCGCGCAAAACAGTGGAGCGGGAGTATCCCGAGAGGCATGCCACTTGTGCCCATGCCGTAATACTAAGGAGACAAGATATCCAAGTGTGTAAGAATGGAAGCACGTTGAGGACCGCTCCTACGATGATGTTGGACATTTGTTTGTGTGCATGGATGTGTGGTGTCTGTAGTGTCACTGTATACTTGAGATGCCAGCTGTATGTGAGGCCTGATGGTTGTGCATATACAAGTGGTGGACATCCTTCGTGGAGATGGACCGTGAAACCCATGGCTTTAAGGGAGGGTGCCATACAGGATCCCTTGCACGTTCGTACCTCTTTTGTCATGCATTCACAAAGAACTGCCCCCCCCCCGGTATATGCCCCACGGCTGCGGAGTGTGATGTCCTCGGGCAAGCCTCACCAGTCTCAAGACCCGCAGACCTGGTCCTGTGGTCCAGTGGCTTGGTCCTGTGGTCCAGTGGCTTGGTCCTGTGGTCCAGTGGCTCGGCCCTGACCTCGTGCATCATGTCTCATACTGTGCACCACTGCCCGTGTGTCTCTGACACCGTGGCACAGTGTGGGACCTGCAAAGGCAGCCACTGCTTGCAGGTTGGAGCAGACACTCCACTGACTACTTTGTGTCGGGCCTCAATGCCCCTGGTCAGGACCATGAATTAACACAGTTGTATACGCATGTGTGCATGTGCAAGGGCATGTGTTAGGCTTCACTACGCCTGGGTTGCCCAGGGTCTGCAGTGGCCTTGTAGCCCTGAGTCCAATGCGGGGGAGCCTGAGACGACCTGCAAGGTCTGCCATAGTACCTGCGGGGAAGGCGCTCCAGGATCCATCAAAACTGGTGGTGGGCACACACGCAACCCGACCCAATCCCCATTTTAGGGAATGACAGCCATTCCCACCCCAACCGCTTCTGTCCATCCCCCCATCACCCCCCAACCGCCGCTGCAGCCGCTCTTGACACCTCCCTGCAACCCCCCTCCCCCTCAAGTGCAGCCTTGGTGCCAGGCTTTTGCGATGAGGTTTGAGCACAAAGACATGGCTCCGGAAGCTGTTACAAAGTGGGTTGGGCAGATGAAAAGTGGTTTGGCTCCCTCACGAGTGGCGGTGGTGCCAATTGAAGAGCGGCTGGGGGTGCAACTGGGGTGGGGGGAAAAAGGTTTGCGGGGGGCGGGGATCGTTCGAGCCCATTTTTCGGACCCCCCCCCCCCCCCCGGGGGTGGCTCCCGTGACGAGCCGCTAAAAACAAGCCATGCCGCCCCCCAGCAAGAGGGCTCCCATGACGGGGACCTCCAAACAACTCCCAAACCCCACCCCGGGGGGGGGGGGGGCTCCCGTGACAAATGCTAAAAATCAACCCCTTATCCCCCCCCCCCACTGCCAACAGTGGTGGTATTTATGCCCAATCAATTCCGGCTACATCTCATCCAACAAAAATTTACTAGGCGGCGCCCCACCTTGGCCTTCCGTTGGCAGTTACAATTCATCGTCTGAGGAATCAGGCGCATCAGAGATGGAAGCAGAATCAGAAGTAGACTCATCATCAGAGTCTGAGCTGGAGTGGGAGTCGGAGTCGGAGCTGGAGCTGGAGCTGGAGCTAGAGCTGGAGCTGGAGCTGGAAGCTGAGGTGGCTTTGGTGTAAAGAAATATGTGATAGTACTCCTCCTTGGTGTGAGAGGTCAGCCGAGGGTTGCGGCCCATCAGCATCAGAAAATGACTGCTCCTTTGTTGTGATGTCCTGTAGCAAAATAGCACACTGTTCGGCCCATTGGGCATCAGTTGTTGGAGTGGGATTTTGGGTTACCGACAAGTAGTATGCCTTTTGAATGGGGCAATCACACTTTTTTTTGTCAAGGGGGTTGACATACTTACTGACACGCAATAAAGATGCTGCATGCAATGCATCATGTACCCTATCCTTCAGCTGTTTCAGCAATGCAACACTGCAGTTTGAATTTGCAATGCCTTTTGCAACATCTGGCTTCAGCCGCCACCTTTTTTGCACAATTTGAATGCGGTCTTCTAGGGGGGTAAAGGGGAACATTGCGTACACATGCAAATGTTCTGCATTCCAATATTCTTCATATTGATTGCCTGCCACAGAAAAAGGCTTGAAAGGCACTACAATCAGGTCTGGCATCGTTCTGGTGTCTGAAAAAAAATAACCCCCCCCCTTTTCCATCTGGGTGGGTTTCAGGAAAGGAGAGGTTGTGGCCACCTTTTTAGCCCCTGAGGGATGGGGGGAGGGATGTGTATTTCACTTAGCCCACTTTATAAGGGGGTTGGGCATCGCGAGTCCTGATGAGGAGCCCTAGGCGCCCCCAGTCGTCAGTTTTTTCTTTCCCCCCCTCCCCTCTTTGGATCCTCCAAAAAAGGGTGTAACACCTGCCAAACATGGCTTTGAATGACATCACGGTTGAGCGCACTAGGGGAACTGCCCCCCTAGGCCCTGCCCATGCCCCTTTTATACCCCGTAGGGACCGGCGGGAGTTAAGTCTGGAAAACTTCAGTAAAATTTTTGCTTTGACATTAGTTCTGTCACGAGCCCCTTTTTCAACCCCCCCCCCCCCCCGGGGCAGTAAGGGGGCTCGAACGACCTCCCCCCCGCATACCTTTTTCCCACCTCCCCTGCCAGTGGGTCGGGCATCACTAGCTCTTGTGGGGGGCAAGAGTTACCGTCTCCTTTTATCTAGCATATCTCTGGTGGGCGCCCCCCTGGCCCCTCATCCAACGCTTTGTCTACTCATTGACTCATGGGGCCGTAGACAGTCCCCTGTTCCATTTGTTGGCTCCAAGCAATGCAGTTGCTCGCCTGAGTACCCAAATCCCCCGATCAAACCAAAAGCTGCTTGCAACCCCCCCCCCCCCCTATATCACCAACGCATTCATGCCAAAATAATGGGCGCCAACACCGTACGAACAGTGGGGTTTAGTACTTGTAGCACCCTCTAACCATGGTCATGGCGGTGTTGGGCGGTGTCGGGCGGGGCACAGGAGGGCAACTACAATTGGTCCTGATGCGACCCACCCCCCAGCAATCTGTCAAAACTTGCAGGGGGGGGGGGGCAGTTTGGGTGGGGGGGGGGGGTATTGGCAGCTCTGTCGGGGGGGGGTCCCAAGGGGGGGGGGGCTGCGTGCAACCCACTACTACCACATGCATACCTCAAGGGGGGGGGTGTCTGAGGGCATGGGGGTATAGAGGTATGTATGCGATAATAGCGATTTCTCGTCTTTGCCAGGTAGAAAGTCTTAAGGGTCTCAAGGACCAAGGGCATAGTACCCCCTTCAACTAAGCAAGTGACAAAAATTTTAGCGCCATTGGCGCCATGGCCCCCGCGCCGCTATCTTTCAAAACTCGGGGGAGGAGGGGGGGCATACAAGGACCGGGCCTGGCCACCCCCCCCCCCCCGTGGGGCGGGGCCTGTCCGTCCGCCCCCACCTCCTGCCCTGCTCCAAGCGAGCGCCCACCCCACGACCGGGAAGCGCCAACGGCACTCCCAACCCCGGTCCCACGATTGAATCGGTGTGGCCACTGGCCTAGCGGAACTCCCGCGCGCGCCCCCGCCCCCTCCCCTGCCCCTCTGCTGGAGGTCTCGCTCGGTGGCTGCGCACCCAACCCCCTGCCCCTCTCTCTGCAATCCCCACCTGGCCCTGAAGTTGCATTGAACAAGCAAGTCATACACAAGACATGGCACTGGACACCGGACGAAACAGTGATCTACCAGTCTTCATGCTGGTCCCACCATATCACATATTTGAGGTTCGACAATAATATTCTTAACAAAGAAAAACACACTGTCGGAAACAACCCCCCCCCAACACACACACACACAGCCCCCCAGGACAGCCCTCCATTAACAACCGTGCGTCACACAACAGACGTGGCACGGGGCACCGGTCGTGCCACATAGTCACCAAACCAGCCTTTGTGGGGCGTCCCCCCACCCGAACCCCCACCCCCAGGCCGACCACTGGAGACAGAGGGCCCCAAGACCTCGATCCGGCCCGTGGTCTTGCGCCCCGCCAGCACGTCCAGCAGCGTGGTCTTGCCGGCCCCACTCGACCCCATCAGGGCGGTCAGCGTGCCCGGGTTTGCGAACCCACTGACATGGCTCAGCAGCCGCAGCCCCAACTTGCCCTCTTTGCCCTTCACCCCAGGCACGTCCACGTCGTAGCAGAGGCTGCTCCAGGCGAGGCTGCAGGGCATGAAGGGCATGGGCATGGCGGGGGGCACGCTGATCCCAGGCTCGTGCGGCGCCTCGGGCGGGGGGAAGCGCTCGCGCCAGCGGACACAGACGAGGACCACGCTGTGGAGGATGGTCATCAGCCCGTACCAACAGGCGTTGAAGATGAAGCCAAGGGCCAGGCGGCTGTCGTCGGTGGTCATCTTCTTCAGGCCGAGGTAGTAGTCGCCCACGGTGCCCAGGCCGGGGTTGGCGGGGTCCAGGGGCTGGGCGTAGCGGTCCGAGTGGAACTCGATCAGCGCCAGCGAGGTCAGGCCGTACTGCAGGGGGTTGAACCAGTACGCCCAGACCCACCAGGGCTGGATGTCGTCCTCGGCGATGATGTACCCGTTCTGCAGCATCAGGATGAGGAGGAGGATGGCGGCACCCGACTGCCCGACGATGTCGTTCGGGGACAGTACACCGATCACCTGGGCGGAGGGGGCCGGGGACGCAGGTGCAGGGGGAGGGGGACAGCGGCAACCGCGACCGAGGCCCGGACCAGGGCCTGGAGGGGCCGAGGAGGGGGGAGGGGCAGGGCCATGGGGGACGCTGGGTGCAGTCCTGACGTAGACACCCCCCAAAAGCATGTAGGCAAGGAAAGGGATGGGGCAGCACAAAACCAACGGGTGGTGTGCGCCACTGTGATGGTGGGGTGATGTGGACCCCCCTCCGCGAGGCATAGCCCCTTCCTTCTCAGGGTCTCAAAGCGGGGGGGTCTCAAAGTGGCTAGCTGCACCCCGCCTTCTTTAATCCCCCCCGACTGAGTTGATGTTGGTTGGGGCCTGCGGATGCCACAACATCTTCAGAGAGTTCTTGTGTCCAGGAGAGCCTCGTTGACGCCAGACTACCGTCTGGATAACCGCACATGAAAGCGGACATGCATGTGACAGCCTCATGCACCAACCCCGAAAAACACGCCAGGGAAAATTTTGCCGCCTTTCGTCGCGGCGCAACCCTTCCCCCCCCCCCTCTGTACTGCTGCCCTCCTTCTGCAGCCCACGCCTCTGCTCCCTGTGGCCTCTACCTACCTCCACTTTCTCCCGTGCGCTGCCGCCTTCAGCGGCATCAAATGGTGGGCGGCGGCGTACGGGCCAGGGGGGCCACTCCGTCGGCAGCGTGCGCTGCGGGCTGGGGCGTGGCCCCACTGCGCTCCACCTCCCATGCACCCCAGCTGGTCCGCACCATACGACAGCTGGCCAAAATAGAACTGCATGCCTTGCTTCAGTCACCTTGTTGGTCCTCCCTTTGGCCTGGCACTCATTCGGTCAGACCATCCAGTTAATCGGCCCAGGGTCAGGGGTGAGGACTTTACTCACCGAGGAGGGAAGGAAGAGAGATCGGCTTGGGGGGGGGGGGGGGTCATAATGGTTACATAACTCCTGCTGTCTCGGGGTCCCCATGTTTGGGAGGAGGTGGCCCAAAGGTCTCGGCCAAGCAGCACTATCCTGGGCATAGAGGGCCCCCTCGGGGAAGAGGAAGGGGGGGAGGGAGGCTGCGGCCTTGGGCTGAGCCAGGATTCATGGGCCAATCCAGCCCCCGCCCCCCCCCCCTCCGCTCAACGGAGAGGCCATTCAGGTGTGGTGCCCTCTGGGCCCCCTCGTCTACGCGGGCTGTAGCGCCGCAGCGTGTGCAGCTAGCATCGGTGGCACCCAGGGCAGGGAAGCACTCTCTGCGCCCTGGCCCCTCCGCCTGCCCGGGTTACGCCCTCGGCCGTGGGGAGCCAGACCCAGCCCAAGTGGCAGCACCACCTGTGCCAAAGGCAGTCAAGGAGTGCGGGTCTGACCCCAGTCGTGCCAGGTACCACCGCCTTCCCGTGCCGATAGGCAGTCGTGGAGCGGTTGGGTAGCTTGTCCTTGTGACGTGAAGGTTGTGAGCCCAGGCCCACATCTCCCCCGGCGGGCTCAGCGTCAGGCTCTCCAGCCTCCCTGCCGGGGCCTGGAGCACCAGGCACACACTTCCCCGCGCCATGTGCGCCAACGCCGAACAAAAATGGAACAAGCAGGTGTGCCACAGCCCCCCCCCCCCCCTCAGACACACAAGGGCACATACACACAGGCACGGCGGCATCTCCCGCCCGCGAGCGCCACCGCAGGGTCTGGGGGCGGTCAACAGTCCGGTAGGCCTTGTGACCGGACACCCGGGTACGGCCACCCAGTCGGGTCCCGCAGGGAAGGCGGCGCGGACCATGGGTTGGCGACCAGGAGAGGCCTTGATCCAACCCAACCAACCCAACCCCCCCCCTTCCGCTCCGGGGGGGCAGCTTGATGGCAGCCGCACCTTGAAGAAGGAATTCATCGCCTGCTTCGTGAGGAAGATCGTCAGCATGAACATCACGAAGTCAAAGAACACGGGCGACAGGCCGACCATCCAGTACACGATGCTGCAGAACAGCACGACCTCAAGGACGCTCATGGGGATGTCCACGACAGTGTGCGCGATGCTGTAGGACAGCGGGTGGAAGAATTTGGCCGCTGTCTGCCGGTAGATCACGCGGCGCTCCTCGATGATGCCGGGGATCGTGGCCATGCCGCTCACCGCGAGGTTGAGGATTGCGAAGAACATGACGGCGAAGATAGCGTTGAAGTCCGACTGGTCCAGCTGCCAGAACAGCGTCCCAAGCAGGAGCCCTACGACCACCACCTGGAGGACGGGATGGAGGCATGGGCAAGACCAGGGCGGTCCTTAACAGAGAGAAAAAAAAAGAGTTCCGTTACGCCGGAAGTGGAGAGAGGTCCCCTAATCAAGACTGAATATTGGGACGAGGTGGTGGGGGAGCTACATGGCTGAATAGGATGCATGTTGAGGGACACCATAAATGATTCCCGCCACTTCTTCCCCTATGGCTCCCTCAAAACGCATCCTCTCTCGCTTCACTCGTTCCAGAGACATGCCCCCCCAGCACTCCTCCCACACCCCTCCCCTATCACCCTTTCCCCCCACATTCCCCCTGTGACCCCCCTGTGCTCCACTATTAGTCCCAAAATTGCACATTTCAAGGCTTTTTTGGAGTTGCATGGGCTCATACGGGCAGAGCGGTCCTTAACGGGGGAAAAAAGTGTTCCTTTACACAGTTGTCCCAAAAAAGCCCACGGGCACACCATGTGTTGGCGGTTGGCGGTTGGCGGTTGGCGAGTGGCGGTTGGTGGCGGTTGGTGGCGGTTGATGGCGGTTGGTGGTGGTTAGCGGCAGTTGGTGGTTGGGGATTGGTGGTTGATGGCGGTTGGCAGTGGTTGGCGGTTGGCGGTTGGTCGCCGCTGGCGGCTGGTGGCGGTCGGCGGTTGGCGGTTGGTGGCAGTTGGCAGTTGGTGGCGGTTGGGAGTTGGCGGTTGATGGTCCCTTGGGGCAGTCCCTAAGGGCAGTCCTTAACAAAGGAGAAATCTAGTCCCTTCAGGACCCCCCTGCATACGGGTTTAAGATGGCTCAAAATAGCCTTAAACCACTTGTTTCAGCACCCCAAGTGGTCCACGAACAAGTCTGGAAAAAAAAGTCATTATTGACTACTTTTGGCCACACCGGTGACACCTGTAACTCTACCCTAGCAAGTGCATTGTGCACAGTGCACCCCTTCAATGGGGCATTGAAGGGTGTTGACTGCGCACAAATAGGCGGGATTTGATCCCCTTCATCATTATTTATCACTACAAGGGTGCCCAATGCAATCCATGGCCATTAAACACAGCACAAAAAGGTGGCATTTGGAAACCGTATGCAACACAGGTGCTTTTCAAGGCTGATTTGTCGGTATTTTGGGCCCACAAAGAGGTCTTTGAGGCCACCAAATGGGTGGAAAACACACTATACGGCGATGAAAGGTGTTTGTTCATCATCTGAGTTGGTTCCAATGCTAATGGACTCCATGGACATCTAAAGTGCCAAAAAAGGGCATTTTTTGGCCATTTTTGACAGATTTTGAAACCTAGGTCTGCCACTTGTGACACCCGTTCCCGGGCGCCACCGTTGAGTTTCTTGCTCATATTTGGTGTGATTGTTCTTCACACCAGGTATCATCCGCCAAAATTCCACGGCGGAAATCTGATTGTTGCCCATTTCGCTGTGTGCTTGCTGCTGGTTGCTTGCTGCTGGCTAAACCTGGTAGGTCCACCCTAGACACTAGAGACGGTAATAAAACCAAGACTGGTTCCACCAGCTAAATGACCCTAACCCTAACTGTAGCCTAGGCACCAATGGGCGGTCCTTAAGATAGTCCTAAAGGACCGCACCGGGATGGGCCCCAGTCAGTGCTGAAGGCGATGTGAAGGCGATGCCCACGTGTTCGCTTGAAATCTCAGGGCAGTCCTTCAGGAACCGAATCACAAAATCCCTTTGGTGGATGCCTCACCCAACAACTGCGCAAACCACCATTGGGGGGGGGGGGGGTAACCACCAAGCTGCACACAGCAAAGTGTCTACGCACGAGGAGAATCAGGGCGAGGGCAGGGGTGCACATCGCCTTTGCGGAGGCTCTGGGGCAAAGGACAGGGGCCATCAACCCGGGCAATCCTCTGGCAAGGGGGGGGCACCCCTCCCAATGACGAATTACGGAGTGCGAAATGCAGGTGGACCAAAAACGGTTCATGTCAGCTCAGCAGTTCCGTCCCATACCCTGTACCCCAAGACAAAGCATGCCACAGTGAGCATTGTGCAATGGGTCACCAGAAAGAGTGCTCCACAGAGCCCTGCTGCTGCTTGTTCTTGATATTTTCTGCCACACTTTCTGCAAGTTCGGAAGCATCACTGTCCGAGCCTGAATCACTGTCTCAGCTTGGACTTGGTGGGTCGCCACCGGAAGATCTCGATGGGGCACCAGCTGTGCAGTGAAAGTGAGGAATCGTGCAGTTCGTAATTTGTCGTCACAGCCCTCAAGAGCCCCCGGCGTGGGATGCAGATGTATGTCCCGAGCGCTGGCCCTCCGAAGGCAGAAGACGGACACACAAGACATCAGAAAGAAAAGCATCTTCAGTGACAAGAGCCCCCACCCCCAGCCCCACCAAAACAATGACATCCCTCTCATATTCACCCCTGCACTGCGGCAACGAATACAGAAGATACAGATACCAATATAGGAAGCAAGAAAATGGAAAAAAAAAAAAAAAAAAAAAAAGAAGAAGAAAAAAAGGTGACAATCAAGACAAAGACTAAAAAAAAAAGCGGCAACAAACAGAGATAGACACTAACTAGACATCGAAAAAAACACATTGAGAAAGTAGACAATACAAGTCGCAATCAAAGCAAAGATACAGGCAACAAATGACAGCAGCAATAGCGACATCATCCAAACAATGACCACCGAAAATCAAACAAATGCCGCTGCAGCGCGCGGCTGACCGCCAGCCCTTTTGGTTGGGACCCCGCGGCCCGCACACCTGAATGATGCGGCTCTTGGTGAGATGCGGGTTGCGGGCGGTCAGACGGGCCTGGCGGCTGAGGCACAGCCAAATGGTCGTGAAGACGCAAGGGGTGTAGGTCTTGGTCAGGAGGTGATGGAGGTGCCCCGTGGTTGGAAGGGCGTCCAGCTCCTGCTTCGACCGGCGGTAGTAGGCTATGTCCTCATCCATGCGCCGCCGAAACCGCTCGCTGTGGCGCCAGGCCGGCCCGAAGTCCTCAGGGACGCGGACGAGGACGGGGTTCGCGGGGGGGGCGCAGCACCCCACGACACCACAAGCGGCGGACGGGCTGTCCGAGGCCGCGGTGGGGGCTTTGGGGTCAGTCCTCGCCCGGTACTTCTCGATGCCCTGGGGAAGGGTGACCTCCTGCAGGAACTCCGCCGCGTCTTTGGTCCGTGGGCACACGAAGCCCAATTCTTCGAAGTACGGCAAAACCTGATTTGGGTGCAGTCGGGGGGGGCAACCAGAAGTGCCACCGCATCCCTGTGTGTACTTCTGAAACAAGGAAGGGCTTGTCCCAAGGCTTTACGACCCGCTCTAGCGCGACCAGGGCCTGACTGCAAATCAGTGCTTGAAGTACAAAACCTTTGCCTTTGCCAGAGCTCTGCACCGTGGCACCCCTCATCCCCTGTGCTTGTCAAAGCAGGCAAAGGCGCAGACACAACACAGGGGGAGGCAAGACACCCGCTGGGGAAAAAAAAGCACCTGGATTGCTACCGTGCAGCCACCGATCACATTTGAGTCAGAAGGCTTGTGTGGCGCAGAAGCAAAAAACAAAAAATGATGCCAAAATGGGGTAGGGGGGTCAATTGAATTGCCAATAGACTCAGCACACAACCCGAATTGCCTTTGTACACAGATTTCTGTTTGGTTGGCAGTGGTTTCCTCGAAGCGCGTCCATTCACACCCTCTGTCCTGCATTCTCATTACCCTCGCTGCTTGCTGCTCCTTTCCTGCTGCCTACTGCCCGCTGTGGCTTCTCCCATGCCCCCAAAGAAATCCTAACCCACATTCATGCCCCAGACATTCCCTTTGCTACGAGCTCCTCCAGCAGCTTTTGAGGGTGTGATGACGCCTCAACACATATTTTAGGGATCCCTGACAGCCTGAAATGACTTTTTCAGCATGGCATTGTGGTGCGGCTTCTCCTTGCTGCAGCACCCGCGCAGTGCAGACGACCTCATCAGCTTGCGCAGGCTGTATCCCCTTCGCCTATTGCAACCCCACCCTCTGTACAGTATCAGCCGTGCTTTTGGAGGGCGTGAGATCATCCTCCATTGCAGTGCCACAGATGTCCTCTGGCTCTTTGTGTTGCTTGAGGTTCTCAGACGTTTCAGCGTTTTGCCCCTCGTGTGTACGAGGGCTCTTACATACTCCGCCGCCCTGCACGCCTCAGAGATGCGCATCGTCGTTCGCGGGTGGCGCTTTGGAAGCAGCACAATGGCAGGGAGGCGGTGGTGCTCCTGGTTGCCAGCACCGTAGAACTCGCCTGTGGCGCCACAATATCTGAGGCATGCGGCCGTGCGGTCCTCTCATCGCATTATCATCCATCCTTCCACAAAGGGTGGCAAAGCCTTGGGACAAGCCCTTCCCTCGGCTGCCTTTCCGCCCCCAAAGACCGACCATCGACCGCTGGGACCGCCCATGGACACTGTCCCAACACCCAAGATGCATGCCATGATTATGTCAACTCGCATACCTCACTGACTGAGACGCCCAAACGACCCATACACACCGCCGCGGAAGCCCAAATCTTTGCACAGCCACAGCAGTGTTTCGCCGTCTGACAACGGAGGCGGTCAGGAAGACGCAGGCTCAGGGTATCGGCAGACGCGCTGTGCTCAAATGACGACGCTCTGTAGTCATTGTGTTGCCCTAAGCTTTGCCAGGCTATGGCCCAGAGCAGCTCATCCCAGTTGCACAATGTGAAGCTCATACCCAAGGCACAGGGGAGCAGCTCATAGCAAGGCGTGCCAGTACGTGCTACTGGATCCCATGCCCCCGAATACCCTCCAACCGTCACCCTCCAACGGTTACCAATGATATGTTGCGGGTTGGGGGTTCCCATTGCTCTTGAAGGGGGGGCTGTGGGGGGCGGGGGGGGGCTGAGATGGTGGGCCCCCCAGGAGCGCGAATTGGCCTTCGGCTAATTGAACAAATCGAGTTTGGCAGATCAACAAAGAATGGGACGGACGATGGGCAGACTGGTGTTGGAGGACAGTATGCGGTTGGCCCAACTATTCATTCTTCACCTTCCCAATTTCAAAGCAATCCTGGAGTTTACGGGACACAACTCAGGGTAAACAGGCGCGAAAAAAACGCTCCACCATTCGAAGACTTTTGAAACACAGTAAATTTTGATGTTGGAACGACGTGAACCGACAAAAATCCTTGAAGTCATTGTGCAACCAGATCAAGTGGGGCTCGGCGATCTGATGAGAGCAAAGCCAGCAGCAACTTGGGCCACAGCTAGGAGCTAGGATGCATTGGGGTGAGGGGTGTAGAGCCGCGCGCACATCCCACACATCCGCACACACACACATCCCGCAGAACACACGGCACCTGCTCCCGGGGCCCCAGATATGCAATCTGCCCCGCCGCCATCACAAGGACCTCATCGAATGTTCCATAGGTCTCGGGCGTGGGCTGCAGCAACGCCACAGCGATCGTCCGGTTCATGGCCCGTGCGATGGCCTTTAGGGCGCTGCAGATGTCAAAAGCTGTGGCACTGTCAAGACCCGTTGATATCTCATCCGCCAGCAGCACCGGGGTCCGCGTCATGAGAACTTCTCCCGTGGTCAGCCGCTTGCGCTGCCCGCCGCTGATGCCCCTCAGGCTCTCGTTGCCGACAAGGGTATTGCCAACGTGTCGAACACCCAACTACAGGCAGAGGAAAGGCGACCGCGTGCATGTGTCAGGTGTGGTGTGCGTGCACGGACACACGTAACACGGGAGACCCATGTGCAGCAGTGAAGCAAGGTAGCCATGTGTGACCTGGCATGAGAGCGGGGCTTGGTCTATGGCTGGAACCGCATCTCTTCTGCGGATTCAGAAACTTTGGGAAATTTGGGAAATTGAGTGATTTCTATAGATGCTCTTGAATGCCCTTGAAAGTCTGGGGGGTGGGCTCATCATCAACCAGCATCCCCTGTGGCAGGGCTGCTGGGAGGAAGGAGGGGTTGGGCTTTTGGGTCTCCGTTGTTTGGGACTGCAGTGCTGTGCAAGCGCACTCATTTGCACTCGCATGTTGCGCCTGGTGCTAGCCGCTTGAATAGCAATGACTTCAGTGGTGTCATTACTTTTTGATGACCGCAGCCGCACACCTCTGCTGTACCCCTCTGTGCACCAGTGTGCACCTGCCACACGCTGGCGAGTGGTGAATGGTGCCATGTGAGGATAGCCGTTGCTTGTAGTAGACCCTGCCTCAGGTGTTCCTTGCCACAACAGTTCGCTGTTGTGTGCCTCGGACGCTGGCATGTCGAGCATGTTATCTGTGTGCACAGTCTCTGCGGGTTCGTCGGGGTGAAGATGAGACTGTGAGCGTTATGTGTTGCCCCGTGCCATAATGCCATCACTATATCGGGCGGCTGGGCGACTCTACCACCCCTAGAATGAGGGGGAAATCTGAAGGACAGTTATATTGGTTCCATCTTTGGCTGTCGCTGTGGAAATTACCTCGAAAGGTTGTCAGATCAAAACCACGCAGGCCCGCAAAAATGGGAAACGCCAGAGACCCCCTTTTGGGGAGGGGGGGGGGGGGCTATTCGCATACCCTACCCCAAGGGGTCGAATTGTTGATGCAACCCCTTGTAAAATCATTGTTTTGCACAATAAACATACCCCCCAATGAGTTTTTGGTCGGGACCCCCCTAACCCCCCCTCCCAAACCTGAAACTCCCTTTTGGGGTGGGGGGAGGTTTGGGGGGGGGGGGGGGCAAGGACTGAGCGGACAAAGACCTCACAATGCGCCTGCCGCCACCGAAGGGGGCGTGCAGGTCACGCCCGGTTGCGAGGGCACAAGGACACGGGCGTTGGTTTCCAACAGAATTGCGGGTTGCTACCCCCCCGAAACAGACCCCACCGTGTGGGGGGGGGGGGGGCAGATTTGGAGCCCCACATCAGAAAATTTTCCTCAGGGGGGGGGGATGAAATGTATTAAAGGGGCCAGGAAGAGACCAATTTGCGGCACGCAAACTTTTTGGGGGCCTCTGACCAACCCTCCTACCCCCCGGAGGTGTTCCAACAGTCAGAGTGTTCGGGAGACGGTCCCGCAGATGTTGCACGAAAAAGATGAGGAGAACCAACCCCCTGACCCAGACAGCCCTGCCTGCTCTGCCGTGCCGCACATGACCGGGGGGGGGGCTCAATAGGTCAGGTGTGGACCCGCCACTTAGCTCCAGCCGTGCCTGCCTCACGACCTTCATTGCCATCTCAGTTCCATGATTGTTCGTGTCACGCAGACAGTGCTTTGCAGTTCGTCCCTTCCCTCCTCCCTGGGATGGGGGGGGGGGGGGATCGGGCACCTGGGCCATCATGATCTCCGACGACAGACGGTCGATGACCATCATCTCGTTGATCTCCTGCTGCCGCAGCCCATCCTCCTGCAGCACCTTCTCCGGGATCTTGGAGGTGGAGGCGTGGGCGAACTCCAGCGTTTCCCGCACCGTCAGAGTCGGGATGTGCTCGTCGATCTGCGGCACGTACCCCACCAGCTTCGCGAGCTTGATCCCGCCCTTGGGCTGCCCCTTCTCCCGCAGGTGCCGGCCCGCGTACGTCACGCTCCCAAAGAGGCGGGCCTTCTTAGTCTCCGTCAGCCGGCCGGCGATGGCCTTCATGAGGGAGCTCTTGCCCGACTGCGGGGGGCCGAGGATGAGGGTGGTCAACCCGGGTCTGAGGGAAGCGCCGTGGTCCGATGTGTTGCGGGAAAAGAATCAGGCTGACTCGTGAAGCAGCAGATGAGCAGAACATCGACGTGAAGCAGCAGGGCACATGACGATGTGGGAACAACATCCATACAAGTCTGTTCCGGGGGGGGGGGGGGTTGTTCCGCGTGCAAGGGGGGGGGGGGCTGTTTCCTGAGGGGGGGGGCTGTTTCCTGAGGGGGGGACTGGTTCCGGGGGGGGGGAGGTTTTGGGGGCCGACTGGTTCCAGTGGGGGGGGCTTGGTGAATCAGCACAGCGCAGCACCACACGGCACACATCACATCACACTGCAGCCCATGACAAAGCGCTGCGCCATGCAGCACAGCACTGCACTGTAGTGGCCCACACCGTACATCCCACATCGCACCGCACACCCCCACACTGCCGCCCCCCACTGCTACACACACACCACCGACTGACCACCCCACACCCTACACCGACCTGCAAGCAAGAGAGGGTGAAGGGGAGGTGGGTAGGGGGGGTAGAGGGGGCAGTGGCAGCGGTCCAGTGTGGGGGCGCGGGCTGGCGACAAAGTGTTAGGCTGCCTGTGTGTGTCTGTGTGTGTGTGTGTGTCTGTGTGTGCGCTGTACTATTAATGAGGGTTGATGGCTTTTTAATGTCCTGGCCGCTCTTGCGACGGGAGGGTTAGGGGTTAGCGGGTTAGAGCCTGCCTGAAGCCTGCCCCATCCCACCCCCGGCCCCCCGGTATGTCGCGGCGCGGCGGAAGGACGCCGTCCTGAGGCTATGTGCCCTCCTCGGAGGCCCTCCCGTGGCCCTGACCTGGGCCCTGTGTGGCGCCACCTCCTGCCCCGCTGTACTATTAATGAGGGTTGATGGCTTTTAATGTCCTGGCCGCTCTTGCGACGGGAGGGTTAGGGGTTAGCGGGTTAGAGCCTGCCTGAAGCCTGCCCTATCCCTCCCCCGGCCCCCCGGTATGTCGCGGCGCGGCGGAAGGACGTCCGCCCTCGACTCAGGTCACCTCACTGGAGGCTCTCCCGTGCGCCATCACCGGCACCCTGCTGCCCCCCTGGTGCGCCGGAGCCGGCGCCTCCTTGCCTCCTGCTGGGGGGGCGTGCCCCCCTCCTGGGCTATGCCCCAGGACCACCCGTGCCGCTGCCTGCGGCCACGAAGGGGGGAGGGGGCGGTCCGGAATCCCCACCCCCCATGCCTCTTCCGCTGGGCCGGCAGCGGTTGAAGCCGACGTCCCCTCATGTACCTCCTCCGGGCTGGCGGTTGCCGAAACCGACTGCCCCAGCTTCAGCGCCGGTGCTGCTGGATGCTCCTGTGGTGGGAGGGGGTGATTGTGATCCCCCTCCCCCCATGTACGCACCTTGTGCCCTGAGCGCGGGCTCGGGTTGCACGGGGGGGGGGGGGTTCCCTAGCATGTGGCATCACTGGGCTAGCTGAAACGAAAGCCAGCTGGGCCCCACAACTAACAGAGAGGCCGGCGGCTCTGGCAACCGGCTGGGCCCCTCCGTTCCCACCGCTGTACTATTAATGAGGGTTGATGGCTATTTATGTCCTGGCCGCTCTTGCGACGGGAGGGTTAGGGGTTAGCGGGTTAGAGCCTGCCTGAAGCCTGCCCTATCCCACCCCCGGCCCCCCGGTATGTCGCGGCGCGGCGGAAGGACGCCGTCCTGTGGCTATGTGCCCTCCTCGGAGGCCCTCCCGTGGCCCTGATCTGGGCCCTGTGTGCCGCCCCGGGGCGACGCCGCCGACCCCTGCCCTGCTGGCCCCCCCCCCTCCCCCCTGGTCACGGGGGCTGGCACGAGCGCCGACCCTCCGGAGGGCAACACGCCCGCTTGCTGCTGTAGCCCCCCCCTCTGGACCGGCAGGCACCGTTGTCCTCCCCCCAACACCCTGGGATGCCCCTCGTGATGGCGGTTGCAGCAGGGACAGGGCGCCCCCCCCCCATTTTTGTGGCCGCCTGGGCTACCTGCCGGCGCCTGCGGCACCTGCAGCCGACCCCCTGCTGCCCCCCTCTACCCTGGCGCTCTCCCCGGGGGGAGTGGGGGGGGGGGGGGAGCGGCAAGGGCCGCCGGAGCTCCCCCCGCCCATCCAACATACCTGAGCCGCTCAGGCTGTGTGCCCCCCCCATCGAGACGCGAGGGGGGGGGGTCGGAAGGTTCCCCCGGGTGGCGCGCGCACTCGTGCGACGCCGGGCGCGCACTTCGCGTTGCTCGCTCCGGTGATGAGGACCGCGAGTGGGAGCGCTTGCGGCCGCGCGGCGGATTCCGCACGGGCCGTGAGGCCACCGCCGGTCCGGCCCCGGCTGGCGGTGCGGGCTACAGCCATGCCCGCATTGCCCGTGCCGCCACGCGCGCTTGCGCCGCATCCATGCGGTGCCCTTCGTGTGCCCGCCGGCAGCAGTGCTCCGCTCCGCGCTGCGCGCAGGCGGCACAAGGCGGGGCCCGGTGCCTGGCGCATAGGGCCACCTGCGGCGGCGCCACCGCGCGACCCGCGCCCTTGTCGCCCGCCCGGTGCCGGCCGCGCTGCACCTGCCGGCGCGGCAAGCGCTGAAATGGCTGCAATGGCTACCGCCCTGGTCCCGCCGGCGGCAGGTAATCCAGCGGGAACATATCCTGCCTTCCCCTTCCCGGCCGCGCCAAGCGCCGCGTCCATAGCTCGGACTGCCGCCGCGGGCTAAGTGCCCTCCTCGGAAGCCCTCCCATGGCCCCACTCCGGGCCTTGCGAGCCTCCGTGGGGCAGCACCGCCGCCCCCGGCCCTGTTGGACCTCCCCCCCCTCCCCCTGATGAGGGAGCTGGCGCTCGCACTGGCCCTCCGAAGGGCATAGCGCCCAGCCGCAGCTGCAGCCCCCCCTCCTTGTACCGGCAGACACCGTTGACCCCCTCCCATCACCCTAGGATGCCCCTCATGATGGCAGCTGCAGCAGTGCCGCACCCCCCTTGCCCCTTGCATGACTTGCATGCTGGGGCCCTGTGCTCGTCGCACAGGGTTTGCATGGGGCGCCGCGGCTACCCCCCTCTCTTTCCCCCCGCCTGCTACAGGGGACAGGAGGGGATCGCCGCCCCTCCCCTATGACTGTGGCTAGTGCACCCCCCCTTGGGGGAGGATCTGGGCCCGCCTGTGCTGCTGTGCCTGCAGCCCCTAACCCTCCCTCATTGTCCCTCAGGGGGGGATCGGCATCGTGCTGCGCAAGAAATGCCGCCACCCCTGCCCCCCCATAGCCATCCCCTAGGGGCTGGGGGGCCGGCGGCGGCTCCTATGGAGGGGGCTCCCCCCCCTTAGGAGCCGCCCTCTCCTCCATCAGCCAAGAGGAGATGCTCTGAAAAACATTGAGCAGCCCCTGGGAGGGGGGAGGGGGGGGACTGCCCCCCCCCCCAACCCTGCCCCCTGTGCCCCCCCCCCCCCCCCCCCCCCGCTCACTGGTCACCGGCCCGCGCCCTGCCACGGCTCCCCCCGCCCCCTAGGATCCCTCCGGGCGAAAAGAGGAGGGCAGATCGGGGCGCCTCAGCTAGCCCTTGAGATTCAACATACCTCAGCCGCTCAAGCTGTGCCCCCCACCCCCCCGATGGAATCGCGGAGGGGGGGGGGGGGGGGGCTGTTGGTCTGCACGGGGAGCGCGCACACTCGCACTCTGCCGGCCGCGCTCGTCGCGCCGCGCGCTCTGGCGAGGAGGACCGGGACCGCGATCGCCCGCGCGCACACTTGCCGAGCGGTGGCAAGCGTCCCAACCCCTGCGGGTCCGCCGACGGGCCCAATGCGCTGCCGTGCGCGGGCGGCGAGCCCTATGGCGGCGCGAGCGGCACCCCCGCGCTCAGTTCCGCGGGCTAGGCGACTACAATCATGCCCACAGCACTCGCGCCTAGGCGGCATCCATCCTGTGGCCCTCATGTGCCCGCCGGCAATAGTGCTCTGCGCCCCGCTGCGTGCATGCCGCACAGGGTGGCGCCGGGTGCTTCGCGCACACGGCCACGCGCGGCGGCGCTGCCACTCGGCCCGCGCCTCCTTCGGCGGCCCCATGCCGGTTGCGCTGCACTTGCCGGCGCGGCAGACGCTGAAAGGGCCGCAGCTGCTGCAGCCCCGGCCCCGCCGGCGGGAAAAAATCCAGCAGGAACATATCCTGCCGCCCCGCCCCTGGCCGCGCCAAGCGCCGCGTCCACAACTCCCGGTAGTGCGCTTTCAGCTGGCGCATGGCGGTGAGAGCTCCGTCCGAGCTCGCCACCGTCATGCCTTGCGCACATGTTGGCCTGCATACCTCCGCCTCCATTCCCCCAAAGATTGTTGGGTAGCGTCGCTCCAAGGCCAACAAGGCGGTGTACCACTGTGACTCCCGCAGTCGGTGGCACAGGCTGCCCCAGTCCTCAAGGACAAGATGCAGTGTCTCTGGCTGCCGCCAGACCCACCAGCCCCTTACGGCTTCCCATCGCAGCTGCCAAACCGCCTGCAGCGCCCTGCCCACGGGGGCCGTCACCGGCGGGCAATCGGTCTCTTCCATAATGGTTTGGACCAGCCCCTGCCCAGCGCCTGGTGTCTGGGCCTGTCGGGCCAGCCACAGCACCCTAGAGTACTGTGTTCGCCAGACTGGCGAGACCCTATGGCCCGGCGCGAGGACCGCCCACAGCACCTCCTTTGCCCGGAAGGTGCGGGTGGGGGCCCATAAGGCCCGTACTGCGTCCAACTCCAGCCGAGCCAAGTCCCAGGAACCGACATCGGCCAGCTCCACGCCACATGGCCTTGGCCAGGGCCAGCGTGCCGATGGCGACCTCCCGCATGCAATCCCTGCTCTTCCACAGAGTCAGAACCTCTGGGCATGGGTTTGTTTAGGTGATTTCAGTCGCTGCCCTTCCGTGCCCCTGTGTGTGTTGGGGTGCGGGGGTGGACTCAAGGCCCAGTTTTGGTGAATGTGGGGACGCCACGCCACGCCATGCCATACCATGCCACACCACGCCACACCGCAAGCTGCCCGTAACATTCTTTAGAATCTGCCGCTCCGAGGTTCGCTGCTTGCGCCAGAACGTCAAAGCATGCGCTATTCGGTTGGCGTTCGTCGCGATGACATGCGTCCCCTCGAAGGTCTTGGCAGTGTAGGTAAGATCATCGAAAGCCACCAGAATGCCCGGCGCACGGGCGCCCCCCAGATTATTGACAACCCGTTTGAGCAGCGTGCGCAGACCGTACGCCAAGAACTTGTCTGTCACATCGGGGGGGTTCTGGTCGCCGTCTTTGCCCTTTTTTGCATCCTTTTTGATCTTTGCCCGAGTCAAAATCTCGAGGATCTTCCCGAGCTCCGCCACTTCGGCATCCAAGTCCTGCAGGGGGTTTCGAGGGGGGGCGGGGATGTTCAATTCAGTTCCAGACCCTGAGCTCCGCGGCGTGGGCATGGGGGTCCAGGAACGGGGGGGGGGGGGTGTCAAATATTTGTTCGGGTTTGGGGGGAATTTGCTGATTCCCCGTCCCATTCTGAGCATTTTGAACTTACACCAACCCCTTTTATCATTCACCACGGAAATTGGGGTCTGTGCCTTGGTCCACAGAGGCCAAACAAATTGTTGGAGCGCCGCTGGGCCCAAGTTGGTTGTTCCTCATTGTTCACCGTTGGTGTGCGTTGGGGGGTCCTGATGGGGAGGGGGGGGGGATGTTCAATTCAGTTCCAGACCCTGAGCTCCGCGGCGTGGGCATGGGGGTCCCCCCCCTCCGGCGGTTCATGCTACAGATACCCCGAGTCATCTGGTGCACAAGTCCTGGCAGGAGGACGCCAACCAATAGCAGAGGGATGGTCAAGGACGGGAGTCAGGGCACTTGTTCATCCCCCGCCCCCTTCGCCGCAAATCCAGGGTGGGCCAGGAACAAGTCCAGCACCCGGCGGACAAAGTTATGGCAGAAGTCTGCGTCGGACGCTGGTGATGGCAATGGGCCAACCGACGGCGGTTGGATCCGACACTGTTTTGAAGCGGAAAAGCGAATCTCTTGTCTGTTGGACAACGCCCTGACGGCACTTGGAGCGTCAGGGCTGGCAACAACCGCCGGCGTTCAGCCAGCCAACGGCGGCGGTTGGGGCACCACAACACCCCCTCCCCCCTTTGAACAGTCCCCCCAAGAATGCGCAACAGCGTCCCCCCACCTGCAGGGGGGCCGCATATCATTGAACCAAATCTCAGTGCGTGGAGAATGTTCGACAGTTCATGATGGAGGACTCCACCCTGCACCATGTCTACCATACACCGTGGGCACGGCCATGCATCGTGCTCGCAGGTTCAAGCTCCCACCTGCAGGAAGGGGGGGGTCTGCCACCAAACGATAGTGTTTCCCCGATTCGCCCAAGATTACACCCCATGACCCAAACCAAGGGACACATTAGAGCGGAGGACGGGGGGTGTTGACCCTCCTCCTTGCCAACTGAAGTCCGACAATCTAGGTGCCAAGAAAATTTTGGGTCAAAAATGGCCCACAAAACCCACCAAAGGCGCTGCAGAAAAAATTATTGAGACAACTTGGAAGGGGGAGGGGGGTCTTTGTTCTTGAACGATGCCAGCCCCATGGCCAGGGATGTATTAGAAGGGGGGGAGGAGGGGGGGGGTCTGAAGGGGGGAGGGGGGGGGGGTTGGCTGGGACCCCCCTCCTCCTAGGGTGCCCCAGCACTTTCAGTACTTTCATCATGAGCTGTGAAAAAAATAGAGAAAAAATTTTTCATGTTCTATGCTAGCCTGCCAGATGGTTTTGGCTTCATGCCTAGAATTGAACCCACGCCAGATGGTTTATGAGGCTAGTGATCTACCACTGGGGCACTACTGGCCTCTGACAGAAAATTGCTCTGCGATGGTGTATCCAATCTCGTCTGATAATCACCTCGCAGAGGTTGTTAGATCAAAGCCAGGCAGGCCCGTATACAGGGGAAAACTCCACATACCCCCCCATTTTTGGGCCTTTTTGGGCCTATGCGTAGCCTACCCTTGTAAAATCATTGTTTTGACCAATAAACACATCCCCCAATGAGTTTTCGGTCCGGATCCCCCAGACCCCCCCACTTGAAACCCACTTTTTGGAGGTTTTGAGGGAAGGGGGGAGGGGGTCAAGAAATGACCCCCCCTTTTTTTGGGTCGAAAATCATGAATCTTTTGGTTTTCTTCGATTTTGAGCTGAAAAAGTGTTTCCGGGTCCTGACTCCATGGGGTTTGTATGGGGTGGAGTGGGACGAGCGCCTATGCAGTTTATGCATTTTTCAGCCATTTTTGCTATGTAGGCGGTTTTGGCACCCTTGGTGACCCCGCTGAACCCACTCTGAGGGGTGTGAGTGCGGATGTTGTGATAGTATATGCCTACTAGGATACGAAAGGATGTTTTTTGCAGTCTCTAGCCCTGCCGAGGGCCGGTCAAACCCGTGCCAAAGACGTGAAATGACTGTTTCCACCAATAATGGCTTACATGAGTGAATGGGCCGGTGCACAACCTGCTTATGCACTTTTTCACCCTGGACTGTTTCCACCAATAATGGCTTACATGAGTGAATGGGCCGGTACACAACCTGCTAATGCAGTTTTTCACCTTGGACGGCTCAAAAATCGAAGTTTTCGAAACTTATTTTTTTGATATTGTTATCACCTAAAATAACCATCCAAGGTATATAAAGTATGTTTTAGGCCGCATTTATGTGTTTTTCACCTCATTTGGGTATTGGGTGCACAAGGGGGGGGGGGGGTCTCCCAAGGGATTGGTATACAACCTGCTTATGCAGTTTTTCACCCTGGGCAGCTCAAAAATCGAAGTTTCTGAAACTTTTTTTTATTACCGTGATCACCTAAAATGACCATCCAAGCCATGTAAAGCATGTTTTAGGCCGTATTCATGTATTTTTCACCCTGTTTGCGATTGGGTGCGGGGGGGGGGGGGGGGGGGCAAATGGGATTGGTACACAACCTGCTTATGCAGTTTTTCAGCCTATACAGCTCAAAAATCGAAGTTTCCGAAACTTTTTTTTTGATATTGTGATCACCTAAAATGACCATCCAAGATATGTAAAGCATGTTTTAGCCCGTATTTATGCCACTTTTACCCTATTTTGGGTGTGTGTTGCTTTGGGTAGATTCTCTGCGAGGTGGACTTGCCGAAGGCAATAGAATTTTTCCCTGAAAAGTCCCCTCCTTTTGCCAAACAATCGCCCTTCAGAACACAATGCAAGACAGTGGGTCCTCATGTGCTTGTTAAAAAGATGTTTGGGGAAGTGGTCGAGAGCAGGGGGGAGGGGTTTAAGGGGTATGATGGCCTGTGACTGACTGATGAACAGGGTCCCCCCAATAAAACGGGCGACCCAAATTCCGTGCATTCAATTACACATTAGAAGGGGAGGAGGGAGGGGGGGGGGTTCAAAGGGGAGGGGGGTATGGGGGGGGGGGGTCAGGGGAGGTACCCCCCCTCCTCCTACGGTGTACGGCCGTTCTAATATATCCCTGCCCATGGCCTAGTCACCGGTTTACGTGCAAAGGGAGGCAACCCCCCCCCCCACGTTGCTGACTGACAGGCCACAAGCAGGTCGCAAAGCGCACCACAACAATCTTTGACAGTTCAATCAGACTATGATACACTCTTATTGACATGCCCAGTTGGGCTTGAATCTCCACCTGGTTGGCCTATTTGGTGACTGTTAGGGGGGGTGGCCCGCAATTCTTTTGGGAACCAACGCCCATGTCCTTGTGCCCTCGCAACCGGGCGACCTGCGCGTCCCCTTCGGTGGCGGCAGGCGCATTGTGGGGTCTTTGCCCACTCGGTCCGGCCTCGTGGTCGTTGCCGGGGCGTGCCTCCGCAATCTCATCCGGGTCGTACATGGGGGGGGTGGGTGGGGGGGTGTCCATGGGGGTGTACAGCGACATCATCTGGGCGCTGTTGAAGGAGTCGCTGAGATCCGCGTCGATGTGCTGCAGCATCTCCATGTACTGGGGGGCCAGGGGGGCATCGGGCACCCGAACGGGGGAGGGCAGGGGCTCCTCAAGGCTGGGGGTCGGCATTAGCTCGACAGGCTTGTCCATGGTATCTGGCAACAACAGAAAGGAAGCTATTGGAATCGCACACCACTGTGTCCACATTGTTCCCTCAGTACCACCGTATCGGTCATTCAGAGCAGGCTGTAGTCGTACTGCCAAATAGGCAGCAAGCAATAGGCACAACAGCCCCAAACAGGACACTATGTCACGTTTGCCGCAACCCATCCCCATGCTACACCAGCCATGGACCACGCTGCAAAAACCACATTCACACTCGATTACACTCAATTACCACCACATCTCTGTTTGTGTGTTGGACAGTGCCAAGGCATTGAAAGCACCCTGAACATGTTGTGCATGTTCCATGTTTCGTCCTGTTCACTCTTGGCTCACACCTGCACACACCTTGAGGTTCACTTGCTTGATTGGCAAAGGAACACTGTAGCGTGCTCCACATGTGGTGCATTGCGTGGTGCGACCAACTCCACATTGCACAAGTCCAACCCCTGGGTCATAAGTGGACAGTTTGACTGAGTCGGACGTGCCTTTGTCCAGAACACAGCAATCCCATGCTGAGATCATTTTTGTGACTATGGCTTTCGCAGGTGCAAGGGGGGTGCCTGAAGCGCAGTTCCGCACACCCCCTTCCGCCTTGTCCCTCCAAGTGCTGCCAACATCGTCGAACTCTTTCTTTCTTTCTCTGCACAGTGTCACAATGTGCTGGACTGCATTAGTGTATGTGCATATGTACATTGCTCATGGACGTAACTCCGCCAAGGATAGCGGAGCAAAAACAAGGAAGACTGTGGGTGTGCGGGTGGGGTCGATCATAGGAACATTATTGCACACTTGGGCCTCTTAGGAGAAGCACCTGACACGGCTCGCATGTGGCGCACACGTGGCTGTTTGGCAACATCTACCGGGGGGCCATACGCAGGTCACAAAGCGCTCCACGCATGCACGTCCTGGTATGCATATGCAACAATGTTCGGCAGTTCCACAACGTGTGGCCAGGGCCACTGAATTGCTATGCTACACATCTACCGGGGGGGGGGGGCAGGATTTCGAGGTCAGTTGGCTTCGTGTGGGAAACTTCGCATTTCATTGGCCGCAAAATTTCCCACGCAAAATCTAGGGGCTTCTGCGAAATTTCCCGCACTAGCGGCAGATACTGTGGACTCCGTGGGGAGGGTCTGTTTGTTGCATGTGCACTGCATGTTTACAAGCCACACTTGGTTTTGTCCATTGGGGCCCCCCCTTCATTGGGGGGACCTAATCCTCACAAAACATGGGACGCCTCTTTAATCAACCCCCTCTCCTTGCTCTTGACTCCTTCCCCACCCCCGGTCCAAGAGCTCCTTTGCAGGGAGTTACGGTTGCTCTTGCCAGAGGTGTAAGTCGAATCCCACTGTCAAAATCCAAACACATGGCAGGACCTGAGACCAACTTGACCCTCATCACCGGCAGAGTGTGGCAGATGGGTCTCCCCTGCATTGTGAGTGGCACCTGTGGCTAAGCTTCACCGCAGCCACAAAGCCCTACACACCACAACATTTCTGGGAGTGTCCGCGCAATTTGCCACACAAAATCCAGGGGTCTTTGCAAAATTTTCCACGGCGAAATTGACCATCGTGAATTTGACTTGGCACGAAAATCCCCCATCCCCCTGTGTGGGAAAGGTGTTGTGTTGTCGTTTGGGTTTGCCCTCTCGCGCCAGGTGGATGTATTTATATGGGGCTGCGAAGGGCCACAACGGGCCAAGGGCCATTTTGAAGATTATGAAGAGGTTACCAATTGCACTACGCTCTTGATTGTGCTATGTTTGTGGGAAGGAGGGGTGTTTTTAATGTTTTTATGACCAAGGGGGTTTGCTCTCCTTCGGGGCCATTTCGGGAGGGGGCGAATATCAGGACGTTCTGGGTGTACTCGCACAAAAGTAACACAGCGCAAAAACTGCACCTTGGAGCCTTGTTTTTTGGGGGGGGGGGGGTTGTGGGGCAGTCTTTGGGCGGTAAGTGCTACAAAGAGCACACAGTGCAAAGATTCCCCCAATGCTAAAGAGCCATTGCTTCAAAAAAGAGACATTCATGGATTAATGGTGCATTTAATGAGTTTAGCTTTCAATCATGATGGCCCCACTTTGGAGGAGGTCGAGCAGCACCGCCACAAACATGCTGTGCGGTGTGAGTGCAGGTCACCGCCCCCTGAGGGCCGGGGTAGCCATGTAACACACCGGCAGTGGCAGCTAGCAGTCAGCTCTCTGGACCATGCCACTAGGTGCCTGTTGTGGTGTGTGAGAAGTGTGCAGCACGCAGTTCTACACCCAAAAATCATGCCCGGTAGCTGGCCTGACCAAGAAAGAAACAAAATAGGTCGATGGACTGCAACAACAGCCTCCCCTCCCCCGGCAGTCGCCTTCCTATTTCGGTCCATTCGTTTTGTTTTACTTTTTGAGCCAGACCAAGATGAGCTAGCGCAGCCTGCCCACTGTATACTACTCGAGATAACTTCTCCGGATCAATATTCAGAGCTTCCTATTCCACCTTAGTCTGTTAGCTTACCTTCTTGATTTTACAATTTTGGTGCAGCTTTGTGGCTCCTCTCTTGCCTGCCTAGCCTCCTTGCCTGCATCATTTCTGCACTAAGACCCAAGTGCAACAGCTCTTCAACGTACGGCGCTGGCTCGGAGATCGTTCTGAGTCTCCCCTCCATGCTCAGTATGATGCACACATGCAGCACTGCATGATGCCTATGAAGCACGCAAGAATCAGGCATGGTCTAAGATTCCAAAGTATTTGTGGCCAGAGGTCACATCGTCTTGTCTATCACTGATGCAGCACTTCATGATTCCTGCTTGCCATACATAGCCCAGGGCCCAGAACTTGTGGACGTGGGCTGCCCTATGCTTTATCAGCGACAACATGCACTCTTTGTGCTCACAAGCATGCAGCTTCTAAACCATAATGATGCGACCAACTTCCACACCACAACAGTGCCAATGCAAAAGTCCGAAAGCAAAATCTATGCAGGCACCCCCCCCACCCCTGGCCATATGCCCCTCAAAACGAATCTTGCCCATGCAACTGGTTTGGCCCCACAGCCGTTGTGCGTGTTCTACTGCTTCGTGTAATCCCCTGCGCTCCTACACACAAGATACATTGAGCAGCGAAAGTGGAGAAGGAACATCTCCTCGATGCATCGCAAGGGTGCGGCAGGCACAGACACTGAGCAAGATAACAATGGAATGCTGTTGTATCGGCCCCCCAGCACTTGTTCTCTCCGGAGCCTGCAAGCACCTCTGCAGACGCCACCAACCAAGAAGGATGGCGGAGCAAATAAACCTCATTGCCTTACCCCTCCCCCTCCCTTGTCCTGCCCCACCCCAGGGAAGACGGTCCCCCGCCACCCCCTGGGGGACGGTTGCCAAGTGACGGTCTCCTGGGGAACCGCACTACCACCATACATGCACATTTTCATGCCCAGAAATTGCACTGCAAAACGAAAGCTTACAGTGGCAGGACTGTCTTGCCTTCATGCTCATAAGAGATGTGGCAATATGCATCACCGTGCTCTGAAGATCCAACAACCTGCGCCAAAACAGGTTCCCCTGTGGAGCGGATGAACATTACATTCGTCCAAGCGGTAAACATGGTTGTGCTGTCAAGTTCCATTTCGGCGAAAATGAACAAAATGTCCTGCCAAGAGTACAAAGGATACAAGTGGCAGTGCCTCACAACACAATCACCCACACAACAACACAGCGAGCCGTAACAAAAATATTTTTGTGTTGACCAAGTGACGGTCCCCCATCCCCCCCTGGGGAAGGACAAAGGGAGGGGCAGGACAGGGGGGGGCGGGGTACAAGTGTGACAGCTGGCACAGCTTCAGATGGTTGCACTACATGATCTGCATACCGCTGGCGTTCATAAAACTAGTACATTACACAGAGCACCAAGAAGTTTGGCTTCGATGGTGACCAACACAGAATGGCTATGTAGTCAAAAAGCGACTCAACAACAACTGGCAGAGTCCATAAGGGAAGCCAAGCATTTGCAGGGCCTGTACGCTTCCGAAGGCATTGGAACCATCTTTTGAATGAAATGTCATTGTTGCATTGTCGATAAAAAGGGGGTGAACTCAGATGGATCGAGCCCGACAGAGGAAGGTCAGCAGCAGTGAGCCATGAGCAGCTGCGGTGGGGAACAGCAGCTGTGAGCAGCATCCAAATTGCCCCAGTAAGAGGAGCAAGCAGGAGTGCCAGGCGACAGATACATGCGCATGGGCAGCAGCAGCAAGCAGCGGTTGTAAGCCACAGCAGAGGATAGTGAGGGATAGTGAGGGAGCCATCATCCCTCTGGCGCACTGCGCGCAGTACTTTGATCACAGCAGAGCAAGCTTGATGGGACAGGAACGACCTCCTGAGGCCTTAGGGGTAGCGTGTCTGGTCCTTTGCAAAATGTGTTGGTGTCTGCACGATTTTGTCAACCAGGGCCTTTTGGGCTCCGATCTGCAGTGAGGTACATGGAGACGTCAAGAGTTGGGCTGCCGAGGCTGGCACCCTCAGTAGGTAGCAATCAAGCCTTGGGTAAGAATGGAGCAGCAGCGAACGCGTGACAGGAAGAAAATGGGCAGTGAAGGGCAAGGGCTTGGTGTGTGAGACAACGGAGATAACGGAATGTACATGGATGGAAAAGGGCTTTGCTTCCCTCTTGAAAGCAACTGATAAGGTCCTGCTGAGTAGATTTGCCTACACAGAGACTACTGGACTGGACTTCCGGCAGCCATGTCAAGGGTAAGATCACGTGCCGACACAATTGAGCATGATCTCTCACAATCGCTCGACCAGGGCCTGACTCCAAATCACGAACTGCTTCAAGTACAATGCCTTTGCATACCCCGGCCGGGCTAGGATTTGTTTGGGGGCATGGGAGAAGCCACAGCAGGCAGTAGGCGGCAGGAAAGCAGCAGCAAGCAGCGAGGGTAATGAGAATGTAGGACAGAGGGTGTGAATGGACGCGCTTCGATGAAACCACTGCCACCCAAACAGAAATCCGTGTACGAAACGCAGGAGCCGAGGGAAGGGCTTGTCCCAAGGCTTTGCCACCCTTTATGGAAGCGATGGATGATAATGCGATGAGAGGACCGCACGGCCGCATGCCTCAGATATTGTGGCGCCACAGGCGAGTTCTACGGTGCTGGCAACCAGGAGCACCACCGCCTCCCTGCCATTGTGCTGCTTCCAAAGCGCCACCCACGAACGACGATGCGCATCTCTGAGGCGTGCAGGGCGGCGGAGTATGTAAGAGCCCTCGTACACACGAGGGGCAAAACACTGAAACGTCTGAGAACCTCAAGCAACACAAAGAGCCAGAGGACATCTGTGGCACCGCAATGGAGGACGATCTCACGCCCTCCAAAAGCACGGCTGATACTGTACAGAGGGTGGGGTTGCAATAGGCGAAGGGGATACAGCCTGCGCAAGCTGATGAGGTCGTCTGCAGTGCGCGGGTGCTGCAGCAAGGAGAAGCCGCCCCACGGTGATTGAAAAGGGTGATGGAATCGCAAATTTCCCGCAGAAAATCGCGCAGGCATGGGGTCGAAATTTGAACACAGCGTGCGGGGGCAGCCCCTAGTATCATGTCATGCACGCCGTGCAGACGCCCTCCCTCTACCCACCTTGTCCTGCCTGCACCCCGAGGGAGAGGCGCGCCCGGCCGGTGGAAAAGGTTTCATTTTGGGGACGGTGACCGACGTGGAGAGGCATGAACTGCCTCCAGCGGCACTTTGCTGCACGTGCGGCAGGGGGTGCCTCTTCGGTGCGGTGACCCGCCTTCGCGCAGCCCCCAATGCCTTTCACATGCCCTGCACATTCATTCGCCCTCATGGCGCCCACAGCCCAGCAGCCGGTGCATAGTCTCCCCCTCAAAGGGCGTGAAGAGGGGGCATGGGGGGGGAGGGGGGGGAGGGGGGGGAGGGTTGAGTAAGTGACCACTGCACAGGCCATATACCCTGCGACGATAGAGACGAGGAGAGAGAGGAGAGCCGGCGTCTTTGTGGAGGCGCCAGGCCACCAAAGACCTACTCCCTGAGTCACCCACGTGTGGCAGTGGCTGCATGCCCCCGTCCCACCCTCACAGCCGCGGCCAGCGACGTGGGTGCAGACCTGCCACAACGACTGGCGTCCAGCAGGGCCACTGCGTGCCCCTGGAACGCAACCCGGTCCCCTGTGCCACTCGGTAAGACCCGCTCCCGCTCACACCCGGAGCTCAGTAGGAGCCAGCCGCGCCCAGGGCCCGGGCAGTAGGACCCGGCTTCACCGAAGGGCATGTGCAGACGGTGAGTGGGGGCCGTTTTGCATGGAAGACAAGGCCATCCCCCCTGCTCTACTGAGGGGAAGGGGCGACACCCAAAGCGACTCCCTCTTCCCTCACACTCTCCGCCTCCACATATCAGTGCCGCGGAGACGCACGTGGCCCCGCCGATGGCAAACCACACGCACGACGAGCCAGTGCCCCCCGGGCCCTTCCGGACTGGCACGGCACGTGTCGTGGGACGCGGCCTCGCGCGACGCACCGCTCCGGAGTCCCCCGGCGCTCCGCAGCGCCGCGCGGGAGGACCCCGTCCGCCGCAGCGCCGGGCCTGGCCCCGTCCCTTTCGCGCCGCCATCTCCGAACGCCGAACGCCGGGGGGCCGTCCACCCCCGAAATGGACGGCACGCCACAAGACAAACAGGGGGGCGTTCCGTGCGGCCCCCGGTCTTGTGCCGGTGCCGCCGGGGCTGCGGGCCTCGCGGGACAACAGGGGGGGGCAGCCCCCCCTCCACCCCCACGTGAGAAGGTCGCGTAGTTCAGCGGTCATGCACGTTACGCCTGAACTAGCGGTGCTCGGTTCGAACCCCGGTGGGTTCGGAACGCAGTTTCCTAGGCGCTAGGGGGTCTGTGACCCCGCGAGCCGGAAGGGATGCTGCGAGGGACAGGTAGGGATCACGGATACGCTGGAGTTCGGAGAACGCCCGAGCACTTTACCTTTACCTTTACCCTCCACCCCCACGTACTCTAGTGACCAGAGGGGGCCGCGGGCAGCAGGCGCTCGGACAGGATCACGGCGATGAAGCCGATGTACAACCAAACGTTGACCCACCACACGCCGTGGCCGCCTCCGGAGAGGACCTTCGCCTGATGCACCAGCTCCTCGATGACCAGGAAGAGCAGCGCGGTCGAGCCGAAGCTGAGGAACGCCACGTAGACCAGGATGATGTTCTTGGTGACCCCCGCGATCACCGCCTGGAGGCCGGGGGGGTGAGTGGGTGGCAGAGGGGGGGGGTGTCCCGGGCCCGCCTCCCGCCGCCGCTGCGCAACGGGCGCAGTGCCTCGCAGACTTTCTTCTCGTGCGTGTCCTATTTCAACGGGATACACACTTTTGTTTTTCTGTTTTTTTTTGGGGGGGGGATATACATGCGGTAGACAAATAATTGGTTTGGGATACACACAGATACACCTCGATGCACACGGAGCATGAGGGTCTTGAGGGTAATGCCAATTGTGTAGGGGAGGGCAGGCCTGCGCTTGAAGGTGGGGGGAGAGGGGGAAGGAGCTCTGGGATCCTGAAGTTCGTGCACCAAACTGGGCCGAAGGAACTTGTCCTTCAATGAATTTCATTTCTTCTTCTCTGAAAAGGGCGTCTTCCGAAAAGCCGTACTTTTCTCCAAAAGGACGTGCTGCCGGGAAAGAACGTGATTTTCCTGAAGTGCGCAAATGCGGAAATACGCAGATGTGAAAATACGCCTTTTCGGAAGAGTGACCTTTCTGCGACCGGCGGCCGAGTCCCTTTGTTGGAGATAAAACAGTACGGCCTTTGTTGAACTTGGTCGTAGTTTTGTGATTGAAGAAACACGTTCTCTGTGCTTTCTACGATCGAAAAATTGGGTGAGGAGGGGGGTTGAGGGGGGGCAACACCCATGCCACAAAAATATTCTACTTCAGGCCTGGGGGAGGGGCGTTGTCAGGGCCCAGACCATACTTGGCGTTAACACCTGCCACGGCAGGTGTCGGCAGGTGTCACCAAAATTTTTGGCAGATATCGGCAGGTGTCACAAATCTTCCTGGCAGGTGTCGGCAGGTGTCGGGCAGTTCGGCAGAGGCACATAGAAACACACACACACACACAGGTCCGGCAGGTGTCGGCAGGTGTCACTAGCAGTTTTGGCAGGTGTCGGCAGGTGTCATAAACAGTTGCGCAGGTGTTGGCGCCAAGTATGGTCCAGACCTGCACTCAAACATCCCCCGCCAGCAGCACACCAAGGCCAGAACAATGGTTTTTTGACCCCCCCCCCCCCCCACACACAAACAGACACGCACACACACACACACACACACACACACACACCACACACACACACACACACACACACACACACACACACACACACACACACACACACACACACGCACACACACACACACACACAAACACACACACACACACACACACGCGCGCGATGGAAAGAACGCGTCATTCAGGAACTGGTTCGAAAACTGGTCCACAACCGGCCGACGTTCTGGGCCCCAAGCAAGGGCACCCGGCTTTCATATCCCCCACCTGACCACATCCCATCAGGAGCGGTCCAGGCGCCCACCCTGGGGTACACGGGACGGGTGGCCCCGGTCGCCTCAAAAGGCAGGGCTCAGGTCAAGACCAGGCGAAGAGCAGCAGCGGTGAAAGAGGAATACCCCGACAAACGCCATCAGCACCATGGACAGCCCTCCAACGAGCATACAGGCCAGGGTCACGGGGATGCCCAGGATGGGGATCAGCGAGAAGCTGACCATGAAGCCCAGCACCCCGTTCTCTACGCCGGTCGCCAAGGCCAAGATGAGGCCCGTGTTGGGGCTTGCCACGTACCCAATGCCGACCAAGAACCCGTCCACGAGGTAATTGATGAAGCAGCCCGCCAGGAAGACCCACGGGATTTTCTGGGGGGAGGACGGCGCATAGGGGACAGGCCTCACGGACCGTGGCAATTCACACAATTTGAGAGGGGAGGCGGCCGTTGGGGGGGGGGATGCACGTGCATGCGCTTGAGGGGAAGGGGGGGCGAAGGCGAGTCCCGGCAAGCGGGCCCCAGCGGGTCCGAATGGCTGTTCAAAGGTAAGCCCTGGCGGGTACGAGCCAGTCGGAGGCTCGTTAGGAGCGGACCGAAGCAGGCTGACCGTCACTCCATAAGCCCGCCCCCCCCCCCTCCGCCCCCCTTCAGACGCCTCCTGCATGGGATCTCTCCGCTCTGGTGTCACTGCCGCTGGGCGACGTGCCGACAGCGTCGCACGCGATGGTACCGCTCTGACTGTGGCTCAGGTTGCGGACCCGAGGACGAGGAATGAAGCCCACGGCCGCAGAGCACCATCGCTTTGTGGGGGCCCCAATCTGAGCCCACTGGGCTGACGAGGCGGGGGGGAGAGCGGGAGGCTCAAAGGGGGAGGAGGGGGTCTGCCGAGGGCTGCGCTTGAGGGGGAGGGGGGCTGACCGGGGGGTTTCAACAGCGGTTTGCAACAGCGGATACCGGCGGTTGGAAGGCGGTTGCGTTGCAAAACGGTTAGTGGGCGATGGGGAGTCATCCCCGGAAAGGGGGGGGGAGGGGGGCAACACAACCTCCCCACAAGCGCAGGCCGGAGGCTGCCTCCACCTCCCCCTTCCTTGTCCTGTGGTTGTGCCCCTTTGGCCACGTTCTCCGACAACCAGCGGGGCCAGCGGGTCAAGGGTGCTGGGCTGAGACGACGGAAGCTCCATACCTTTGTGAAATGGGCCATGAACAGACTCTTCTTCCCAAACGGCGTGAGGTTGCCCCCCACCGTCTCCCGCACGGAGGCGATCTGGGACGCGATCTGGGAGGCGTCCACGCCGCTCAACACGGAGCTGGCGCTCAGGAACGAGGTGTTGTCCATCTGCGGCACGTTCAGCATGTTCTCTATCGGCGGCACACTCAACATCTCGACCCGAGGGGGCTCCAGCTCACCGGCGGTCTTGGCCTGTGTCCCACCGCAAGGCGTTGGTAGGGCATGCACACATGGGCCACATGGGGCAACTGCGAGCCAAGGGGTATGGGCCCAGCCCCATGAGCGGGCGGAACGAGGCTGTGAGGGCCTCGGCCCGAACCAAATCCCTACCACCCCAATATTCTTTAGCTGGAACAACAGGTGAGGATCAACATAGAATGAGTGCACGCAATCAAGTCGAATTGTCCTCTTCAATAAACCCTTTTTGAATAATAATCTTTTTCCACAAATTCTTTTTTAAGAATTGAACATGAAGAATGGTCCATCACCAATCCAAATCGGAAAAGCATAATAAGAGGCAGCATAAATATACTCACTCTCTTGGGGCTCAGTTGGTGGGCTAAAAAGATATACTACTGTTGCTGAACCAATAAGAATGAACAATAACATCATCACATCACCATCTGTGTTGTCTCTGTAGTAGTGATGCATCAATCAAAGCATCCCTGCCACCCAAGAGTGCTGGTGAGCTGGGTGGGGCATGTGCAGTGCATGCGGCGCTGACGCCGGTGGCCAACTGTAACCGCCATTGGTTGACCAACCCACGTCGGTTGACGCCGCTGGCCTCAGCCAAATGGCTTTGATGACATTGACATGATACACCGTATGTCCCTTCTCAACATCAACGGAGACCAACCAACAGTCGTGTCCACAGTCCCATGGCCATGGCCATTGTTGTCGCCAGTCGCACGCTCCTGAGGCCCGGGGCCCTGGTCACACATGTCCCGCTCCGACGAGTCAGCCCTGCCACAACACGCCGGCACCCGATCAATACGCAAGCTCTGCTGACCACCGCGCACACAACGGACAGGCACTGCGGCACCTGGTCCATATCAGGGCGCGCGCGTCTCTCCCGCAGCACCCCCACACATACAGACGGCACAGGACGGACCGGCCAACCGTCGGGGCTCTGCATGAAGGGGGGCCGGGGCGCTGCAGGTATGCAGTGCCCTCCGACACGGGGCCCTTCACATTGTTTCACCAGATCCGCTCGCCTCGTTTCACGAGGCGCTCTGGGGGGGCGGGGCTAACAAGGCACGGGGGGATGGTTGGGGCGGGAGGTTTGGCACACGGGCATGGCGGTCTGTAGTTTCTAGACACTGTATGCCCGAAGTAGCAGACACAGTCTACTAATTGTAGACACTGTCGGCATGTTGTAGACGTGAAGTGACAATGTTTGGAAAGGGGGCCAAAGCCACCCTCCCCCAAAAAACGGTCTGCTAACGTCGTTTGCCCATGTAAATGTGCATGTCTCTTGAGCAAGCAAAGCGAGCGAGGAAGGCACATAGGGGCAGGTCTCGAGTGAGCGAAGCAAGCGAGGAAGGTGCACAGGGTTGAGGCGGCGGGGTTAGCACATTTTGGTGGGGTTTGGCGCACGGGGGGTTGGCGCCAACGAGGCATGCACCCAGTCTGATTTGTGCCTTGTGTAACGAGGCGCACAAATCCAGCAAAATACTCCATGCGCGGAGGCAGGCCTGAGCCCCCCTCGCGTTCCATCGGGCATCCCGTGGACCAGCAGTGCCCCCGTCTGGTGTGGAATGGGCAGAAGGGCACGCCAAGGGGCACAGCACTGGTGCGCAAAGGGACCAATGCCCCCACTCCACTCCATTGAACATACAGTTCCACTTGTGACACAAATATGACCCCCTTCCATCCCCGGGCGCTGCGCACGCCTGACTTGTCGAGTTCAATGTGGCGCGATGTAGGGGACACATGCCAGCTAAGAGGGTGGGGAGTGGCCATGAAGCAATGTCCCGGTTGGTATTTCCGGGTGTACACAATGGTCTGAGTGTTGAGGAATGACTTGTTTGCATCGCTTGTCCTGAGTCACTGGGGGCAATGAGCGCGTTCCTATGTCAGGCACCGGCTGTGTCCCAAGGCAACATGTTTGGTTGCCATTCCATTTGCAATCCCTCCATTACATTGAGCGCCCCCCCTGTGTGACAATCCGTCTGGTTGTTGTTTCTTTATGGGGCCCTGGACAGTCACCCGTTCTTCCTTTCGCATGTTGCGTCGGGTTCAGGCTTGTCCCTAGTGTCTGTTGACTGCAGTGTACAACTCAGACCGGGCTTAACAAAAAAAACTTGTGATCTCCTTATGTGACCCCCTACACAAACCACCCTTCAAAGTCTGCCCGGGTCTGCCCGGTTGCACCCTCCCGCCCTGCCCGGGTCCGCCCATATGCACCCCATTGCTCTGCCCCAAAACTGGGGACAAGCCTGGTCGGGTTGCTGCTTTTTGTTGGCCACTGCGGCCAGGGCTCCTGCTGGTGTCGTTTCCGCGTTCGCGGAGCCCAGTGGTTGGTGTGCTGGGGCTGTGCTGGACGTGGCAGGATGTGCCGTTTGCGCGTCAGCGGCGTCCAGTAGTTGGCATATTGGGGTTGTGCTGGTTGTTGCAGGGGTCGCTTGACTGTTTTTGCTGTCCAGACACCTCCATCCTCAGGCCGTCCACAACCTGCCTCGCTGCGTTTCCGTGTGCGTGAGGCCCAGGTGCCCTGCTCCTCCACGCGTTGTCCCGGCCGCCCACCACATACACTCCCCCACTCTGTGGGTCGCGCGTGCGCAGGGTGCGTTCCGTATTGGTTGCGGGTAGCGTGCACTTCATGGTTGACTCGGGTGGCGTGTGCGCCTGCATGGTGTCCCGGGTAATTTACGCTGCACTGTGACCGCGCCGTCGTCCTTGGTTCTGCCCCCCCCCCCGGTTTTGTTGGAGGTTCCTTCTCCTGCCTGGCCCACCATTCCTTTCCACAGGGCGCCTCAGGGGCCCCTGCGGTGGCCCACTGGGTGCTGGATCCTGTGGGCGCAGACGAACAACGGTGCTGTGCCGCAGGGGCCCCAGGGTTGGCTCCCTGGGTGCCTGATCCCCTGCGCGCACTGGTGGCTCCACAGAACGCATCAGGTGCCCCAGTAGTGGCCCACTGGGTGCAGCCCCCCCCCCCCCCCCCTCGTGATGGTGGGACATTGTTGTGTCCCTGGACTTTCCAGACATTTGTTGTGTGTAGATCCCTCAGTTTGCCCCCCCCCCCCCACAGTTCAGCAGCTGCTGGGCAGCAGCGGGGAGGGCCAGGGGGGGGTGCGATGGGTTTCGGACCCCAGAGTCCCCCTCTGAGCCACTGCGCCCCCACCCGCTCCCCTCAAGAAGGGGTTCAGATTTGTCTGCGGCCGAGCCAGACCCCCCCAGTGTCTCTGGTGGGGGCAGTTGGGGCCACACCTTTCTTCGGTGGCAGCGGAACCTGAGAACCGCCGCCTGATGTGCTGTCTACCTACGAAGCCATGCAGTCCACCGTCTGAGTTGAGTGCACCTTTACTCCCCAATTCAGACCCGGGTGACCCTTAACACTCAAAGTGACACCGTACAGGCACCCATACGACATGACGAACAAGTCGTATGTGTGTGTGTGCGCGCGCGCCAAGGGGTGTGCAAAATACATCACGAAGAGCGTTTGTTGGCCCATGCCCCGTCCATGTGCAGACCACCCCCGACGGAGCACAGGTTGCACTAAACCCAGGCACACACCAGGGGGGCGAGAAGTGGTGTTGGACAGCTACCAGCCCCCACGCACCCACCCATCCACCCACCCACCCAAACCTCCCAGCCACTCACCCAAAGGCAAAAAAGGGCCAGGAAAGAATGCTTCTCCCAATGCCGTCGAGGTCGACCCTAACATCCCCAATCGGCCCTGACGGCGGGGGGACGGGGGGAGGGAGGTTGTCAGAGAACCCCAGCAGGACCCCCCCCCCCCGTACCCTCGTTAGGGTTAGGGTAGGCCTAGCACCACGCAAGACCCTGGTCCTGGACAACTTCTAGCTGCACATACCACCGGGTACTCCTCGTCACATCCTCCAGCGCCGTGCGTACCCCGGACCACGATGATAACCGTCGGGCTACAAGGCTGGGCATTGGAGGCGTCGTCATACATCGAGCCTTGGACCACTGCTTGCAGCTGCAACAAAGACGACAGGTTGAGGCTGGGATGGCACCTGACGTGTCCGGAATCTCACCCCTTCACCCAAAACGTCGGTGGCCCCCATCCCCAGGGCTGCGCTTGAGGGTGAGGGGGGCTGAAGGGAGGCTTCAAGAGCGGTTTGCCCAGGGCTGCGCTCGAGGGTGAGGGGGCTGAAGGGAGGCTTCAAGAGCGGTTTGCCCAGGGCTGCGCTCGAGGGTGAGGGGGGCTGAAGGGAGGCATCAAGAGCGGTTTGCAACGGCGGTTACCGGCGGTCAGGAAGCGAGTTCAGTAGCCGTGCTGGCGGTTGCCAAGCGGGTGGAGGGCGATGAGGGGGCGACTGTCGAGCAGCACAACTGGCAACTTTTTGGCAGGATGCAAAGAACTGGACCGCTGGCCGGAGGTGCGAGAGACGGCTGGCAACACTGTCATTTCCTGGACCTCTTTGAATTCTGCACTGCACTGTACCCCTCTCTAGCCCCTGAACAGGAGTGCGGCCCTTGGGGCCCCTCGTGTGGCACACATCCCACTGTAATGACCTTGCAGCCCTTTGGAGCCCTTCTGTAACCCGCATCGTGAGGAATTAACCTTTTGGCCCTCAGAGCCCCTTTCCCCCACCCCCCCCCCTCAAATTGTGGAGGGCTCCAAGACCCCCCCTCCCCCAGTACTTGTCAATTTTCCAGCAGCCCAGCCACACCCACCGCGCATACCACACCCACCACACACCATTCACACCACGCGAGCTCAAGGATGACCACCGCCAACCCGCTGTTGGTTCCTCTTGCCTTTTTTTTCTCCTTTACGCCTGCAGTGTTGTCAGCGGTGCTGGATTGTGGGGTCCGTATTGATGGTTCCGGTGCGGTGTTAGCGAATCGCTGTCCTGAGGGTTCCAGCTCACGCTGAGGCGTGGGGCTTACCATGAGGCCAGAACTGTTTGCGTGATCGAGCAAGATCAAGCGGGAAGCGCACCAGCACGAAGCCAAGACCCCGGCACAGACCCGGCTGCTGTGCGCGCACAAACCTCAGAGTGACACGACTGGTTCGATCCCACGACCATGCCCACCACTGCTTCTCCATCGGCGTCCCTGCCGCCGGCAGTTTGGGCTGCCTCGTTGGCGGCGGCGGATGTGGTGGTACTTGCAGTGGCCTCGCCGGCCTGCTCACGGAGAGGAGGGCTGAGCTGCACCACTGGAGCGTCACCAACATCGGGTTGGCGCTGCACTACTGTCGCGTCACCGGCAGTTGCTTCACCATCATCAAATTTAGATGGCTTGCCGCGCTTGGGGCTCCGGTCCCAATTTGCACCCTCCTCTTCGGATTTCACATGCGATCCCGCTGTGGCACACGCTGATAGTGCAGTGGGTGGCTTGTTGGGCGATGAAGAGGGGTCTGTCTGTGGACTTGGTATTGCAGGCCGGGGCCCGTTTCCTCGGGGCGAAGGCTCCTGCGCGTCTCTTTTGGACGTGTCCGTTGCATTGGACCGCTGGGATATTCCTGCGCCATCTGCATGTGGCTGCAGAATGACGCGCTGCAACAGACAAAATGAAAATCGCGAGCCTTGACGACGGGTCGGCGTAGCATCTCATGACAGGGCGGCGCAGAGTGGTGGTTCACACAACAGAGCACGGCGTGCTGGCCTCCAAACACCTTGTCAGGCCAATGAAGCACAAAACATTCATGAGGCTGGATGTCTTTCTGTTGCGGGGGGTGGAGGCAAGGCACCGTGTTTGTGCTCTCTTCGGGGCAAGTCATGTTCAACCCTGTGCATCTGCACCCTGCAGGAATCAGGTTCAGCCAGGTACACTGGAAGGACCCAATGGAAAACAGTCGCTTGGTCCAAAACTCCCTGACGTGGCCCAAGGAGCAAACAGAAACTGCCGGGCTGTTCCCCTTGTGAGCCTGGCCTCTTGCACCCTGGGGCCAGGGACTGAGGGTGGGAGTGAGCAATCAAAACTGACAACGGGCTTCACAAACACAACCCGATTCTGCAGGGATTCCTTCAACACGACTTCGACTTGCCGATCCAGGCTGAGATCTTCCGCAGCAGCAGCAGCAATGGTTTCTTCGGCTCTGCGGTCTCTGCTCATCGTGTCACGAACCGAAGTTTCAGCCTGCAGCAGCGGGAAATGAGAGAAGGTCACAGAGCCTCGTCCGACCGTTGGTGGACCGGGTTTCGGGGTTGCCGCGGTTTGTTGTGTTCGTTGATAGTATGGACTTCATGGCCAGGGTCGATATATGATTTCAGGATACTTATTGGGCGAATACACGTCTGAATACCCGACCGATCAGCGTGTGGGTGCTGCGGTGGGCAGGGGACGTTGCATCATCCTTCAAGGAAATGGTGGTGTGGCCTGTGTTTTCGTCCATGACAAGGGGACACTCCCACTTGCCTTGCTCCTGCCATAGACCTTCTCAAAAAAGCCTTGCAACCAATTGTCTTGGAATCGGACAAAGGCGATTGTGCAGCAACCTGCCGCTGGAACTCTTCACTCAACGTGCAAAGGGCACCACCACGGCCGAGTTCTGATTCCCCCCCACGCGCTTGCCGCTGGTGTTGCTTGCCGCTGTGCCACACAAATGCAAAGTACACGAATTGAAGTAGTGGGTGTCAAGTAAGGGGTGTAAAGAACAGGCTGCGCGCATCAATTCGAGGGCCAAGCAGGCAGATGGAGAGGCAGGCCATTCTGCCAATTTGAAAGACAATTTGACAGAATCCAATTTGAAAGAGTGCACAAGTGCACGAATAAGTTGCATGGGAGGGAAAGTGTCTCTTCACATAAGCAACCGAGTGGCCACAAGAGGCGTCTTGCTCTGCACAGCTTTCGTGCTTACAGTGCCTGGAAACGGAACATGCTGCTTACAATCAGAAACTGAAGATGCAGTCCTGCGTTCCGCACCACCACCACCACCACCACCACCACCACAACACGAATGAAGCTTCAATGGCCTCTTCGCACATGGACCTGCGTCGTCGCTTCGTCGTCGGAACTGGTTGGCACATCCGCGTGCACGTCCGGGATTTCTTGGTTGCAGAACCGCTCGAGGACGAACATTAGTAGCAAGGCCAATGCAGAGCCCACAGCAAACCCCACGTTTGCGGGCGTACCATACTTCACCATCTCAGCGTGGATCTGCAATGGAGAGGGTGGCTTGACACTGGCCAACTTCGGGCAGGGTCAGGACGGGGAAGGGTCGTGTGTCGGCAACATGATGGTCACAACAACAAAGGCGTGCGTATCGGGGAGATGTGGGCAAGACGGCCGGCGGGGGGGGGTGACACAAAATTGGGCAATTGTGGAGGTGGTTAGTGGATGTTTGGGGCTCGGGTTTGGTCCCGGAACAAAGGCACGGAGCCCGGTCAGAGAGCAGTTGCACCTTTCCTAACACACCTTAGCCCCTAAGGCTCGCTGCTACCCGCGGATGGCCGTGGCTAACCAATCTGTCATAGCCCCCCCGGGAATAGGTCACGTAGTTGTTGCGCTTATTGTGCAAAAGAATCCCAACGCGAATCAACGTTAGTATTGATCCTTTTGGAGTGTGCACGTTGGGATGTAATGCATGATGATGTCCAAGACATGCGCACTCTCAATTGAGCTTGCTCCCCCCCCCGTGACAACAGTACCGGGCAATTCCCCCTCTATAAGTGACACGGTGGATTCACCTTTGGGGAGACGAGAAAGTTGTCAAGAGACACGGTTGCCATAAGCGACACGGTTCACGCACAGAGACATGCACCAAAACACATGTGAACATCTTCAACTGCCATTAACAATTGTTTGTGGCTGCTCAAGGGCAGAAAGCACACTTGCCCTGGCTGTTGAAAGAGAAGCACCCGGGGTACAAATAGATATGGCAACTCTTGCATTGCTCATGGGTAACATCTGGGCATAGAAGGTACTCATGAACACGGAGACCAGTGGGCACACACTCCTAACCCACAAGTGACACGGTTGAAATCCCCCCATCTTTGCGACACAGCTAAATTGCCCAGGGGCAAAAATTTAAGAGTACCGGTACTGTTGTCATGGGGGGGGAGTACCAAGCGAGTCATGAATTTGTACCTCCGTGTCAATGGAATGAGTGCATGCTTCCAAGACGTAAGGAGCGATGAAATGCAACAACGTACCACGACGACCCTGCACCCCCACACACCATAGGCAATAGGGAGCCTCCAATGGCACCCAGGACAATTCCGCCGGCAACATTCTGGAGAATGGCTTGTCCTTTCAAGGGGAGCTTCCACCAAATGACTATGATGGCGCACACTACGGAGGCACCTCCGGGAACGGCGCCGTAGGCTGCCGCCGTTAGTTGCTCGTGGATATCGGGCATGGCTTGCGATTTTCAACGGTAAGATTGAAGGGAGAAATTGTCTGTCACGTTCTGATGCACAACAAATGAAAGTCGTTGGTAAGACGGGACAATGCGGCCATGGAATATGGGGTCGCAAAAAAATTCCACCAAAAGAGCTCTTTTGGAGCGCAATGTACAAAAAGGTGCTTAGATGATCACCTTCCATGTGTCAAATCGATGCACACAAAATATTGCAAACAGCTGTTTATGCAAACTTGAGATCCCACCAAAGAATCACGGCTTTCAAGGTTCGAGGGTTCTTTTGGCACTTTGATAAACTTTCGCCCGACATGATGCGAATCCAAAGATGGTTATCACGTCAAGCAAAGCAACCTCCTGGAAATGGTAACCACGAGCTTCCGTTGTTTCGTTACAAGTCACGCCAGGTTCAAATGCCAAAGGCGCCTCCCGTGGCGCCTATCTAGGGCGCCACATCGAGAAAAAGTCCGATCCGCTTTGTCGAATCCACGGCGAGTCGTCGAAAATCAAAGGATTGGGCGCATTGGAGCTCAACACGCAATCGAGACAAACACAAAACAAGACCAGTAGGGCCACATGACTCTTGAAGGTTGCTCCATCGGAATCCAAAATGAATGGAAACATCCGTTCCGCCATTTGTTCCGTGCTCCGGAAGCGGAAAACCCCGGTTGACGTTCGCAAAAACCATGCAAGCACCCCGCAAAGATTGAAAGAGCACTTAGAAAACATACCTATCCACAATCGGCCAATGAAAGCGCATGCATAAAAAGACAACTATCACATGAGGGGCGCGGCGAAGTGTAGCTAGCACGTCATGCCGCATTTTCCATGGGTTCCATGATTGGACTAAACACGAAGCGATTTACACGAAGCGATTTGATGAGTGTGCTGGAGATAGTCTGGCAAGACTCGTCAGCGGGCAAACAACAAAGCAACCAAGCGGCTTGAGCCCACATACTACAAAACAAGCGTGAGTGTCTTGCGTAATGCCACAGTGCACACAAAAGCCTACGGACCACGCCAGGGGTGGCAAAGCCCCACTCTGTCTCATACCCCCAGTTCAATTTCGAGTCTAGTAGGATACGGACAAATTTCATTGGCATGACCACTACGTCCAAAGGCAAGGCAAACACAAAATGCCAATATCCGTTCCAAAACCACGGATTTGACCTTGACCAAGCATTTTGTCAATATCTTTTAAAATTCATTTGGCGATTTATCAAGTTCATGCCCATCGCTTGCTGTTGAGATGTTCAGCATGCATACTCACCAGGAGCCTGTCTTGCAGGTGAGTAGGGGAGGAAGTGGCACGGTGCAAGCACGCACAAACACAGGTGAGAAGAGTGGTCGGCGGAGCCGGCGGAGAAGAGTGGTCCTCACCTGGGGTTGTGAGTGATGGCGACGTGCCGATGAATGAATGAATTCAATAACACACGCGGCAGACGGGCTGCCGACTATGTGCACTTACTGGTACTTCGTGTTCTGCGGGAATCTTCCTTCCTTTGATCATGGGAAGCTCTGAAATTCAGAAAGAAGGCAATCTTTCCCGCTATTCCGCTTGTTTCAAACTATGTGTTGAGGGATCAGGTGAAGTCCAGAGCATTTGTAGATGAAATGAAGCGCCAGTCAGTAGGCTGCCCTTCCTTCATGGAAATGTGTACAAATGGTTCAACTTTTGCCCAAACGTAGTAGTTTTGCTTCGTTCTCGAATGGTACCGAGGATCCCAAAACACAGTAGCCCTAAGTCGGCGCCGTAATGATGGTGTCCAAGATGACTAGTGTGATCGGTGGTGCCCACTAGGAGGGGTAGCCTTGAAACCATTTAACCGTTTCATGTACAACGCGAACTCGAGCTGCACGCCAAATCGCTCAAGGCCGTATTCCCCAATACGCTCTCCATACTAAGGTGACACACACGACGTTCGAAATGTACCAAGTGCTAATCCTTTTGTTGCGCGCGATATTGGGATCGTAATAGGTGAGTCATCGAAACGTGGATGGTAAAGGGGTCTAGAAATTACTTAAGGAGTACAACCACAGAGTGTTGGCATTCCCGAGGGCTGAGCTACTGAAGAGGGCGAACTACGAAGCCGTAATCGGACCAGTGCAGAACTAGCTACTGATCACGATGCGCGGAACGTCGCATACATCGCGGTTATCCATCAAAAACCCCTCTTCTCGAATCTCCCGAACTTGAAACTTTCTATTTCCATTCGTACCCGTCAATTGCGGGAGGCGCTCGGGGCAAAGAGAGGGATTCTTTGCTTGCGTAGACCACACGATGTCCGAAGGGGCTCCATGTCCCAACCCTAACGATGACGAGGATGCTGTTGACTGGGAGGCTTGGGAACCATCCTCTGAAGGGGATGCAACCGCCGCTAATGGTTGGGAAGAGGTTGCCGAAGAGGAAGTCACCATTGGCACCAAGCATTCGGACAAGGAGGATGCGGCCGACGAGAATAATAAAGCTGCTACCGGAAGTTGGGCATTAGATGAGGATGATATGGATCCGGAGTGCATGGATGAAGTTGTCATGCCGTTAGCAAAAGGTATCGGAACATTTTCACATCGTTTCCGACAGCAATACTACACATGTTTGAGTGCGTTGCCCTCAACTTGGGGTCGTAGGACGAGGTCAAAATGCATGAATCCAAGAGCGTAAGTGAGCGGTTGCTCGTTTGACCGCGGTCTCCCTTGCAACCGCCTCTCTCAGTGAGGCCCACAATAAGCAACACAAATCCCGTGTGTGGAAGCATGTGACGCCTTAGTGCTCAGCCGCAAAGAGCGACCACATGGCAGTGAATCCGCACCTAAGCTGGGGAAGGAACTATGCCGCATCATACGTTATTCATTGTGTGCGGGTCGTCCATTGTGTACGGCAACCCAACACATTCACTCCAAATCGTCGGGAGGCAACGATCGTCCCATCATCATGATCTTCATCATTATCTTCGACCAACAAAAATGTGTTTAACAAAGATGGCACGGTTTCGGCAACCACAACCCGAACCATCCGAAAAAATTTTCCGGATTCGAGTAACCCCGTAATATGGAATATCCACGTATTTCCTTCCGGTTTTCAAGAAACCCCAAACAAGACGTGATCGCCCGGATCATGATGAATCTCTTGGATTTGGATAACCCTCACTTTCTTTCCATCCGCTGCTCCGGACATTTGTCGTGAGCAAACCCCTCATTTGTGCATGCCTCCATGTTATCACATCACATTGGAAGGTGGGACCGAGTGGCTTCGTCGGCATGCGCCTTAATTTCCCTTTACCGAGCGGTTTCGTAAGCTTTTATTTTGTGAGATGAAATCTCTATGTGGGCAAACTCCATCCCATACAAGCAACAAATTGAAAGATTGCAAGTGGAGGGATTGCGCACAGTGAACGAGAAAACTAGAAACCATCGATGATTGCCAAGGGTACATGAGTGCCGAGGATATATGAAGCTTTCGACGCTTGAAGCACGTATGATGCATTGCAACCCCGGGTCCGCGAAGGACGAAGGACAAAGGACTGACCAACGTAGACAGAAGTTGGGGTGGTTGCCGCTCTCTTCAAAAAAGGGTTACTAAGAATCGATTCTGCATGCAATGGTGTCGAGACCCAAGGAATTCACTTAACACCCGCTCCCACAAACCAAAGATGAGTGGGGCATGTCGGAGGAACGTGGAATGGTGCGAACGCGGCTTTCAATTGTCCACAAAGCCCCCTGCCCTCTAGAGCAAGCATGTTTTTGCGTTTGAGGGTCCCCGGCAATTTCACCGCAACCCATTTACTTTTGTGATTGCACGTTGCTTGCTCCTTTGTGAACGTGGTATGTGAAGCCGGAAGCGGCATCAACGGTGTAACAGGAAGGAGGGAAGGGCATAGCATTTGTGCGCTCTCAGGTGTGCGCTCTCATTGTACACATGGGTTATTCAACGTGTCACCTTTTTCGATGCACTCGTACGTGGTGCCCAAGCGAAGCTGGTGGGTGTTACGGTACTCGAAACAAGCGGACCCCAAGGGCAACATGCATTGCACGGCACAACATGCGTGGGTGCTGGTGTAGGGTGCGGGAGGCAAAGGAGACAATGGCAGAAAACAATTGTCACGGGAGCATTTTTCTTGGGTGAGTGTTCCGACTTGTACACGACTTGACCGTACGTTCTCCATATGCGCAGCGTACTGCCCATGCTACTCTCGACCTTTTGGAAGTTTCGACTGACGAGCGCTTTCTTTGTGTGCATGGTACTTCCTTCCTTAGCTTCGTAGTCGTCTAGACCCATAAGGACAACCAACAACAACAGATGCATAGGAAACACCCGGCACTCCCTTATCATTGCCATTGCCATCGCCCTTATCCCTCATTAGAAACCGACTCATTGGCACAACTTGACCGGCGATTGGATTTGAAGAGGAGTGCCCCGGTATGTGGCACTTGTGCGCTTCTAACCAGGGGCAGGCGGTACCAAAGGGCATGAGTGGAAGGGTACGCTCCGACCAGCGCTTGGTTTGAGGACAAGCCGTGGTTGCCACAGTCCTTGGGCGAGAGGTGGGAGGGGGGGCTGAAGGAGTAGTCCGGCAAGTTGACCTTCGTAGCTCAGTAAGTGGTTGGTCCAGCGGGGTGAGGGTGCGTGGTGTGAAAAGGGTGGGCCCACACCAGCTTCGAATTGCTTCGTTGTGGGTGTGGTGCGGTGGTTTGCAGGCCAGGAAAGAAACAAGAACATTTTCTGCGCCAAAGGTATTCCTGTGTTTGAGATGGCAATTCCGGAGGTATCTAGTTTCCACCATGAATTGGGGTGCGACCGGTGACCTATGCGCGCGACGGAAAACCAAAGCATCCCCAATCAATGGCCTCCACGCAATCCATGTTAAAAGACTAGAGACGACAATGAGTTGTCTGCCTCATGCCTTGCTGGGGTTCATGATGATACACGGCGGGGGGGGTGGGGTTAGGCGGGGAAGACGGGTTAGGCGGGGTGGGAAACCGCTGTCTTTGAGCAGGGTGGCGAAATTTCCCCCGCCCGACGTAAAGTGATGTTGGCCGTGCGGTGTGCACCCTCCAGCGGTGTGCACCCTCCATTTCTTGCACCGATGCACGGGATGTCGTACTGCAAATTACAGGTGACCCCGTTGTGGCAAGCATCCAAGCATTGGAGGTTTTGATCTTTTTCACGCCATTTCTCCGAACTAGTTGACTTTGAGCATTGGGGTTTGCAGTGTGGCTGCCCCCCCCCCCCCCCCCGTGAAACTTGCCCCAATGAAATAATCCCCGTAGAAAAATTCCTACCCGCTCGGCATGTTCAGGGGATGCCATTATTCGACCACAAACGAATGTGTGCAACTTGGCGATCCGACCCTCCTGACCCTGTGTGTTGCATTTCCCCCACCCAGGCCTCCTAAGTAGTTGGGATTTGATGACCCCCGGTAAATGGTGGCTGGGCACTTTTTTACACTTGGTGACTTTGGTGACCAGCAATTCACAATAGAACAAGTGAAACAACAAGGGACACGCAAAAGCCGTTGTGGAACATACAGGCGGATTGTGTAATTGGGGTTGGGTCAGTGTCAAGCGGAATACATTCCCGTCGTTGTTCTTGTCCGTTAGGGTTTGCATTGTAGGTGGATGGTGAATGGTTTCTTGATGAACTGGTGTCGCAAGTCATCCAAAAGCCCCCAAAGAATTGATAGAAGCCAGCAAGAAGTGATAGGAATCATCTAACAACATGCAGAAAATGATACCATGGACCCAGACCCCCTTGGTACAGTTACTTACAAGGTTGTTTTACAATTTTTTGCAAGTTTTTTTTAACGGTGTTTAACACATTTACAGTTTTTTTTTAACCTTTTTTACAGCTTTTTTCAAAGCCGTGGAAGTGGCCGGTAACTTCAATGCCGGCTGCCTAGGAGGCTTTTTTGCCCTCCTTCAAAGTATCAGCCATTTCCTTTCTTCCACAGACCACAAGTCGCCTTCGCCAAAATTTTGCCTTTTTTGCTGCACTCTTCCATGTTTCCCTACCATGTCGCATCACACTGATGGATGCCGCCTCAAAAAAGCTACTTATGGGCCGTGAAATAGATATCATCCATGGTATCCCTGATTGGCCCCCTGCCTACGGGCATACCTCTGCTCCCGCATTTTCTTGGTTGCCAAATGTACCCAACGGGTACTTGACGCTCTGCGCCCAGCCAAACTTGCCTCCCTCCCTACGGATGTGCTGTCACACAACGAAATAGCCCCCTCCCTACCCATGGCATCGGTGGCTGTCCGCCCGGGGGGTAGGCTCTATGCACGGACACATGGTGTTACCTGACCCGTCGATTGTACGCCACTTTTGCTCCGGCCTGCCCCGCAACCAGAGATGCGACACCAAAGTTTTCGAGCAGAATATGAAAAATGCGAGTGCCATCCCTAAAAACCTTTAAGCACGAGTTGCTAGAGAGCCTGGAGTGTTTCAGGCGTTCCCTTCCCGATCATAGATCCTCAGTTGCCCATAGTTGTGCTTCTGTGACAGCAGACGTGTGGTTGAGTCCCTCTCATGCAGGAAACACGGAATGTTGTTCGCCAGTTATGTGCAACCCAGCGAGCCAAAAGCCACACCCTTTGGGGCAACTAGAAGTAGAAGAAATGTTCCCAATTGGGTCAAACGCCAAAAAAAGGGCAAAAATTAAAAAAACTTTAAACTCAGAATGCCAAAAATAGCTCCGCAAAAATGAGTTGGCAGGAAAAAATTGCACAAAGAAAATACTTTTCCCCTATTTTTGGGTGCCGGCGCAAGATTTTGCATAAGTGAAATTCAAAACACCCAACGGAGAATTTAGGGTTGTGCAAAATTCTAGGATGGGCACGGTACATTACTGGCTTGATTTCAGTTTATCACGCATTGATGATCCCGTCCCACTAGTGAAGCGCCCACATTGCTCGGCTGTTTTGTGCTTTGAGGCTCCTTTGAGATGAACATGCTGCCACTCAAAACCATTCCCCCACCCTTCTCCTCTCCCTCCACTCCCAATTTGGGCTTGCCTAAGGCTATCCATCGTTCATTGTGTTGGGCATCAACAAGTGGCTGCGGTGCAGCTGAGGATCGCCTTGGAAGCGGGCTATACCCTCCAATCCAATCCAACCCCCCTCCTCTCTTCAAATACAGCCTTTGTTGCAACCCAGTAGCTCTTGGTGGGTGGCTGTGTTGGACAAGGTCAGTCTACCAAAGGGTCCAGCGACGCCTTCGCTTAGCTCACCTCATTCGGTCTTTACGCCCCCATCTACTCATTCGGTCTTTACGCCCCGATCTACTCTTCCCCTTTGAACAAAGGGGAAACGGACCATGGGTGGGGCCCACAGCTCTGGCAGGCGGTGCCACTGTTTGCTCGCCTGACCTCATATCGCGAGCTCTGTCGCATGCTCATGATTTACCCCCACTGTCTGCATGCCCCCATGTTATTTGTGTGCAGCATTGCGCGGATGAACCCTCTCCAAAGCGACCCAAGGACTCTTTGCGTCACACCAATGCGCCGGGGCCGGAACATTTACATACGGAGGGCGAGTCGGATCTGCAAAGCTCTGAAAGCGATGACCCCAGTGACGAGGTGCAAGTGCCAAGAGGCCCGAGTGCCGTGTTGGGGGGTGGGATGCACAGGGGACTGTGACATGGTTGATTCGGTGCGCCGGCGATTGGAGTACCTCGAATGAGTGCACAGGGAACCGTGGCCCCATTGTGCCTCCCGGCGCATGGTGCGGCGTGTGCGTCCCGATGTCCTGTGCAGCCCAATCCCCACTCCATCTGGGTATCGGGTGCACTGGGGGTTGCATAGGGCATTGCAGTGCCGACCAGAGTCGTCGGATGGAGTGTGCAAGGGGGATTGTTATTCACAGGGGGTAGGTACAATCGACACAGGGACAGGCACAGGGGATGTGGTGTACAGCGCAACCACGTGGTGGTGAGAGGCCCTGTGTTGCTCCACAGGACGTTGCCGCACCGGCGCCCAACCCCTTCACCTCCCAGCGGGAGCCACGGATGGAGCTGCTCGGAAGCCGCCCAAAGACGCCCCACTCACCGACTGCCCGCCCATCGATCCCAAGTGCTGGCGCCACCACTCCATCCAGCAGCAGCAGCAGCAGCAGCAGCAGCAGCAGCAGCGTTTCCCATGGCGCACCCACGTTCGCGGGCACGACCCAGGTGTGAGTTTGTTGGGTCTATGCCAGACTGGAAGCTACTGTGTCAGGGTAATTTCAATTCCATATTCATTGTATCAGATTTGTGCCCCCAAGTGAAGATTTGGAATCCAAACTCGTCATTAGTCTCTGCTGCAGTATTAGGCCATGCATCAATCATGCATTGTTTCTTCCGCACCGGAATGTTGTGTACTGTCTGCCTCCTGTGTCACACCTTCGCTGTCTAAATGCCCCAACATGCTGCACTGTTGTGCACATGCCGCCTTTGCATGACCGGAGTTGGCATCCAAGTCACGTGATGCCCTCAGTCTCCAGCCGGTGTACCGCGTCTACACCTGCACTCAACTAAGCCGCGTTGTAACACCACAGATTTGGCCGGCTGTTGCAACAAGATAATAAGACAAAGGCATGCAGCTCCGACTATTGGGGTATTGGAGCGATGCGCAACCACTCTCGACCATTCATAGCTCTGAGCAGGCAGGGCAGTGGGTGGGTGGAGGCCAAAAAAGTGCTCTTGTGACTTTGCTGATGCACTGACATCAGTGCAACATGATGGTCCTTGGCCACAAAGATCGCCCCAAGCCATCACCACAGTGATACACCCGGAATGGAGATGACGTCAACACCCTGGAAACATGCATTCCATTTGCAGTGGTGAGACTGTGGTTGCCTCACGAGGGTGGTTGTCTGCTGCTGCTGCAGCCACTGCCGCCGTCAACAGCCCCGGTGTCACTCAAGTGGGGTTCGCGGGGACGAGACAAGGCCGGGGTCAAATGGAGTGTTCATGTCTTCCTTTCGTATTCGAATGGTACATCAAATCATAAGCAGTTTGAGTTGACGCAATTTTTGGCAAAACCACAAATCCCCCCCCCCCCCGCGCCGCCCGCCGTCTGCACAAAAAATCACCTCGAAGAGAGGTTGTTAGATCAAGCGCAGGCGCGAGCGTCGTATACCCCCCTTTTTTGGGGTCGTTCGCGTAGCATACCCCAATGTATGGTTTCTAACGTCTAACCCCCTGTAAAATCATCATTTTAGGACCAAAAATGATCCCCCAATGATTTTTTGGATTTTGACCCCCGTACCCCCCCGCAACGGGGTACCCTTTTTTGAGGGGGGGGGGTGGGGGGTGGGGGGGGGGGGGGCAAAACTTCTTTGTGTATTGTGGCCGCTGTGTGTGTATTTGGACCTGGGTCCTGAAGAACTTTTTCCTTGTATATGGACCCTCTAACCCATGGCGGGGGTCCCGGGTCCCAACTCCAGGTACCCCCAGGCAGCCCCCCCTATATGGCCCCTCGCCAATGAGGACTTAGCCGTTTTTCACGCTGGATAGGCTGTTTAGTGGCACGTGAAGGTTTTTTGAAATTCGATTTTTCATGACTACCTTCCGTTGCCCCTAGGATTGGTTTGGGTGATCATTTGGTGACAATACGGGTACTTGAGCACCCATGGGGACCCACGTAGTGGCTGCTAGGCCTATGTAGCCCGTGCCATGGGCCCTCCGAAAGCCCCAAAATTGCTGTTGCGTAGGCTGTTTAGTGACACTTGAAAGTTTTTCATCTTTCCACTTTTTCCGAAACCCTTCTGTTGCCCCTAGGATGGGTTTGGGTGATCATTTGGTGACAATGCGGGTGCTTGAGCACCCATGGGGGCCCACGTAGTGGCCACTGGGCCCATCTAGCCCGAACCATGGGCCCCCCAAAAGCTTCAAATTGCTGTTTGTAGGTGGTTTAATGGCATTTGGGGTGTGCACAAACTGCTTCAGCAGTTTTCCACCCTCTGCAGGTCAAAAATGGAAAATTTTTGCAAATTTTTTTTTGATATTGTGACCACTTACAATGATGAAATATGCTATGTAAAGCATGTTTTAGACCCTCTTTGTGTGTTTTTCACCCTATTTGGCTGGGGTCTGAGCGAAGGTTAATGCCGTATGGATCCTTAATGTCTTGACCACCACAACCCGCCGCCATGGAGAAACAGAAATGGTGGGGTCAAGACAGCGGCTTGGCGGACCTTCATGAGAAGAAGGAGAAGACCGACACTGCATCATGCGGTGAAGGATAAACGGGTGACTGTCCTGGGCCCCGTAAAGCAACCAGAGATGCACTTTATGTCACACAGGGGGATCACCCACGCGTGACGTGGGCCTTCGTGCACACGGAGGGACAACACGTGCTGTTGTATCAATAGCAGCCGAGCCACCACCGCCAAGGGAGCAGCGGGACTAGACATAGCTGCGGCGCTGGGCGTGGTGCCAGCGGCTATGGAGGACAGTCCACGCAGAAGGCGGAACTATGCTCCCCCTGCACAATCCGTGGGGAAGAGCTCCCGGGCCTGGGCAGTCTCTGGATGTGTTGCGGGGATGCCAGGTCCGGTCGAGCACAGGCGCTCATCCGACGGCCCGCAGCGGTGTTGGGGATGGTTCCCGATGGTGTCCGGGAGCCGGGCATCGCTGTGATCAGTTGAGTGACCTAGTTGTTGGGGTCCTCCTGACAGGGCTAAGCAGACCCTAGTGGTGAGTGCCATACTTCGCTTGAGCGAACCGGCGGGGGGTAATCGCCGAGACCACCACTGGGGGCCTGCAGCGCGGGCGCCACACCACGGGCTGGGGTCTGAGCGAAGGTTAATGCCGTATGGATCCTTAATGTCTTGACCACCACAACCCGCCGCCATGGAGAAACAGAAATGGTGGGGTCAAGACAGCGGCTTGGCGGACCTTCATGAGAAGAAGGAGAAGACCGACACTGCATCATGCGGTGAAGGATAAACGGGTGATTGTCCTGGGCCCCGTAAAGCAACCAGAGATGGACTTTATGTCACACAGGGGGGGGTACCAAGGGGTGTAGGGCACACAACCTGCTTATGCAGTTTTCAGGCCTCGGCAGCTCAAAAATGGAATTTTCTGAAATTGATTTTTTCCATACTTTGACCATCCAAAATGATCATATATCCTATGTAAAGCATGTTTTGGCCCCTCTTCATGTGTTTTTCACCCAATTTGGGTGTGTGGGGGGGGGGGGGGGTACCAAGGGGTCTAGGGCACACAACCTGCTTATGCAGTTTTCAGGCCTCGGCAGCTCAAAAATGGAAATCACCTCGAAGAGAGGTTGTTAGATCAAGCGCAGGCGCGGGCGTCATATACCCCCCTTTTTTGGGGTCATTCGCGTAGCATACCCCAAGGCATGATATTGGATGTCCAACCCCTTGTAAAATCATTATTTTGCCCAATAAGACCATCCCCCAATGGATTTTTTGATTTTGAGGCCTCTACCCCCTAAAACTGGATATCACTTTTTTGGGGGGGGGGTGGGGGGGTGGGGGGGGGGGATGGGTCAGAAGGCTTCAAGCAGTGGGGAAGCTGGTCGCCGTCAGACAACCGCTGGTCGAATGGTAACACAGCCGACGCAAAGTTTTCGGTCGGTGATTCAAATCCTGGTCTGCTGACTTTTCGCGGCGGCGGCGGCGCCAAATGCAGCCAACCAGGGTTCGAACCGCCGATCAAAGAAACTCCGGTCGGCTGTGTTACCATTCGGCCGCTGTTTGGTCTGCAGTGAAGTGTCGCCCCACTGTTTAGGGACGCATCTGCCACTGACAAAAAACCCAAACTGTGTGTTTCTGTATGACTCACTGCTGGCCTGGCGCAGGGACTGAATGGCTGACTGTCAACCTCTCTTCGAGGTGCACTGCCGAAGGCAATAGAATTTGTCCGGCTGTACACGCCGGTTTCCCTGTCTGCCCTTGTGTATTACTCCTCCAACCCGCACACCTTAATGTCCTGCAGGGGTCCGGCCGCTTAAGCATGACCTCCGGATTGAAGGTCAAGTGGGACAAGGAAGGTCTCGGCCCCACAATGCAGATGCAGAAGCAAGTCCGAAACCTGGGCCTGAAACAGGAAAAAGGCCTCAAAGGCTTTGCCTCCCAGGCCTCTCCCACTGCCGGCACCACCATGCGTCCCACCCCAGGGGCACCCCTGCCCTCGGGGGCCATGCAGCCCGGCTGCAGTGGCCCTGGCGCACATGGCAAGCGCCCTCAAAAAGCGGCGGGGGTTGCAGCCCCCAAACGTGGCCCCGGCCGCCCGCCAAAGCACGCGGTGCAAAAGCAGGAGCCGCCAGAGAAGGAGCAGGAGCAGGATCCGATGATGACAGAGATGCCAGACCCCGGGGAGCGCGGGTGGGTGGTGTTCCAGGTGCGCGTGCGGCGGTTTTGGGGGCATGGCCAGCCCCTTCTGCTCTGCCGCCCCCCCCCCCCTTTCGCCCCCCCTCCCTTTCCCCGGTCAAGTGCCCCCAATCGCACAGTTTTACGACTAAATGCCACTGTTAGATGCCCAATCGAACGTAAGGCCCGCGTGATTGAGACGATCCCCCGTCGCGGTCTTTGCACGTGCCCGAATTCATATGAGCCGGCACGGGGGCCTTCAAAAAAAGGCTGTGCCCTTCGCCGGGCATCCGCGGTCCCGTGGCTGTGTGCATTGCAGAATTGCGGGCCCCCGCATCCGCCCCTTTCTTAAGCCCCACCAGTTTCAAGCGGGGGTCCGCAACCCCAAACAAATTGGAAGAACAATCGGTAAAGTCGGTGGAAGTCGGCGGCCGATTTGGGAGGGGGGTAGCGGGGCGTTGAGGGGGCTTTGACCCAGTAATACGGGGGTTGGCCATTTTAAAAACGGGGATTCGCCGGGGAAAAGGTGGTTTTTACCGGGTACAACGGAGGGTTTGCCGCAGTGAAACGGGGGGTACAAAGGGGGGACCTTGTTTGAACTCTGTTTGCATTGTGTTTGGACTTGTCAGCAGCCTTTGCCGTCTCAAGTACCACCAGGAAGGCTTGTTATGGAGGGTGTGCGGGAGATGCAGAAACGAAGCAGAACAGCAGGAACAATGCTTCATCCCACATGTGCGGCTTACGTGTGTGACAGCTGTCACAATGCCCAGAGGTGCCTGCAAGCTACGATTGGGGAGGGATGGAAAGTGAAAGTCTGCCGCCAAATGGCTGCAACACAATGTTACTCATACTTGACCCCCCCCACCCCTTGCCTTTCCCAAACAACCACCCACCAAAGCACGTCATACCGCCCCAGGAAGTTAATCCTTCACCACACTTTCACTGCTTGCTCCAGACGACAAGGGCACACCAGTAGCCGGGTTGTTCAGACCACGTGTGCCCCCCTGCCCCCCCCCCCCCCGGGTTATGCCTCAAGCCCCCCCCCCCTCTCCTGGTCTCCTATACCCCCACTACGTTTTGAAGTCATGTGCCTTTGAGTGGGTGCAACTACCAAAGGGTCCACCTGCACTTTCGCTTAGCCCCTCCCTCCGCTGAGCTTCATCAGAGTTTAGCCCCCGGTCCCCTGCCCCCCTAAACTGCGGAACTTCCCTCCCACAGGGTCATGGCTGTGAGCTTTTTCGCGTGCCGAGTGGGGGTCAAAAAAGGATCAAAATGGCTCAAAATACATCAATTGGAGCATCTTGACGTCGCCACAATTGGTGTCGGAAGGAGTTGTTTCTGACCCATACTTGACCCCAAGCGCCGTTCCCGAGGGGCTGGAGCCTGGCCACTGAGCGGCGGAGGATCCCACGGGGCTCAGAGTGCACGCACAACACTTGCGTGCCAGGGAGACCGCCGAGAGCCATTTGATCATGGCCCACTCCCCCACACGAGGGTTTATCCTCCGCCCCCGGACCTGGAGGACAGGCCTGGGGGGGCGACTTGGCCCGGCCGGCCCGGCCCCTCTGCCGCGCAGTGCTCACGGGGGTGGCCGAGGCGGTTCGCGTCATCTGCACGCGTACCCTTGTGGCCGCACCCCTGCGCATCGGCGGCCCGGGCCTTGAAGGGCCTGTGCCCTGCCCTGGATGATGGTCCCGGCCCCTGTTCCTTGAAGGCTGTCGTCGAATAAGAGATCTAGGCATCCCACACACGGCGACATGGTGCCCAGCAGGACATTGCATGCAACAAAGACCTCGGCTGCAGGCACCAACGAGCAAATGCACAGGCACAAACGGTTTTCACAAAAGGATTACACACGATCTCACCGCTTTCCTGTACCAATGCGGAAACGTCGTTTTCGTTTGGACAAACATATCCACAAAATTTGTCCACCATCAAAACCCCTGCACCTCCCTAACAAACACTGCGCAAACGCGTGATCAGCCTCAGCAACCCCAAGCAACCCCAGGTCATGCTGAAAGACACCCAGTAACCCGCACCTCAAGACCTCTCAATCCCCCCGCCGGGGACATATACTGTTGGGCTGTGCCGAAACGCTCCCTTGTTGTCTCCCACCCTCTCTGGCGGCGCGGGTTGGTGGGGGGGGGGTCATCAGACCGACACGCGCACGTTCATCAGGAGGAGAACAGCCCCAAGATCAACATTCACGCCTGTCAGGTGATCCAGGTGTTCGAGGAGCTGGAGAAAGCAGAGGTGTGGTGTACGGAGGGCATACGTCGAGGGCCGCCGTTTGTCATGTAAACAGCCACGGGGCGCGAAAGTGTGCACGAACCCTCCCCCCGCCGCCCCCCCACTCCCTCCCTGCAGCCCTTCCCATGCTTGCAGACAACAGGACGGAACGCAGATATGCAGTAGGTTCTCACTCTGACATGGCGTTTCGTGCGGTTTTTGCACACACATACGTGTGCGCGCGCACACACACACACAAACACATGTGCGCGCGCGCACACACACACGCGCGCGCACACACACACACACGCGCGCGCACAGACACACACACCAATTCGCACCATCCCTCCTTCCACTCCTTATTTGAAGTTGTGTGCCGTTGAGTGGGTGCAATCCAGTGGCTCTTGGGAGGTGGCGGTGTGAAACTGGGTACGTTTACCGAAGGGCTCTGCCTACGTGTTCGCTTAGCTCACCTGACCCCTCCCTCCCACCTCCAGAGTGTGTGTGTCTGGGGGGGGGGGGGGTGCAGTGCGCTGTGGGTATTCCGCCTCCGCATGGAGCGCAGAAAACACTATGTGTGCGGGGTACGCCATTGCCCATCCCCAGCCGTACTCACAGCGCCAAATCACCGCCCAACTGCTCCAATGCCTCCACAGCAATGCGCAATGGGACGGACAACAATAAACCGACACCGTCATCCCACCCATTTTTCAGCCTGAAGGGTGCGCGCCCGCCTGGTGCACAGACATACACCTATTTTGGCCGTTTTCGGAGGGCAGTAGATTTATTTTTTTTCGGCCATTTTCTTCTTTTTCGGAGGGCGGTAGATTTATTATTTTCGGCCATTTTGACCGTTTTTGGAGTGCGGTTGATTTATTATGTTCGGACATTTTGGCCATTTTCGGAGTGCGGTTGATTTATTCCTTTCGGCCATTTTTGCTGTTTTTGGAGGGTGGTAGATTTGTTGTTTTCGGCCATTTTGGCCATTCTCGGGGGGCCGAAGATTTATTATTTTGGGCTCTTTTTGCCTTGTTTGGAGGGCGGTAGATTTACTATTTTCGGCCATTATGGCCGTTTTCGGAGAGCGGTAGATTTATTACTTTTGGCCATTTTGGCCGTTTTCAGAGGGCGGTAGATTTATTATTTTCGGCCATTTTGGCCGTTTTCGGAGGCGGTAGATTTATTACTTTGGGCCATACTACTACTACACCCACACTCACACACACACGCACACACACACACACACACACACACACCCTGCTTGGACTTGGCTCCTTTGGTTTCTGTGTCTGTGGAGGATAGGGAAGCGCACTGCGGGTACCCCCTGAACGCCATCATCACCCCCGCTCACCATGACCCACTGCACCTCCGCTGTCACCCACCCCCTTGAGTTTCCGCTTGGCCGCCTCCATGCTGAGCCTGTCCCCCTCACCCCCACCACGCCAACCTGGGGTACCTTGGTGTGCCATGACGTGAGGTATGCTCCGCTCTCGACCACCACGACGTGTGCCACATGCGCTTGCTCCCCCCTGCGCACCATGCTGACCCCCCCCCCCCCCCAAGAGGTGCTTGGGGTCCACTCGTTTGCTTGCCCTAGGGGGTGTATCGCCCCCCCCCCCCCCCCCGCAAGACATGCCGATTAGTGCGCGGTGTCCACGCCGTCGTGATGTGCGGCTTGGCCTCTTCCCCCGGCTCCACCCCATACCCTGCATACACCCACGGGTGTGCCATATCTAGTACCTTGTATATGAATGTTTGTGGTTGCTGTACACCCTCTCGTTGCACACCCTTCGTCACTCCCTGTAGGGGTCCCCGTCAGTACCGCCGGCCATAATATTTGATCCTCCCCCACATGGTAGTATTGCCTGTGCACCTCTCCAGGGTGGCTCCATGTTACACGCAAGCCCCTCCGGAACTGTAACCCCCCCCACCGGTAACGGATATTATCTGTTGGAACCCCCATTTCATGTGCCAACTGTCTTGCCCCTCCCATCCACTGTAGCACCCTGTGTTTGGTCTTGGGACACGCATGCATACCATGTACCCTGGGCCACTCGACCCACATGCCACAGTGGGCACATGTACAGTCCCCCGTTTCAGTTTCCTAGGCGGGCATGTCTGGGTGTAGTGACCAGGCCCTTAGGGGCCCCCATTGTGGTGTGTGGAGCGGTTGTATTTTCTCCCATTGCTGGCCTGCTGCTTTGAGCTCACCGAAGTTTTCTGGCCACTCCCACTATGGGGCTTCCGTCTCGTCGTCTTTGTATACCTGCATGTGTCTTGTGCGTTGTTGTTGTACAAACTTTTTGGGGGCGACCACCGGGCAGAGCCCTTGGGTTAGCATGACTGCCGAGATCCATACCTGTGCTATATCCCACTAGGTCCCCCCCTGCCCCCAATCTTGCCCCCTCATCTGCTATGGCATTGAGGCACGACAAGGGGTCCTTGTCCTCAGTGTCGTGCTGGGCCTGTATCCATACCCACTCTTTTGGCTGGGTTAGGCTAGATACATTTGCCACTATGAGGTCCATGACCTCGTGTGGCCGGTGGTTCAGAGTGCCCGCTTGTAACCTCTGTACGGCGGCCATGTTGTCCGACCCCACCAAGATGTGGTCCACCTGGATGCCCCCCATTCTCAGCCACTCCGTGATGGCATGCACTCCAGGCGGCATCATCGTGGCTTCCACAATCATCGTGGACAGCCCTTGTGCACTGAATGTGACTACCTCCCATAGCAGGACGTGTCCTTGGTCATCCACTGCTATAAACCCCCCTCCCGAGTGTTTCCCTTTGCTGGCATCTCCTACTATCGTGATACTGTGTATCTCTCTGTGGGGTGTCACCACCTCACAACAGCCCCCTTCTGCACGTACATACCGTCGGATGCTCAGGTCTGGTCTCTGTAGGCGCTGTTGGACGCGGTGTATGTCATGATCCACCCCCTCCCCGTGGCGCCGCTCACTTTGGTAGTGGCTCCACAACACATCCCGCAATAAAAAGTTTTGGGAGTTGAGGGTCGTTAGGAGTTCTACTATGATGGTGACCCACAGTTTGTGGTATGGATGTAGTACCCCCAGTATGTTGTACACGGCCATCCTCGGTGTCGGGCGCGCCACACCAAAGGCATCCCTGTATACTCTGGTAATACTCCCCAACATTGCCCCACATAGGTCTCGCCCGGGGTGTTGACCACCAATCTGCATATCATTCTGTTCACCACCACCCCATCGATGATGGTGTGAGCCACCGCCTTTGACACCGGCCATGCCCACAGTTTAGGCTGTACCGTGTTGGCCCACTTCTTTATCTCTCGTCGCATCTGGGCGTGCCCTCCCACCGGATTGGCATTGCCCCCCAGGAATCGTACATGTGTGTTGTTGCGGGCCTCCGGGATGCGGTCCGTCCCCCATGTGATAAGTGGGCGTATTGTGTGTGCCCCCCCCCCTTGCCTCGTGAGGTGTAGGCCCTAGAAATTTGACACATTGCACCTCTGCCCCCCCCGCACTGATGAGGGCCCTCACCCGGTTTAGGGCGCCTTGTGTGTTTTGCTATGTTTCCCCCAGGACCCCCATGTCGTCTATGAGTCCGACTGTGCCCACTGTGTGACTCATCTGTAGACTTGGGACGCGTATCGCCATTTGTTGGTGCAGAATGTCTCGGTGCAGCGGCATTGTCGCCAATACATACAGCAAAGGGTCTAGCCCCCCCCCCCCCCCCCGTACCACCCCCCCACGCTGTGCATACCACTCGGACAGCCCAAATGCTGTCACTACGTGTGTGCGGATCTCCGCACAGAACTCTAAAATTTCCCTAGCTATGCCCCCCCCCTCCTCTCCTATTCTATTTGCCACTTGCTGAATTATGGGTTGGGCCACCTCATCAAAGGCTACTGCTATGTCCAGGAACATTGCTAATGTGGTGCCATGCATGCGCAGGCTGTGGTGCAGCAGTGTGTATAGCAGCCGGTGGAGGCCCACCGCACTGGCACCCTTGTATGTCGCAAACTGGCGCCACTCAAAAGTTTGGGGGGTGTACTTGCCCTGGAGGTGGGCATTTAGAAGTTTCGCTTTCAGCCGTAGTAGCGTTGTGGGTATCTTTATGTGGCATGTGTTTTTGTTGATGCCATCCCCTAGGAACTTATGAAACCCTGCTAGTCACATTTGTCATTGGTGCTGATGACAGGCAGTGCCACAGAAACCCCATAGTCGCAACAATCGTCGGAACCAAGAGATTCAAGAAGGTGGTGCACTGCAGTGAGACTTGGGGGTTCCCCATTTGAAGAAAGTCTGGCTCTTACAGCCCGTTTCAAACCACCCCCAAAAGACAACCTAACAGTCTCAACTGTTGGATCCTATGAGGCTAGTGTGGAAACCTTTTTAGATCACCCGCATATTTTCATCACCCTAGCCTATGGCAGTTTGTGTAGTTTGCAGTTTTGACATTTGTCACCGTGTTTAGATGCATCCGGAATTTTTTTGGCTCGTGCTGGTGAAGAGCACTGCCACAAGAACCCCATTGTTGTGATAATAATCAGAAATCACCCCCTCTCATTTTACGGCGCCAGCGCCGTAAATGTGTACCCACTACAAAATGACCCCCCCCCCCCTGCCCATGGGTGGTGTTCAGTGGTGTGTCCAGCTGCCATAGGTTATGACGGGGATCACACGGCACACATGGGAAGCACCGGTGGACTGTGCAAGTTCCTCCCCATCGAGGCATTTCTGCCCCAAGCCTGTCGTGAGTATCAATATTTGCACCACATTCTACTATTTTCCAAGCTCTTGACAGCCGTCATTTTCTACGGCGCTGGCACGTGAAACATTTTCGCAGAGAGACTTCAATGGAAGCAGAATCTCTACACCGAAAATTACAAATAGGTGATATTTTGACAGGCTGTTTGAACTGCAGAGATCAATATTTCCTTCCTTGCAGCTGTCCAAATAGACAAAAGCCTTGCCTGTGGTTTGCCAATTAGATCTTGCACCTATCCTTCACTTGTTCGTTTCTTTTTCTACATTCCTCCGGGGCTGCCAATGAATTGTCGTACCATATTTGAACAAGGCCCAGGGTTTGACATATTGGTACAACCTGTTGCTAGAAATGTGTTTTTCAGGTAAATTTCGGTGTAGAGAAAATGGAAAATTTGACCGAGATTCGTCAATGTTTACGATGCTGGCGCCGTAAATTTTCCGTTGGTTCCCCATTGGTGATTGAGGGGGTTAGAGCCCTGCCACACACATGTTTTCTAAAAGTGTGTATTTTTTACAGCGCCCTAGGTTTGGAGGTTTATGGCTGTATCTGTGCGCGTAGTGCACCCCAAGTCTGTGGACTGGGGCACAGAAGTCCCCTGCCAGTCCCCCAATTTGGTGGTGAACGGTAAAAGGGCAAAATTTGACCCCCGGGATTTGTGTATATTCAAAATGCCCAGAATGAACCCGGGAATTCAAACCCCCCCCCCCACCCACCCACTGGACCCAGGTCCCCAGGCCCCCCCTTGGTGGGCCTGTGAGACACTGTATCACAAGGGGAAACAAAGGTATACACACACAAAGGAGACACGACCGGAACTCACAAAGGGAAACGTGCAGGAGGACCACCACCCGGCATTCACAAGGGCACCATCAGCGGGGGCCCCTGAGTTCAGCACTGGAATGTGTTGTATGTACGGGGGGATGGTGTGCGGGCCTGAGCGGCCCGCCAATTTGTCCCAGTTCTCCGCGGAATGTCTTGCAACGCTGAACTGTCGCTTCGCTGGGCGTCGCAGGGCACTGCCAGTGGGCTGGCGCTGCGGAGGGAGGCAATGAGGCATGCGGTGGTCCGGATGCCCCCTGAGTGCCTCTGCGCGTGCTGTGTATGGCCTGGCCCTGTGCACCCCCTTTCTCACAGGGCCCTGGAACGTGCGCCCTCCTCAGATCCCAGAGCCCCCGCCCCCCTGAGGGGCAGCAGCAGCATTCTTGAGCAGAGGGACACCCGTCCCACTCTCTCCGATTGAGAATACTTCTCCCTCGTGGGACAAGCGATGCAGACAATTTCCTCATGAAATCTCAAACCAGTGCGTGCACTCAAAAGCACCAACCGGCACGCTCACTCAGCCTCTTTGGCAGCCCCCCCCCCCCTTTTGGGGGGCCAGACCGTGGACGCTGCAGGCGTCCATACCATTGTGTTGGACCTCCACCCCCGTGTGGAGTTGGGTTGGTCCTCCCATGCTGATACTCGACAAGGTCAGATTAGTTGTGGCGTTCCAAACGTGTTATTGAGACCTGGAGGTACCACTGTCCACCTTCAACAGAACTACCACGCCCCCCCCCCCCCCACATGCCCACCCTTCCTTTTGGACCAAGCCAAAAGGAGTTGAGGAAAAACGTGTTGAGCATAGATGGTTACCAGAACAATGTTTCAACATGTGCTCATGATTCTCCCCTGCAGGAGTGACATTGGTAGCCGCCTCAAGGAATATCCACAGCCAAGACCGGACGCATGGACGTAGATACGGAGGGTCAACCCTTGGTAGTTGTGATACGGTCACCACCTTGAGCTGTACTCCAGGTTGGGCTCATTCCTGCACATACAAAGTGCCAAATGCAGAATGGGGGCTTGAAGCAAGATGGGCTTGGAAGGATACGACTGTTGGTATTGAATTCAGAAAAACGGGCAACGAAACACCATCTTGTGAATATGAACATGGAGGATTTCTTTGTTTACAAAAGCAACAGAGAGAAAAGTGCAGGAAATGCCGTGTTGCGAACAGAGCAGGAATAACCGGGCGGGAACAGGGAAAATCGGGGGAAAACCGGGGGAAACGGGGGGGACAAGTGGAAAAGGGAGAAGCTTGATGAGTGGTACAAGTTGTTTCGGATATTTGCATTTATTTGGGTGCTTTGTTACCTGCATGTGACATCCTATGGCCATTGTTTTGCTGTCCGCTATCCCCAAACGGATACTGAAGGTAATCTGTATGCTTGCTTCCACTTTTACACCTACACTCTTACACAGCCCAACTTTCTCCATCCTCCCGTCTCTCCTGTCTCCCCATGCTTCCTCCCATGCTCCCCGCCCCTGTCCCCCCCTGTTTTCACTCCACTTCAATGTTTGAAGAAAGATTGCATGAGTGTCTCCAGCCGACACAACCAACGGCATCAGGAAAGGGGTAATTGAGTGCAGGCAACACATGTGACGCGCTGCACGTCATACGCTGCAGGTGATGGATCAGAGCGGGTTGCAATTCCGCATCTCGTGGGACGGAATCTTCGTCAAACGGGAGGCAGCGGAGCGGTACAAGAAGATCATCCAGCAGGAAAGGTATGCCGTTTGCACCCTGAAGGCCGTTGTCAGACAAGGCACTTCAGGCTTTGCTGCCCCAAAAGGGCAGCAAAGAGGGACAGCCTTGGAGGTCCCACACGTTGGAGGTGGGCAGAGGGTTGTGTCCGGGGGGCGGCGGGGGGGGGGAGGGGCACGTGAATGTGGGGTGCCCCTTGCAGCCCCCTTTTCTCCAACCCCTCCCCCCCGTTCTATTGCAGGGCAGAAGTGCGCCTTTGGCCCAGAGCGGTGCCCTGGTGCCTTTGATGGGGGCGGTGGCGCCCTGCTCATGGGCCCCGCGGTGGTGCAACTGTTTGTGGTTGCAACATACCCACGGGCATCAGGCGTAGGTTGCTTTTTTTGGGCGGGGGGCGTATGTGGCGTATCTTTTTTTGGCGTAAGTCCAGTGTGAGAGAAAAAACTTGAAAATGTATGGCACGAGGTCCATTCACCTGAGCATAGTTTATAGACACTGTGGACAGTTTGTAGACACAGTGCATATACACATTTGCCTACGTATCGTCTGTAGACACTGTAGGTGGTGTACAACGTGCACATGTTGTAGATGCGAAGAGAAAATATTCAGCCCCGGCAGCAACAGCGTTTACCTGTGCATAGGGGTCCACCGGTCTGTAGTTTGTAGACAGTGTGTGCCACAAATAGATGGTACCTGCCAATTGTAGGACATCGTCGGCAAGTTGTACACATCAAGTGACAATATTGAGCAAATCAGGGTGCAGCAACAGCTTGGTTTCTTGAGGTGGAGGGCATGCAGGCAACCTTTGCATGAAAAGCCCGGGGCTTCTCAATTGCACGGCACGTGTTGAATACTTTCGGATTCTCGGGGGTTTGGGGTCTTTGTCAGTTTTGTTACATTGGGTGCCCTAATGGTTTGTGCAAACACATCGCCATGGCATCAGTATATGCAATGTACACACGGATACACAAACTCCCTGTACAGTCCTGGTGTCAGTATACGTGTATGCGTATACTTACAACCCTCATCAAAACCATGAGGACGTGCATATCGACTCACTGTCATGCCCAGTTTTGCCACAGGGACAAGGAGTAGTACCCTCAGAATGGCAAACGGTAAAACACGTGCAAACTGATATTGTCAGACTCAATGCTCGTTTCAGTGGTGTACATCACCGATTGAAGATCCTATGGGTTTGAAGGGGGGGCACTTCGCACCCCACTGTTATTATTGTGTCTTCGTCTCTACAATATGTGTGCAGTGTCCACAACATGTGCACGTTGTGCACCACCTGTGCACAGTGTGTGCGGGTTATACCTGGGTAAACGTGTATGTGCAACAAACTGTATGTCTACAAACTGTGCACAACGGCTACAAACTATGCACAGTGTCTACAGACTAATTTTGCGTAAACGGTCCTATGCAAGCTTTATTGAGGGAGGCACTTCGCACCCCATCCTTGATATTGTCTCTTCGCATTTGCAGCATGTGCACATTGTCTGCAACAAGTGCACGTTGTGTGCTACCTTTACACAGTGTCTGCAGATCATACCTAGGTAAACCTGTCTGTGTGCACAGTGTCTATCAACTGTGCACAGTGTCTATAAACTATACTCCATTAAACATATAATTGCACAGCATCTATCAGTTGGAGCAAGTCTACATTTCAATATACCTAGACTGCCTTACAGAGATGGTGTTAGCATATACATATACATGCACACACGTATGCGCGTATATGCGTATGTATGTATACGTATAGACATGTATACGCATATACATGCACATAGGCACATATTTGGTTTTGAGGGACCATGACAGGCAAGTGGACTATGGCACCGGGGCGGCAGGGCTAGCTATGGACATATTTGTTTGGGTGGGGGGTTGCGGGGGGGGGGGGGGGGCTCTGTTTGAGTCCGTGATTATGAATCACAAATGACGATTCCCCCATGGGCCCTTAGAAGAGGGCAGTCTGAGGGCTGGTCCTCAAGCGCAGCCCTCAGACGCCCTTCCCCCTGAGCCTCCTGCCCCCCCCCCCCCCAACGCCTCGTCAGCCCATTGGACCCCGATTGGGGCATGGTGCTCTGCGGCCGTGGGCTGCATTTCTCGTCCTTGCTTCCACAACCCAAGCCTCGCGAAGCGGGTGCCAGCCTGCCCTGAGGCATTTCCCCACCTCAAAATGATCAGCGCCTCGCAGGATACCATCATGAGGGGTCTGTGTCAGGGTATCACGGCCTCCCCCCCTTCCCGGACCCCCCTGGAGGCCGGTTTTTGGTTCCTAATCAGCCGGGGGCTAAGGCGGGGGGCACATCCCCTTAGCCCCGCCCCCCCCTTTAATCACCCCCTGCCGGGGGGTAGCCACATCTGCGGCCAGTTTTGCAGACCCCGACGGCAGGGTCTATGTGGTCCCTTTGATTCCTCCGCGCCTCACGACTTGTGCACCCCCAAGACCACCCCACATACCTCGTGCATGCCCAAAGAGCAGCCTCTGCCCAACGGTGCAGTGCAGCACGGTGCGCATGCGACGGCGGTTGGTGGTTGCATGTCGGCATTTGCGTGGTAGGGGAGCGGGCAGGGGCTGTTTTTTTGACGCCGGCGCCGTGGTGCCCGGAAACGGCCTCGCCATGCCCTTCTTGTCGCCCCCTTTGCTGGGAGGCGCCCGGATAGCCCCCATCGTCAGCGTCCCTGTCCCCGGTCATCCCCCGCACCTCCGCCCCCTTTTGGCTGCTCTCAGGAAGCGGGACCGGGACGCTACCCAACACAAGCCCCCGAAGCCCAAGCCGCCGAAGCCGAAGCCTCCGAAGCCCAAGCCCCCCCCGAGTGTGAAGGCAGTGCACCCCAAGCCCCCCCCCTCGAAGGCCAAGCCGGGCCCGGGACGCCCAAGAGTCGAGCCGGTGTGCGTGAATGTTGTGGGGATGTTGTTTTTGGGAGAGGGCAGGGTAGAGGGGCCTGAGGGGCGCGTTGTCAGTGTCATCGGGATGTGGCCCCCCGGCGCCCCATGTCCCCCCCCCCCCCGCAACACATACACCCGGAGCCTGTGGGTAGACATTGTTAATGGCCACGAGGGCTTGGCCTGTTCCTATTCCTGGACCCCCCCTCCTCCTTCCCTCTTTGGTCCATTGGCCCAGACCATGAGTCATGCAAACGTGGGGGGCCGCAGGTGCCTGGAAACCCACCTCAAAGAGAGTTGCCAGATGAACCCGATGCGAACACCAAAGAACACCCCCCCCCTCCCATTTGGGGGGGTATTCGTGTAGCATACCCCAAGGTATGAAGTTGGACCCTTTGTAAAATCATCATCTTGGCAGACCAATGACTTTTTCGATTTTGACTACTCAGCCCCCCCTTTGGCCAGGTAGCACTTTTTTTATGGGAGGGAGGGGAGGGGGAGCAAAATCGAACAATTTGGACCGCCTGCTTTTTTTTTCTACCCCGAAATCATGAATTTTTTGAATTTTTCGATTTCGAGCCGAAAACAGTTTTCGGACCCCCCACTGTGGGGGCTTTGGCTTGAGCGGTGGGACTTTGAGCGCTTCTGTAGTTGTTGGGTTGTTCAGCGGCACTTAAAATTTTTCGAAAGGTCGAATTTTCTGAGAACCTTCCGACCGTTTTGGGATGGGTTTGCAGCACGGGTATTCTAGCACCCATAGGACCCATATAGTGGCTGCTAGGCCTAAATAGCTAAGGCCGTGGGGAATGCTAATCCCACGGAGCTCCCACTACCACAACCGTTGGGGTGCATAGTCCCACGCAGAGCCGCGCAGCGCAGTTGATACTAGAGTACCGCTCGGCAGCGATCGCCCACTGTCTGGAGGTTCGTCCAAAAAACTTGAACAAGTGGGCACACGCTCATGTGTGTTGACTGCTTTTCTTGGCCTATGCTGTTCGCTCCCCATCCCATGCCCAATCCCTGACACGTTATGTCACACCCGGGCTTGTGGAAGGGAAGCAGGAGGGGCGGGAGGCAAAGGGGAGGCGCAGGTGGGAGGGGGATGTGGGCATGGGAGAATGGCCCGACCCAGTTTCAAGCACGGCCCCTGTGCTCACTGTGAAGGGGATCGCCGCCATGGGGCGCGGATCATGCTTCGTGCGGTGTGCGTTGCGTGGCCCTCACACCTCCGTGTTTATGTCTTACCAGCTGTTGTTGTTCTGACGTTTGGGGGAGGGGGAGCGGCACGCGTTCTGGAAACAGACATCTGGCCCCCTCTGCAACTCCCAGCCCACCCCCCTATCCCATCCGCCTGCCTCCGCTCCCTCGGCGCCAGTGGCACAAGGTGACGCACAGAAGTTGTACCGAAGAGGGCGGCTGGTGGCACAGAGAGAACAACGCACACCCCAATGCACCGGCGTACACGTTGGGGGGGGTACGGACAAGGGCAGGGAGAGGGGGTTGGGAGGGGGCAGGGGGCAACACCCCCTCCACTCACCCAATCCAGTGGGGATGGGCCGTGTCGGTGGACGAAGGAGCGGTCCCAGAGCCACGACCCAGCGACCGTGTGCGCAACCGACATCCCACACCACCGCCATGTTAGACCCGCCGTGCGCTGCCCTGGACCCCCTCTCTCCCTCTATGGGGCCGGCACACACAGTCCCAGTGCTCAAAGGGGACACAGCGTTGCTGTGGAGGACAGTGCCGTAGTGCAGCGAGGGTCGCCCTCGGTGGTTGGATGAGATACGAATGAAGGACCGATCTCCAATGCTTTGAGATGATGCTGGACCCCTGTGGGGCATGTGCGCCAGCGGCCGGGGGGCGTTGCTGTCCTCCGCTGGGCCTCTCAAAGCGTGCTCCTCTGCCTGGGAGGTTTGGGGGGGGGGAGAGGGGGGGGTCCCTGGGAATGGGGCTCCATTGCGCAGGACTATTGATCAGTCCCCCACTGACGGCCCCAACAATTTCCCCGGGATGTTTCAATGGTCACTTTTTTTTTTCTTCATTTGCACTGGTACGTGAGGACTGTTCGCCCCCCCCCCCCCCCCCCGACGCGCTGACGCCACAAGTGCCGTGTTCAGTTTTTTTTTTTTGAATTTAGGAATGCGGATGACCTCCGGGGCCCGGGGGTCCAGTCCCGGTGCGGGGGAGGGGGTCATTGAGCCTTTTTTGGGGGGGGGGGGTCCGGGCGCCCTATCCCCCGAAGATTGAACACTCGCCCACCGCCTTCCGGCCGCAGGAGTGTGTGGAGCGCACCGAGGGGCCCAGTCCCGGATTCTGCATCAGCGCCCGTTGTCCGTTCACGGCATTGACGGCCTGGCCTGGCCTGAGGAAGCAGCCGTCACTGTGCGCCTTCCTGCCCCACAGCACAACGCGCCGGGCCCGGCCCGGGAACTGGAGCCACCTTGTGGCATGGCAGTGCACCTGAAGATTCTACTTGATGGCCCATCTACCCCCCACCCCCGTGGGCAGTCCCTCGGGGACGGGGGGGGGGGGGGGAAGCGTCATTTGGTCACTCTCGGGACTATCCTCTCGGGAATAGGGGGGGCCACCGCGCGTACTGGGGGGACTGTCCATGGGCGCGAGGGGGGGGGGTACATTGTGCAGACGTGCACTGTGTCGGTGGGAGCACTCGCGGCCCCCGCCCCTCTTCTCCCCCATTCTGCCCCTCGATCCGGGCCCCATCCCCCACTGTCTCCTCCGCGGCTTGGCTTCCAGGTGGATGACAATACGATGCCTGAGCCTGGGGAGACGGGCTGGGCAGTGTATGAGGACTCGGACTCGGAGATCCGGCAGGCCCCCATTCTGGTGAGGGACCTCAATGAGAAGACGCAGAAGGTCCGCCTCCCCCCCTCCCAAGGCCCTGCACAGCCCCCCAGCCCCCCCGTAGCCGAGTACCCCTTTTTGGGGGAGGGTGGGTGGTCAAAAATTCTTTGTGTACTGCGGCCGCTTTGTGCGGATTTGGACCTGCGGCTCATGAATGGGCTATGAAGTGACTCCGCGGCGTGGGCCGTGCACAGATGGTACCGGCGGGCGGCGGGCTCCGTGGAGGATTGGTTGGCGAAGCTCCTCGAGGAGATCCACGAAGAAGTGGTGGACATGACGGCGGACCTCAGACGCGGCGGGCCCAGGGAGACCTTGTCGCTGCCATGGGCGGAATGGACTCACCAAGCCACGGGGGGGTCGCCGGCACCGGACCCTTTACGCCGACTCCCCCCCCCTCCCCCCCCCCCCCCCCTCCCTGGAAATTGGCTGGAAAGTGCTGGACCATGGGCGCCGCAGGCGCCCGAAGCAAATTTTGCTTGAATTAGTAGAGGGTGAAAAAATGGGTTTTCACCCCATGTGTCTATACTCAAAATACTCAGTTTTTTAGGGAGAACCCAATAATGGATGAAAACCAAATTGGACCAAATATGAATACCACCCCTGTGCAGAGGTATGCCAGAGTTGGGCCATACCGTAGTGGTAAAGCAGTGCCCCTGCATCTGACTTGTCCTGAGTTCAAACCCCAGTAGGGGTAATCAACTGGGCCACAGGAAGTGTTAAGGACACTAGGGAAATTTTTTTGTTTTTGCTTTTTTTGTTTTTTTGGTGCTTTGTTTTTGTCCCCTTTGTTGGGTAACCCTGAGAAAGCAGGGTTGACGTAGCATTTCCGCCCACTCGTGGGTCCCACAGAAGGCAGGGTTTAGGCAGCCAATTCTGATTTTGGGGGTGCTATGCCCTTATACACAAGTGCCACCTACCATGCCCCCCCCCGTTGCAATTTTTTTTTGCCAACATACATACTGCAAAAATGTCTACCGCGATGAGGGGATCATTTTAAGCCGTATATGTCGGGGTCCGGGTGCCCCCCTCCCCTTCAGCCGGCCCCCTCACCCCCCCAGACCCAGCCCCCCCCCCCCCCCTCCCCCCCCCCACCCTGAAATTGGCTGGAAAGTGGGAGGGAGTCGGCGTATGGCCCGTTGCTACGCCCCCCCCGTGCACCAAGCATCCGGGGCACAAGTGATGGTGTATACGGATGCGAGCCGCCGGGAAACGGCGCGGGGTGCAGGCACGGGAGTGGGACTGGTTGTGCAGATGGGCGACACCTGGTGGGGGCTGGCGGTGCCCCTGCCACCAGAATTGGACAATACTACGGCGGAGCTACTGGCCCTGGCTCTGGGGCTCTGGATTGCAGGAAGCCTCAGGGACCTCGGAGCACGAGCAGGGGAGGTGGTATATGACGCCCGGGCGGCGGAGTTCCTGGTGGAGGGGTGCCTGTATCGACAGCAAGATCCCCTGCGAAAAGCAATACAGTGGAGTGTGACCCCGTCAGAGGCAGTTCACTGGTGGGTGCAGCTCCATGTGGAGGCTCCCAACGATGATGCGGACGACGAACGTTGGCGGTAGGGGAATGCTTGCGCCGACGGGTATGCGGAGGTGGCGGCGCGAAAAAGTGCACGCGGGCACCGAGTAGCCCTCCCACTGTCATTGGGAGCGGCATAGGGGTCAAGGAGGGTAGATGGCCTGGGGAAGATGGAGTGGCGCATTCAAAGGCAAGGGTACTGGTGCCCCCCAAGACAGATGGACTCCTGGTTCGAGGAGCAGCTGACAGCCTACCCGGAGGATGCGCTGACCTTAGCTCCCCTGCACCTGGGGGAGTGGCATCCCCCGCTCCAAGCATGTGGCCGATGCCAGCACAAGGACGAGACGACATCGAGTTTTCGGTCGCTGCTCGCGAAACCCTCTCACAATCACCGGACATGAACTTTGTTAGTCCCGCATCCCGCGTCCGCCGGCTCGGCCATCGCCTGGACCTCGTCTGACCCGTCCTCTCGTCCTCTCGTTCGTTCCTTCACAAGTCCTCCACGAACCGGCGCACCACTTGCGCCCAACGCTGGAACTCCAGCACCGCCACCACCTATGGGGCCACATACTGTCCCCATGGGACAGCGGCCCAATCGTGTGTGCCTCGCCCTTGTTCGCCCAGGCACGTTCGACTGCCCGGCAGATTGGAGATCCTCTAGTGACCCCCTGCCACCCGCGCTGCCGTCCTCCACCGCTCCCTGTGACAGGGGCACGGGACCGGTACAGGGGACGGTACGGGGCACAGAGACTGCGGGAGCGGGTACAAGTGGTACGCGGCAGGGGGACGGGGAAGAGAGTGGGAGGAGAGTGGGAAGAGAGCGGGCAGGTAAGGGGAGCGGGGGACGACCACGGCGGAGAGCGCCACCCATACCCGTTGACGCGGCATAGGTCCGTTGGGAGGACTCCCCGGGGGGGGGGGGGGGGCACCGGCCGCCACAGCCGTGTCGTACAACCAACCAACCAACCAACCAACCACTTGCCCTGGCGTATTGGACTGCGCAGGTGCTGGTGGACAAGTTGGACGGGACCTCCGAGCAGTTCTGGATCATTTTCGACGGCGTGTTCACCAACAAGAAGGCGGCGGAGAAGTACACGAAGCAGTTGAAGAAGGTGTGCCCCCCCACAGCCCCGTCTCACATCCCGTGGGCCTGAGTTCCAAGACAGGGGCAAGGGACAGGGGCCCCCTGCACCGCCACGGCCAGGACCATCATTCGGTTCCCCTGAGGCCCAGCTTGCGGAGGTGAACAATGGCCCCATCTGCCACCCAACCCCCGACAAACGATGAGGACCTGGTCGCACTGCTCCCACAGATCCCCTTTGCACTTGTGCTGTGGTGTGGGGTGGGGGCCAGTGCGGGGGGATGTGCAAGGGGTCCGCTCTCTTTTTGGCAGATAGGTATGTATGCGCACAGCGCACAGTTTGTAGACACTGTGCACATACACATGTCCCTGGATAGTCTGTAGACACTGTGCTTAGGTGGTGTACAACGTGCACATGTTGTAGACGCGAAGATACAATATTCAGGAAGGAGGTCCAAGGCCCCCTTCCCAAAAACAGACGGCAGAAACAGCGTTTACCCGTGCACAGGGGTCCAGCACTTGTATGCATATTCGCGTATACTAGCACCATGTCTATATAGGGAGTTCGTGCATACGTGTGTACGTTGAGTATGGTGAACCCATCAGGGCACCCAATGTGCCAAAATTGACAAAGCCCCCCAAACCTTCGAGATTCCGAAAATATGCAACACGTGCCATGCAATCCAGAAGCCCCGAGCTTTTCATGCAAAGGTGGCCTGCATGCCCTCCACCTCAAGAAACCAAGCTGTTGCTGCACCCTGATTTGCTCAATATTGCCACTTGGTATGTACAACGTGCCAAAAGTGTGTGCAATTAGCAGGCCGCATCTATTTGTGGCACACAGTGCCTACAAATTACAGATCATACATGTGTATACGTACAACCCTCCTTTTGGGAGGTTTGCGCCCCCCCCGGACTGCGGTGTACGGGGGAAGGGGGGCAAGTCCCTGTCGGATGCCCCAGTGCAGTAGAGACCGGGCGGGCCGACGGCTGCACTTGGGAGGCGCAAGCGAAGGAGAAAGGCACGCGGCGAACGGCGGCGGAGGTCCGCGCAGTGTCTTCATGAGGGCTTCGGGCGCGTGATCTCTGCATGGGAGCGCGGGCTTTCGTTTCCAGGGGGGTGGGGGGTCGATAGAGCCCTCTGGCTAGCCCCCCCCCCAAAAGGGGCTCAATTGACGGGCCTCCCAAAATCCTACCAAGACGGACCCCGGGCCCAAAAAATTGGAATAAAATGGAAATGGATTTTTGGAGTCAGTGCGTCGAGGGGGTTCAGAAAAGTCATCATTTGCCATGTATTTGGCGAATTTTTTTTGACCATTTTCAGTGCTCAAAAAAAAAAAAAATTGGGGCGCCTTTGGCGCCCAAGTTCATAATAGCTGATTAATGGTCCTGTCTATTAAGCCCTTTTCCCGACTCCCCCCCCCCCAGTTTTGTGGGGGCTCTATTGACCTCCCCCTCCCGGAAGTGAAAACCTGGGTCCCCCATCCGCACTCAACCCTCGTGTTGCGGGACAAACCGACATTGCCCCCCCCCCCCCCCTGTGTAACGTTCCGTCGGGTTGTTGTTTCTTTACGGGGCCTTGGACAGTCACCCCTTCTTCCCTTCACGTGCTGCGTCGAGTCGCTGCGGCCGGTGTTCCTTGTGGTGTCATTTCCACGTTAGCCGGGCCCAGCAGTTGGCGCACTGGGGGTTGTGCTGGTTGTTTTGGAGCCCCCCCCCCCCCCTCCCAAAGCCCAGACTTCCCGGGGGTCGGGGCGAGCCCCCCCCCCCCCCCCCTCACGAGTGGTAGATTCTTCTCGTCATATCAGCCCCAAGCTGCTCTCTGTCTTCTGCCGGAGCCGCCCGGGCCGATACAGGGACTTTCTGCCTCCGCCACCCCCAAATTAGAGGTGGTGGCGGAGGTACAGTGGTGACGCCTGACACAGAGAAGCCAGTGACTGCGGCCGCAGGACAAGCGCCGCCCCCAAGTCGGTGCTGGTGCTTGGCACCGGAGGCGTGATCTCCCGCATTGGGGGTCCCACACACAATGCTCCGCACGACGCCACTTTTGGGGCCGTCATTTGGGGCGTAGGCTGTCGGAGGTGGGGGGCCATGCGCATCCAAAGCCCCGGCCATCACCCACCCACCACCGGGGGCCATGCGCAGCACCGAGCGTCAGTGCTCGCTCCAAGCGTCGCACGGGCGGAGAGCACCCGCCGTTCCCAAGGGTCCCAAGTGCCCGGGATGTGGCAGAGATGGCGAAGGCTGGGCAGGGGCGTCGTGTGGTGCTGCATGGCTGTGCCCCTGCCCTCAGAAGATCATATCAGAAACCTCGGCCCACGGGGGGGCTGGGGGCTCTGTAGACCCCAAAACGACGCGGTGGGGGTCTGCGCTCCATGCACACTTAGGGGCTGTGGGCTGATGGTCGCCACCGCTGAACCCCCAACAGTACTCCCGATGCAGGCGGGTTTTGCCCCAAGCCCGAGTGGGGGGTTTGGGGGGTTCGGTTGGGGCCAACAAAGGGGGAGGGGAGGCGAAGCCCCTTCCCCCTCCCCCATCAAGTGCCCACACCCCGGGTGCCCCCCGGTGACTTGGCCCTGGTCCATTAGCCTCCTGCGAGCCCCTAAAGTAAAGACGGAAAGGGGAGAGCCCCCGTCGGAATTTCGAGGGCCAGAGCCCCATTGCCTCCCTCAACGGACCAAGTGGATGACGACTACGAAGAGGAAGCCAGAGGCAGGGGTATGGGGTGGAACGCGGCGGGGGGGGGGGAGAACGTAACCCCCCCCCCCCTCCACAAAAGCAAGTGAAAAGGGCAGCACCCGGCGTAGATCGGGCGCCGAACAGTGCGATCCAAACGCCACCGATGTCGATGGGACACGGTGCGCGGCGAGCGTCGAACACACGGCGGGCGCTGCGCACGTGTGCATTGCGTGGGCTGCGGGCCGCAGTGGTCGGTGCGCAGTCCCCCATCCATCGGAGCAGCGTGCCACGTGGGCGCTGCACGGCCTCACCCTCGACAATGAGGAGCGCTCATGGGATGTGGTCGCTGCACACGGCCCTGTGCCCCCCCGAATTGAGCGACCAGAAGTGCGTGTCCCGAGCACCAAACCACATCGGCCGCCCTTTGCGCAGGACAAGCAGATGGCGGAAAAGGTCAACCGCGGTGAGTCCCTGAAAAAACCGGTGTGTCGGCGTGGGCCTTCCGGACGGTGCACACCGTGCGGCCCACCCCCCGCACACCCGCACACGCTGCGCTTTGTATACTGCACCGTGTCCACTTTGCCAAGGGCCACCGCCCCACACTGCGCCCCCGGCCCCGTGTGCGGTACAGCCCCACGAACGCAGTGATGCGGGCTGCACCTCGGGGCCGTTCTGGATGGACTGGGTCACCTCAAATGTGCCGGTGGGGGTAGTGGAAGCGGGCCAGACCTGGGGCGAGCGCTTGTCCCAGAACACAACAACGGTTGTCCCACACAACAATGGGGTGGGGGCCTCTGTGCGTGTGCCGGCTCCATCTTGGGTGGTGGTGTGGCTGTGGGCGCAGCGTTGCGGCCCAATGCAGTGCCGCTTGTGTCCCCTTTACCCGGGTTTCTGGATCACGGCGCAATAGCAAAACATCGATTTTGAAACAGTGTACTGCCTTCGACAAGGCCACCTCACAGTGAATTGCTGGCGACAACGGGGTAGGAAATCGGCTGAGTGCTTTCAAGTGTTCAAGTGGCCATTCAAAGGTCCCCGGGCACAAATAGGAGGGTAGAATTGGCGCTCTATGGCTCCCCGTGGGTGCTCCCCCAAATAGTTGCGTTCGTGCCCTGCTATCCTGGAACCGCTGATGCTTGTCCGTTTGCCCGGCCAAGCGCTAGCTCCCAAGTCTGAAGGGGTCCTGTTGGGGGTGTGGTGCGGTGGGTGCGGTGATGCGTGGGGTTGGGGGGGGTGCATGGCAGCGGCGACTGTGAGTGGTGCAGTGTAGCGATCGGCCGTGGGTGGTGCAGCAGAGCGGGGCTTTGTGGGTGGTGTGGGGAAGGGAGACAGTGGGCGGTGTGGTGGACGACGACGATTGCGGCGAGTGCTATGCGTGTGGGAGGGGGATGGTGGTCTGTGTGGTCGGGCACGTGCGCCTTTCTGCACGACAGGCGCACAGGCGCTGTCCAAGGAGGGCCGGGGGCTTTCTGGTGTCACCTCATTCTGCCCTGACCAGCGCAGGTTCAGGCTCCATTCCCATGGGCACATGCTGCACCGGAACATTGGAAGGTGAGGACAGAGCTGTCATGTCGCACAGAGTGCTTCCTCTACTCCTCTACTCCATGGGCAGCCTGGGCAGAGTTTTGGTTAACAACTCAGCATCTCCTGGCCCCCCCCCCACCCCCTAAGTGATTGGGCAAATTTTTCTCTGGGCCTTCGGCCAATCAAAAATTTTTTCTGGCGCCTTTGGTGCAAGTCAGTTTAGGCCACAAACTTCTTCGGCGCCTCCAACAACTCAGGGTCTCCTGGGGGGCCCCCCCACAGCCCCCCCCCCCCTTCCTCGCCCCCCCCCCCAAGGAAAACTCTGAGCCCGGGTCAAGCTTGGGGAGTTCAAGCACACCAGCAGTCGCAGGCAAGGGGCGTGGACACAGACCAGCATAAGCTTAGCATCCCACGGCCTTGTTGGTGAGGGGTCCTGATTTGTCGTGGGTCCAGTGGCCCTGAGGGGTACGCGGCTGGGGATTCAATGACAACCTCCCCTGGCGGTGGTGCTACGCCGGAGTCCATGATGTTGTGCATTATGTGCACCCCCCCTCCGCCGTACTCGCTCAGCCTTTATGGCACCCCCCCCCCCCGGCCAGAACTGGGGACATCGTCACGGTGGCATCATGAGCGCCCCCCCCCCCCGACCTTCCGCAATTTTTGGACGCGCCCCCTTCACCCCCAACCCCAACCAAACCCCCAACCCGTGCATGGAGTATGCCCTTCTCGAAAGGGGAACAAGTACGTCCATCCGGAAGTACCAATGCAGCCCCCCCCCCCCCCCCCCCTCAAAAGACTGCGATGAGGAGGGGGCCGCCTCGCTTGCCGGTTGGCACACGCGGAGGGCTGGGTGCCTGCGGGGGTCCGTCGAGGGCGCCAGGACAGGGGCTGGCAGGGCGGCGGGCGCCAGACCGGCGGGTGGTAAGGGCAGGGCCCTCGCTTGCCGCCTCGGGGGGCTGCCGAGAGCCCTGGAGCTGCGCCCGCATGGCGGCACGGGCGGCGCAGGGCCAGGCCAGCGAACGGGAGAGCGGGGGTGATCGCCTGCGGTCGGTGAGGAGAGGCAACGGGGGGGGGGGGGGGTGGCATTGGTCGGGTTCGGGAGGTCCCACCCCAGCCCGACGGGCTGTCCAGGGCCCTGGAAGTGCATCCAGATGGCATGGCCGGCCGATGTGCAGCCTCGTTGGGGACGTGCTGCCTGGGAGCCTTAAGATCGGCCTCCAAACCCAAACTCAACCCCCCCCCCCCCCTCCTCTGGACCCCCCCCTCCCCGCCGGACCCCTCCCCTGGACCCGGGTTTCATCGCGGGAAAAAATGCAGTTCACCGAAGGGAGAAGTGATGTGGGCCATGGTCCTTTGGGGTTCGGGACCCCCCCCCCCTCTTCTCTTCTCACGCATCCCGGGGTGGTGCGGTTGAGGGGGTAGACACGGCTGCCATTGCACTCCGAGGCACGGCAGTGTACGGACCGCTCCACCCCTGACCCAATGCCGTCACTCTCCCAGGCCCTGCCAAAGCCATCCGCCAAGCCGCGTCCCGCAGCGCCCCCTCCACCCGCGGCCCCTGCCCCTGCCCCTGCCCCTGCCCCTGCCGTGGCCCCTGCGCCCGTGCAGGCGGCGCCAGCGGCCCGAGCCAAGCCCAAGCCCAAGCCCCCGGGCATGCGCAAGCAAGGCAAGTCTGCCTTCCCTATCCGAAACGCCCCGCTCACGGACAGCGACTCCAGCAGCACCGGGACCAGCGATATGAGCGAGGACAGCTCGGGATCGTCGGACGATGATGACAGTGACAGTGAGAGCGAGAGCCCGGACACGCAGGTGCCGTGCTGCCCTGCCGAGCCACAACCGGCAGCCCACCCACCAACTGCGACCTGCAAATCACAGCACTGGCCCTTAAGATCTGCCCCGAAGAGGACGTGTAGTTGGGCTGTCGTGTGCTGTGCAGCCACATCACGGCTGACCAAGGGGGACTGAGATCGAGCTCCTTGGGGCATACCGTACAAATCCTAAAGATTTGAAAAAATATTTAATTCCCGGCACAGGGTGTTGTTGTCCGCAAAAAAAAAACGCAAAAAATTAATTATTGGCTTCACGCCTTATGCAAAAATTGGTTCTGCGAAAAAAAATCGCAAAAATGAAATAACTTTTGCCCCTTCCTCCCTTTTTGCAAGAATGCCACAACCGCGGGAGAGTTTGCCCCACTATTATGGACGAGGTTGGCACTGGTTTGTTGAAAAACTGGTAGATCTGAATCATGCTTGTTGGTGCTTATCTGTGCTATGGACTGCAATCCCAGAGTCCAACTGATCAACAGTTGTATGCCTGTGTAGGAATGGACTGCAATCCCAGAGTCCAAGGTACGCACGGTTTCTTGCAGGAGCAGCAAAGTGAATCAAACCCAATCCCAAAACGCAAAAAAAAACCGCACAAAAAAAATAATTTTTGGTCCAACACCCTACGCAAAAACGGGTTCCGCAAAAACAAAAATCGCAAAAATAGAATGATTTTTGCCCATTTTTGCCCATTTTGGATGCTGTCGCAAAATTTTTGCTTATTATTAATTCAAAACACCCAAAGCAAAAATTAGAATTCCGCGAATCTTTAGAATTTGTACGGTAAGTGATGACGCTACGCCGTCCGCGGCGCTGAGACGTTGCCGGGGACCCCGGGAGCCAGCGGAGGATGGTACTGCCGTGACGGCGGGTCACAACAATAATCTTTTTGCAGAGGGGCTGGAAAGCTCCTCCGAACAGTTTTTGGGGAAGGGGCTCCAAACACGGATGGCGGTCTCGGCCAGGCCCATTTGCCTCTCCCCGCCCAAGGACCGCCCTTGTCTAAGGCACAGCATGCGTACGTGCCGTCGTACTCACATCGCCATTGGGTGCTGTGGGGCATGGGCGTGGTGCGAATTCTGCCGAAGGGGTGGTGGATGGATCCCGTGAATTCTTGGCGAACTTTGTGAGATCTTGTTGCGGCCCATGCTCTGTGCCGTGGGGCTTGCCGAAGGCAACAATTGTGGGGTTTTGAGGCGGAGGGCTGGTCCTGGCGCCCCACTGAATGGGGCTGGCTGACACTTGTGTGGAATATGTGCCGATGCAGCGGATGCAGCTTTCAGCCGCTGTGAAACGGCGTCGCTGGCGGCCTCGGGAGCCTTCCCGTACCTTCCCCTCGTGGCAACCCCCCTGTGAGGGATGGGATTGGGGATATTGTGTCCCCCGGTCGGATGCACAGGCACAGGGGCTGCAGCCTCTAGCCCCGCCTGCGGCCGGCCATGAGCTTCTTGCAAGACGTGAACTCCGTGTTTGCCTTCCGAACTGGGGGCACAGCTGGTGCGCAATTTGCAGCAGTTTTCGGCTCCAGCAGCTCAGCAACCTCAACACAATGGCCCCTTTGGCCACTGCATTCTGGGGGCGGGGGGGGATAGGGAAGAGGGTGGTGCACCGACGGTTCAACGCAGTCCCCGGCCCCAGCAGCTCCCAAGTGAATATTCCACCGATTTACTTTGGTATTGTGACCCATAACAATCATCAGCACGCACTTGTGCGGCGTGTTGTAGGCCCTCCGTCCACGTGTCTCACCCCATTTGCCCGTTGGGTGACGGGGGTGTTAAGGGCAAGGGCACGGTGCAGGAACTGTGGAGGCAGTCTTCAAGCTTGACGCCTGAAAACTCGAAAACATTCAACAGCGATTTTTTGGATGTCGTGACCACCTCCGATGAGAATAATAACCGTTCGTAACGCATTGTTGCACCCCTTTTTATGTGTTTGTGGCGCATCATTTGTGCACGCAAAATGGTAGCCACCAACGCTGTGTTCTGAAGACTCATCACAGCCACCGGCAGCATCAGCAGTCTGGTGGTGCCAGCACTGAGCCAGGCCCCCTGTCTCCACGGAGAACCCCTGCCAGCCAATGTGAGCACTGTGACGATGTGAAGGCCCCGCTCGCTACTCACAACGCTGCACCACAAGGATGGCATGCGTGCTTGGGGGGGGGGGGGGCTAGAAGCTGAATAAGTGTGTGTGTGTGTGTGTGTGTGTGTGTGTGTCCCAAACAAACTGCACATTGCTGCTAGTGGAAATCATGCTGTCTGGACCCAAATATGAACTCCCTTATCCGTGTCCCTAGCCCGCACAGAAAGGCGCCCATTTGAGGACCAACTGACGAGGATTTACACTGAGCCAAAAACGCTTTGTGCTGTGTCTCGCAAAATGGGTGTGTGGGTGGGGGGGGCATAGCTATGGCTCCTATTTTGTTTCATGCATAGCAGCCCTGATTTGGACCTACCGCAGCCAAACCCAGACCCTGAGGTAGCTGTGCCCCCCCCACCCCCACCTCAGCGCATGCGCAGCGCCGTTGCGGTAGGGGTCCGGCGGGGGGGGAGGTGATGTGGATGGGGCCCAGCCCAGTGCTGCATGCAGCCCGTCCCTGCCTCCGTGACGTGCGCAGAGCCCCGGACGGCGGCACTGGGAGTCTGACGACGAGGATGAGACGGAGGCGCAAAGCAATGCACAAAGTATGTGGTCGCGCAGGGCCGTGTGCCGACATCGGGGTGTGTGCTCTGCGTGTGCGACGGTGCGCGTGCGTCGCGTGGAATAGATCGTGCACGCGGGCACGTGCGCGCGCGCGGGGGTTTACAGACTCCGTTCCGGGCGCTTTCGGCGGGGGCCGATTTACGCTCAGCTTGACACGTAGGGGGGGGAGTCAATGGGGTGGCACACAAGTGGGGGCAAATAAGCGAGGCCTTGCAACCCGAGTCCGTGGGCTGCTCTCTCTTGGGGCGCCCTTGTTCTACGCCCTGGCCCGCGAACACGATGTGCGGTCGACTGGACACTACCAGTGCCCCAGCCATCGACCGCTGTGGACCAGGGCTGAACGTGCAGATCCCGGGGCGGTTGTGCCCCCCCCCCCCCCTTGACGAGCTCAGGCCGCGCTGCATTGTGCCTCTGCCGTGGCTCATGCCATTCGCACACCCCCGTCCGCGAACGCTACGCAAGGCCCTCCGACGTTTCGAGGACCCCCTCCCCCCCCCCTTTCATCCCCCGGACTGGGAGCCGAGCCCTCCCTCCCACTCGCTGCCCCATCCCGCACCAACGCCCCTCTGCCGGTCCCCATAGTCCGCCCCCCCTGTCACGCAATGGGGGCCACCTCATGAGCAGCAACGCCCCGCGGGATCCGCAGGGTCCCGGTCACAGCACCTGAAGAACTGCAGGCGACAAGCGGCGGTGAGGGCACCGCAGGGGCAGGCAGGGCTCGGGATGCATGAGAAGGAAAGGGGCCCCAGAGGGAGCGCGTCATGAGTCGTCGGAGAAGGTTACCAAAGCCGCTGAGGGCGATGACTGTCCGTTAGACATGCCACGGAGTCTTGCGGTTGCCGCCAGAAAGAGGGCGGCTGGGCCATTGGCTGAGGGTTGTGGAGGGGGCGTGGGTAGCGCCCCCCGTTCCAATGCATCCAGGCACCCGGTGCCCCTCCATTGCACTCCACCGCCTGCCCTTTCAGCACTCCCAGGCACTGTTTTTTTTTGTTTCTCCTTCTGTGACACAGTTCCAGTGCTGCACCGCACATCAGCGTTTCCCACAGTAGTCCATGAGTACCCAGGTTCGTCCTGTTTATTTGGAAGAGGTTTCTCAGAACTGTCAGAGTATTTGTAGTCTGGGCAGGGCCGTGAGCGACTGGCCTGTGCGGCAGACCCGAGTGGAGGCAGCCCTGAAGGTTGGTACCGCCGCCCCCCCTCTCTTGCGTTCCTCCCGCAGAGCAGCAGGTGGCAGCGTCTCTCATGGCCCTGCACCGCTCAAAGGCCGCGGACGATGAAGAGGACGAGAGTCACGCTGAAGAGGACGAGAGCTACGCTGAAGAGGACGAGAGCCATGTCCCCTGTGGTATGAGTCTGCGCGCACGTGCGTGGTATCTGTGCACGTGACAAGGCAGTCCACCCGCTCAGTGTCCTTCAATGGAGCGGAGCGGCGGCCCTGCATGTGGACCCCTGCGAAGCATCAGGGCAACACGCACGAGGCGGATGGCGCCCGAGTCTTGGATCCGCGCAGGCAGGGGCCCCTGATGGACCCTCAAGTCCCTCGTCATGAGGTGGGGTGGCTCGGCTGCCACAGCACATTCCGTTGGACCAGAAGGTACTGAGATTGAGCCCGAAGTTGGGCATAGGCGGAGACGCTCCGCCGTTGCAGGCACTTGGGTGTCCCTGGAGATCCACGCCCCCCCCCCCCCGGGGGGGGGTGGGCGACTCCGCGGGTCCTAGGATGCCAACTACCCCCCTCCCCCCCCAAGGGGGCCTCCAGCCAACAGTTGGTTGCCAAAAGGGTGCCCCCCTGAGGAGTCCATGGGCGCCGAAGGCGCTGGACGCTCCATGGGCAACAAAGCCGCCCAAAGGAAAATTTTGTCCACTTTGCACCACAACACTACCCTTAAACCCAACCCTGACCCTAACACCCACCTCAACCCTCAACCTAGTCCTAACCCTACACCTACCCCTACCCCTACCCCTAGCCCTAAGCCTAGCCCTAGCCCGAGCCCAAACCCTAACCCTAATCAAGGCTGAATATTAAGACCGAGCTGGTGGGGAAGGCACTTTGCTTTGTCACTTTGCTTTGCCTTGAGACCGTAAGACAACTGTTGTCTTCAGATGTCTGTTGTCTTCACATGGGTTACCTATCCCACAGTACCCCACCCCTTCCATACCCTTATTGTAGAGTGGACATGCAAGAGAGAAAAGCGGTATCCAATGTACAATTCACCCTTCCGGTTATAAACAAAAACTGTGACTGTCCTTATGGGACTCCCTCCGCAAACCACCCTTCATGGTTTGCGCGGGTTTGCTCAGATGCACTGGATACTAGGAACAAGCCTGGAAGCGAGCCATGCATGCAATGGTTTGCAGTGGATGAACAATGGTACATGGGTTACGCGTAGGAGTGTAGCAAATATGGCGGGATAGCGATGAAGTGGATAGCACCAGCGAAGACTAAGGATACTAAGGATTGGGATTGTGAAAAAAGCCATGTAGAACATTCATTGGTGAGAGAAAGAACGAATCGAGCAAAACGTTTGACATTGGCTTTGCGGTGCGGTTTACCTGCATGGTTTAGAGCGGGGCGGGATACTGTTGAAGTGGAAAGGCACACCGAATATTAAGGATTCCGAAGATCGGGAGAGCAACAAAAATTGGTGGTGATTAATGGGATCACGGTGAAGCGAAAGCCAAGTACCAAAATATTGAACTACTGAAAAAAAATGATGCATGATAGTGGAATGGCACATGCAATGCAGAGTGCTGTAAGCGATGGTGGATTTTGGAGTGCACCATTACAAACTAGTCAACAAACGTTGATACGATCGCAAAGGCTTTTTGGGAACTTGCATGGGCTAATATGGGTCAAATACAACTCAAAATAGCCTTAAACCACTTGTTTGAGCACCCCAAATGATCTAGGAACTTTTTTTTTTGGAGAAAATCATTTTTGGACCTTCAGGTGACCCGTAACCCTACCCTAGCACACGCACTGTGCGCGCTCCAATGCTCCCCGGCGCCCGAATGGGGCATCGAAGGGTTTTGACGGCATGGAAATAGCTTGCAACTTGTCCTCTTCATCATCGTTTATCACCACAAGGGTGCCCAACGCAATCCATGGCCGTCAAACAGAGATCAGGAAGGTGGAACTTAAACAGGTATGCAAAAAGGGTGCTTTTCAAGTCTCATTGTGCAGTCTTTTGGGCCCAAAAGGGGTCATTAGGGCAATCAGTCACGCGCATAACACACTAAACGGGGATCAAAAGCTTCATCATCCATGTTGGTTGCAATGCAATTGGACCCCTCCATGGACATCATAGGCACCCAAGCTGCCCCAAAACTGCCAATTTTTGGCCATTTTTCACAGATTTTGACACCCGTTCCCGACCACCACCCTTGAGTTTCTGACTCATACTTCGTGTGGTTGTCCCTCACACCCATAGGTAGCATCCACTAAAATTTTGGCCGAATCCGAAGCACCACAACGGAGCTGTGTTTTGCCCCCATTTCGCACATGCTTGCTTGCTGCTTGCTTGCTGCTTGCCAAACTTGTTACGTCCACCCTAGACACTGAAGAGGGTTATAAAACCAAGACCGGTTCCACCAACTCGGTGACCCTGGCCCTAACCAGCATTGAATATTGGGACCGAGCTGGTGGGGGGAAGGAACATTGTCTAGGAGACATTACCGACAAATGAGGTACGCACTGGAAAGTGGACGAGAGCGGCTCAAATGGGGCTCAAAATGAGCTATATTCATCCGTTTGGGCACCACAACGGGACCCGTTTTTGAGCCATTTGTGGTCCCAAAGTGGCCCATTTTCAAGGCCCTTTCAGCCTTGAGAGGGGCCAAAATGGCTTGCAATGGGCTCAAAAAGGGCTTATTTCACTTGTTTAGGCACCCCAAATGGTGTAGGATCATTTTTGGAAAAAAACACATTTTTGACCCATTTTTGACCCATTTTTGACCCATTTTTTGTCGCAAAACAACCCATTTTCAAGGCATTTTGTGACTTTGGAGGGGCCAAAAAGGCGTGTAGTGGGCTCAAAATGGGCTCATTTCACTTGCTTAGGCACCCCAAATGGTCCAGGATCATTTTTGGAAAAACCCATCTTTGACCCATTTTTGACCCATTTTTTGTCCCAAAACAGCCGATTTTCAAGGCATTTCGGGATTTTAGGAGGGCCGCAACAGGCCACAACGAGCTCAAAACGCGCCAGAAACACTTGTTTTGGCATTCCATGTGGTCCAGGATCATTTTTTGAAAAAAGTTTTTTTTTTGCACCCGTTGGACCTTGTTGACCCATTTTGGCACCTACCTCTTTGGGCTACCTCCAGCAGCTTGCCGGAGCCCACTGGGCCTAGGTATGGGGGTCTAGGCGTCGGTTAGGGCAATTTTGAGGGGTGGAAACCACCAAAAGTGGGTGGTTGCGGGTGGATTAGGTGCGCTCGAAATCGCGTTTTGAGCCATGTAGCCCAAGATTTGGTCTGTTTTTGGTTTGGGGCTGTCGGCAGCCAATGTGCACAAATTCTGGGGCTTTTTCCGGGCCTTTTGGGGGCGGTTCGCGGACATATTGTGGAGTTAGAGGGCCCTAGAGGGCCCTTCGGCACAAGGAGGTCTAGCTGCATGTGTAGAGTAGCCACTATTTCCTTTCATTTGGCTGTTTTCAGCAGGTTCTAGGGTGGTTTTGGGCAAAAAAAAAGGCTGATTTTGGCCCTAAATTGCAGATTTTGAAATGGAGGTCTGGCACTTGCGACGCCTGTTTCCGGCCGCCACCGTTGAGTGTCTTGCTCATACTTTGTGTGGTTGTCCCTCACACCCATAGGTAGCATGCACCAAATTTTTGGCCGAATTCGAAGCACCATGACAGAGCTGTGATTTCCCCCCATTTCGCGCGTGCTTGCTGCTTGCTTGCTGCTTGCTGCTTGCTGCTTGTTGCTTGCTTGCTAAACCTAGTGGGTCCACCCTAGACACTAAAGAGGGTTATAAAACCAAGACTGGTTCCACCAGCTCGGTGACCCTAGCCCTAGCCCTAGCCCTAGCCCTAGCTCTAACCCTGAGCTAGGGTCAGAGTTATTGTTGGGGTCCAAAATGGAGAGCAATGATGTGGCAAAAGCAGCCATGAACGAAATTTGGGGGATGTTGTTCAGCCGAGTCAACAAGGTTGGCATGGCTGAACCAGCCCGCTGCAAAGGTTAGGGTTAGGTTCACGGTGATGGTATGGCCCAAATCGCCCCACCTAGACCCCCAGAACCCCCCCCCCCCCAAGGGGGGCCTCCAGCCAACGGTTGGTGTCCAGAACCGAGGAGTCGCCCCCGGGCCCCGTGCATTCTACTTCTCATGCCTGCCTCTGGCGCGCTGGAGGGGAAGGGGCATTGGGTGTACTTGGAGGCTGTTTAAGGAAGAGGGCTCCCAACAACAAGGCACTTGCACATGGATTGCTGGCCCCATGGCTCTCAGCACTCGGAGGCCCATAGCCCTGGCCCAGTGTTGTTTGCTTTCGGCGACCCTCCAGAGGGAGTGAAAGGGGCAGCCAGGCAGGCTGTCAGTCGGCAGCGTGAAGCTTGTTCAATCCCAGCAAACGTGTTTTGCAGCCTCTCGGTGCACATTGATGCCTAGCAGCACGCGTATGATTCTGGAAGCCACCCATCCCTCCCCCCCCCCCCGCGCCCCTCCCCCCAACTCTTTGTGGCTTTGTTCCCCACTGAATTGCATGGTGGCTGACCATGCTTTGTCCGGGGCCTGGGGAGTGCATATGGCCTCCCCTGTGCCTGGAGCGAAGGTACAGGCCCGGCTCACACCACATGCCGCAAACAATAGGACATCCTGTTGTGTATCACTGACACACCTCGCACTTGCAGTCATACCCTGATTTCGTCATCCCCACCTCCAAACGCACTGTGAGCCTCACTCTCGCACTCGACTGCACCCCACTTCCAGAGCCGGTGCCGCTGCCCAATACGTCATGCGAGGATCTTGGTGCTGCAGCCCACTCCCTGCCACCAGACGGGCACAGCGTGCCTGCCGATTCATTCTCATCAGATTGGTCGACTGCAATGGATGAATCTGAGGACGGCTCGGTGTGTGGTTGTTTTTGTGTGTATGTGTGTGTGTGTGTGTGTGTGTGTGTGTGATCGTGCGGCTACGCATGGTCCAGAACAAAAGGCGTAATTGTGGATAACCGAACGTGTCTCACCTCCTCTAATGCTTGATCAGGAGCATGAAAACGGTGCTGCAAGGAACACAACACGCCCCTCTCCTCAGTGCTAGGGACATAGGTGAGGTAGTGGTTCTCAGGTGGCTGAGACTCCGCTATGGTACTGGATGAGAACAGATTCCGCTACTGACTCTCTGTCCTATAGAAAGGCGCTTCCCGTGCAATGACAACCATGACTCCGTTAGGATTGTTGGCCTGACGAGCTGTTTTGCAACCAGTGCTTTGTATCCACCGTGGGTTGGTTTACTCGGTCCCCTCATGCAGTGTGAGTGAAGTGAGTGAGTGAGCGAGTGGGTGGGCGGGTGGGCGGGCGGGCAGCCCAGTGAGTGACTGACTGACTGCGTGACTGAATGACTGAGAGAGAGAGAGAGAGAGAGAGAGAGAGAGAGAGAGAGAGAGAGAGAGAGAGAGAGAGAGAGAGAGAGGCCTAGGATTGCCCTGCAGCTCCTGCTCCTGAGCAGGTTTCTCCAACCACTTTTCTTGTGCTTTTGTTCTTGTTTTCGCAGTTCTCAAAAAACGCGCGCTCATCTTGTGAGTGAGTGAGTGAGTGAGTGAGTGAGTGAGTGAGTGAGTGAGTGAGTGAGTGAGTGAGTGAGTGAGTGAGTGAATGAGAATGAGTTAACAAGTGTGTGTGCGCACGCACATGCGTGTGTGTGTCCTTTTCAGTTTTCCAGCCCCTGCACTGTAACAACCATATTTCTTGGTCCCCTTTTGGAACATCCTGCGCATAGGCAGGCATGGGACAGAAAGGACAGGGTGCGAAACATGAGCATGTGTCCTGTCCCCGGTTGTTTGGTGAACAAACTGTTGCTTTGCTGCTGCGTTCACTCAATGCAGCCAACAATCTTTCAAAGGTCCAAGTCCTTTTTCCGTTGAGACCAGGACTTCGACACAACCGCCTGGACCTCCGTCCCGCAGAAGGAGTGGGCCAGCTCCAACTTCAATATGAGCGGGGAAGCAGGGGGGGGGGGGGGGGCATCCTACTGCAGCTCAACACGCCCTTCCCCACATTTCTAAGGAGTCATGTTGTTTGCCACGTGACATGGCTTGATGGTTCACTATGTGAATCAACATTCCGTGTCATGCCTTGGCACTCTGCAATCATCAGCAACAGGGGCAACAATGGTCCGTTCCTGCGCTCCTCTTTGTCTGGCAGCCGTTGTCGAACAACCTGAGCTCAGTGATATTGTGGTCAAAGGTGCTGACATCAGCTTTATGCCCACTCAGGCACAAATGCATTGCTGTGGTATTCCATCCCCCGCCCCCCCCCCCCCTTCCCTCTTATGTAAGGGTAAGGGAGAAGGTCACGAAGTTCAGCGGTCATGCACGTGACGCCTGAACTAGCGGTGCTCGGTTCGATTCCCGGTGGGGTCGGAACGCAGCGTCCTAGGCGCTAGGGTGTCTGTGCCCCCGCGAGCCGGAAGGGATGCTGCGAGGGACAGGTAGGGATCACGGATACGCTGGAGTTCGGAGAACGCCCGAGCACTTTACCTTTACCTTTACCTTTTACCTTATGTAAGGGTAAGGGCATGGCCAACAAAGTCGCTTCATGAAGCATTTGCGCGCGCACACACACACACACACAACCTGTCCGTCATGTTGTATAGGTGTCTGTACGGTCTGTCATTCTGAGTGTTAAGGGTCAACGAGGTCTGAATGGGAGAATAAAGACACACTCGACTCAGACGGTAGACTGCATGGCCTCTTCTCTTCCGAGTCTGCGCATGTTTTGTTCACCGTTCTATTTGCAATCTCTCAATTGCATTTAGGTCATCCCCTCCTATGTAAGGGCAGGGGCCAGGATAACGACACAACCACAGTGGGGGCGCTGGGGCGTGGACCACCTGTGCAGGGTACCGTTGGGCCCTGCTCCCCTGGGGTGTCGGCAACTCGGTAGGGCTTGAGCCATGTTGGACCTCCAGCGTCCTGTGTGGCAGGCGGGAGTGGGGAGAGAGTGTCCTTGCATGTGGGGGGGAAGTGTGGCCTGTTGCTCCAGGCCTGGTGGGCAGAGCCTGACGCTGAGTCCACCGGGGAGATGTTGGCCAGGGCATCGCAGCCTCCAGGTCACAGAGACATGCTGTCACGGCACCCCACGACTGCATTTGCAAAGCGCTACAGCAGCGGCGCAGGGCACGACTGGAGGGGGGGGGGGGTTGCTCCTTGACTGCCCGGTGGCACAGCCGGCGCCGCCCTGAAGGCTGGGTCCCTCACTCCCATGGCCTGGGTGCGTGCAGGGCAGTTGAAGTTTGAGGGGTCTCAGGGTGCACAGAGTGCTTCCCTGCCTTGAGGACCTACCCAGGATGGCTCCTAGGTTGCGGCACTACAGCCCCTTTTAGTCCTGGGGCCCGAAGGCACAGTACCAGACTGGCCCCTCCTGTGGCTTGGGGGGGGGGTTTGTACCGCACAGTAATCGGGTTCACCCTCCTCATTACTGAGCAGTGGCGGGCCTCAGAAGCCTCACAAGCCCAGAGAGGCCCCCACAAGCCCAGTTCGGGGGCATAAGGGGCGCACTGTGCGCTGTGCCCGCACTGTGCGAAAAGTCAGCTGTTTTCCACCACCGGTAGCCATGGGTCCCAGGTCTTGAATTCTGCACCCCACAGCCCCTGCTGGTACACCAGGTTTTTTTTTCTAGTCTGATGCTTGCCACGGTTCCCAGGGTCCTGAATTCTGCACCCCATGGTGTTTGGAATTGATCATGCATGCTTCTGTAGGTGGGTGCTTTTCACGGGTGTTCCCAGGATAAGCAACGTAATAATTGGCGCTGTGCGCGTGCTGTGCAAAAACGCCCCCATAGAGGACCAGAGTCAGTGGTGGAAGGGCTTCAACATACCCATACCCATACCCATACCCCTCCCCGTTAAGCAAAGGTGGGGGTGGCATACCCTCCCCATGCGCCCATAGCCATGTTGGGTGAGGGTGCGCTGTGCTCCAGCAGGGCGCCGTTTCGGGCCCCACCCTTGCCGAATCCCTTTGCTCTCGCAGGCGCAGTGGCACGGCAACAACGCAGGCTCAGGGCCGGAGGAGTGCTGTGAGGACATGATGGAGGCCAGGCCACAGTGGCAAGCGGCAGAGGAGAGCGCGATCCGCTCGCACATGGACGTTGGTGAGAGGTCTCCACCGCAGCACGACGACGAAGAGTATGCCTCGACTTCGACGGAGGGGGCGTCAGGGTCAAGGGACATTTGGTTTGCGGACACAGTAGTCCGCCGCCGACCGGCAACCGCTTGCGAGTACCAGCCAACCTCGTCAGTGGAGCCTCCTGTGCCAGTGCTCAACGGCCGTCGGTTACTTTTCAACCGCCATTGCTGATGTGCCCATTGTACCGGGCGGCCGCAGTCCCGCTTTTTCTTCTTTCTTAAGCACCCGCCGGCGATTCGTCAGGCGTCCAAGGGTATGGGCTATCGCTTGAGAGCGAGGACCCCCCCGCTCTTCTGCAGTCGCAGCGTCAGTGTGCTCATGTCCCTACAAAACAGAGAGCACACCACAAACAAGAAGTAATCTGGATGTGGGTGGGGACCCCTGAACCCTGTGCGAGGACACAGGACCGTCACCGTCACCGTGTTGAGTTTGCTCTTATGACAACGTGCGAATTGGAACGTCTGCTGAACGGCAAGTCAGTCATTCATCTCTGAGCTGGGCTTTGATGTCAGGGTGGGTGCCTACAAGCCCCGGGAGAGGACCCAAGCACCTCCTTCAAGCTGACGGACGGGCCCCAAGGTCCCTGAGAGGACCCCAGGACCGCCCTGCAGCTGCTCATGTCGGTGAAAAAATGGGCGGATCGGTGCATGCAAAGGCTATCCAATGCTCTTGTGTCGCCCCCAGGAGATGGCGGGAAAAGGCAGGGCAGTTCTCTGTCTTCCTCTTCATCGGGTGCCGGTTCCAGTGAGTTAGTTGCCCAGTAGTTCGTACTTGTCCTCTTCGTTCGGGGGGCAAGGGCAATTCAGTGTGCCAGAGGAGAACACAGCTGCTGCGGGGCAAGGCGGAGTAAGTGTTGTGCAGTGCAAAGTACATGCGCGCAGGGAAGGGTTGCCTCCTCCTTCATACCTGCACACGGTATGTACGTGTGCTGTATTCATATGGTGCACACCCGAGACGATGAAAGTCCTGCAATTCATGGAGATAAAATAGTCTCAACCCTGTCTCAACCCGTCTCCAGCCATCAGTTTAAGATGTTGCATGGAACACATTCCATAACCCAGGGCACCCCCTGTACGATGTGTTGGGACGCGTCGAGACACGTCGGAGTGGTACGACCTGTCGGGCTCCAACGCCCCGATGCATCATACATTTGCGACAATACTCACCAACTGCCATCCATTTGGAGGCCAGACTGCCGATGCTGGGCAGAGCTTTGGTGGATTGAGGGTCAGTGATGCGACGTGAGGCGACCGCACGTGTGCGTCCTGCCAGTCGCACATTCTCTGGCACGACATCACGGTCCCTGCCACACACCTCCAACGGTGTGAAGGCCCCGGCAAAGGGCCCCACGTTGTCAATGTGCGCACAGGGGCGTCAGTAGGCCCCATGGGCACAAGGGATGGGGGACTAGAACACGGCCCAACAGGTAGGGCTTTCGGGTTGACATGCATATGGGCCGGTCACCATAAAAATATCGCGCTGCAGGCGCCGAAGTGTTTCTCTCTTTGACAGTGAATTCAAAACCACCACATCACATTTTGAGCTCGAGAAGATTCATGGACATTCCGACGACACACAAATCCGAGGGAAGAGAGTGGGAGGGCGGGTGCATCCCGCATCACTGCCAATGCCTGGCAATTAAGGGTCATCAACTGAACGGTCTCACCCTCTGTTATTCTTTGGGGGGACTTAAGCGCAATGCGCGTGCAGTGCGCGCGCGTGCGGCTATTTGGGCATCTCGCCCTACTAGAAACCCACACTTTGTGGTACTAGGGGCATCATTATTGTTTGATAACACGTATTTTGGTGCTTGTTTTGCATCGGATATGGCATTTTTGGGTTCTCACCCATTTCCCCCCATTTTCACCTATTTTCACTCGCCGCATGTTCTACTTTCTATGTTGATTTCTCCCCACTATGGCTGCCCTCAATGTGGGCACTCTGCATCAGCCTCTCTTGATTTGCATCCTACATCGGATGCAATTGTCAAGGTAAAGATCAACATGCGATGAAACATGCAGATGACAAACGTGCAAATGAAGATCAACCATTAGACAAAGAGCAGCTCGATAAACTGAGGATGCATGGTGGGCAAATGTGCATTGTGTGTGGTCTTACTTGAATTGTGTTGTTGCCGAGATTCAATGGGTAGAAAGACCTTCCTTTGTCCCTCGTGACATTGGCGGGTGTTCTTCTTGGGATACTGAAGGGCTTCCAAGATTCAAGGGACATTATTTCATGGCATCTGATAGGAAGGGAAGGTAGTGCGCAACCGTCTTCAGCTAGGGTAGCTGGGGTGGCCTAATTTTGAGGGCGTTTGGGAGGGGTCGGTATGGGGGTTCTTCGCAGGGGAATCTAGTCTGAAAGTAGCGCGCAGTGCGCACGCAGTGCAAGGATTCCCCCTTTGCTGCATCGTGATCCAGCTCCATGAGATTCTCAAGAAGGACACGAGACCCGTAGGAAACTGCCCCAAAAGGAACAAAAAAAGGGTCGTGTGCAACAAAGCAAATCACCTCTGCCTTACCCCAACTTGGCACACAATACTTGTGCGTGCGTGACCTCCAAAATGCACTCGGTCCATCCGCCCACCCGACCAGTTCTTGTCGGTTGGGCCGTGTAACGGGGGGCGCTCACGTGTTGGGCCGGGCCCCTCCCCAGAAATAACCAGAACGCCCTACTACTTTCCATCTGTGGTGAATGGTAAAAGGAGATTGTTGCCCCCGGGACTTGTGAATATTCAAAATGCCAAGAATGAAACTGGGATTTTGAAAATGGCCCAAACCCAAAATAAATTTGACCCCCCACACACACACTGAACTGAACCCCCCCCCCCATGGGTCGTGGTGCTGCTTGAGTGTGATCTGCCCCACGATGTTGCTCTTTCGTTGTGTGTTTGTCTGTAGAGATGCGGATGCGATGGACTGCGCAATGGAGTGTGCCGCATCGCTGCTGGAGGCATCAGGAGACGTGGACCTCTCAACGGAAGGTGCTCCTCATTGTTGTGCACTCCTCAGAACCCGAAGCGGTGCTCGTGTCCCCGGCCCATTGCAAGTCCCATGAGACCCCCTGCTCCATCACTGACACGCCCTGTTGCTGCGTGCTGTGGGTTTGGCTCATGTGGCGCGGCAGTGTAAGGCATCAAGGGTTGTTGAGGGTTGATGAAGGGGTGTCGGCGGATGGTGAGGATTTGTGAGGGTTGATGAGGGGTCAGGGGATGGTGAGGGCTGATGAGGGCCGATGACAAGCATCCGCACTAGCCGCTGTGGCGGTGAGTGTCGGTGAGTGGCAAAAAATCCCATTTTTCGGTCGGTGAGTGCGGTGAGCTGATTTTTACAGAGGGAGCTGTCCAGAGGATTGACCGCCGAAAAAATGGGGAAAATGGGATTGTGAAAAATGGGTATTTCGTCCCATTTTTCTCCTATTTTTCTCCCTTTTTTGTCCTATTTCCTTTGGCCGCATCCCGCCACAACCCTCCACAGCCCACATCCTGCGTGCTATGCCTGCCATTTCCCCATTTCGCCCCATTTCCCCCCATTCCTCTAATTTCTACATTTTTCCAGTCTCCAAAATCCTGGTTCGGTGAGTTGGTGAGTTCAGTGGCGGTGAGCGCGGATGCCTGTGATGAGTATAAGTGCAGGTTTGGGTCTGAATACGTTGTGGGTCTGAATACCCAGGGATCTCAGGCCAGCAGCCAGAGCCCCTTTCAAGTTCCAGTCTGCCCAACGCGGCCCGAAGTCAAGTGAACCACAAAAAAAAATCAAGCTTCAGAGCTGCTCCGCCGAGGCTGCTGCTGTTTGGTGGCTGCTGCCTGGGGAGATGCTGCAAGACTATCGGAGGCATCCGCATCAGCAGCAACAGCGACACCACGGCGCTGAAAGGCCCCTGCACTCGCACTGTGCAGCGTATGGCTACCATCCGCCCCGCATACGCCCACCTGCCTGGCAGCTCCATGCCCGTGGAGCAAGCAAACAAGGAAGAGCACAAACGTTTCGAGTGGAGTATGCAGGGGAAGAAAGCGGCAGCATCTGGTGAACCCCTGTGCCGGACCCCTGGTGTGAGGCTTACGATCTTCACTTCGGCGAGGGACATACACAACTTGTTGGCCTTGTTGTATTTGACCCACTCATCCGTGACCTTCCGCGACCGCCCTGCGTGCGCGCAGCCGTGGCCTCAACCATCCCGTCCGTGTGCGTGCGTCTCGCAGGGATTGTACGGTTCTGGTCCAGCCGTCGATCCGTCTCCCCCGGACGTGTACGGCTGTCGCTTGGTGGACCCTGTTGCCCCCCAGTGCTGCTTGTGCAGGGTCTGTGGCTGATGAGACGCGCACCTCAGCAGGCGACGACGCCATGCAGCGCCTGATGCAGCATGAGGCCACGCGGCACCAGTTCATCGAACCCGAGCCGCAGCATGTTGAAGCCAGAAGTCCATCTGAGAGTCCGCCAAACGTCACCGCAGAGGCCGCACAGAGCACCACAATACCTGGTCTGGATCCCTGTGGCAGCTATCAGGGAACGAAGGTGGATGAAGTGAGGGTAGAGCCACCCCAAGAGGGAGAGGGTTGGGAAACGGAGTGGGAGAAGGAGATAGAAATCGTGATGATCAAACATTTGATTGAGACCGAGCCAGAGCAAGAGGCAGAGGGTGCCAGGCAGAATCCGCAGGTGCAAGAACCGGCACCAGAGTGGGAGAGTGCTTGGATGCAGGACGAGAGGGAAAAGGTGGGTCAGAATGTGGGGCAGCAGGAGAAGGAGAAGGAGTTGGAGAGAGAGAGGGAGAGACAGAGGGAGTGGGAGAGAGAAAGAGAGAGGGAGAGGGAGAGGGAGAGGGAGGAGGAGAAGGAAAGGGAGAGGCAGAGGAAGAAAGAGATGGAGAGGGAGAAGGAGAGGGAGAAAGAGAGGAAGAGGAGGGAGCGGGAGAAGGAGAGGAAGAGGAGAGAGCAGGAGATGGAAAGGGAAAGAGAGCATGAGAAGGAGAAAGAGAAGCAGAGGGAGAGGCAGAGGGAGCAAGAGAAAGAACAAGAAAAGCAGAGGGAGAGGGAGCGACAGAGGGAGAGGGAGAGGGAGAGGGAGAGGGAGAGGGAGAGGGAGAGGGAGAGGGAGAGGGAGAGCGAGAGCGAGGAGAGGGAGAAGGAAAACGAAAGGGAGAGGGAGAGGGAGAGGGAGAGGGAGAGGGAGAGGGAGAGGGAGAGGGAGAGCGAGGAGAGGGAGAAGGAAAACGAAAGGGAGAGGGAGAGGGAGAGGGAGAGGGAGAGGGAGAGGGAGAAGGAGAGGGAGAGGGAGAGGGAGAGGGAGAGGGCGAGGGAGAGGGAGAGGGAGAGGGAGAGAGAGGAGAGGGAAAAGGAGAGGGAGAGGGAGGAGAGGGAGAGGGAGAGGGAGAGGGAGAGGGAGAGGGAGAGGGAGCAAAAGGAGAAGGAAAAGGAAAAGGAAAGGGAGAGGGAGAGGGAGAAGGAGAGGGAGATGGAAAAGGAAAGGGAGAGGGAGAGGGAGAGGGAAAAGGAAAGGCAAAGGGAGAGGCAGAGGGAGAGGGAGAAGGAAAAGGAAAAGGAGAGGCAGAGGGAGAGGGAGATGGAGAGGGAGAGGGCCATTAAAAAAGAGAAAGAGAGGGCAAAAGAGCTGGAGAGGGAGTTGGAGAGGGAGAGAGAGAGAGGGAGGCAACGACATGAAGAACTAAAGAGGGAGTTGGAGTTGGAGTTGGAGAGGAAGAGAGGGAGGCAGAGACAGGCCCAACTAAAGAAGGAGAGAATTGCGGAGAAGCAGAGAGAGCCCAGGGTGCAAAATGATGAGGGGTCTGAACGCCCATTGCAGCCCTACAGCTCTGATAAGCCACCCATGGGCCCGCAGCACGGCAATGCGGCTGGGGGCCAAATGCACCACAGCGCCCAAGCAAGTGCCGCCAAGCCTCCATTGTCCAAGTTCAAGTTCGAACTGCTTGGGGCGGACTCGATGGAGACCGTCTCCAAGGCCTTTGTGGAACGAATTGACAAACGGCAGGCCGAGCTGTCGGGCACCGGCGCGTGGCACACAGTCGCGGGAGAGCCCCCTGCCCCAAGGCCAGGAACCGTGGGGCAAGTCCCCGTGCACCTCGCGTTCGGGGAGAGGCTGCAGCGGCGGGAGGGGCCGAACGTGCTGGACCTGCCGTCGTCCCAGGACCCACGAGGGCCGCTGCACAGTGCGGGGGCCGGCAGCCACGCCCACCGGGTGGGGGGTCCGTCCCAAGACCGGGGGCGAGGGCGTAGTGGGGACAGGAACGGGGACCGGGACCGAGACCGGGACCGAGACCGGGACCGAGACCGGGACCGAGACCGAGACCGGGACCGGGACCGGGACCGGGACCGGGATCGCGATAGAGACCGGGACCGGGATCGGGACCGGGACAGGGAGAGAGAGAGGCGCAGGGACCGGGACAGGAGCAGGGGCAACGAGTGGAGAGAGTGGGACAGGGACCGGCACAGAGAGGGGGATCGGGACTGGGACAGAGGAAAGGGCTGGCAGGACCGGGGCTCGGCCGGGCACAGGGGGGGCGGCAAGGCGATGGCCGCCCCCGCCCCGGACCGGGAGCGGGAGAGGGCGAGGGACCGGGACCGGCCCTGGCCCCGCAGCAACGACAGAGATCGGGACCGGGATCGGCCCAGAGACAGGGAGAGGGACTGGGAGAAGGAGAGGAAGAGGTAACAGGGGTGGCGGTAGTGGCAGTCTGCCCTGGCCTGTACGGGCTCTGCATAACAATGAAAGAGGAATGAGGGGGAGCGCGGGGCCGGGCCCCTGAGATCTCCAATTTGAAGTGCCAATTTCGGCGATCTCTTGGCTGTGGGACGGTGCTCAGAGCTGTCCCTCAGCCTTGACCTCTAACCCCCTGTCTCTCTCACTTGCCTCCCCACCCGCCTTCACGTCTAGGCCCAGGGCCCCTACTTGGGTTGGGGCCGGGGCTCCATGTTGCCGAGTTGTTCGGAAGCGACTGTACGGACGGACCGCAGCCTTAGCCGCGGTAGCTCCACTCGCAGCAGCAGCGGGCAGCCTCGATGTCGGGCCAGACGGGGCTCCTACGGAAGCTGCACGCTCCTTCGCGGTACCCATTCGGCCGAGCCTTAGCTGAGGTCGGTTGGGACCTGCGGTTGATCTGACATAACCCTAAGCCAAGGTTTTCAGACTTGGCCTGTTTTTGACTGCCTTAAACGCCCTGCATTCTGATGAATGGTAGCCTTTTCAGGCCTACTGCCGGCCATGCACATCACCTGCGTGTCGGTCGCTGTAGCGCGGCCCCGGGCCGCATGTCTGCGATGTGTCTTCGTTCTGCTTCGCTGTGGCCCCCCGGAGCTGCCTTCCTTCTTCCTCGAAGAGCCCGCAGCCCCTGACACGACCCACGCTGTGTCACTCACAAAAGCAGCGTGTTTCTGTGGTGTCACTGCCGGTGCCGCACTCGTTCGCAGTCGTGGGGGTCTTGATGCTCCTTCAAGAAATAGGACCGGCCTCGCCCCGTCGTCGCCGTGGGGGGGGGTCTCGTGGTCCAGGCGTCGGGCCGTGCGCGGCGCATGTTGAGCGGAGGCACCTCCTCAAAGCAGCCGAAAGCGGAGGGTCACTGTAGTGTCTCGTGGGCCGCACGGCCCGTGGGGCCGGTCGTGTAGACGGCCGTTTCGTGCCTCGCGTAGAGGGCGGTGTCGCTCTGAGTAGTGCAGTTCTCTGCAAGGGGCCCGCATTGAAAACCATCGGCGCAGCACAATCCTCCAGGCGGAGGAGTTGCATGGCGCCTGAGGCACGCGCCTCCGGTGCATAGCACTGACGCAGTGCGCGTGGGCACAGGGTCGAGCGCGTGGGCACAGGGTCGAGCGCGGGGTGGGGGGTGTGTGGGCCTCTGCAAGGGCCAGACGCTCAAAACACCTCCACGTCGACAGATATGGCGTCAACCGGTTTTGACCCCATTTTATTGTGCTGCCCCGCCCCCCCCCCCCCCCCCAAGATTCCTTCGACGTGTGCGCCGTGCCTTAGAGGCGCCCCAGCCCCAGGCGCTACCAGAACAGAATTAGGGTCTTGGTAGGCGGCCACGCGCCCGGGATTGCTGCACCACAGCCTTGGAACATCCAGTGGTTTTGTGCATCTCCACTTTTCATGTGTAATCAGTCGGAGGGTGAGGTCCAGTCGCTGCATTTTCAGTCATTACCCTCCATTGCTCGATCCCCTGTCAGACCCCCCCCCCCCCCCGGCGCCCTTTTTGTGACAATGTCGGGTTCTCGCCTCTGTTCCCGCACCAGCCCCCGCGACCGCAGCTCTACCTTTGCTCTGACCCTGCCCAAGGGGTGTGTGCACCACGATCCACCCCCAGCGCACGACAACAAGTGTCCGGGCGTGCCACTGGACGGGGCCAGCTCAGGGCCTCGCTTCATGAGTTTGGGATCCAGTAGCCACTGGTCGCGTTCACGACCGTCGTCGCACCAATGGCTCGGTACGGGTGGTGCAGGCAGTCTGGCCGCAGTGCACCCCACACGCCCCAGTAAAATGTGGCACATCCCCTGCATTTCCGTCCTGTTGTCGAATTTGCTGCAAATCTTTGCAGTTTTGGTGGGTTTCTTGAAACTTAAGATGTTGACATCCCCAAACAATTTGATACTTCATTGTGGTGTACCCCATGCGCCGTGCGCCAGTCCGTAGCGTGCGTTGCGCATGGGAAGTATGTTCCCACTTCGTTTTGTTGCGGGAGCCCATGATTCAGAGGGGGTTTCATGTGCCCCATGTTGACCCAAAGCAGTATTCTGTTGGGCATCGCAGGGCGGCCAGGTCGAGGGTTTTGACGGTCACAGATCCAAACACAGTGGTGGTTTGGTGGGCTCTCTCTTTTTTGCACAGTACTGACCCATTTCTCCTCATAAGCCCGTTATAAGTCCATTCTTGGTCCATCATACCCCTGCTTGGCCCCTGATCCACAAACTGCAGGCAGTGATTGACTGCAGGCAACCAATCAGAACGTATTCAATGTCTCCGGTGCCCACAGATTTCAACATATGTGGACGAGCCTCACCCGCACGGGTGTTGTACATTGTTATACGCCACCGCATGCATGTGCCGGTCGAGTCTGCATTTATAATATTTCGGACGCTCATCTTGGGCCGGAGCCCCCCAAAATGTATTCTGCGACGTGTCCTCGATGTGCAGGTTTTCCTCGCTGTGTGCAGATGTGCCCTCTGGTGTCCCCCCAAATGTACCTCTGTGTCTGCGGATTTCCCCCTCTCCGCAGTACTGCCCACTGTCGTATCCTGCAGTACCCACCCCCCCCCCCCCCCGTTGTTGCTGCAACGCTTGGACCCATGGATGTGCGGTTTCCGTTGTTGGATGGATATACATCGGGTATGTTTCCTTTTTGTTGTCGTGGCTGGGGAATCAATTTGTTTGCCTTGCTACACCTTCGGGCCTGTCTGAAGGGGTGTGGTACGCTGCACCAATCTCTACTGGGCCATTCTCGCGCACGCCGGTCCGGGCATGTGTGTCTTGGGGTCGTGTGCAAACCACAGACCTGTGCAAACAATAGCCGGTGTGGCCTCTGTGGGTTTCGATGCCTTTGTGACAGGGGCGGGGGTTAGACCCCCAGGCAACGCTCTACTGGTAACCCTTGTCCTTGTCATGTGCTGAAATGCCTCCAGACATCCAGAGCTGCAGGCCCCGGCGGATGGCAGAGCCTCGAATAGGTACGTGGTCTCACCTGCAGTCTACCCCATCACTTAAGGTCGGCCCATCAACCAGCCTGAACCATCAACCAGTGCTGAATCTTTGATGTGGTCTGTTTTGCCATGAGCCGCGATGCTCAGAGAGCCCTTGCCCCCCCTTTTGCAGGGCTGTCTTCTGTCCAAAACGCAAGAAGCCAAGAAAAGAACAAAAAGGCAGGACCGTACAGTGCAATTTGAAACGCACAGAAAGTGTCGGTTGGCAAGCCACAGTGAACAAATGGCGGTTGATAAGGAATCTTTGATTCACGACTTGGGCTATTGATCCATGCAGCTCTTGAAATGGCGAAGCAAGAACAGCGTACCAAGGGGTTTTCTCAGGGCGCTCGTCTTCAGCGACTCCTGAAGCTCAACACTGGAAGCCGCCAACGAAGTGACTCCAGTTTCTGGTCTGGGCCTGTGCTGGAACAGTGTGTTTTGGGGTAGGAAGGCAATCAGTGGCTTTGCTTCCTCAGGGCAGGGCAGCCCATTGATGTTGTAGACAGACAGTGGGCGGTGCCGTGTAATAGGGGAATTGACCCATTCGTGCGCTCTACACATTCCTGGATGCAGAAGAAAGGCGTCTCTGCCTGGCGTCGAGTCGTTGCTTTCAATTGCTCTCGTCAACCATGCCTGTCCCCAAATTGCCACTGCTTAGTGTCAGGCCAGCCCCCACACCCCGGGGGGGGGGGGTATAATATAAAATGTTGAGAGATCAAGATGGTTCGTTGCCGTTCACAAACCGTTTATGGAGACGCACCGTGCGCTGTGCCCGTGCTGTGCGAAAAGTCGGTTGTTTTTCACCACCGGTAGCCACGGGTCCCAGGGTTCTGAATTCTGCACCCTACAGCCCCTGCTGGTACACCAGGTACACCAGGGATTTTTTGTTTAGTCTGATGCTTGCCACGGTTCCCAGGGTCCTGAATTCTGCACCCCCGATGCTGTTTGGAATGGATCATGCACGCTTCTCTAGATGAGTGGTATTCAGGGTGTTCCCGGGATAAACAACGTAATAATTGGCATAATTGGCGCTGTGCACGCGCTGTGCCTACGCTGTGCAAAAACACCCCCTATTGGTTTTTGCACAATAGTTTTCCGCTTTTTTTTTTTTTGAAGTTTTAGAATCTTTCCCTTCCCTAACTATTACAGGGGTCGATTGGGCTGGTGTTTGCTGCGTGGGCAAGGAGGGAGGTCTTCAGGGGGCCGTATTGCGCACTGTGCGCACGCCGTGCACACGCTGTACATGCATTGTGCACAAAGTTTGTGCAGGACCATACCCAAACTGCATAGTAGTGCCTAGTATCAATAACAATGAGCCTTGTTGTGCATTTATATGACTTGCCTGCATGCCTAGCCCTCATTTCTAGTGCATTTGTGTGTGTTGTTGTGCATGTCACTCAAAAAAGGTACCTGATTCGATGCTATGGTGGTACATTCGGGTACCTTGGTCGGGGGCGTCCACTACTCTGCTGTCTCTCATACCTTCATGTCCACATCAATGGAAAGGGAGTACCAGGTGTGGTCACCTTCACCGCTACCCTCTCCCAGTCAGCCTGGCTATATTCTCCTCGCATTGCAAGAGGCTGAGTGGCGTGATCTGCCACCATTGCGGCGGTTGAATACACCGTCTACGTTGGTGTCACAACCACGGGCGGCAAGCCGGCCGGCACGGTCCCCCTCCGCTTCGACCGTTGTTCAGGTTGCAATTCGGGGACGTGGATGGCATGGGCCGGGGGAGGGGGGGTGAAACATCAGGTTGTGCAACATTGTGGGGTGTAACATGGTCCATGGAGGCAAGAATATTGCCAATGGTAGCAAAAATCCCCAATTTCCCCCTGTAATGGGCACGTTGTGCCTGCGCTGTGCACAAACACCCCCCAGGTGTTCCAAACCCCAAAAGATGTGTGCATGTGTGGGGGGAGGGGGAGCAACCACCCCTAGGCCATATATAGCTTCTGCTAGCTTTTACAACCACCGTGTAAGACAGTGTGTGGCCTGTATGGAATCAAAAGTGCATGGAAACCAATCAAAAGTGCATGAGAACCAATCAAAAGTGCATGGGAACCAATCAAAAGTGCATGGGAACCAATCAAAAGCGCATGGGAACCAATCAAAAGCGCACGGGAACCAATCAAAAGCGCATGGGAACCAATCAAAAGTGCATGGGAACCAATCAAAAGTGCATGGGAACCAATCAAAAGTGCATGGGAACCAATCAAAGTGCATGGGAACCAATCAAAAGTGCACGGGAACCAATCAAAAGTGCATGGGAACCAATCAACAGTGCATGGGAACCAATCAAAAGTGCATGGGAACCAATCAAAAGCGCATGGGAACCAATCAAAAGCGCATGGGAACCAATCAAAAGTGCGTGGGAACCAATCAAAAGTGCATGGGAACCAATCAAAAGTGCATGGGAACCAATCAAAAGTGCATGGGAACCAATCAAAAGTGCATGGGAACCAATCAAAAGTGCATGGGAACCAATCAAAAGTGCATGGGAACCAATCAAAAGTGCATGGGAACCAATCAAAAGTGCATGGGAACCAATCAAAAGTGCATGGGAACCAATCAAAAGCGCATGGGAACCAATCAAAAGTGCATGGGAACCAATCAAAAGTGCATGGGAACCAATCAAAAGTGCATGGGAACCAATCAAAGTGCATGGGAACCAATCAAAAGTGCACGGGAACCAATCAAAAGTGCATGGGAACCAATCAACAGTGCATGGGAACCAATCAAAAGTGCATGGGAACCAATCAAAAGTGCATGGGAACCAATCAAAAGTGCATGGGAACCAATCAAAAGTGCATGGGAACCAATCAAAAGTGCATGGGAACCAATCAAAAGTGCATGGGAACCAATCAAAAGCGCATGGGAACCAATCAAAAGTGCATGGGAACCAATCAAAAGTGCATGGGAACCAATCAAAAGTGCATGGGAACCAATCAAAGTGCATGGGAACCAATCAAAAGTGCACGGGAACCAATCAAAAGTGCATGGGAACCAATCAACAGTGCATGGGAACCAATCAAAAGTGCATGGGAACCAATCAAAAGTGCATGGGAACCAATCAAAAGTGCATGGGAACCAATCAAAAGTGCATGGGAACCAATCAAAAGTGCGTAGGAACCAATCAAAAGCGCATGGGAACCAATCAAAAGTGCATGGGAACCAATCAAAAGTGCATGGGAACCAATCAAAAGTGCATGGGAACCAATCAAAAGTGCATGGGAACCAATCAAAAGTGCATGGGAACCAATCAAAAGTGCATGGGAACCAATCAAAAGTGCATGGGAACCAATCAAAAGTGCATGGGAACCAACCAAAAGTGCATGGGAACCAATCAAAAGCGCACGGGAACCAATCAAAAGCGCACGGGAACCAATCAAAAGCGCATGGGAACCAATCAAAAGTGCATGGGAACCAATCAAAAGTGCATGGGAACCAATCAAAAGTGCATGGGAACCAATCAAAGTGCATGGGAACCAATCAAAAGTGCACGGGAACCAATCAAAAGTGCATGGGAACCAATCAACAGTGCATGGGAACCAATCAAAAGTGCATGGGAACCAATCAAAAGTGCATGGGAACCAATCAAAAGCGCATGGGAACCAATCAAAAGCGCATGGGAACCAATCAAAAGTGCATGGGAACCAATCAAAACCGCATGGGAACCAATCAAAAGTGCATGGGAACCAATCAAAAGTGCATGGGAACCAATCAAAAGTGCATGGGAACCAATCAAAAGTGCATGGGAACCAATCAAAAGTGCATGGGAACCAATCAAAAGTGCATGGGAACCAATCAAAAGTGCATGGGAACCAATCAACAGTGCATGGGAACCAACCAAAAGTGCATGGGAACCAATCAAAAGCGCATGGGAACCAATCAAAAGTGCACGGGAACCAATCAAAAGCGCATGGGAACCAATCAAAAGCGCATGGGAACCAATCAAAAGCGCACGGGGACCAATCAAAAGCGCATGGGAACCAATCAACAGTGCATGGGAACCAATCAAAAGTGCATGGGAACCAATCAAAAGTGCATGGGAACCAATCAAAAGCGCATGGGAACCAATCAAAAGCGCATGGGAACCAATCAAAAGCGCATGGGAACCAATCAACAGGGCATGGGAACCAATCAAAAGTGCATGGGAACCAATCAAAAGCGCATGGGAACCAATCAAAAGTGCATGGGAACCAATCAAAAGCGCATGGGAACCAATCAAAAGTGCATGGGAACCAATCAAAAGTGCATGGGAACCAATCAAAAGCGCATGGGAACCAATCAAAAGCGCATGGGAACCAATCAAAAGTGCATGGGAACCAATCAAAAGTGCATGGGAACCAATCAAAAGCGCATGGGAACCAATCAAAAGTGCATGGGAACCAATCAAAAGCGCATGGGAACCAATCAAAAGTGCATGGGAACCAATCAAAAGTGCATGGGAACCAATCAAAAGTGCATGGGAACCAATCAAAAGTGCATGGGAACCAATCAAAAGCGCATGGGAACCAATCAAAAGTGCATGGGAACCAATCAAAAGCGCATGGGAACCAATCAAAAGCGCATGGGAACCAATCAAAAGTGCGTGGGAACCAATCAAAAGCGCATGGGAACCAATCAAAAGCGCATGGGAACCAATCAAAAGTGCATGGGAACCAATCAAAAGCGCATGGGAACCAATCAAAAGCGCGTGGGAACCAATCAAAAGCGCATGGGAACCAATCAAAAGCGCATGGGAACCAATCAAAAGTGCATGGGAACCAATCAAAAGCGCATGGGAACCAATCAAAAGTGCGTGGGAACCAATCAAAAGCGCATGGGAACCAATCAAAAGCGCATGGAAACCAATCAAAAGCGCATGGGAACCAATCAAAAGCGCATGGGAACCAATCAAAAGTGCGTGGGAACCAATCAAAAGCGCATGGGAACCAATCAAAAGCGCATGGGAACCAATCAAAAGTGCGTGGGAACCAATCAAACGCGCATGGGAACCAATCAAAAGCGCATGGGAACCAATCAAAAGTGCATGGGAACCAATCAAAAGCGCATGGGAACCAATCAAAAGTGCATGGGAACCAATCAAAAGCTCATGGGAACCAATCAAAAGCGCATGGGAACCAATCAAAAGCGCATGGGAACCAATCAAAAGTGCGTGGGAACCAATCAAAAGCGCATGGGAACCAATCAAAAGCGCATGGGAACCAATCAAAAGTGCGTGGGAACCAATCAAACGCGCATGGGAACCAATCAAAAGTGCGCGGGAACCAATCAAAAGCGCATGGGAACCAATCAAAAGTGCGTGGGAACCAATCAAAAGCTCATGGGAACCAATCAAAAGCGCATGGGAACCAATCGAAAGTGCGTTGGAACCAATCAAAAGTGCATGGGAACCAATCAAAAGCGCATGGGAACCAATCAAAAGCGCATGGGAACCAATCAAAAGCGCATGGGAACCAATCAAAAGTGCATGGGAACCAATCAAAAGCGCATGGGAACCAATCAAAAGCGCATGGGAACCAATCAAAAGTGCGTGGGAACCAATCAAAAGCGCATGGGAACCAATCAAAAGTGCGTGGGAACCAATCAAAAGCTCATGGGAACCAATCAAAAGCGCATGGGAACCAATCAAAAGCGCATGGGAACCAATCAAAAGCGCATGGGAACCAATCAAAAGTGCGTGGGAACCAATCAAAAGCGCATGGGAACCAATCAAAAGCGCATGGGAACCAATCAAAAGCGCATGGGAACCAATCAAAAGTGCATGGGAAGCAATCAAAAGCGCACGGGAACCAATCAAAAGTGCATGGGAACCAATCAAAAGCGCATGGGAACCAATCAAAAGCGCATGGGAACCAATCAAAAGCGCATGGGAACCAATCAAAAGTGCATGGGAACCAATCAAAAGCGCATGGGAACCAATCAAAAGTGCGTGGGAACCAATCAAAAGTGCATGGGAACCAATCAAAAGCGCATGGGAACCAATCAAAAGCGCATGGGAACCAATCAAAAGTGCATGGGAACCAATCAAACGCGCATGGGAACCAATCAAAAGCGCATGGGAACCAATCAAAAGTGCATGGGAACCAATCAAAAGCGCATGGGAACCAATCAAAAGTGCATGGGAACCAATCAAAAGTGCATGGGAACCAATCAAAAGCGCATGGGAACCAATCAAAAGCGCATGGGAACCAATCAAAAGTGCGTGGGAACCAATCAAAAGCGCATGGGAACCAATCAAAAGCGCATGGGAACCAATCAAAAGTGCGTGGGAACCAATCAAACGCGCATGGGAACCAATCAAAAGTGCGCGGGAACCAATCAAAAGCGCATGGGAACCAATCAAAAGTGCGTGGGAACCAATCAAAAGCTCATGGGAACCAATCAAAAGCGCATGGGAACCAATCGAAAGTGCGTTGGAACCAATCAAAAGTGCACGGGAACCAATCAAAAGCGCATGGGAACCAATCAAAAGCGCATGGGAACCAATCAAAAGCGCATGGGAAGCAATCAAAAGTGCATGGGAACCAATCAAAAGCGCATGGGAACGAATCAAAAGTGCGTGGGAACCAATCAAAAGCGCATGGGAACCAATCAAAAGCGCATGGGAACCAATCAAAAGTGCGTGGGAACCAATCAAAAGCGCATGGGAACCAATCAAAAGTGCGTGGGAACCAATCAAAAGTGCATGGGAACCAATCAAAAGCGCATGGGAACCAATCAAAAGCGCATGGGAACCAATCAAAAGTGCATGGGAACCAATCAAACGCGCATGGGAACCAATCAAAAGCGCATGGGAACCAATCAAAAGTGCATGGGAACCAATCAAAAGCGCATGGGAACCAATCAAAAGTGCATGGGAACCAATCAAAAGCGCATGGGAACCAATCAAAAGCGCATGGGAACCAATCAAAAGCGCATGGGAACCAATCAAAAGTGCGTGGGAACCAATCAAAAGCGCATGGGAACCAATCAAAAGCGCATGGGAACCAATCAAAAGTGCGTGGGAACCAATCAAACGCGCATGGGAACCAATCAAAAGTGCGCGGGAACCAATCAAAAGCGCATGGGAACCAATCAAAAGTGCGTGGGAACCAATCAAAAGCTCATGGGAACCAATCAAAAGCGCATGGGAACCAATCGAAAGTGCGTTGGAACCAATCAAAAGTGCATGGGAACCAATCAAAAGCGCATGGGAACCAATCAAAAGCGCATGGGAACCAATCAAAAGCGCATGGGAACCAATCAAAAGTGCATGGGAACCAATCAAAAGCGCATGGGAACGAATCAAAAGTGCGTGGGAACCAATCAAAAGCGCATGGGAACCAATCAAAAGCGCATGGGAACCAATCAAAAGTACGTGGGAACCAATCAAAAGCGCATGGGAACCAATCAAAAGTGCGTGGGAACCAATCAAAAGTGCATGGGAACCAATCAAAAGCGCATGGGAACCAATCAAAAGTGCGTGGGAACCAATCAAAAGCGCATGGGAACCAATCAAAAGTGCGTGGGAACCAATCAAAAGCGCATGGGAACCAATCAAAAGCGCATGGGAACCAATCAAAAGCGCATGGGAACCAATCAAAAGTGCATGGGAAGCAATCAAAAGCGCACGGGAACCAATCAAAAGTGCATGGGAACCAATCAAAAGCGCATGGGAACCAATCAAAAGCGCATGGGAACCAATCAAAAGCGCATGGGAACCAATCAAAAGTGCATGGGAACCAATCAAAAGCGCATGGGAACCAATCAAAAGTGCGTGGGAACCAATCAAAGTGCATGGGAACCAATCAAAAGCGCATGGGAACCAATCAAAAGTGCGTGGGAACCAATCAACAGTGCATGGGAACCAATCAAAAGTGCGTGGGAACCAATCAAAAGTGCGCGGGAACCAATCAAAAGCGCATGGGAACCAATCAAAAGTGCGTGGGAACCAATCAACAGTGCATGGGAACCAATCAAAAGTGCGTGGGAACCAATCAAAAGCTCATGGGAACCAATCAAAAGCGCATGGGAACCAATCAAAAGTGCATGGGAACCAATCAAAAGCGCATGGGAACCAATCAAAAGTGCGTGGGAACCAATCAAAAGCGCATGGGAACCAATCAAAAGCGCATGGGAACCAATCAAAAGCGCATGGGAACCAATCAAAAGCGCATGGGAACCAATCAAAAGTGCATGGGAAGCAATCAAAAGCGCATGGGAACCAATCAAAAGTGCATGGAAACCAATCAAAAGCGCATGGGAACCAATCAAAAGCGCATGGGAACCAATCAAAAGTGCATGGGAACCAATCAAAAGTGCATGGCAACCAATCAAAAGTGCATGGGAACCAATCAAAAGCGCATGGGAACCAATCAAAAGCGCATGGGAACCAATCAAAAGTGCATGGAAACCAATCAAAAGCGCATGGGAACCAATCAAAGCGCATGGGAACCAATCAAAATGCATGGGAACCAATCAAAAGCGCATGGGAACCAATCAAAAGTGCATGGGAACCAATCAAAAGTGCATGGGAGCCAACCAAAAGTGCATGGGAACCAATCAAAAGTGCATGGGAACCAATCAAAAGTGCATGGGAACCAATCAAAAGTGCATGGAAACCAATCAAAAGCGCATGGGAACCAATCAAAAGCGCATGGGAACCAATCAAAAGCGCATGGGAACCAATCAAAATGCATGGGAACCAATCAAAAGTGCATGGGAACCAATCAAAAGCGCATGGGAACCAATCAAAAGCGCATGGGAACCAATCAAAAGCGCATGGGAACCAATCAAAAGCGCATGGGAACCAATCAAAGCGCATGGGAACCAATCAAAAGTGCGTGGGAACCAATCAAAAGCGGATGGGAACCAATCAAAAGTGCATGGGAACCAATCAAAAGTGCATGGAAACCAATCAAAAGCGCATGGGAACCAATCAAAGCGCATGGGAACCTATCAAAAGTGCGTGGGAACCAATCAAAAGCGCATGGGAACCAATCAAAAGTGCATGGGAACCAATCAAAAGTGCATGGGAACCAACCAAAAGTGCATGGGAACCAATCAAAAGTGCATGGGAACCAATCAAAAGTGCATGGGAACCAATCAAAAGTGCATGGAAACCAATCAAAAGCGCATGGGAACCAATCAAAAGCGCATGGGAACCAATCAAAAGCGCATGGGAACCAATCAAAAGCGCATGGGAACCAATCAAAAGTGCATGGGAACCAATCAAAAGCGCATGGGAACCAATCAAAAGCGCATGGGAACCAATCAAAAGCGCATGGGAACCAATCAAAAGTGCGTGGGAACCAATCAAAAGCGCATGGGAACCAATCAAAAGCGCATGGGAACCAATCAAAAGTGCGTGGGAACCAATCAAACGCGCATGGGAACCAATCAAAAGTGCGCGGGAACCAATCAAAAGCGCATGGGAACCAATCAAAAGTGCGTGGGAACCAATCAAACGCTCATGGGAACCAATCAAAAGCGCATGGGAACCAATCAAAAGTGCGTTGGAACCAATCAAAAGTGCATGGGAACCAATCAAAAGCGCATGGGAACCAATCAAAAGCGCATGGGAACCAATCAAAAGCGCATGGGAACCAATCAAAAGTGCATGGGAACCAATCAAAAGCGCATGGGAACCAATCAAAAGTGCGTGGGAACCAATCAAAAGCGCATGGGAACCAATCAAAAGCGCATGGGAACCAATCAAAAGTGCGTGGGAACCAATCAAAAGCGCATGGGAACCAATCAAAAGTGCGTGGGAACCAATCAAAAGTGCGTGGGAACCAATCAAAAGCTCATGGGAACCAATCAAAAGCGCATGGGAACCAATCAAAAGCGCATGGGAACCAATCAAAAGTGCGTGGGAACCAATCAAAAGCGCATGGGAACCAATCAAAAGCGCATGGGAACCAATCAAAAGCGCATGGGAACCAATCAAAAGTGCATGGGAACCAATCAAAAGCGCATGGGAACCAATTAAAAGCGCATGGGAACCAATCAAAAGCGCATGGGAACCAATCAAAAGTGCATGGGAACCAATCAAAAGCGCATGGGAACCAATCAAAAGTGCGTGGGAACCAATCAAAAGTGCATGGGAACCAATCAAAAGCGCATGGGAACCAATCAAAAGTGCGTGGGAACCAATCAAAAGCGCATGGGAACCAATCAAAAGTGCGTGGGAACCAATCAAAAGCTCATGGGAACCAATCAAAAGCGCATGGGAACCAATCAAAAGTGCATGGGAACCAATCAAAAGCGCATGGGAACCAATCAAAAGTGCGTGGGAACCAATCAAAAGCGCATGGGAACCAATCAAAAGCGCATGGGAACCAATCAAAAGCGCATGGGAACCAATCAAAAGTGCATGGAAACCAATCAAAAGTGCATGGGAACCAATCAAAAGCGCATGGGAACCAATCAAAAGCGCATGGGAACCAATCAAAAGTGCATGGGAACCAATCAAAAGCGCATGGGAACCAATCAAAAGTGCATGGGAACCAATCAAAAGCGCATGGGAACCAATCAAAAGCGCATGGGAACCAATCAAAAGTGCATGGAAACCAATCAAAAGCGCATGGGAACCAATCAAAAGCGCATGGGAACCAATCAAAAGCGCATGGGAACCAATCAAAAGTGCATGGGAACCAATCAAAAGCGCATGGGAACCAATCAAAAGTGCATGGGAACCAATCAAAAGCGCATGGGAACCAATCAAAAGCGCATGGGAACCAATCAAAAGTGCATGGAAACCAATCAAAAGCGCATGGGAACCAATCAAAGCGCATGGGAACCAATCAAAAGTGCGTGGGAACCAATCAAAAGCGCATGGGAACCAATCAAAAGTGCATGGGAACCAATCAAAAGTGCATGGGAACCAACCAAAAGTGCATGGGAACCAATCAAAAGTGCATGGGAACCAATCAAAAGTGCATGGGAACCAATCAAAAGTGCATGGAAACCAATCAAAAGTGCATGGGAACCAATCAAAAGCGCGTGGGAACCATTCAAAAGCGCATGGGAACCAATCAAAATGCATGGGAACCAATCAAAAGTGCATGGAAACCAATCAAAAGTGCATGGGAACCAATCAAAAGTGCATGGGAACCAATCAAAAGCGCATGGGAACCAATCAAAAGTGCATGGGAACTAATCAAAAGTGCATGGGAACCAATCAAAAGTGCATGGGAACCAATCAAAAGTGCATGGGAACCAATCAAAAGTGCATGGGAACCAATCAAAAGCGCATGGGAACCAATCAAAAGCGCATGGGAACCAATCAAAATGCATGGGAACCAATCAAAAGTGCATGGGAACCAATCAAAAGTGCATGGGAACCAATCAAAAGCGCATGGGAACCAATCAAAAGCGCATGGGAACCAATCAAAAGTGCATGGGAACCAATCAAAAGTGCATGGGAACCAATCAAAAGTGCATGGGAACCAATCAAAAGTGCATGGGAACCAACCAAAAGTGCATGGGAACCAATCAAAAGCGCATGGGAACCGATCAAAAGTGCGTGGGAACCAATCAAAAGTGCATGGGAACCAATCAAAAGTGCATGGGAACCAATCAAAAGCGCATGGGAACCAATCAAAAGTGCATGGGAACCAATCAAAAGTGCATGGGAACCAATCAAAAGTGCATGGGAACCAATCAAAAGTGCATGGGAACCAATCAAAAGTGCATGGGAACCAATCAAAAGTGCATGGGAACCAATCAAAAGCGCATGGGAACCAATCAAAAGCGCATGGGAACCAATCAAAAGTGCATGGGAACCAATCAAAAGTGCATGGGAACCAATCAAAAGCGCATGGGAACCAATCAAAAGTGCGTGGGAACCAATCGAAAGCGCATGGGAACCAATCAAAAGTGCATGGGAACCAATCAAAAGCGCATGGGAACCAATCAAAAGTGCGTGGGAACCAATCAAAAGCGCATGGGAACCAATCAAAAGTGCATGGGAAGCAATCAAAAGCGCATGGGAACCAATCAAAAGCGCATGGGAACCAATCAAAAGTGCGTGGGAACCAATCAAAAGCGCATGGGAACCAATCAAAAGCGCATGGGAACCAATCAAAAGTGCGTGGGAACCAATCAAACGCGCATGGGAACCAATCAAAAGCGCATGGGAACCAATCAAAAGTGCATGGGAACCAATCAAAAGCGCATGGGAACCAATCAAAAGTGCGTGGGAACCAATCAAAAGCGCATGGGAACCAATCAAAAGCGCATGGGAACCAATCAAAAGTGCGTGGGAACCAATCAAAAGCGCATGGGAACCAATCAAAAGTGCATGGGAACCAATCAAACGCGCATGGGAACCGATCAAAAGCGCATGGGAACCAATCAAAAGCGCATGGGAACCAATCAAAAGCACATGGGAACCAATCAAAAGCGCATGGGAACCAATCAAAAGTGCATGGGAACCAATCAAAAGCGCATGGGAACCAATCAAAAGTGCGTGGAAACCAATCAAAAGCGCATGGGAACCAATCAAAAGCGCATGGGAACCAATCAAAAGTGCGTGGGAACCAATCAAAAGCGCATGGGAACCAATCAAAAGCGCATGGGAACCAATCAAAAGCGCATGGGAACCAATCAAAAGTGCATGGGAAGCAATCAAAAGCGCATGGGAACCAATCAAAAGTGCATGGGAACCAATCAAAAGCGCATGGGAACCAATCAAAAGCGCATGGGAACCAATCAACAGTGCATGGGAACCAATCAAAAGTGCATGGGAACCAATCAAAAGTGCATGGGAACCAATCAAAAGTGCATGGGAACCAATCAAAAGTGCATGGGAACCAATCAAAAGTGCATGGGATTCAATCAAAAGTGCATGGAAACCAATCAAAAGCGCATGGGAACCAATCAAAAGCGCATGGGAACCAATCAAAAGTGCGTGGGAACCAATCAAAAGCGCATGGGAACCAATCAAAAGTGCATGGGAACCAATCAAAAGTGCATGGGAACCAATCAAAAGTGCATGGGAACCAATCAAAAGTGCATGGGAACCAATCAAAAGTGCATGGGAACCAATCAAAAGTGCATGGAAACCTATCAAAAGCGCATGGGAACCAATCAAAAGCGCATGGGAACCAATCAAAAGCGCATGGGAACCAATCAAAATGCATGGGAACCAATCAAAAGTGCATGGGAACCAATCAACAGTGCATGGGAACCAATCAAAAGTGCATGGGAACCAATCAAAAGTGCATGGGAACCAATCAAAAGTGCATGGGAACCAATCAAAAGTGCATGGGAACCAATCAAAAGCGCATGGGAACCAATCAAAAGCGCATGGGAACCAATCAAAAGCGCATGGGAACCAATCAAAAGTGCATGGAAACCAATCAAAAGTGCATGGGAACCAATCAAAAGTGCATGGGAACCAATCAAAAGTGCATGGGAACCAATCAAAAGTGCATGGAAACCAATCAAAAGTGCATGGGAACCAATCAAAAGTGCATGGGAACCAATCAAAAGTGCGTGGGAACCAATCAAAAGCGCATGGGAACCAATCAACAGTGCATGGGAACCAATCAAAAGTGCATGGGAACCAATCAAAAGTGCATGGGAACCAATCAAAAGTGCATGGGAACCAATCAAAAGTGCATGGGAACCAATCAAAAGTGCATGGAAACCAATCAAAAGCGCACGGGAACCAATCAAAAGCGCATGGGAACCAATCAAAAGCGCATGGGAACCAATCAAAATGCATGGGAACCAATCAAAAGTGCATGGGAACCAATCAAAAGTGCATGGGAACCAATCAAAAGTGCATGGGAACCAATCAAAAGCGCATGGGAACCAATCAAAAGTGCGCGGGAACCAATCAAAAGTGCATGGAAACCAATCAAAAGTGCATGGGAACCAATCAAAAGTGCATGGGAACCAATCAAAAGTGCATGGGAACCAATCAAAAGTGCATGGGAAACCAATCAAAAGTGCATGGGAACCAATCAAAAGCGCATGGGAACCAATCAAAAGCGCATGGGAACCAATCAAAAGTGCATGGAAACCAATCAAAAGTGCATGGGAACCAATCAAAAGTGCATGGAAACCAATCAAAAGTGCATGGGAACCAATCAAAAGTGCATGGGAACCAATCAAAAGCGCATGGGAACCAATCAAAAGTGCATGGAAACCAATCAAAAGTGCATGGGAACCAATCAAAAGTGCATGGGAACCAATCAAAAGCGCATGGGAACCAATCAAAAGCGCATGGGAACCAATCAAAAGCGCATGGGAACCAATCAAAAGCGCATGGGAACCAATCAAAAGCGCATGGGAACCAATCAAAAGTGCATGGGAACCAATCAAAAGCGCATGGGAACCAATCAAAAGCGCATGGGAACCAATCAAAAGCGCATGGGAACCAATCAAAAGTGCATGGGAACCAATCAAAAGTGCATGGGAACCAATCAAAAGCGCATGGGAACCAATCAAAAGTGCATGGGAACCAATCAAAAGCGCATGGGAACCAATCAAAAGCGCATTGGAACCAATCAAAAGCGCATGGGAACCAATCAAAAGCGCATGGGAACCAATCAAAAGTGCATGGGAACCAATCAAAAGCGCATGGGAACCAATCAAAAGTGCATGGGAACCAATCAAAAGCGCATGGGAACCAATCAAAAGCGCATGGGAACCAATCAAAAGCGCATGGGAACCAATCAAAAGTGCATGGGAACCAATCAAAAGCGCATGGGAACCAATCAAAAGCGCATGGGAACCAATCAAAAGCGCATGGGAACCAATCAAAAGCGCATGGGAACCAATCAAAAGCGCATGGGAACCAATCAAAAGCGCATGGGAACCAATCAACAGCGCATGGGAACCAATCAAAAGCGCATGGGAACCAATCAAAAGCGCATGGGAACCAATCAACAGCGCATGGGAACCAATCAAAAGCGCATGGGAACCAATCAAAAGCGCATGGGAACCAATCAAAAGCGCATGGGAACCAATCAAAAGCGCATGGGAACCAATCAACAGTGCATGGGAACCAATCAACAGCGCATGGGAACCAATCAACAGCGCATGGGAACCAATCAACAGCGCATGGGAACCAATCAACAGCGCATGGGAACCAATCAACAGCGCATGGGAACCAATCAAAAGCGCATGGGAACCAATCAAAAGTGCATGGGAACCAATCAAAAGCGCACGGGAACCAATCAACAGCGCATGGGAACCAATCAAAAGCGCATGGGAACCAATCAAAAGTGCACGGGAAGCAATATAAAGCGCATGGGAACCAATCAAAAGCGCATGGGAACCAATCAAAAGCGCATGGGAACCAATCAACAGCGCATGGGAACCAATCAAAAGCGCATGGGAACCAATCAAAAGCGCATGGGAACCAATCAAAAGCGCATGGGAACCAATCAAAAGCGCATGGGAACCAATCAAAAGCGCATGGGAACCAATCAAAAGCGCATGGAAACCAATCAAAAGCGCATGGGAACCAATCAAAAGCGCATGGGAACCAATCAAAAGCGCACGGGAACCAATCAAAAGCGCATGGGAACCAATCAACAGCGCATGGGAACCAATCAAAAGCGCATGGGAACCAATCAAAAGCGCATGGGAACCAATCAAAAGCGCATGGGAACCAATCAAAAGCGCATGGGAACCAATCAAAAGCGCATGGGACCCAATCAAAAGCGCATGGGAACCAATCAAAAGCGCATGGGAACCAATCAAAAGCGCATGGGAACCAATCAAAAGCGCATGGGAACCAATCAAAAGCGCATGGGAACCAATCAAAAGCGCATGGGAACCAATCAAAAGCGCATGGGAACCAATCAAAAGCGCATGGGAACCAATCAAAAGCGCATGGGAACCAATCAAAAGCGCATGGGAACCAATCAAAAGCGCATGGGAACCAATCAAAAGCGCATGGGAACCAATCAAAAGCGCATGGGAACCAATCAAAAGCGCATGGAAACCAATCAAAAGCGCATGGGAACCAATCAAAAGCGCATGGGAACCAATCAAAAGCGCATGGGAACCAATCAAAAGCGCATGGGAACCAATCAACAGCGCATGGGAACCAATCAAAAGCGCATGGGAACCAATCAAAAGCGCATGGGAACCAATCAAAAGCGCATGGGAACCAATCAAAAGCGCATGGGAACCAATCAAAAGCGCATGGGACCCAATCAAAAGCGCATGGGAACCAATCAAAAGCGCATGGGAACCAATCAAAAGCGCATGGGAACCAATCAAAAGCGCATGGGAACCAATCAAAAGCGCATGGGAACCAATCAAAAGCGCATGGGAACCAATCAAAAGCGCATGGGAACCAATCAAAAGCGCATGGGAACCAATCAAAAGCGCATGGGAACCAATCAAAAGCGCATGGAAACCAATCAAAAGCGCATGGGAACCAATCAAAAGCGCATGGGAACCAATCAAAAGCGCATGGGAACCAATCAAAAGCGCACGGGAACCAATCAAAAGTGCATGGGAACCAATCAAAAGCGCATGGGACCCAATCAAAAGTGCATGGGAACCAATCAAAAGTGCGTGGGAACCAATCAAAAGTGCATGGGAACCAATCAAAAGCGCATGGGAACCAATCAAAAGCGCATGGGAACCAATCAAAAGCGCATGGGAACCAATCAAAAGCGCATGGGAACCAATCAAAAGTGCATGGGAACCAATCAAAAGTGCATGGGAACCAATCAAAAGCGCATGGGAACCAATCAAAAGCGCACGGGAACCAATCAAAAGTGCATGGGAACCAATCAAAAGCGCATGGGAACCAATCAAAAGTGCATGGCAACCAATCAAAAGTCCATGGGAACCAATCAAAAGTGCATGGGAACCAATCAAAAGTGCATGGGAACCAATCAAAAGCGCATGGGAACCAATCAAAAGCGCATGGGAACCAATCAAAAGCGCATGGGAACCAATCAAAAGCGCATGGGAACCAATCAAAAGTGCATGGGAACCAATCAAAAGCGCATGGGAACCAATCAAAAGTGCATGGGAACCAATCAAAAGCGCATGGGAACCAATCAAAAGTGCATGGCAACCAGTCAAAAGTGCATGGGAACCAATCAAAAGCGCATGGGAACCAATCAAAAGCGCATGGGAACCAATCAAAAGCGCACGGGAACCAATCAAAAGCGCACGGGAACCAATCAAAAGTGCATGGCAACCAATCAAAAGCGCACGGGAACCAATCAAAAGCGCACGGGAACCAATCAAAAGCGCATGGGAACCAATCAAAAGCGCATGGGAACCAATCAAAAGCGCATGGGAACCAATCAAAAGTGCATGGGAACCAATCAAAAGTGCATGGGAACCAATCAAAAGCGCATGGGAACCAATCAAAAGCGCACGGGAACCAATCAAAAGTGCATGGGAACCAATCAAAAGCGCATGGGAACCAATCAAAAGTGCATGGCAACCAATCAAAAGTCCATGGGAACCAATCAAAAGTGCATGGGAACCAATCAAAAGTGCATGGGAACCAATCAAAAGCGCATGGGAACCAATCAAAAGCGCATGGGAACCAATCAAAAGCGCATGGGAACCAATCAAAAGCGCATGGGAACCAATCAAAAGTGCATGGGAACCAATCAAAAGCGCATGGGAACCAATCAAAAGTGCATGGGAACCAATCAAAAGCGCATGGGAACCAATCAAAAGTGCATGGCAACCAGTCAAAAGTGCATGGGAACCAATCAAAAGCGCATGGGAACCAATCAAAAGCGCATGGGAACCAATCAAAAGCGCACGGGAACCAATCAAAAGCGCACGGGAACCAATCAAAAGTGCATGGCAACCAATCAAAAGCGCACGGGAACCAATCAAAAGCGCACGGGAACCAATCAAAAGCGCATGGGAACCAATCAAAAGTGCATGGGAACCAATCAAAAGTGCATGGGAACCAATCAAAAGTGCATGGGAACCAATCAAAAGCGCATGGGAACCAATCAAAAGCGCATGGGAACCAATCAAAAGCGCATGGGAACCAATCAAAAGCGCATGGGAACCAATCAAAAGCGCATGGGAACCAATCAAAAGCGCATGGGAACCAATCAAAAGTGCATGGGAACCAATCAAAAGCGCATGGGAACCAATCAAAAGCGCATGGGAACCAATCAAAAGTGCATGGGAACCAATCAAAAGTGCATGGGAACCAATCAAAAGTGCGTGGGAACCAATCAAAAGCGCATGGGAACCAATCAAAAGTGCATGGGAACCAATCAAAATGCATGGGAACCAATCAAAAGCGCATGGGAACCAATCAAAAGCGCATGGGAACCAATCAAAAGCGCATGGGAACCAATCAAAAGTGCATGGGAACCAATCAAAAGTGCATGGGAACCAATCAAAAGTGCGTGGGAACCAATCAAAAGCGCATGGGAACCAATCAAAAGTGCATGGGAACCAATCAAAATGCATGGGAACCAATCAAAAGCGCATGGGAACCAATCAAAAGCGCATGGGAACCAATCAAAAGCGCATGGGAACCAATCAAAAGCGCATGGGAACCAATCAAAAGTGCATGGGAACCAATCAAAAGTGCGTGGGAACCAATCAAAAGCGCATGGGAACCAATCAAAAGCGCATGGGAACCAATCAAAAGCGCATGGGAACCAATCAAAAGCGCATGGGAACCAATCAAAAGCGCATGGGAACCAATCAAAAGCGCATGGGAACCAATCAAAAGTGCATGGGAACCAATCAAAAGCGCATGGGAACCAATCAAAAGTGCATGGCAACCAATCAAAAGTGCATGGGAACCAATCAAAAGCGCATGGGAACCAATCAAAAGCGCATGGGAACCAATCAAAATGCATGGGAACCAATCAAAAGTGCATGGAAACCAATCAAAAGCGCATGGGAACCAATCAAAAGCGCATGGGAACCAATCAAAAGTGCGTGGGAACCAATCAAAAGCGCATGGGAACCAATCAAAAGTGCATGGCAACCAATCAAAAGTGCATGGGAACCAATCAAAAGTGCATGGGAACCAATCAAAAGCGCATGGGAACCAATCAAAAGTGCATGGCAACCAATCAAAAGTGCATGGCAACCAATCAAAAGTGCATGGGAACCAATCAAAAGTGCATGGGAACCAATCAAAAGTGCATGGGAACCAATCAAAAGCGCATGGGAACCAATCAAAAGCGCACGGGAACCAATCAAAAGTGCATGGGAACCAATCAAAAGCGCATGGGAACCAATCAAAAGTGCATGGGAACCAATCAAAAGTGCATGGGAACCAATCAAAAGCACATGGGAAGCAATCAAAAGCGCATGGGAACCAATCAAAAGCGCATGGGAACCAATCAAAAGCGCATGGGAACCAATCAAAAGCGCATGGGAACCAATCAAAAGCGCATGGGAACCAATCAAAAGCGCATGGGAACCAATCAAAAGCGCATGGGAACCAATCAAAAGCGCATGGGAACCAATCAAAAGCGCATGGGAACCAATCAAAAGCGCATGGGAACCAATCAAAAACGCATGGGAACCAATCAAAAGCGCATGGGAACCAATCAAAAGCGCATGGGAACCAATCAAAAGCGCATGGGAACCAATCAAAAGCGCATGGGAACCAATCAAAAGCGCATGGGAACCAATCAAAAGCGCACGGGAACCAATCAAAAGTGCATGGGAACCAATAAACTACAGCCAATGCTTGCACATAAACCCAACACTTCTGACGTCCACATTCGATGACACACCATCTACCATGTGTTACCCCAAGGAAAACAGCACGCAAGATAACAGGACGGATGTAAAACCAGTCATAGAGGTGACCCATGCTCGGTGAGTGTAGAACAAATTTTACAGTGAATCTACTGCGTGTGTAGAGTGACCGTCTAGAGTAACTGTATGGAGTGACTGTATTTAGCGACCATATGGAGTGACCGCATGGCGTCACTGTACAGAGTGAGTGTCCAGAGTGACTGTAAATGAATGGCGTGACCGATTATGGAGACTGTGTATATTGACCCTATGGAGTGATCGTATAGAGAGGCCGTCTAGAGTGACCATATAGAGGGACCGTATATTTGATTAATTCCCACACCATATGGGCCCCTGGTCCATTGCAGCTCGGAGGCCGGGGGCCGTTCTACTCGGTCTGAACCATGGGGGGGGGGGGCGTTCGGAAAACAGGCTCAAGAAGCTAGACCTTACCCTTGTTGAAATTGCTTCAAAACAGATTTTGGAAAAAGAACATTGATGAACCCAGTTAGCCTGACTTTTGTACAAAAATCACTTGTTTTTTTCCCATATCCGGCATCCTGGGGTGGCTTTGGTGTGCCCAGCCTTTGGTGCGGAATTGTCGAGGCTGGGGGGTCCAGGGAATAGGCTCGAACCCCCCTTATTTCGAGATGTAAGGTGTGCATTGTGTTGACATATCAGACCTGGAAACACCGTCAGTGATGACACCTGCACTGTTTTCTGCAAGGGAGGCTGAAGCCATAGCAGAGCATATCAATCCAGTCAAGCGTCTTTTTAATGTCAATTAGTCAATGGATCAGTCAGAAACGCTTAATATCATTGAGTCACCACTGAGATCACAAGCCAGACCAAATGGGGATGCTGCATAAGCCGCATTTTGCCCACATCCGATACTGTATATGGGGAATGCCATGCACGCAGTGCGCACGCAGTGCACACGCAGTGCGCACGCAGTGCGAAGTTTTGAATGTCGGCCAATACTCAGACCGTACTTTTGGCCCCTTTTGACAAGTTTTTGGTTCCATACCGGGTTTTTTTTTAGCTTCCTATGCATTTGGGATGTGGCACATTTGAATTGGCACCCTTTGTTGCCCAATGTCAACCATTTTTACCCATTTTCCATCCCCCATATTGATCTCTCCCCACTATGGGGACCCCGAGAAGGCAGGGGTGATGTAGCCATACATAGCCCGCGGACCTTGAGGAGTTTGTGGTACGGCCTTCATCCCCACCACATCACTGACCTCGCTCGCCATCAACAAGTTTGTCGCGTCCACGCTCAGAGTCACCACCGCCCTCCCCTTCACCCTATTTGCGGTCTCCATCACCCAAGAGACCACGGACAACGCATTCCCCGCGCTCCGAGTCAAGGGACACCTCATCGCCGCCTCCAAGAGCAAAGCCACGGGCACCGAAACACTTGAAGCAAGCGGACTTTACAAGGATGAGTGGTTTGTTCATAGGGACAGTGGAGTACCAAGTTGAAGGCAGTTTCGTCCTTCTCATGTGGGCTTTGCTGCTTCGCTGTGCAACCAGTCAGGTGACAGGTATTCTTGGGTGAGTATCCCGGCCTCTGCGTGCGCAGTATGCACGCAGTGCGCACGCAGTGCGCACACAGTGCAAAGACTTGGCCATGAAATGTCATTTTGTAGCAATACACAGTCCTGTTCGGGCGATTCATCGTCGTCTGTGGCAAGAGTCATTCGCTCTGCACAGTCACAACGTGGAGGGAGTCGAAGATCTTTCAAGTCATGCACATGCCAGTGCAAGCACGAGCGACAAGGAGGCCTGACAGTCCTACCCTCCCCTGAATAGTAACTGCCTTTGAATTGTAATGGGGGGGGGATGGGGATGGGAGGGAACCAGTACTTTCAGTTTTCCAAATTTATTTAGAGGGTTGGATATTGAGCTTCTCCTGTGTGTTTGCTGGTTGGACAAAGTGGTATTATTGGTGTATTGCTGCGTATTTTAAGTTTTTTGCATCCAAGGCGCCACACTGTACCCTGTATCAGGCAGAACACTTACTTTTCCGCAATTTCAGCCATTGATGTCCATTCCAGTGGCCCCTGTTGAGCATGTACAGCTCCCCAAAGTCAAGTCCTCCAAAGAAAGTGGCACACAGAGCCTGTCTCTGAGTATTGCTGAACATGCCTCCCAAGAAGCAGTTTCCGGGTCGTTTTGTGGTTCATATGCCCAAGTGTGTGCATGAGTTGCTTTGTGACACACCTTCTTTGTGTTCCCTCAGGGGGGTGAGGGAACCGTCACTTTGGGTATGTTCCCCCGGGGGTGTGAGGATACCGTCGCCTTCAGGTGGTTGCTATTGAAGGGGGGGGGGGGGGTTAGCATAGATGTCATGACTCCTCCCGCAGGGAGGCCAAGGTAAGAGGCTGTATTTGATCATTTGGTATGAGCTTTGTGCACAATGCAGGACCTGAGCTTCGAACCCTGGTGCACCTTACTGTATCATGCCATGCAGACACTATGTGTCCACGTAATCAGGCTAAATGCTAGAAAATGGCGCTGGTTGGACAAGTGTGGAGAATGTGTTGCAATCATGATGTCCTGAAGAACTGCCGATTATTGCTGCATGTGCATACCAGGACGAGCATGTGTGGAGCGCTTTGTGACCTGGTTGCGGCCCGAGATGTAGGCTAGCTGTTGTGGCCGACATAATATGGCCAAACATGGACAAGTGTCTTCACCAAGATAAGTGCTGTGCATACATAAAGAGACAATCATTGTTGAAGTGTGACCTGCATGCGGCCCGGAGATGCACGATAGCATTTGAGCCCGGCAGCAAAGAGGCACAATGGACGAATGGTTTGCTGCAGCTAAGAGGAGGTAGTATTTGAACCTCAAAGTTTGTGTACGTGATTATGACCGGGGGTGCAAACGACGGTGGGCTATGCTTGACCACTCTTCTGCACCTTTGCAGACCGATGGCCAGCGCCCCCGCACCAGCGCAGTCCCTGGCGTACGTGGTGCGCCAGCTAAAGGACTCCGTGTGTGGTGAATGCAGCCGCCAGGTCGCCACCATCAACTGCGAGCAGTGCCATGAGCTCTACTGTGCCGCCTGTTGCGACATGGTGCACAGCAGAGGCCGCCGGGCCTATCACACACAATTTCTCCGCATCCAAATCTGTGGGGAGTGTGAGGCCGCACCAGCCACGCGGGAGTGCCGTGAGTGTCAGGAATTCTATTGCCTGCCCTGCTGTGACCAGGTACTGGGGCAGGTCCGAGGGACGATGGAGCAGGGGGATGATGCATGTGCTCGGTCACCAAACTTCCCTGCCCTGGTTGTGACATCTGAGGGAGTTCCAACCAAGATGTTGCATTAAGACGGGTGGTGTGCCCCCCCCCCCCCCCCTCTCGTTACCACTGGTGCAGCACACATTACCCCCTGGGGGCGTTTTGCGCGCTGTGCCCGCGCTGTGCCCGTGCTGTGCACAAAGTTGGTACAGGACCATGCCCAACCTGCATAGTAGTGCCTAGTACCCGTAACAATGAGCCTTGTTATGCATTTATATGAATTGCATGAATGCTTTGCCCTCATTTCTGGTGCATTAGTATGTGTTGTTGTGCATCCTTTCCTATAGGTTCGTGGTATCTTTTTCGACTTTTTCAACTTTTGTTTGCACCTCCACACTTATGCAGTTTTTCTGTCTTCTCCCGCCCGCCCACCCCCTCCGCCGGTGGTGGAACAGGTCCCTGTAAGAGTGCCTCACCGTGGAGCTGCCCTCCCTTTTGAAACCGGCCTGCCCGCGTGTCACAGGGCTGGCCTAACCGTGTTGCAGCGATTCTTCCTGGGTTTTGGTTGCGGATCTGTGATTGTGTGGGGTCCCGCATGCTTGCGGAGAGGAAGTTACCGCACCCGTCCATACTACTACCGGTTCGCCCAGTCTTGGCGACACTGAGTCACTGCCGTCCCAAGTTCTGTTGCAGTATTCTTGTGCTCCGCCTTTGCAAACATCAGGCTGACCAACGTTGTGGGGGTGTAGTATGGTTTGTATAGGCAAGAATATTGCCAATTGTAGCAAAAACCCCCAATTTCTTCCTGTCATGTGCGCGCTGTGCCTGCACTGTGCACACACGCCCCCCTTGGAACCCGCCCCCCCCTTAGCAGAGAGGGCCGAGAGGGGGTGGGCGGGGCCTGCTGACCCCTAACCCTGCAACCAGCCCCCACATGCAGCAGCGTCATGGACAGTAAAAGGCACATGACCGTCATTTGGCCCAAAAAGCATAGGAAATACAAACCAGGCGCCGAAGGCGCCGAAGAAAAATTTTCCCTAGGTCATACTGGAACTACTGCAGTTTTAGTGCGACCTTTGTGTGGTGCAATCTCTCCCCCCCAGGGGGGAACCGTCACGACAGGGGGGGGGGGATTTCAAGGGGGGGAGGTAAGTGAGACCTTAAATGGAACCGTCTAGATGAACCCGAGCGATTTAGGTACTGGTTTATGGCCCCCGTGTCCCCGGTGGGACAGGCAATGTAAACAATTTCCTCCTGAAAACCCCAACCAGCGCGGACACCTGGAAGCACCAACTGGCACACTTACTGACCCTTTATGGCAACCTGCCCCCGTCCCACGGTGCTTTGTGCCATCTTTTTTTTTCCCGCCAACGGATGGCACGTTTGGCGCATGAGCACCTGTTGGACACAGTGACATGCGTGTGAGACATGATCGTACCGTGTAGTCACGTCTCAGGCCTGTGGAACGCAACGTGTGGGGCGTGTGGTGTGGCAGTGTGGCGGTGCATCGGATTCCTGTTCTGACCGGGCGAAGGGCCTGGCAGATCCCGCTTCCGCCTCTGATTCTGATCACCCGCCTGACTTCTGCCTTCGAAGCTTCTGGGAACCAGTTGACCAGTGCGCCCATTCGCATGCGCGATTTGCCTGTGCGGTCCTCAATGTGTGCGCTGGTGTGGCGGTCCTGCCGTGTGCGTGTGTGTGCGTGTGCATGTGGTACAGCAGTGGCTCGAGTGCAGTGCTCAGAAGTACCCATTTCGCAGAGTCACCGGACCACCACTTGCCCAATGGGCTGCAAACGGAAACCCTGGCAGTAAAGTGGGTAAAGGGGGACGGGTTCGGGATTTTTTTTTTTGAAAAATGGGAACTGTGGAGATACGTGCTTTCTACACCAGGGAGGGGGAAGGGGGGCGGCAGGGCGCTCCTTCATGACCTTGTCTTTTTTTTTTGGCGCTGAGGAGCACCCTAAGGGAGCGCTGAAACAACTGCTCAACCGCTGTCGGTTATCCTCCAACCGTCCGTTCCGTCAGCCACGGCCTGACCGTCGTCGTTCACCGCCCGAATATGGTTGACTAAATGGTCACCCACGACATTTGGGGTAAAGGGGAGGAATAGGGGGGAAGGTTTGGGGGAAATGGGTACACAACAGTCGCGCAATTAATTTGCCCCCGGTTGCACTCCCAGTGAATTTCCCATCCCCCCTCCTTGCGAGAACCACGCCCTGGGCTGAACAAAACGAGCTGTTGCTTCCACAATTTTTCAGACCTGGAATTTGGCGGTTGTTTTTTTTCCGTGGTCCCTGAAGATCACGTTTTTGCCGTGATTTGGGGCTGGGAATGGGAATTTGGGAATGCCGATTACAACAACGCCCTTGTCAGCCCCTCCCCAACCCCGCCCCAGAGCGCGACCACTCACACGGTGCCTAAGGTCCAGCATTCGTCATTCGCTTTGACAGACCGGTACCTCTGGTCGTCTCATGACCACTCACGAGGCCCTGCTGGTGTGCAGAGCATGTGCGTGCGCACTGCCACCAACCGCTTTCCATTTTGGAGTCTGAGGATGGTGCTGGGGCAGGGCGCGGGGCCGGGTCGGGGTCTTGTGCCGCTTGCACTTCAAGGGCGAGGGTTGTGGCGCGAGGGGCTGCTACCACAACGCACGCAGGTCCACAGCAAAGGCAAGCGGGCGGCGCACACTGTGATCGTCCCGGTGGACAAGGAGCGGCTGCGCATCGTGGACCACGACAAAGTCAATGGCTTTGGGCTGGACGTCGGAACGCTGGACCTTCGCAGACTCGAGGACAGGGAGGGGAAGTTGGCGCCGTACTTGGCGGTGTGTAGCCCCTCTGGCCCGCCATCCACCCCCCCATTGAATGAGCATCCAGAAGTTCCAAGAGCCAAAAGCAGTCATTTACCGTTTACCATGTGACCCCCCCCCCACACACAACATGGGACAGCCTCTCCTATGGCTGCACAAGGATCTACCTCGTTAATAGTAAGCGCACGCTCTTCGGGATGGGAGGCGTGTGCGCGCCCTGCCCACCCCCCCCCCCCCCTGGGGGGGGGGGCGACGATGTGGAGATGGCCTTGCAGAGATCAGGCGCCGGCACGGCGTCCACAGGACGCTCGGGGGGCCCAAGTCGGGGCCATGGGAGGGCAGAGGGGGAGGATAACTGACCCTGGGGCCTCAGTCCTTCCGTCGGCGACACCAAGGGGAGGGCGGGAGGAGGGGGGGGGAGGCTACGCCAGCCCCTGACCCATAACCCACTCGCCTAACCCGCTGCACAGCGTCCAGGACTTTAATTGGCCTTTGACCTTGTCAACAGTACAATTCACACGCACACTCACACACACATGACACACAACTTGCATCCTGCCTTGTGCAGGCACAAGCTGTTTCCCACCCTGATTCTGATTTTGGCTCAGACGGATCACATAGAACCATCTCAGGCAGGCTGATCTCTCGCAAAGATGGAGGAACACTGCCTTTTTTGAATGCATAGTCAGCCACGTCTCCGAAAGGGGGCATAGACCACGAAAGACCAGAAAAGTCAGGATATGCATACATCAATCATATATCGGGGCGAACACACAGCCCTAAGGTCGTCGCTTGAGGTCTCCTGCACCTTCTGTACACTGAAAAAAAGATTTAACGCAGTCATAAAAAAAAAAACATCATCATCCAGAACCCTCCAAAAATGATTCACAGCAGTTATCTAGAACCCAGTAAGAAAACCATAAAAGAGGCAAAAAGTGAACATTTGGATGTGACAAACGATTATTACAACTCTGAACTGCAGGCGTTGGCGCTGTTTACCCAGAATCATAAGCATTAAATTGAAAACAAACCTCCATTTCAAGAACCCAGAAGCAGTAGGCACATTCCTTCTGGCCCGTGTTTATTTTCGGCTCGAGCAATGGAAGGTTGCACATTCACAGCCCCAGCCGCCACACCGATTTGTTTCGATAGGTACGTGCCATTGTTGCCGGTACAGCTGCCATGTATACCCCTCCAGCACCAATGTCCAGTCCAGGGTCATTGGTGGAGTTTTCGATCATTGTGTGCGGCAGCAATCACTGGATGCATACTTGGTTTGGTTATGCCATAATTGGATCCAGAGCTAGTTGACGAGATGGAGCAGAGCTATGTGTTCCCATGGACTCTATGGGTTCTGAATCCAATGCACTCTCGACTATGCCCATTTGAAGGGGGAAAGAGGGGCAAGATCCATGAGGGACTATAACAGCAAGGTAACGCCACTCTAGTGGGATAAGTGGCACATAGGCGACCTAAAGTTAAGCAAGTAATATTAGTTTTGCCACAGCGGACAGGGGACCGAGGCATTGTGTGTGTGTGTGTGTGTGTGTGTGTGTGTGTGTGTGTGTATGCAAGCAGCAGCCAGATTGTTGCATACTATCTCTGTAAGTTGATGCAATTCTGTGAACAATCAGTGGTTTTGCCCTACTCTACCCACGTATCCCAAACCCCATCCGCCGACTCCCTTCCCCCGCCCCCGCTCAGCGTCAATGCTCCCCGTTCAATGAAGACACCTTAATTAGGGCCGCTTAGCTCACCTGAATTCGGTCTTACCCCCCTTCTCATACTCGCTGCAGGGGATCTTCAACCCTCACTCTGTGAGGCAAGGATCTCCTCACAAAATGAGAGGTCTGAGGCAGGACCACCTCCTGCTCCCTAACAACGCCCCCTGCTCACTCCCCCAATCCACGTCACATGTCCACAGGGCCTGCAGAACATCCTCGAACTAGCGCACTCCTGCAGCACAGATCACAAACTTTTCACCGATGCTGAGCCCCTGGGCATGACCAGCGCCACCATTGGGGCCTTGCAGGACCCGAGCCAAGAGGCTGCCATCTGCGCCATCTTCGAGGCAGTGCACATGTGGCGGCGGCCCAAGCTTGTGCTGACCCACCCGACCTTCTTTGGCCCTGGCAATGCCCTTCTGGACGTCAGGTACCTGAAATGGTTTTTCAAGGACCGGATTTGTGTGTGTGCGCGCGCACGTGCGTGCTTTTGTGTATGTGCGTGTGTGTGACCAGGCAGAGGGTTTTCAGCCTGTGTGGTCTTTGTAGACTTTCATGCTTTCCTTGAAGGAAGCTCTGGGCTCTATCGGTGGTTTATTCTGTTCACCATCCTGATCTTTTGTGCATGTGTGGTTGGGTGGATGTACCCAGCACAGGAGGCTACAGGGGCTCCGCTGTGGATGAATTAGCTCTGCTGGGGGCTGGGTGAAGGCTGCTCACCAGAACTTTGGCCTCGCCTGCACACCGGTCGGTATTGCATGCTCTACCTATTCTTTGGCAGAACAAAAGACGTCTAGGGCTGCCCTGCAGCTCTTTTTCTTCCACCGCTTTTCTTGTGCTTTTTTGTTCTTGTTTTTGCAGTTCCCAACGTGTGCAGATGTGTGTGTGCGCGCGCGCGTGTGTGTGTGTGTGATGCCTGTGATGTGATGCACTGCCCTGTTGTGTGATCCACTGATGTTGCTATCCAAACCGGCGTTTTGGTGCTGGTTTCCCTCAAGAAGTGTGTGTGATCAATTATATGAGTTGTTGCCAGGCCCTCTACGAGACTACTCCATCATCTCACTAAAGAGGTTACTGCCAGCGGACACCAATTGCTTTGAGCAGCCCCATGCAGCCATACAACCGTGCCCCATATTTACGGGTCCCCTCATCTCAAGCAATATCGTAAGAGGCACCCTCCGCATCACCACGTCTTGCACCAAATGCCACCACTATGCGCCACAAGGTACCTTCTTCGCCTCAGCCTTTCCGAGAGGCAGACATGTCTCAAGGCGCATCATGCTGTCCCCGCTTGACAACATGTATTCTGCTTTGCCTAGGAACAGGGGTTGCGTTTCCTTGGCCTCACCCGGGACTCTAACCATGTAGCACTAGTTGGCACACATCGCCAACCACAAACCTGATGCCGGGCTTGTGAGCCTCACCCCATAAACCCCCTGCCCCCCATGACCCCGCATCCACCAACGTCCACTGCACCCACCGCCACCGCATGTGCACCCCTAGACACCCACCACCACCACCCACCCACCCACCACCCTCTAGACACCCACCACCACCACCCTCTAAGCCAGCAAGTGCAGATGACACACGTAAGCGGACTGAAGCTAGCCCTGCCACGTGCTTCTTTGAGTGTTTAGTGAGAAGTGCTGTGGCACTGACGTGATTTTCAAGACCTCAGATCTCCGCGTGTCTTCTTTGTACTGCTTCACACGGGGGGTCCCAGGCTTCACAGTGCGTGTGTGTACGTGTTCGGAGCCTGCGTTGTGCTCGTGTGTTTGCAATCGTGTGTGCATGTGCGTGCTGGTGGTTGGCGGTTGGCGGTTGGCGGTTGGTCGCAGTTGCACAAACGGGTCAATCCTCATCAATCCAGCGGCAAACCCCGTTGCTCACTTGACAACCGCCGTCCGTTGACAGCCGTGCAGTACCCCACGGACTGGACCCGCCTGTTGCTCTACGACGTCCTGCAGGTACAACGGGTGGCCGCTGGCGGAGTACGCGATCAAACGCCTGCTGAGGTTCGATGGGGGCTATTTCAATGACCGCAACTTCTTGACGGCCGTGACCGCCGTGGCCCAGCACCGGCCGCTGTTCCAGAACTTGTTCGTGACGCTGGAGCACCGGGACGTTGGGTGCTACGTTTTCCAGTTCCATCGGCCCTCGGGCCCCACGGCGGGTGCGCATGTGCCTGCGGTTGGGGCTTAGAGGCCCTCTGCGGCACCCGCTCAGGGCCGGGGGGACTGGGGGGGGGATACCCTCCCCCACCTCAGCCCCCATCCCCCCTCCCTCCCTCCCGCGCGTCAAGTTGCCCAGCACACCTTCTGCAGCACACTTGGCGCAAGATCACTCGAGGCCAAAGCACCCTGTGTGCGCCAGGGGTTGCCATAAGGACGCTCAGCCTTTTTTTTTTTTTACTAAGGCAGCCACTCTCTGATGTTCGGTGGCTACCCACCAACCGCCATCGGTTACCCACCAACCGCCATCGGTTACACACCAACCGCCATCGGTTACCCACCAACCGCCATCAATTACCCGCCAACCGCCATCGGTTACACACCAACCGCCATCGGTTACCCACCAACCGCCATCGGTTACCCACCAACCGCCATCGGTTACCCACCAACCGCCATCGGTTACCCACCAACTGCCATCGGTTACCCACCAACCGCCATCGGTTACACATCAACCGCCATCGGTTACCCACCAACCGCCATCGGTTACCCACCAACCGCCATCAGTTACCCACCGGCCGCCATCATAGGGCGTATTGGACACTCCGAGTTTTTTTTTTTTTATGGCAACCCCTGGTGTGCGCGTCGCACACACGCACGTCCCAATAGCGTCCGCCACCACACACACATCGTCAGCCAAAGGCGGGTCACTATGCCATTTGTTTTGTTCGAGTGTGGCAGCGATCCTCCGCCGGGCGAGACTTCATGCGGATGTGTTCAACGGCGAACCAGACCCGGTTGACCATATCCGTAGCCTACCCACCGACGGCCAGCCGCGCCCCATGCGGCACAACCCTCCGTGTCGATAGCCTCCGAAGTGCGGACACATCACAAGCCTGGAAACGAAGGGGTCCTCCGGTCACACACAACCAGCGGACGCAGAAAAGTCAGATGCAGGAAACAAAACCACAAAAAGCAGGGTCCAGACAGGCACTTGAGACAGCGGGGTCCCTTATTTTTTGGGGAGGGGCTTATTGGGGGTGTGGGGTGCCTTTGCTTGCTTGGTGGGGTACTGAGTGCGGGGGGGGGGAGGTCTGTTTGGAAACTGGCGGCGCTCTGGCGTTGCATGCTGCCGATTTCAGGGGATACCACGCGCAGGGTTTCGTGACGTCAGCCTGCAAAATCCTCCTCTGCCCACACCCGGTAATCCCCGCCCCTGTCGTCCTCAACGCTACGAATGGGCTGGATCCCGTGTGTGGGATGGTGGCATACCACACGACCCAAAGCAAAGTGCTGCGGGTTTGCTCTGCTCAACATGTGCCGCCCAGCAGCATCGCAGTTCGCCTGTTTGGCAGCACGAGGACGATGGATGCATTGCTCTCCTGAATCTGTACCTGTCCGCAGCATCGCGGCATGTTCGGAACCACCCCAGGGACACATGGGGCCACCAAACATGAGGATCACCCCCCCCCCCCCCTCCCCCGAAGAGACCCCCCGCTTGGGCCCACCACTGAGATCCACAGCCGCAACCCTTTTGCCCTGGACAACCAAAACTCAGATGCAGGAGCACAGACTCACAGATAGTGTGCCACAGTCTGGCCCTTCTGATCCCTCAGTCCCATCGTCTCTTGGCAATTGCAAACCAGCAACAACCGCATGTTTGGACATGCGGTTGTGCGCACGCACGTGCTGTGACGGGCTGACACGGGGGCCCCACCCCCACCAAAAAGGAAAAAAACCCAAAGCCCAGAAAGCGGCTTTCTGCCGTGTCTCTTAGTATGGGGAGAAGCGTCTTGTCCAAATGGTGTTGGTATTGAACCTCAACCAGAAGAAAGGGGAACGCTTCACGGGGGTTGGGGCCAGGCCATTGCATGGGGGCGAAATGCATGACAAGTGTGTGTACCTCAAATCGGCCTCCAATTTCGGGCCTCTTTGGTACACTTTATTTTTTTCCCTGAGGAAAATTTTTGTAATTTGTTTTCCTGCCAACGCCTTCCAATGCCACCAACACCTCGAATGCACATGTGTCCGCCTCGACGCTTAGTTGTCCACGTGCAGCGGAACAGGGCTGCTGGTTGCGATCCTCGCCCATTGCGCCCTGTCAACCATCTCTGGGGCACGCAGGGGAGGGGTCTGTTGGGTACGCTTACTGGAGCCTCGTTGGTCATGACTCAGGGTGGCACTGCATATGTGTGGACGACTTCCTGTGCTGTGACCGGCAGATGCAGATGATGTTCGGCTGTACTGACGACCCCTCCGAAATTTGGTGCCATCTACTCATGAAGGTTGAGGGAGGGAGGGAGGGAGGGAGGGAGGGAGGGAGGGAGGGAGGGAGGGAGGGAGGGAGGGAGGGAGGGAGGGAGGGAGGGAGGGCCGATCTTAAGGCTCACAGGACGCCTGAGCACGATGGCGTCCCTCACGACTCTGCACATCGGCCGGCCATGCCTGTGAGATGCACACCCCAGGCCCTCGACGGACCCTTCCACACGCCCTCGGCCCTGGGGTGGTGCCCTGGCCACGCTCCGCTCGGCACGCGGAGCGCTCCCGGCTCCACCCCGAGGCCCCACCCTGGTGCCTGCCCCGGTGGTGCCGGGCCACCCAGACCCTGTCCCCTCTCCTGCCGCAGTCCCCAGCACCGCCCCTACCACAGCCCCTACACGCACCTGCCCTTGCCCCCGCCACTGTCCCTCACACACCTCCCCCTCGGCCCACTGCCCGCGCCTCAGCCCTTGCCCCTGCCCCTACACTGCCTTGGACACGGAGGGAGGGACGGAGGAAGGGAAAGACGGGGGGAGAGAGGGATGGCGTCCCCGACAACTCTGCTGACGGGCCGGCATTTGAAATGCACACCCCAGGCCCCCGGCGGACCTTCCCCATGTTGCCCTCAGGCAATGCCAGCCCCCGGCGGCGAAGGGCCATGCCCCGCTCCCCATGCGGGGTGCTCCTGGTGCGCACCGTGGCTTCGCCCACAGCCCTCGATGGACTGTTGGCTCCTGCTCCCCAGGCGCTGCCAGCCCCTGCGGCGTTGGGCTGGTTGGCACCCGCTTGACCGGGGGTGCTGCTGCCCCTATGCACTAGCACAGGGTAGAGGAGGAGGGTGTCCACCCCTGTGCACGTCTTTACAGAGCCGTGCTGCAGGTCGCTGTGTCGCGTTGCGTAGAGGCACTGTGTCGCGCGTTGCTGCAGCCACTTTGTGACGCTGTGCGGCAGGCCCTCTGTCACGCTGTGCAGCACAGACTGTGTCACGAAGGGTGGCGCGTACACTGTGATGATTTGCGGCTGGCACACTTTCCCAGTGTGGGGCTGGCACTCTGTCAAATTGTGCAGCTGGCACTTTGTCATGCTATGCTGCACGCACTCTGTCACGCTGTGCAGCTAGCTTACTGTCACGCTTGTCATCAAGCATAGTGCAACATTTGACACTGTGCTAGTGCAACATTTGACACTGTGCTGTATGTACACTGCTGTGCAGCAAGCGCTTTGTGACGCTGTGCAGCACGCAGTCTGTCACACTATGCAGCTGGCTCACCATCAGGTGGTGCAACTGGCATACTATGACGCTGTGCAGCAACACACTATCACGTTTTGAAGCAGGCACACTGTCACGCTGTGCAGCCAGCACTCTGTGACGCTGTGCACTGTGCAGTATGCACCCTGTCACACCGTGCAGCAGGCAATCTGTCACACTGTGTTGCATGCACTCTTTCACACTGTGCTGCTGGCTCTTTGCCATGCAATGCTAGTGCCACACTGTGACGCTGCGTAGCTGGCACACTATGGGTACTTGTGAGTAGATGGTGGTGCATGAAGTTGTTGTCTTTTCAGAAACATTGTTGTGCCAAATAGCCACCCCCCCCCCCCCCCCACACCCCTTCCAACCCCACCCCCTCTTTCCCCCTACTACACCTGGTATGGCCCGCAGCATCCCCCCAAAACGTTCTTTTTCCATTGCCGGAACGTTCTGCCGGAACGTTGCATTTTTCTTGCCAGAATGGGAGATGGGTTGGAGCAAGGGCCCAGCTGTCACAATCCTCGATCCTTGGTTTTGTAGGCGTATGCCAAATTTATTGGGGGCTATGCTCAGCTTCAAGGTGGCGATGCGTCACAGGCTCTAGAGCACCTCACGGGGGGTCAACTCATCAGCCATGAATGGAACACGGAGCTCTGGTGTCCTGAAGAAGAATTTGATGGGGAACGGGTGTACGATACAACTCAAGGCAGCGAATCGGAGGTATGCCTGTGCGATGGTCAACGGATACCCCCGGCGTAACCAGCCTCTTTTGAGCTGAGGACAGCCCAGGGCTGTTGGTCGTTAATGGCTGGCAGTCATCAGACCAGTCGTGGGTTAACCGCCAACCGCTTGCGGTCACCTGCCTTTTGCGGTTACTTTGTCGGTACACTATCAACAGCCGTCAGTGACTGGCCACACAATTTCGGTTCAAGGCAAGCAGAGACATATGTATACTGCAGCCCAGCGCCGGAGTTGCCCTTCTCCACCACGAAGGAGGACACCGGTGGCCGCAGGGGTCGAGGATGAGACCGCCCCCGGGGGGCAGTGATATGGGCAGGGAGAGGTATGCCACAGCGGCACAGATGTGGGCAGAGGCAGAGATTTCGGCAAGGGCAAGGGCAGAGCAGGGTTTGCCACTGGTTCGGAAACAAATATTTCCGAATATTTCCGAATATTTCCGAACCAAAGCCAGGGTTGTTAATTCCGGACATTCTGAAGGTTTCTGAATATTTCTGAATCTCAGAAGCTTGGGTTTGGGGTAGCATCAGTGAAGGCAGTGAATTTTGTACCTGGACCTGCAGCATTCAAACCAGAACAACGCGGGGCTGCACTTAGATCAGAACAATAGGGGACAGGTGCATCATCGGCAGCAGCGCCCAAGAAAAATTTTTTTTCCACAACAGTAGCAAGCTGACATGCAGAGAATGATGCAAGAACTGAATCTTGCCGCCAACCTCACGTCACGGATGATTTTGTGGCTGCATTTCTGCAAGCGGGTCTCCCCCCCCCCAAGAAACTGGACCACCCCAGCATCAGCGGTTTGATTCGTAAGTACACTGAGGTCCACGTTTCCTATGGACAGGGGGATCTCTGTACCGCAATTGTGAGTCCGTGGGCCAGGCTCATTAGGTTCATCTGGGTGCTGTCCACAAGAAGTTTCAGAACAAAAAGATATGGGTCAGCACGGATGAATGGACAAATACACAAGGTCATGCAATAATGGACGTGCTGATTGGAACGGCCTGGTGCAGCATACCGGCCAAACTTTAAAGATTTGCAGAAATATTGAATTCTGTGGGCGAAGTGTGTTTATGAGCAAAAAAGAACAAATTGAAATAAATCATTTTTTCAGGGCCAGGCCTCAGGAACGGTAAAAGGGTGCGCAAAAGTGCGTGAAAATTAAATCATTCTGTGTCTAGATGCCCCTGTACGCCTCTTCTTCTGCAGACGCAATGCTCAGTTTGAAATCATTTTTTCAAATTATCCCTGCTGTGGCCCGCTTTGCAGCTGACCGGTGGCAAGCATCCGACTAAAAATTAAAGATTCTTGGCATGCCAGCAGGGCTGGTAGGTGCAGAGATTGGCAAGCATTACCATCATCCCAGGGCGCCTTCAAAAGCATCCATTCATGAAGAGCAACATCAGGTTTACTACAGAATTTGGTCGCGCAAGATGCGCAAAAAAAGCGCAAAAAAAGAAATGTTTTTTAGTTCAAATGGCTGCGCAAAAATTGAAATTTGCAAAACAAAAATCGCAGAAATAAGTTAGTTTTTCCAAATTCTGGCCATATGCGCAGATTTTTGGCATAAAAAATTCAAATTGGCTTGTGCAAAAATTAAGGTTCCGCAAAATCCAAAAGTTTGGCCGGTACGGTTCAATGCATTGTTGGCCTCAGGGTGGCACATGTACACCCAGTTGGAAAGACATACAGTGTTGAGCCATCACGACATTGATACGTTTCAGCAAGCGCGTGGCCCCTTGATATATGATGTAGTTGCACCGTACATATGGTTCCCAACAACTGCTATCCTTGTGGAGCGTTCGTTCAGCTTGGCAGGCGTGATTGATGCCAAGAATAGGCAGAAGATGAGCCGTAGATTCTAGGCAACCATTGTTGCCATGTTTAGTAGTGGTGATGTGGAGGAAAGGTTTGTGAAGAAATAGCATACTATTTGGGACAGATTGACGCATGTTTGTGTTTTCAGCCACGCTTTTGGTGCATTTTGATCGTTGCACTTGGTTCAAGACTGAACAACAATAGTCGGCAGCGGTACGCACCAAGAATTACCACAAGCATCCAAAAGGTGGTCAAAACTCCTACAAAGCACCAGGAATTTTCAACAAACATCCAGAAAGCACCAAAAATGAACAACAAGTGTCCAGAGGGTAGGAGGAATTGAAAGCGAACATTCAGGACGGACAGAAAATTTTTTTTCAGCATTCCGATTATTTCTGAATCAAAAAATTGTTTTATTTCGAACCAGTGGTAAACCCTGGGCAGAGATGCTTGAGAGCAGAGACATGGTCAGTGTAGTCAGGCAGTAGGGGCACGAACAGGCCACCTCCCCCTCCCACACACACACACACCCTCCCCGTTGGATGGCACACCCTCCCATTCCACAGCTGCCCCTTTCCAAAGGCTTGGGGGCATCTGCGCTTTTTGTGTCCATTTGTCTCCATTTCGTGGGGATGGCAAGCGATCGCATCACCAACGGCGATTTTTGACACTAAATCACCTCGAAGAGAGGTTGTTAGATCAAGCGCAGGCGCGGGCGTCGTATACCCCCCCCCCCCTTTTGGGGGGTCATTCGCGTAGCATACCCCAAGGCATGATATTTGATGTCCAACCCCTTGTAAAATCAGTATTTTGCCCTATAAGACAATCCCCCAATGGGTTTTTTGATTCTGAGGCCTCTATCCCCTGAAACTAGATATCACTTTTTGGAGGGGGGATGGGGGGGGTCAAAAGTTTGTGCTCAGAAGGTTTCAAGCAGTGAGGAGATCAATTTGCTCAAGAACAAACAGTGGTCGAATGGCAATGCAGCCGACTGCAGAATTCCAAGTCGGCGGTTCGAAATCTGGCTGGCCCGCTGTTTTTTGTGGCGCCGCCGCCATCGTCGACCGACCGGGATTCGAACCGCCGACCAAAATGTTTGCGGCCGGCTGCATTACCATTCGACCGCTTCTTGTTCTGACAACTGTTGTCCTCCCCACTGCTTGCAGCCGAGTCTGCCACTGAAAAAAAACCCAAACTGTGTGTTTCGGTCTGCTTGTCTGCTTGCCTGCTTGCCCAAATGACTGTCAGCCTCTCTTCGAGGTGCACTGCCGAAGGCAATAGAATTTTGGCATCCGCCCAGCCCTACACACCACTTCATTTCTGAGCTGGTCTGCGAAATTTCGCACAGCGCAATTTGCCGCTGTGAAATAGCCCCCCCCCCCCCTCCCACACACAATGGGCCAGTGGTGCGTTTTCAGAAGGATTTGGGGGGTTGCAAGTGGGACGGTGAGTTTTTTGTTTCAGAGGCTTGTAAAAGGAAAGCGCAATGTTTGGGTCCAGTCCCAGTATACCCCTTGCATCCCTGTTACATGCGCGCATCCCTGCCACACCCCATGCATGCTTGGTACCCTCTGTCCCGTCACATTCTCATTATGCCGCTGCTGTTCCTTCAGATGAACCTCAGTCTTTTGTATTGGCATTTGTCCGAGTTCTGCCAACTGGGTGTGCCCATGATCTGTGCCCGCTTTGCCCCGCAGAACATCTCCACCATCAGGACAACGCTGTTGAAGGAAAGGTGTGTTTCTTTGCTGGGCTTGGGCTTGGTTGCCCTCGGGCTCACTGTCCACAGTCCCCTCCACTGCACACGTTGCATATGCACAGACCCTGCACAGGCCTGGCTGCGCACTACCCCAGGGAGCATGTCCTTGAATATTAAGTGGGGGATGCACTTTGTGTTTCCTGTTGAGACTACATATTTGCAAGGGAAGACTTGGTCCTAGCGTCTGGCAAAATTTGCCTTGGCGCCCGGCCGGATGCGGCGGGGGGTTGGACCCGCATCCCGTGGGGTCTGGCAGAGCTCGTGTACGGCAGACATGTGGGTGTGGACACCAGTTCTTCATGCCCCTGGTGCTTTTTCTGCACTGCACCACCACCCCCCCCCCCCTGTGGTGTGCCCGTGTGCCGTCGCCGCAGGATAGGGTGCCAAGCCAGGTTGCGATGGCTGTCGCGATGGTGGACAATTGCCACGGGTCCCCCCCCCCCCACCGTAAGCTGGAACCCACAAATCAGGCACAAAATGTTTTTCAGGGAAGCAAAGTCGGTATACTGCACCTGGGCCGCATCAACTGTTCGGAGGTGCGCGACATTTTGACATGGTTTACGTCTGGCAGGGTCTGGTGGAGGTTGGGCTTGCGTCCGGCGGGCTCCATCAAAATGAAAGGCTCACGTGTGGCGGCGTGCTGTTTGCCGGACGCAAGGGCCAAGTCTGTACAAGGGACGCGTTGTTTATCCTCATGACATTCTGTTTTCATGAGGGGGGCTTTCATTATAAATGCATTTGTTGCACAGGATTCAATACCCACCAATTTTGCTAGTACAAGTCTAGAACATGCCAATGTAGAACATTCAGGGTTTCATTGGTTGGGTCCGGGGTGGGAGGTGTTGGTCGCTGTTTGCTTCTTCGTTCACCACCAGTTTCATGTCCAAAAACCGAGTCCTGGTGCAACAATTACCATGACAACTCCAGCCGGTGGATGCCCAACACTTGCTTGATGCAACCTTGTTGGCCCCCAATGGGCCTCTTGTCACCCTGCGCCTGGTGCCAGTTTGCTGCGGCAATTGGTGGCGTAACCCGGTTGTTTGCATGCAACACAACAGAAGGCCGTCACGATGTACATGTCCTGGGTCCTTCCCCACTCACAGTGCTGCAAGCTCCTCCTAAATCTGCGCAGCCCCAAGTTGGCACGGTGCACTCTATCCGGGCCGTACACCCTTGGGGGCCTAGTTTAAAGGACAGCAAGGCCAGGGAGCTGCTCTTTGTGCATCCCATCTGCCCTGACTGGGCTTTCTAGCACCGGTGGCATGAATGTGTCGAGGGACTTTTAATGCATGGTGCTTGGGCTGGTGGGGTGCTACCATGGTGATGTTGTCTTGGGAATGACCGGGTCCTCACTTCAGTGCCCTTCAACATCAATACCATGAGTGCCAATATTTTCTGGAACCGATCCGCAGTCGGTAGGTATGTGCCTTGCAAATTTTCTTGAATTCTCTGATTCCTGGTATGCAAGTGTACACAACCGTGCAGCCGTGCACAAGTGTGCGAAGCGACTGTGTGCAAGTGTATGGTAAATCGTGCATGGCAAAGGATGGGATGGAAGAAAACACACATCATAAAAAACAGCGTGATGTTGTACGGCCAATTAGCAAACTAAAGCCGCCGGTAACAAAGATCAGGGAAATAAGGGAAAGAGATAAAAAAAAGGGATAGATGGATGGTGCATGAAATAGGAGGGAGAACTGGATGAAAAAACAAAACTAACATGCTTTTGATGTGCATAGATGGAATAACACATGAACATGGATGAACATCGTTTTGAAGGGTTGGGCATGGCAAAAGAGGGGAGGGATAGTTGTAATGTGGCCAAAAACAAAGATTGAAATAGGGAAATAAGCGCCGAAAGTGCCGAAACTGCCCCCCCCCCCCCTCCACACACACACACACACAGACACACACACACACACACACACACACACACACACACACACACACACACACACACACACACATCCAGACACGGCCGGTGTATCCGTTCTGTTGCAGCCCTTCGCCTGTCCATTGGCAACGCACTGCCACCCCCACAGGCCTCATCAGGAGTGGAATGCATCCGCCTGCGTCGTACTACACGTCGGTCGTTTCGAAGCCGGGACAGAGGCGTGGCTGGTGAAGTTGCAGCAGGTCAAGGACCCGGTGGACTGGGAAGGTGCGTGTTTGTGCCCCAGCACCCGGTCCAAAACATCCGCCCAAGACCTGAACATGCCAGTAAACAAGGGGTGTTGGCCGCTGAGAGAGAGGAGGCGTGGGTGTGGGGGGTGTAGGCCCGGAACCTGTCAAAGGTCCCCATTGCAACACAACGGAGGGGCTGCGTCGTTCAGCATAGCGTCAGCCTCTGTGGATACTGCTGCCGAACTGTGCGTCCTCATCGGTGCCCTGCGACCGGGCACCCGTCCGCCGCCATCTTGTTGGTAGAGCGGTACCTCTGGTCTTTTATTGGCCACTGACGTGTGCTGCTGTGCGTGTGTCTCTGCACTGCGATGACACAGCTTTCCACTGGGGGGCGATGGCTGAAGGAGGCAGGGGAGGGCCAAAGCAGGACAGATGGGCAGATGAAGCGTAGTATGGAATGGATGGGGTCGAGCATGAGGGAGGATGGAGGAGGGAGGATAAGGATCCACGCCCACCGCCATGTCCCCCAACCCACCGCTACCGGGTAGCCAGGGACGCACCCTTTTCTGCATACCCCAACCTCCCACGCAGGACTGCCAACAAACCATGACGGTATCTGCCACGGCTGCGCTGCTGTCTGTCGGGTTTGAGCTGGGGATACAAGAAGGCATTGATGTGCGCATGCATGTGGTTGTTGTAGAGCTCTGGGCACGTGTGACACTGCAAGCACTCCAAAATGCAGACCTGGGGTGAGGCTTTTCAATACCAGCGGTCCATGGCAGGGGGGGGGGGGGAAATTGAGGTCCGCAATTTTTCGCAATTTTCCGCAATTTCGCAATTTTTCGCAATTTTCCGCAATTTTTCGCAATTTTCCGCAATTTTCCGCAATTTTTCCGCAATTTTTCTCACTTCCCGATTTTCTGACTGCCTCCCCACGCTGGTGCAGAACAGTGAGAAAATTTTTTTTTTAACTATGCCTTCATGTTTGCATGTTTGCTTTTTCTCACAGTGTGGGACAGTTTCAAAGCGGCAGCACAAATTGGATGACAACATCCGCCGCCTTCGGTTCATGCTGCAATTCCACGGTGATATCGAGGGGCGCCTCCTGTAATTGTACTGTCCATGGACTAATTGTTTCAGTGAAATTCTGAGAATTCTGAGCCACCTGTCCAGAGCTGTAGCACCTTGAGGGTTCAGGAGGGCCGCTTACGACATCGCAATTTTTCCGCAATTTCCCCGCAATTTTCCGCAATTTTCCGCAATTTCCCCGCAATTTTTCGCAATTGGATTTGACCCCCCAAGACCGCAATTCCCCCCCCCCCCCCTGTCCATGGCCGTTGCTCTTCTTCATCTTCTGCCAGGAATCCAGGGTGACTAGGGCAGGCAAAGATGGAAGGGTTATCACGGGGGATGTGGCCTACGTTGTGGGAACGGGGCCAGCAGTAGGCCCCTGCTGCGAAAGGGGAGGAGGAGGAGGAGGAGGAAGGGGAAGCAAAGCTGCGGATGAGGGGATGGGGAGGAGGTGGTGGAGGGGGATGGAAAAGGGGGAGCTAAGGAGAAGGGAGATGGAGAGAATGAAGAGCGTGTTGTTGTTGAGGGGTCGATGAGGGGTGCAGAAGAGCGGTGGGACGGGGGGGTGGGGGGGCAGGGGAGGAGCAGGAGGAGGTGGAGGATGTGGTGATGGTGATACCGGTGCGGGTGCTGGCAATGGTGATTGTGCAGGTGGTGGTCATGGTCATGGCTGGAGTTAGAGTGAGACGAGCAGCCCTTGCGTTGGGAGAACCTGCCTGCCGCTGTACCCTTGTGGGCTGTTTCATGTCTTACAATGTCCCTCCCCTGCCTTGTCCCTTGTTTTCTCTAGCTCTGCTGTTGGTCATCCAACCTCCACCCCAACCTCTGAGCCCTGGGACTCTTTCTCACAGTCTTCGCTTGGCAGCCCCTTCCCCCATGCCGGCACAGGTTGGGCACTCCAGTATTGCTACATACACGGGGCAACTGGAGTCACCCTCCTCCGAGCAGGCACTACTTTGGAGGTGAGGCATCGTGGTATGCCAGTGCGGCCGTGCGTCCAAGGCCAACAAGATACACTGCCAAGGCCACACCGCGCACCCGGTTGCAAGCCGCACCATGAGCACATGACGACTGTGTCGAGGCCCCATGGATGCTGTGCATGCAGTGTGGTGCCGGAGTGGGGCCGTCGGGGGTGAAGCCCCGTGCCCAGAAACACAGGGCTCGGCACACTAATCTGTCTTGAGCAATGCCAAGCGAACGCAGCCCAGAACGCGACCACAACGGTGCAGCGCAGCAAACGCGGCAACGCAACATACGCACAAGGCACACGGGAGGCACAAGCCCTCCAGCGGGCGGCACAAGTCCGCCAGCGGGAGGCACACACACAACGAACGCAGAGTGCACACGAGCGCGACAGAAAGCGAAGATAGCGTGCGATGCGGCCAACACACACAACGTTGGGGAGCCAAAGGCGTACCAGGTGACAGGCCGCACTCCAGCGTCAACGGCGGCCGCTCTCCTGTCGTCCAGGCGTGAGACACGCCCGCGGGTATGTCAATAGCGTACGGCCACCCTCAACCTAAAGCCCTGTGCTGGGCTTGCCCCATCTTCCGGGGCCCCCTGCCGTGCTGCGTGATCCCATTTGGGTGCCCCCCCCCCCCCCAAGGCTCCCTTCAGGTCCTGAGCAGGGCTGTGCAAGTCGCCATGGCCGCGGAGTCAATGCTCCGCATTCGTCCCCAAGTTATTCTCCCCCTCTGCCCTGTCCAGTGCTCCGGTGGCTTTTCCTTTTTGTTGTTTGCCGTTTGGTGGTGATGACGCTGGTGCTGGTGATGGTGATGGTCAAGGTGGCAGAATCTTCCCTTGGAAACAGCAAGCACTGGGCCCCGTACCAGTCATTCCAAGGGCATTCTCACGTGTGGCGAAGTCTGCCGATGCCAAAATGGTACCCGGCATTTCTGCTGCCGGCGCAACCCCCGATGGTCCGTTTTCCCTTCGTCGGGTCCCCGCAGTCCCTTCGGAGTCCTTTGCCTTCCTCTGCAGGCGACTGGTCTGATGCGTCGGATAAGTGGACGCCGGGGCTCCGCGACAAGACGCAGCACTGCCACACGGACCCCACGATGACGTGGATGTCGATGCACGATTTCAGTCGCAAGTACAACACGATGGTGGGCTGCGTCAATGTCTCAGGTCTGGACGCACGGGGGGGGGGGGGGGGCGGGGGGGGGTGGCCAGGCTGCAGGGCCCATCATTGGGCAGGGCCTCAGCTGCACTGGGGACAGGCGGACGGACGGTGTCGCACCGCTGCCCAGTGCATTTTTCCTCCATTTTGGCCTCCGGCCTCATAGATACGGTTCCACTGCAGCCTAATGCCAACCGTCCGCGCAGCCGCTGTGGCGGTGAGTGTCGGGAGAGCAGGAAAAACGCCCATTTTTCCGTCGGTGAGTGCAGTGAATTGATTTTTACAAAGGGAAACGTGGGGAGGGTCTTCGACCTCCGGGACAATAAAGGAACTGGGACTGTAAAATGAGTATATCGTCCCGTTTTTCTCCCGTTTTCCTCCCACTTCCTCCCATTCCCCCCCCCCATTCCGGGGTGTTCCTACACTTTCCATCCTGATCTATTGATTCCCCAGTTTCCCCCATTTTCCCCACGCCCCCCATTTGTGTGGGTGTGCGCCGGCATGAGAGGGACGCCAAGGGGCAGAATCAGCACTTATCAGCAGAGGGCCAATTGTCCCACTCTCACCGAGTAAACTAGTACAAACAGTTTTCCCCGGCTGTTGGGGTCAGCTCCCACCCCTTGCATTTTTTTCGAACTCGCCCCCTCCATCCTCAACCCACTGGGTGGACAACCAACCCCTATCCACAAGTGAAGCATTCCCTCCTCAAAAGAGGAACACGTATGTACACCCGGAAGTGCAACCGACATAGTCATTCAGCTTTTATGCCCCCCCCTCCCGGGCACCACAAGGGGCGTTTGGCCCACTTCTACGGGGGCTGACAAAAGCAGGACCCCTGCTACATTGGTTTTCCACCCATTTTCATTTTTCCATCACAACATCTTCCGCAACGTAGTGCCTACCCCACAGATTTCTGCCAAGGCAGTGGCTATGGCGGTGGTCATGGCTGTATTTGCGGCCACCGTCGCACTGTGGTCATGGATCTTGGCTGTGGCTGTGGTTATGACTGTGACATCGGCCGTGGCGCTGGCCTCTTAGTGTACGGGTTCCGCTCCAAAAGCCGTCCGCTCGTCCCGCCGTCTTCGGGCTCTCAGGAGCTCAGAGCATCTTCACAGACGTCCTGGAGGCGCAGCCCGTCAACAACACCGCGCAGTATGCGCACCAATACCTCTTGACCGTCACGGACGAGACGTCTGCCAACGACAGCCTCTCGGCCGAGCGGGAGCTCTTAGACTTGACGCAGATCCGCGAAGAGATCCGCAGCGACGAAGAGGACGACGACGACGACGACGACAACGACGACGACCATGCCCCGCCGCTGCAGACCCAACCCCGTGTGCGGGTGTGGGCCCTCACGGAGAATTGGGGGCCAAGTCTACCCAAGCCCCCCTCCCTCCGGGGCCCCTGGGCCCGAGATGGGGCGAGCAGGCCAGGGCCTTGAGACCCCCCCCCCCCCGTGTGGACCCCCAACGCGGCACGGCACGGGTGATGTCGCCTCCCGGGGGCATGAGCTGTGGAGTGACCCAGCTGCCCACGCCCCAAGAGCAGAGTGAGCCAACATGGAACACAACATGTACGCCACGACCAAGCTCAAAGTGTAGAAAAGCGTGACCTGGCGTTAAAGCCCTGAACCGAGAAGCCCCTTGTCCCTTGCCCAAGTCTGGGAGGATAGGGAGCAGCACAATGGGCGAATGGAACATTTGCTGTCCAGTCGAACACTCAATGAACTGAGAAGGCAATGAAGGCCATGTGAAGGCTGGCGCGGCTGGAGCACAGGGGCGGGTCCACACCTGACCTTTTGAGGCCCCCCACTGCCCCTCCCTGAGGCCTCCCCCTCTGGGCGCTCCGGGCCCAAAGCAGGACAGTCCTCAAGGACGCAGACAGTCATTGTTTTTATTTCTGTTTAGGAACGTACTCCCCGTGGGGCCGGTGTCCACAGGCCAACCTCCGGCAGTTACAACCGCTGGAGGTTACCGCCTGTTTCGTTGGCTAACCACCAACAGCACCGGGCCGTTGGCTGAGCAGCCACCACCGGCCGACCAGCTTTTTTTTCAACCCTGTGACATCGGTCCAGGGGTTTTCTGGTTTTTCCGCCATTTGGGGACGTCCTGGGCCAAAGATAGTGCGGAAGGGTTGGGCTACTGAGCCAGAGGGGGGTGGGGGGGGGCACGCACCGGCGGGGGCCACGTCAGCATCTGCAATGGTGTCGGCTAGGAATACGAGGCTGTAGCGACATGGTGTGGCACATTGGTTTGGTAGGCCGTTGGGCAACATCTCTCCACAGCCCTCGACAACCCTGCACAACCTTCGACAACCCCTCACAGCCCTCCACAGCCCTCCACAGCAATGCACTGCAATGCACAACTCTGCACAGCCCTGCATAGCAAGGTGTGGGGTTGCTGAGGTTTTTTGAGAATTTGGAACGCTGTGAATAATTGTGGGGCGCTTTCATTCAGTCTTTGCCTCTTTGTCATGTTTTTGTCCTTGCAGTCGGCGTGCATAGGCGGTGGTGGTCATGCTCCATTTTGGGGACACGACGCCCCCTGCCCTTTTACTCCTGCGTGTGAACCCTCAATGGCAGTCTACAGCCCGCAGTGACAGCGCCCACACCCGCAACGAATACTCAAGCCCGTTCCACTCAGCAATGGACTAATTTGGTGGGGGGCAATGTTGGAAAGGCCCGCGGCATTCGCGGGGTGATCATCGAATTTGTTGTGGTGGTGTGGCCGCCAGCGTTGGGACAGCTCCACCCGCTGCACAGCCACAGCCACAGACCACAGCAGCGGTCACCGCCACAGCCCACGGTCACAGGCACAGCCCCAGCTCACAGTCATGGGAGCGCTTACTGCGTGCCGCAGGCGCCGCAGGGTAAGGGTGATTAGCTTTAGGGTAATTAGCACCGCATTAATACTCCTCAATTTAGGGTGAAAGAAGAAGGTCAAACGGGCACAATGGGCGAGGCACAATACTCAAAACGGACAAAATGTTCCAATATCCACTCCCCACGCAAAAGTACGGTTAACAAAGGGGACACTTTCCCCTGTTTCACGATAATTACCCAATTGCGCGCCGCAGGGCGCGCCGAGCTGCCGAGCCCAGCCACACCGTTCGCATGACAGGCGGGCCTGGGGTCTCCTCTGGCGCACGTGATGGGCAACAACAAAGAGTCCCGGCCGCACTGCACCGTGGACGTGTACCTGAGCCAGCCCAACTACGGCGCAGTGGACGTGGATGCCTCGTATCTGTGCGGGTGCCCTGTGGTGCGGACGAACGTGCAATTCTTCCGGGTGTGGTCTGGAGGGATGCGGCCTGTGCTCTGAGGGTCAGGGCCCTGGGCAGTTTGTCCCCTTCCCAAGTACAAGCCTGTCTATGCCTCGGGGGCCCGGGGGGGGGGGGTGTTCCCGGTCCGTGGCCGCGAACCCATTCTCCCCGGCCGGAGGTGAACTCATACCCCTCCGGAGTTGATGTACAATACGAACATAAAAGAAAGACAGAAACACACAGAAGCATGAAAGAAAACTGCTGCTCGTAGCGAACTTGTGCTCGAGACTGCAACGCACTTCCGTGTGTTTCGATGCAATTCTCAGCGAAAGCTGCTGCCGTTCGGTTGTGGGTAGAGCTCAGACCGAACCCTATCCGCAGGGGCGACGCTGATTTGGGTGCGCGGGTTTGTGGCTCGGTGGGTTGGCCACCGCGTTCCAACGCCCCACAACACCCTCACCGCTGGACAGGCTACCTCTTGACCTCCCCCGTGTGCGTGGGCCCATCCCATGCTCGACCGGTCGAAGCGGTTTGTTCTCTCAACGAAGATCAGAAGAAGTCAGAGCGATGGCGGAAGACCTCGGGGGAGCGTCAGTGCGCTGGGCAAGCGCCGGGCATCTTTTTGGGCCACTTTTGATACCGAGCCCTAATCCATGCTTTTTGCATGGCTCCTTTCCGGTTGGGGATATGGACTGGCCCCAATGATGTGCATGGGTGGTATAGGGCACACATTGAGCATTTGTTTGGACAGCTGTGGCATTGTGGTTTGGTTAGTAACACCTGGCGTGGCGACCCTAATGAGTTGCCCCAGTCCATGCGTATTTTGTTGCATTTCACGTAATTTTGCATTCGGAGGCAGGTCCGTCACCTTCTTTATGGACCATGTGACCATGTCCCGCCTCATGTTTGGACTGATAAAAGCAACTCGGCCGCCACGCAAGATGAGGGAGAGGATGAGGCACATGTGTGTGCCTTGTGTTGTCAGAAGCGCTCCACCATCACAGCTTGCGGTGAGTGCCATGAGCATTATTGCGATGAATGTATCAATGTCCACACTTGTTGGGGAACAAATTGTTTGTTAGCCGATACATGAGTAGTACACATTCATATTGAAATTCTCCATTTCGTCTTATGCGGCGTGTTTTGTAGGGAAGGTTTGCGGTCCACTCTGGTCGATATTTGGGGGCTCCTCTCGGGGAGGGTAAATCTGGGGTTAAGGCTAGGAAACTTAATACACAGTAGCGCACCGGGCGCGTGTGGGGCAAACCCCCCCCCCCCCACTCTTCACTTGTGCACCCGCCGGGCCAGACCTTTGCTTAAGGTGGGTCCCACCTTACCCCCCGGGGTGGGGGGTGGGGGGTGGGGGTCTGTGGCCTGTGGGTGGGTGGGTTACTTTGGTTTTGGGCAATTTGGCCCAAAGTGCCTACTCCCCCCAGGGGGGGGGGGTTGGGTGGGTGGGTGGGTGGGTGGGTGGGTCTGCAACTTGGATGGGCTTGACACGGCAACTGGGTAGGGACAGGGACTCACTCTCCCAAATTATCTGGGTACCCTACCCCACTGACATTTTGCTGTATCCTGTGCAGGCTTCTGGTCCAGCGATGCGTCACAGTGCATCCCCCACGATGCGTGCCCAAGTGATGGGTATTCTGATACTCGGAACCTGAGTTGTGCCCGTTGTCTTGCAATCGTGGGTGGGTGGGTGGGTGTCACAGAGACTGGACACCATATGGCACCAGGGACACAGTTTTGTTGGTTGACAAGTGGTAGTAATATTGACAGGTTGTCTTGCTTGTCCCATCTCGGGCTCTCTCCGATGCTGAGAATGGTTTGCTTTGCTCTGTTTTTTTTGTGTTGTCCGTTGGACCAGTTCTAGTTGTGGCATCCCGTTAGTCATGCTTGCTTGTGAGTGAGCGGTCGTTGCCACTCCTTGACAATCATCTATTTTGGAAACAAATCTAACCCAACCACTTTCCCTTCCATGCATGTGATGATGCGCATCTTGCTAGCCATGACCCCAACCGATGCAGTGGTTGAAGCCGCATTCAATCATCTAACCTAGATCCTCTCAGGGAGGCGCCTCTCTTTGCGCCCCTCCCTTGTTGAGCAGTTGCTCATTCTGGCATTAGATGCACAGGGTTGGGAGGATTATGATTGTAGTGCGGTATGTGAAATGGTCCGAAAAAACGCTCGGCGTGCCAGGTTCCGGCTTGCGCAGAGCGACAAGGGTGTGACAGGGGACAAGTGGAAAAAAAAGAAGGGGAAAAAGGGCAATCAAAAGAGGGCAAAGAATTCAGTGGAAGCAAAGGCTGTTGTACAGAGCGACAGTGACAGCTCAGGCTCCTCCTCCTCTAGTTCCTCCTCCTCTCCTCTAACTCTGATGCAAAGTAGGGACAGTAAAAACGGTATGCTTCGCACCCATCACCGACACTTGCCATTGTGTTGCACATGATTTGCATTGCTGTTTTGTTGTGTCTGTGCATTTGTCATCTTGTGCAAGCTCACTCATGACCACTCCAAGCCTGGGCCTGTTGCCAGGGTGCCTTCATCTTCTTGCTACAGCCTTTGTTTGTCCAGGAGAACACAATTTTCACATCAGAGTACCGAGAGAATGGTCCGACAGCGTTTGTTTGAGCATGAGAACACAATTTTCACTGAGAGAATGGTGGTAAAAAGTGGCAAAAATCTCGGTCCGTGGGCAGTGGGGATTGAACTAGCGCTATGCCAGTTTGCCAGTGTAGTGATCTACCACTAGGGTTTGGGCAAATACACAGGGTTTTTGTGTTACCAGCTGATTGTAACAGCATAGACCCCCCCCTATGGGGGGGGTCTGGGTGGGTGGGTGGGTGGGTGGGCTGCCTGGTCCCGAGGCAACCCCAGAGGGACCCCCCCCCTTTGGTAAGCAAAGGTCTGCGCCGGGCCATAGCTGCGTGAACCCAGCCGAGCCTGTGGCGCCGGGCCCTGGAGAGGGGATGCAGGGGTAGTGCAAATGGGAACAGCTGTTTGCTCTGCCGTATAGATCTGGATCGGTGCTCCAACGATTTGACCAGTTGCTTTTTTGCAGTTCGTGACACTGGGTCACATTCGCACGCCTGTCCCCCGTCCTCCGTGGCCTGTTTCGAAGGCGCAGACAAACAGACGGTGCAGAGGATTGAAACGAGGCTGAGATGGGGCCATTCTTCGCTTGCGACTCCACCGTTTAACAGAGCGCCCAAGACAGTTTTGTTGAAGCTGCCCAAAATGCCTGATTCCATTTGGTCTGCGCCCTGTGTCTCATGGCTTCTCCCTGTGTGCCCCTGTGTGGCCTCGCTAGTGCCCACACTCTCTTCCGCAGGTCAAGGGGCGGGTTCTGCAACCTGCAGTCATCAGCGAGCAGCGGATTGACGGCCGCCGCTTCAGTGGGTCTAATGGTGTGTAGTGTGTGTGTGTGTGTGTGTGTGTGCATGCGTGCGTGCGTGCGTGCGTGCGTGGGTGCGTGGGTGGGTGCGTGGGTGGGTGTGTGGGTGCGTGGGTGGGTGGGTGGGTGGGTGTGGGTGGGTGGGTGGGTGTGGGTGGGTGGGTGGGTGTGGGTGGGTGGGTGTGGGTGGGTGTGGGTGGGTGTGGGTGGGTGGGTGTGGGTGGGTGGGTGTGGGTGTGGGTGGGTGTGGGTGGGTGTGGGTGGGTGTGGGTGGGTGGGTGTGGGTCGGTGGGTGTGGGTGGGTGGGTGGGTGTGGGTGGGTGGGTGGGTGTGGGTGGGTGGGTGGGTGGGTGTGGGTGGGTGGGGGTTGGGGTTGGGGGTTGGGGTTGGGGGTGGGGGGGGATTTGATTTGATTTGATTTGATTTGAGGGCCGATCTTGAGTCTCACAGGCCGCCTGGGGGGCGCATGATGGCTGTCCCAACGACTCTGCATATCAGACGGCCATGCATGCGATGCACGCCCCGTCCGCGCCCGCGGGCCGGGGGGGGGGGGGGGGCAGGCCACACCGCCGTGCCTTGGGCAGGGAGGGGGGGGGGGTCACTCCTGCAGGTGGGGGGGGGTGCTCCCACGTGCGTGTGTGCTGTGCCGTACTGCTCCGTGTGCGCCGTGCTGCACCGCTCTGTGCTGCACCGCACAATGCGTGCCGTGCTGTACCACACCGTGCTGCGCACCACACTGCACTGCATGCGTTGTGCTGCACGGCACTGCCCTGTGCACTACGCTGCACCCTTTGCGCCGTGCCACACCGCACTGTGTGTGCAGTGCCGCACTGCTCTGTGTTGTCCCCCACCCCTGTGCCTCGTGCATGTCAGCACAGGGTGGAGGGTATGGTGGGTTTCGTGCCTGCGCAGCCAACCTCCACCCCGTCACCTCTCGAGGGACAATGGGGGTGCTGCACCAGCTGCGCCCAGGCCGCTGCGCACGTACCGCAGCCGCTGTAGCCCGCATTTCGCCACAGCCGTGACGTCGCAGCCACTCCGCGGCCAGCCCCCGCCCCGTTACCAATCGAGGGGCTATAGGGGTGCCGCTACAGCCACACCCAGGCTGCAGCCGACGTACAGCCGCTGCCGCAGCCGATGCTTTGCTGCTTCCCTAGCGCCGCACCTGTTCTGCAGCACACCCTCGCCCCGGCACCGCCAAGGGCCCATGGGGTTGCTGCTATTGCAGCACTCAGCCGCAGCACGCGCAGAGCAGCTGCTGGCCGTGCCTTGCAGCAGCAGCTGCTCTAGCACTGCGCCGGCGCCGCTGCATGGTGCAAGCTGGACCCCTGCGCCACGTCATCCCACCTGGTGATTTGGAGAGCCCGGCGCTGCAGCGCCTGGTTCCCGGCCGGCGGGTGGGGGGCGCTGCGGCGGCGGACGGGGAGGGGACCTGCCCCGGGCTGGGAGAGGGGGGGGGGCTGGTCGCGCTGTTGGGGGGGGCGCCCCCCCCCCCCCCCGCCCCAGGGGTTGAGGAGCGTAGGGGGTGGAGGGGGTCTGCATGTGCTGTGCCACACTGCACTGTGCGCGCTGTGCTGCACTGCACTGTGTGTGGTGCGCTGCTCTGCTATGTGCCGCGCTCTGCGCTGCACTGTGCCGTGCTCAGCACAGCACCTTTTGTGCTGTGCCGTACTGCGCCGCGGGCGCTGTGCCACACTGCACTGCACTGCGCTTCAGCGCACTATGCGGGCTGTGCTGCACCGCACTGTGCTGCGCTCCGCACTACGCTGTGTGTGCCGTGCTGCAGCGCACCGTGCTGTGCACTGCACTGCACTGCATGTGCTTTCCCACACTGCATGCTGCATGCTGTGCTGCACTGCAGCGCCACGTGCTGTTCCACACGGCACCGTGCCGTGCTGCTCGCTGCCCGGTGCACCTGCGCACACTGTGCTGCAGTGCGTTCAGCGCTGCACCGCCACAGTGCGTGAGCAGACTAACCCTGAATAGCTTCCCTACCTGCCCTGACTGGCCGCGCTAGCACAGTGCGGGGGGGGGGGGGGGGATACACTGTGTGTGTTGCGCCTCACTGCACTGTGTGTGCTGTGCCGCGCGTGCTGTGCCGGGCAGCACTTTGTGTGCCGTGCCGTGCTGCAGCGCGTGGCGCTGTTCTGCTCTGAGCGTGTGCTGTACGGCACTGCACTGTGCGTGTGCTGTGCCACACCGCACTGTGTGTGTGCTGTGCTGCACTGCACGGTGTGCGTCGCGCTGCACCGCACTGTGGCACGCACAGCACCACAATGTGTGCGCTGTGCGGTACCGCACTGTGTGTGCTGTACCGCGCTACACGGTGTGTGCTGCGCTGCAGTGCACTGTGCCGCGCACAGCACTGCGTTGTGTGTGCTGCGCTGCACCGCAATGTGTGCACTGTGCTCTACACTGTACCGTGTGTGCTGTGCACTGTAGTGCTGCACTGCACTGCGCCGTGCTGTGCTGCACTGTGCTGCACTGCCCTGTGCGTGCTGCGCTGCACCGCATGGAGTGAGCTGCGCGGCACCGTGCTGTGCTGTGCACTGTACCACACTGTGTGTGCTGTGCTGGACTGCACCATGTGTGCTGCGCTGCACCGCACTGTGCTGTGCAGCACTGAGTGCGCACTGCACTGCACTGTGTGCGGTGTGCTGCACCGCTCTGTGTTGCGCACGGCACTGCACTGAGTGTGCCGTGCTGCACAGCACTGCGTGTGCTGTGCTGCACGGCACAGTGTGTGCCACACTGTGTGTGTGCTGTGCTGCACTTCTCTGTGTATGTGGTGCTGCACCGCACTGTGTTGCGCATGGCACTGCCCTGTGAGCGCTGTGCCACACTGCTCTGTGTGTGCTATGCAGCACGGCACGGCGGGTGCCGTGCCGCACCGCTCTGTGGACGGGTGACCACACGGCACTGCGCTGTGTGTGCTGTGCTGCACGGCACTGTGCGTGCTGTGCTGTGCTGCACTGTGTATGTGCTGTGCTGCACCGCACTGTGTTGTGCACGGCACTGCACTGTGCGCACTGTGCTGCACTGTCCCGAGCGTGTTGTGCTGCACCTCTCGCCGGGTGCTGCGCAGCACTGTGCTGTGCTGTGCTCTGCACTGCTTCGTGTGTGCTGTGCTGCACTGTGCTGCGTGGCACTGCACTGTGTGTGCTGTGCTGTGCTGCACTTTGTGTGCCGCGCACCACACTGCTTAGTGCGTGCTGTGCTGCACTGCACTTCGTGCACTGTGCTCTTCACTGCACTGTGTGTGCTGCGCTGTACTGAACTGTGTGTGTTGTGCCGCACTGCCCTGTGCGTTCCGCTCGCACTGCACTGTGCTGTGCTTTGCTGCGCGGCTGCACTGTGCACCGTGTGTGCTGTGCACTGCACGGGACAGTGTGTCCTGTGCCGCACCGCCCTGTGTGTGCTGTGCTGCACCGCGTTTCGTGTGCTGTGCTGTGCTGCTCTGTGCGCGCTCTGCACTGCACTGTGTGCTTTTCTGTGCCGTGCACTGCTCTGCACTGCTGTGTCTAGGGCGTTCGGGGGGGGGGGGGGGAGGCAGGGTATTGCTTTAATTTTCATTCCGGCAGGGGGGGGGGCTCCCCCTTGGACCCCCTCCCTCCCTCCCCCAGACCCCCTCCCCCCCTCCCCCCTCCACTCTAATTCACCTGAGAATCAGGGGTCTGGGAACCTTTTTTCATTTGGGCCAATTTTTTCCTCCCGCGCGTTCGGCGCACCTATAGTAGGGTTCTTTGGTCACTCCACTCGTATCATTTCTTCCCCCTGTTGCAAACACCAGTTCCCAACAACGTCCCATAAGTACGTTCTTTAGCACCCCAGTACAGCCGTGTCCCCTTCAAACCACGACAATGTTATAAATGCGACCCTCTATTTTCGCTTCCAAGATAGATGGACGAAGAAGAAGAAAAGGCAAGAGGCATACAAAGTTGCACAGAAAGCATGTTCCGCGCTTTTTCTGAACACTACAAGGGCAACCTTGTCCAAGTTTATAAGACGAGCAGCCATCATGGCACGACAAGACTGCAGTTCAGAAGAGGATGACATTGGTGAGTCCAGCTTAGGTGAGTCGAACTCTGATTGATCTTCAGCAAACAAGTTGATAACAAGGAGCATTCCTCCGTTTCCTGTTTGTGTTGCCTGGTGGAATTTAGGTGAGGGCAAAAAAAGATGAGTTGATTACCTGTCTTCAGACCGTGAGATTATGACAAATGTGTATGCTGAATGCGTCAGTGTGGTGCTTTTTTGCAATTCCTGGTGGATATGGTTCATTTCGGCGGGGGGGGGGGGCTCCCCCCTGGACCCCCTCCCTCCCTTCCCTGGACCCCCTCCCCCCTCCGCTCAAGCAATGCCCTTGGGGGGGGAGGAGGTAAGAGGGTCGGGCTGCCGTATCCTCGCCATCCCGGGTCCCTTCCACTGGCGGCGCCCCACGCCGAGGCCTGTGCGGTGGCGGGCTGGCAGTGCATGCCGCCGGGGTGGCTCGTCGGCCACGCCGCTGCCGCACTGGTAGCGCGCCCCTCGGAACAGGGGGCACGCCTCCTCCTCCGTCGACTGCTGCGTCTCCGCTAGCGGCCAGCCTGAGAAGGGAGCGCACGGACGGGGGGGGGGGGGGGGGGGCAGGGTGGGCCTGGGTATACAAAGCCGCCACCGGAGGTGGGCCGGCTTAACTTTCTTCAGGCCTGCAGAGCGGGAGGGCACAGGGCAGGGGGGGGGGGGAATTGAGGTCCGCAATTTTTCGCAATTTTCCGCAATTTCGCAATTTTTCGCAATTTTCCGCAATTTTTCGCAATTTTCCGCAATTTTCCGCAATTTTTCCGCAATTTTTCACACTTCCCGATTTTCTGACCGCCTCCCCACGCTGGTGCAGAACAATGAAAAAAATTTTTTTTTACTATTCCATACACTCTCAAATGTTGCAAAGTCACCAGAACCTGGTATAGCTCAATTGGTAGTACCGCTGCACTGTAGTTCCAGGGTCCTGGGTTCAAGCCCAGTTGGGCACAATATGGTTACCTTCGCTTTTTTGGTCTTTTTACCTTCGCTTTTTTGGTCTTTTTCATGCCTGCATGTTTGCATGTTTGCATGTGCATGTCCGATGTGCCAGAGATTGCAGAGCAATGGAGCCTATACATCCGTTGCAATGTTGTTGATATAAATGGGCCAACTGCTTTGCAGGAATGGTGGCAATCTCGTGCCCCTTCACCGTTCCAAGAGAGGGTGCTGTTCTTGATTACGCAGCCCACTTCTGGTGGTGATGTGGAACGCTTTTTCTCACAGTGTGGGACAGTTTCAAAGCGGCAGCACAAATTGGATGACAACATCCGCCGCCTTCGGTTCATGCTGCAATTCCACGGTGATATTGAGGGGCGCCTCCTGTAATTGTACTGCCCATAGACTATTTGTTTCAGTGAAATTCTGAGAATTCTGAGCCACCTGTCCAGAGTTGTTGCACCTTGAGGGTTCAGGAGGGCCGCTTACGACATCGCAATTTTTCCGCAATTTTTCCGCAATTTTCCGCAATTTTCCGCAATTTTCCCGCAATTTTCCCGCAATTTTTCGCAATTGGATTCGACCCCCCAAGACCGCAATTTCCCCCCCCCCCTGCACAGGGGCGGGAGGTGGGTGCTGGGCGGGGCAAGGGGGGGCTGGTTTCTGTGCCTCCGCCACGGGGGGGGGGGGGGGGCAAAAGCCTGCCCTGTGTTTTCCAACCCCCAACTGGGGGCCAGCCCACGGCCTGCACCCTCGCTTTGTGGTGGCTTAAATTTGGGCAGACAGGGTGTGTGGGGGCGTGGGGGGGGGGTGCGTGCGTGCGTGCGTGCGTTTCCTGCACAAGTGTGTGTGTGTGTGCGCACACACCAGCAACCGCTAGATCCTCTGCAGATTGCGCCGGCTGATTGTGCCATCCGAAGGGGGAGCCTTCTGGTATTGCAGGCCCAAAGTGGTACTCTACCGATTTAGTGACAACACTTTAATGCTCACGGATGCCCCGAGGGGAGAGGGCCAAACCTTCGTCCAGCAGGTCAGAGGGGTCCTAGAGGAAGCACGAGGGCTTCGTGTTGATGCAAGCGACTCCCAGATACGAAGTTGATCGGAATAAGGGTGGGGCTGCGCTGACCAGTCTACGCGCAGCAGCATGCGGCGCGACCCAAGGGCATACGTGTGTGCAGGTCCGCCCGGAGAGTGGTAGCAGGAGCCATTCCAGAAATGGCCTCTCCCTTTGCTGCGACACACTCCTGCAGGGCCTGTCACCCTCCCTGGGATGCCCGCCCCACATTTGCAGGGACGGGTGGGCCTGTCGCCTCGGAGTTCCCGTCTTCCAACCGATTGGACATCAATATGCAGTCACAAGCCAATGGCTTTGAGCAGCGCACTTGTTTGGACCTCGTTCCCGGCCACTACATCTTTGCCCTCAGCCAAGAGTACCATGCGGATCGCCTGCGGTGTGCCCTCGTGTGTAAATGTGTTTGTGTTTCGAAGGGCGCCTGGCCTTATGACATCATGACATCTTTGGTCTGAATCATTGGTCTGACGAGGCGTTTGGAGACCAATGCACGCCATGCTTCGCTTTGCCAGCTCGTCCCACAGTGCGTCCACACTGGCCCTCTTGGTTTGCTCTGGTTTCCCCCACAAAGTGTGTGCGGGTGTGTGGGGGGGCGTACTCAGGGTGGCCCCCAGGAGAATTGGCACCGGATGTGGCGTGCTGCTCGCGGGGGTGTCCACAGATGTGAAGGAAAAAAGGACCACCCTGCAAGGCATGGGAACTGGTTTGTGTGGTTCATTTGACCGAGATTGTCTCCGTCTCTTCTCGGGCACCATTGCATGTGCAGGGGTGAGGGCAAGCAAGGGTTGCACACTGCTCCAGGAATTAACAAGATGCATCCATGAATTAACAGCAACCCTCCAGGAATCAGCCATCTGTTTTTACAACAAAAACCCTGTGATACATTTTGGGGTCTGCAGTGAAACCTTTTTGAAATTTTTTTTTACTAGGTAACAGTTTACTAGGTTCACTAGTTTTTACTAGGTATTGGGAACCAGGTAAAAAAAAAGGTTTTGTTTTTACTAGGTTTCAGAACCTAGTGAAAAATGGGTTTTTTTTTTACTAGGTTACTAGGTAGCCACGTTGCCCACTTGTGGGCCACTTCTGATTCTGCCCCCCGCTCTGAAGCGGTGGGGACCCCCCAGGCGGCAGGGGTTATGTAGCCACCTTGCCCACTTGTGGGCCACCTCTAATTCTGCCCCCCGCTTTGAAGCGGTGGGGACCCCCCAGGCAGCAGGGGTTATGTAGCCACCTTGCCCACTTATGGGCCACTTCTGATTCTACCCCCCGCTCTGAAGCGGTGGGGACCCCCTAGGCGGCAGGGGTTATATAGCCACCTTGTCCACTTGTGGGACACTTCTGATTCTGCCCCCCGCTCTGAAGCGGGGGGGACCCCCTAGGCGGCAGGGGTTATATAGCCACGTTGCCCACTTGTGGGCCACCTCTAATTCTGCCCCCCGCTTTGAAGCGGTGGGGACCCCCTAGGCGGCAGGGGTTATGTAGCCACCTTGCCCACTTGTGGGCCACTTCTGATTCTACCCCCCGCTCTGAAGCGGTGGGGACCCCCTAGGCGGCAGGGGTTATGTAGCCACCTTGCCCACTTGTGGGCCACTTCTGATTCTGCCCCCCGCTTTGAAGCGGTGGGGACCCCCTAGGCGGCAGGGGTTATGTAGCCACGTTGCCCACTTGTGGGCCACTTCTGATTCTACCCTCCGCTGTGAAGCGGTGGGGACCCCCTAGGCGGCAGGGGTTATATAGCCACCTTGCCCACTTGTGGGCCACTTCTGATTCTACCCCCCGCTTTAAAGCGGTGGGGACCCCCTAGGCGGCAAGGGTTATGTAGCCACCTTGCCCACTTGTGGGCCACTTCTGATTCTGCCCCCCGCTTTGAAGCGGTGGGGACCCCCCAGGCAGCAGGGGTTATGTAGCCACCTTGCCCACTTGTGGGCCACTTCTGATTCTGCCCCCCGCTCTGAAGCGGTGGGGACCCCCTAGGCGGCAGGGGTTATGTAGCCACCTTGCCCACTTGTGGGCCACTTCTGATTCTGCCCCCCGCCCTGAAGCGGTGGGGACCCCCTAGGCGGCAGGGGTTATGTAGCCACCTTGCCCACTTGTGGGCCACTTCTGATTCTGCCCCCCGCTTTGAAGCGGTGGGGACCCCCCAGGCAGCAGGGGTTATGTAGCCACCTTGCCCACTTGTGGGCCACTTCTGATTCTGCCCCCCGCTCTGAAGCGGTGGGGACCCCCTAGGCGGCACGGGTTATGTAGCCACCTTGCCCACTTGTGGGCCACTTCTGATTCTACCCTCCGCTCTGAAGCGGTGGGGACCCCCTAGGCGGCAGGGGTTATATAGCCACCTTGCCCACTTGTGGGCCACTTCTGATTCTGCCCCCCGCTCTGAAGCGGTGGGGACCCCCTAGGCGGCAAGGGTTATGTAGCCACCTTGCCCACTTGTGGGCCACCTCTGATTCTGCCCCCCGCTCTGAACCGGTGGGGACCACCTTCATCCAGCAGCTTGGTGGTGTCAGTTGCCATCCGGCATGTCTCTTGACGTTGCAATGTGCCTTGTCTCGGCGCGATCTCAAGGGCATATTGCAAGTGCCACAAGATCGATTGTGGTTGTTGCGTGAAATGGCTGAGGCTACTGTGTCCTTCAGTCGTTCAAAGTTGGCCTCCACCCCAAGGACCCCAGCAGTACATTGGTCGATTGCTCGGATGTACCCCCAACCCAAATCTGTGGACCCCGTTGACACATGCTTTTCTTGTGATCGCACCCCTCAGGGCAGGGGCCAGGATAATGACACAACCACAGTGGGGGCGCTGGGGCGTGGACCACTTGTGCAGGGTACCGTTGGGCCCTGCTCCCCTAGGGTGTCGGCAACTCGGTAGGGCTTGAGCCATGTTGGACCTCCAGCATCTTGTGGGGAGAGAGTGTCCTTGCATTTGGGGGGAAGTGTGGCCTGTTGCTCCAGGCCTGGTGGGCAGAGCCTGACGCTGAGTCCACCGGGGAGATATTGGCCAGGGCATCGCAGCCTCCAGGTCACAGAGACATGCGGCCACGGCACCCCACGACTGCATTTGCAAAGGGCCACAGCAGCGGCGCAGGGCACAACTGGAGGGGGGGGGGGGGTTTGCTCCTTGACTGCCCGGTGGCACAGCCGGCGCCGCCCTGAAGGCTGGGTCCCTCACTCCCATGGCCTGGGTGCGTGCACGGCAGTTGAAGTTTGAGGGGTCTCAGGGTGCGCAGAGTGCTTCCCTGCCTTGAGGACCTACCCAGGATGGCTCCTAGGTTGCGGCACTACAGCCCCTTTTAGTCCTGGGGCCCGAAGGCACAGTACCAGACTGGCCCCTCCTGTGGCTTGGGGTGGGGGGTTGTACCGCGGTTGTAATCGGGTTCACCCTCACGGTGTGCCACGAATGTAAGGTTCTTCATTGTGCCTTGCATGCGTCCATCTTGTGTCAATCGGAGATTTGTGTTGGGTTGCGCCAATTTTGGACGGCCAACCTTGCTGCTGTTGCTGTTGCTTGCGTTGTTGCTTCTGCTATTGCTGCTGCTGCTGCTGTTGACACTCGTCTTGGTGTGCCTACTATTGTTGCTGCTTCTGCTATTAACACCCGTCGTGGTGTGTGGATCTGTCGCAAGTGGTATGCACTGCCTCCTGAATATCCCCAAAATGCCGATGGTCAACTGAAAAATGACCAAGCATTTTGCACCGAGCTGCAAGGGGAGTTGAAAACGGCTTTGTTTGGGATGTGCACCAATAATCCCACAGTGCGAGGCAAACCGTGCCATGCAGATACCAAGGCCGATTTGATTTTCAAGTGTGTCTTTTGTAACTACTTGTAAGTAGTTCCCACAAATTTTGTTTCTACTGCCCAACCCCTATTATATTTTGTCATGTTGGCCGAGTGCCAACTAATTGGTGTGCATGATGGTTTGGCCTGGGTGGGGCGGCACTAACACAAGTGGCCGAGAATCGACTCGGGGGCCTTGTGCCCTTAAACAAAAATACCACCTACCATCGAAGTGTTCACTACCTTGTTTAAAACGGCAGCCGGGGGGAGTGGGGACTTAGTGGACCGAGGTAAAACTTGGTAAAAAAGATTTTTTAAAACAAATTTTTTTTAAATTTTTTGCTTTTGTTACCTAGTAAAAAATTTTGTTAAAAAATTTTTTTTACCAGGTTTTACTACATTTTACTAGGTTTTGCTACGGTGCATACTAGGTTTCACCAAATGCCCTACATTTTGGTGCACAAAGACAGGGTGTGGGGGTTGGGCAACCCCCCTCCCCATCCCTCCCCCCGCTCAAAAGAAGCCCTGCCCCCCCCTCGTTTGCATTTTTATCGCGCATGCTGTGGCCGCCTCAAAAATGATTTGGAGTGGTGAACCGATGGGAAATGGTTCGGTGGGTGACAGCAGCTGGCCACAGAGGATTGTGGGTATTGTAGGATCAAATTGGTGACCAACTCACCGATGGAAGTGGGCAGTGGTCCTGGACCCCTTGCCTTGCGGCCTGGCAGGGATATGTTGGAACGGCTGACGACCATCAGTGGATGGGGGTACCCCCCCCCCCCATGGACCCAGATTTCATGGGCAGAAACAATGAAATTTACAAAAAAAAGACATTGGCCATATTTGGTACACAAATTTTTGGGTTCCAGACCCGGGGGGGCAGCCGGGCCCGATCCTTGTCTGCAACCCCCCCAGCCCCCCCCCCCCCGCCCCTGGGTTTTGAGCGATAGTGCTGTGGGGGCCATGGCGCCACCGGCGCCGGCTTTCTTTTGTGCATGCTTCCCTTTCATCAAACCATCCATGCTTCGAGCGCCAGATTAGCAAGACGAGGCGCTATAAGACGAGAAAGCGCTATTATCACATACATACCCCCATATCCCCAGACACACATCCCCCTTGGGGGTAAGCATGTGGCAGCAGTGGGTCGCGCGCAGGTCTCCCCCACCTTGGGAACCCCCCCCCCCCCCAGCTGAACCGCCAATACCACCCCGCCCCCACACCCTCCTGCCGACCCGCCCCCAAAGTTTTGACAGATAGCTGGGGGGTGGGTCGCATGAGGACCGGTTGTAGTCGCCCCCCCCCGCCCGGGTTCCAGACACCCTCGCCCCCCCCTCCCCCCTGTCGTCTATTAGGTGATTTGTACTGCTGCTTCACGTGCTTTCACTGTTTCCCACTGAGTGGTGTACCAGGTGGTCCTCGCTGCGGGATCGGCTACCCATCGCCACCCGCTTCCCCAGCGCACGTAGTGCACGCAGCGTCGCAGTGCGCCGCCAGCCCACGGCGTGCGCCCGCGCGATCTGCGTTCGCGACTGCAGCGGCTTGCTGCTGCGCCTCGTCCGGCCCTCGACCCCCGGCGAATTTCAGGGCTCGCACCTTGGGGCTCCCCCCGTGAGCCTGGTGAGAGTACACATCTCTCTCTTTATTACTCATTGCGCTTTGCCCGAGCGTGCGCGCCTGTTCGCGGCTGCGCTACACAACATTTTCTCCCGTCGTCATGGCCGCCAACAACGACTTGGCGGCGTCTCTCGCGGCGGCCCTGCAGCCATTCATGGTTGCGATGGCCGCTGCCATCGTCGGGGCCTTGCAGCCCCAGCCCGCCCCCGCGCAATCGGGGTCTGCCGCCGCGGTCGCCATCAACGTCGACGCGGCACCCTCGCCTGCCAGCCCTGCCGCTGTGCCGCCCGCTGCAGCTGGAGCTCCGTCCGGCCAACGGGCAGTCCCCGCCCCGCAAGGGGGGCACCATCGGCGCCCGCGCTCCCGCGGCCGGCGCGCCGACTCCCCGCCCATACCTCCGCCCACTGCGGAGCAGCAGCAGATGGACGCGCTGAGCCGCCAGCTTGCCGCAGTTCAGCAACAGCTGGCCGAGGCCCAGGCGGAAATATCCCGCCTTCGCAGCGCCGGGGGCTGGCTGCAACGGCCGGCGCGCGTACCGCCCTCGCGGCCGAATCCGCAGCCTGATCAGTCGGCGGCGCGGCCGGCTGCGCCGGCGCGTCGCCCGGATGGAGGCTGCGGCTGGACCTCCTGGACGAATCACCACAACGAGGTGGTGCACTGGTATGTGCATGCGCGCCCCTGCGCCTGCAAAGGGGTCATCCCCCAGGGCCCCCCAAACCCTTACAAGGGTGGCGCCCCATGGGACCCCAGCGTGCAAGCATGCCGGGATACGCGGCCCGTGGCCTGCACCTGGGCGATGGGCGCCCACGGCACGGGGTGGCTTCATGGCGGGCGCTGCAACGACCGCGCCGGATGCGAGGCCCGCCGTCCGCCCGCGCCGAGGGATCTCCCGCCCCCCACGTACACGGCGCAGGCGTGGCTGGGCATCCCGCGGGACGAGCGTGCCGCGGTCGGGGCAGCCGTCCGCGCTTCTCTTGGGCTGGCGGAGGGCCCTCAGCGGAGCCCTCCTCCTCCTTCCTCGGGGGACCACGCCTCGTACGCGGCCGCGACGCGCAGCCGCAACCAAGTACAGCCGCCTGCCCAGCAGCGGCCACAGCCGCAACGGGTCATCGGCGGCACCGGCGGCGCCGCGGCCCAGGCCCGACCTGCTGCAGGCACCCGGTGACGTGTAGTGGTGCAGCCTGCCCCACAACGGCCGGGCACGCTATCGGCGCCCCTGCAGCCAACGCCGGAGGCGCTGCTTCGCATATGTCGCGGGGCACCACGTGTCTCCGCGGTCCAGCCCGCCCGCAATTGGCGGGAGGCCGACTTCGCCCCCCTGCAGGCGGAGGGCATGCGCGAGATCGCCGCTGGCAAGGCGGTTGGGGACTGGCCAGTATCAGACCAACCCTCCGTCTTTGCCGAGGTCGGCCCGCTGGGGCGGACGTTGGCGGGGGCCCACGCCACGGCCGCTGACATTCTGCAGACCTGGCCCCAGGTCGGCGCGGTGTCCGCGGTCGTCTTGGTCCAGCGCGCGGGCCGCGGCAGCTGCTCCGTCCCGGCGCTCCTCCGGGCTGCGGGCCGCGAGCGCAACACTCCGGACCTCCCTAGGGCGGCACTGCACTGTCAAGCGGTGCCAGAGCGGGGCGCCTGGCAGTGCGAAACGCCGGGGGAGATCGACCCGTGCCCACCGGGTCACGTTCTCCGCCTGCAATGGCGGCGCTTGCCCGAGGGCGACGGCGACGATGCCGCTATGGGCGCAGACGAGGCCGCCGACGGCGAGGACGGCGAGGGCGATCCGCCCCCCCCCAGAGGGGGACGACGCGTCCATGCAAGCATTCCGTCTCGTTGTCTGCGTCAACCCCGCGCTGCTAGTCGCGCACGGGGAATCTGCCTGGGCCCGCTCATGGGTCTGAGAGAGGGTGCAGGCGTTCCTGGCGCCCTTGGTCGCGCCCGTTGACGCCGCGCAGCTGCCGCTGACCGTCGCACAGCGGGGGTCTGTCTACGAGGCGGCGACTGCCCTGCCGCATGCACAGGCCGCCGCGGCGCTGCGGGCCAGCGGCAAGGTGCTGGGGGTGACGTGCCGCCCCTGGCTGCGGGGGGAGGAGAGCCCTGTCCCCTCCCGCATGCTCTGGCTGACGCTCCCCGCAGCTTCACGGGCGCCGCTGCCAGAGCTGTGGAAGCGGCTGACCGAGCAGCCGCAGCTGGGCACCTTCGGGGGGCTCTTGGAGGGCGACTCTGCGGGGAGGGTGGGGGTCCGACTATTTGGTACGGGCCCCATCGCTTCAGGGATCAGGGAGCTGGTGGGGGAGGCTCTGGACGCAGCGATTCCCCCCCCTCGCGTTATCGTTCGGGTGGGGGGGTACCCCATTGGGTTTGGTTTGGCCTTCGGGAATTACCAGGCCATCAGGGGGGAGATCCCCAAGGTTTTCGGAGAGGAGGCGGGAAATGTGAGGGTCGTATCCTGTACGCACCTCACCGCCACAGGGCAGGAACGCCCCAAGTTCGACGTCACCCTGGAGGGCGTCTACGAGGGCTGGCCGGGGAAAACTCTGGCCCCCGCGGACTCCCGACTCCTCCCCAAGACATGGGAGGTCCGCGGACTGACGCGGGTACGCCATACGTACCGCGCGGTAGGCAGAACGGCCCAGGTCCGACCCCCCCCCCCCCCACAGGCCGAGGGGCAAGCTGGGGGGGCTGGGGACAGTGGTGCGGACGCGCCCATGGAGGGGGTGGTTGGGGCGGCCGCCGCATGCCCCGATGTGGCCCAACTAGGGAGGGACGACCTGCTGTAGGGTACAGCCTGACCCTCCCTATGGCCTGGGCCAGGGAGGGAAGACCTGCTGCTGTTGGGTGCAGCCTGACCCGCCCTGTAACCTGGGCCAGGGAGGGACGACCTGCTGTAGGTCACAGCCTGGACCCCCCCCCCCCCCTGTGGCTTGGGCTAGGGAGGGACGACCTGCTGCTGTAGGGTACAGCCTGGCCCCCCCTGTGACTTGGGCCAGGGGGGGACGAGCCGCTGTTGGGCACATCCTGGCCATTCCTGTGACCTGGGCTGGCAGGGGCCGCTCCCTCCTCACCGGTGGGGATGTAGAAGCTAACCCAGGGCCAGGTGGATGGCGCTCGGTCGCCCTTCTCGCCTGGCTCTCGTTGTGGGCGCTCTTCCCTCTCTTGCCCCTTTCTCTCGCCCCCCTGCCTGCCACTGCTTGTCGCATGCAGGGAGCGCTTGGTATATGCGCTGCGCCTGCTCGCACAGGTGCTAACCGCCTCCGCATCGCAGGCCGGGGGGCAAGGGGACCGTTTTCTGCGTCCAAGGCACCCCACTGTCCCCTGTGCCGCGCAGAACACTTCAGCTTTTCGCAATTCCAGCTGCGGGTGCTGCTCGCTTTGACGCGTACGCGCGTCACCCGCGGGCGCCAGAGCCGCCGCTGGCTACAGGTCTAGGTTCTTCTCCCCCCCCTCCCCCCCCCCCCAACCCCCAGGTGCAGATTGGGGAAGGGGGGGGCCTGGGGCAGTGCGGCAACATTCACCCCCACCCTGGGCCGGCTTTGTTGCGGGTGGGGCTGGTGAACGTCACCTCCTTGCGTCACCACGTGGATGAGGTGGTAGGGTGGGACCATGACGTGGTTCTGGTGCAGGAGACCAAACTCACCAAGGGGGGACAACGAGCTCTGCGGTCGCTGCTCCGGGAGCGTGGGTGGAATGTTTTCTGGGGTGCCCCCTTGGAGTCCCGGGGGGGGGGGGGGGGGTGGGATGCCTCGCTTGGGGGGGTGGCCATCGTTGCCCGTGCAGCACTCACGGCAGAGGCCCCGCCGCTCCCCAGGCAACGGGAACGCGACCCGCTTGTCTGGGACTTGTGGCATTCTGCACGTTGGGTGCACGTGCGGCTGGCGTTGGGCGACGGCTCCTCGGCGCTGCACCTCGTTTGCGTTTACGGGGTGTATGGAGATGACGCGCTCAATAGGGAGCTGTGGACCTCTTTGGCTGCCCACTTGGCGCGCCTGGGGAATGCGCCCTTGGTCGTCGGGGCAGACTTCAATTTTCCGCTCGGCGACCTGGGGGCGGCGCCAGAGCCTCTGCTGGCGGCACTGTTGACACGCCGGCTTGTGGACTTGGACTTGGAGTTCAACAAGTCACAGGAGGCTTGTATGTGCCGTTTTTCCCCGACGGGGGCGAGTGCAGGTACTCGCATTGACGGGGTACTCGCTGACCCGCGTGTCGCCACCGCACTGGAGGACGTCCAGGCAGTGCGTGGCTCGGGCATTCCAGGGCACCGACCGGTGGTGTTCTCCCTGCGCCTATCGCGTGCCACTCAGCGTGTGTGGCGGGCAGTCCGACCCCCCGTTGTATCGATACCGGAAAGGCCGGAGGAGCAGCGGAGGAACCTCGAGAACTGCCTCCTCTCGCCCCTCGCCGCTGACTGGGAGGCAGTACTGGAGTCCGCGGATGTGGACGCAGTGTGGGCCTACTGGACGTGGGCCGCCGAAGAGGCATTGCTTGCTTTGTCGAACCCGGAGCTCCAACCGCAGCAGGTGGACCCTGCATGCCCTTTGCCTGTTGCGCCAAGGGCAGCGCCGAGCACTGCACAGCGCGGACGGGGCACGGACGCGCTAGTGCGTCAGGTGCGGATGTGCCCCAGGCAGCAGCCAGTCACGGGCCTGCCGGAGACTGCGCCGCTGGCGCGCCTGCATGCGGCTGTTGGTGCGCTACGCCCCGTGCTCAACGGGCGGCGCACAGCTCCGGCACGTCCCCATGTGCCGCCAAGGGCGGTAGAGCAGGCTTGGTGGGGAGCCCGGCGCCGCATACAAGCGGTACGGACGCTGCGCCTGCCGCGGTCCGATGCACTCCCAGACCTGCCACGGCTGGGGAAGGTGCCGATCCCCGCAGCAGAGCACCTGGAGGCGACCATCCATGACCTGCAGCGCCTGGTTCGGGACCAGGCGCGCCGCAAGGACGCAGGGCGCACCTCTGCGTGGAAGGCATGGCTTGTCGAGGAGATGAGCGTGCGTCCGGGGGCCGTGTACCGCTGGCTTCGGGAGGAGGAGTTCTCCCCACCAGTGGTTTTCCTGGCTCGGCCAGATGGCACGCCGACAGGCAACGTCCAGGAAATGGACGAGTTGCTTCGGGCGGCATGGGGCCCGATCAACCGCAAGTACGCTGAGGCGCCCGAGCCCGATCCGGCGGCCTTCCTCGCGCGGTACGGCCATCATTTACGGCGGGTCCCCATGCTGCACAAGCCGCTAACCGGAGGGTACCTGCGCAAGCGACTGCGGTTCATGCACCCCACGGCGCTAGGTCTCGACGGCTGGTCCCTCGGGGACTTGAGGTCCCTCCCGCTCCGTCTGCTGGATTGGCTGGCCGAGCTGCTCACTCTCGTTGAGGTCACGGGCCGGTGGCCGGAGGTGCTTGCCCGCGGGTACACTGCCTTGATCCCCAAGCCAGGGGAGGAGGGCCCACTCGGGACTAGGCCGTTAACCGTGCTGTCGGTAGTGTACCGACTCTGGGCGGGCACCCGCCTGCGGGAGGTCCTGCGTTGGCAGGAGACTTGGGCCCACCCGGAGGCCTATGGCTTCCGGCCGGCCCGCGGGGCGTTGGACGCCGCAGCAGTCACCCAAGTGCTGCTTGAGCTGTCCCGCCTCAAGGGATGGACCCTGTTTGGGGTCAACCTTGACTATGTCAAGTGTTTTGACCTGATCCCCCAGGCTGTCGTCCTGAGGGTTGGGCAGGAGCTCGGCTTGGAGCCGGGCATCCTGCGGGCCTTGACGGGCATGTACCGCCAGCTGCGGCGGGCCTTCAAGGTCTCCGGGTGCCTCGGGAGTTGGTGGCGTGCCACGAACGGCATCCTGCAAGGATGCCCTCTGAGCGTCATCCTCATCAATCTCCTGACCACAGTGTGGAAGATGGAGATTGATGAGATGCGACGCCATGTCGTGGTGACGACCAGGGCGCTCCCGCCAATCCACGGGAACCAACCGGACATGGTGGTCCATCGGGGGGCCGGACGAGCGGCGCTGTGCCCCACTGGCTATGCGGATGACACGCAAGCCATGACACGCACCTCCCAGGATCGGCAGGATGTCTGTGACCGCACCGCCGAGTGGCTGCGGATCACTCGACAAGACGTCCGCCCCGACAAGTCTGGGGCGTGGGCCCTGGGGGCCACGGCGGCGGACGCCCCGGCGCGGCTCAGGGGCCTGGAAATCCCCAACAAGGATGAATTTCGCCAGCTGGGCGTGGGTATCCGGGTTGAAGCCCGGCGCGGCACGGGGCCCCTCCTCCAGACCCGGATGGATCGCGCCAAGGCCATCCTTCGCCGCATCGGGTGCGTCCCGGTGCTTCGCCAGCGGGCTACAGCACTGGGCACCCTCGCGCTCGCCACGGCTCTATGGGGTTCAGAATTGGCTCAAGTCGGGGAGCCCGACATGCGGGTGCTGGACTCCCTCGCTGCAATTGCACTGTGGGGCCCTACGCGAGTTTCTCGGAACCGCGAGGTTTTGTGGTCGGTGCTCACGCCTGGACACCGCGTGGCGCCCTCATGGCGGGCGCAGTACCAACGGCTATTGTGGCTGGCGCAAGCATCCGCCACCACCGGCACGGTGCAGGTGCTGGTGCAGGCAGTGCTGGAGGAGCGCCCCAAGCCGCCATTGACGGGACCAGTGGGGCGTGCGCTGCAAGACACCCGGAGGCTCGGCTGGGTTGCCCTTGAGGGCTGGTGGAAGTGGCGGCTGCCTGGGCAAGCAGCACCGTTGCACTTGGCTCTGGATGATTGGGGCGAGGTGTGCCATCACGTACGGGAGAGCCAGCGGTTCTCCGCGCTGCAGGCCTTGGAGCGCCGCCGCCCGCGGACGTACGGGGGCCTCGGGGGTGCCGTGCAGCGCGACGCGGTGCGTCATGCACTCACCGTAGCGTGCAACGAGCTGGAGCTGGTGCTGCTGCGCTCGCAGCTAGCTGGGGCCACGTGGACTGCGGCGCGAGCCCACGAGCAACGCATCCGCACGGACCCGCGTTGTCCTCACTGTGGGGCCCCCGCCGAGACGGACGAGCACATGCTGTGGGCCTGCCCCTCCTGGGAGCCGGCACGGGCGGCATGGCGCCCGCTAGTGGAGGCGGCGGCGCGCCCTCTCCCCACGTTGGCTGTTCCGTCTGCGTGGCCTGCCTGTCTGCGCTCGGCAGGGCTGCTCCCGCTGGCCCTAGTGCCCGACAACGATGCGCTGCAGCTGGCAAAGGACCTCCTGTACCGCCTGTACGGGATGTTCCTTTCCGTGCTCGCGGCGCGCAAGACGGCATTGGACGCTGCCCAGCAGAGGGGGGACCACCGTTCGACCGTCTTCGGCCCGGCGCGGGGCCGGGCGCCGGATGCACGCGCTGCCTATCCGTGGCACCAACTTGGGGCGGGCCCACTGCCCATGCCTCCGGCCCGACCCCCGTTGGATGCGCCTGAGGGGCTGCCGCCGCATTGGCCGTGGGAGGCGACGTTTCTGCATGCCTTGCTGCGGTGGGCAGGGGCCCTGTTGTGGCTCCCTGGCCAGGGCCAAGTCACGTACGTGGAATTGGCCCTGGATTTCGAAGAGCATGCGGGCCGGGCCCTCCTAGCGGCCCCAGGGCACAAGTTGGCGGGGCGTGTCCTGCCACTTCGTGAACGTGCGCACGTGCTCAAGCTCGCACTCGACAGAACGCAACAGTTTCTGCGTGCTGGTGAGCTCCTTGGGGGCCAGCTGCGCCCACTTTGCAATGCACTTGTCCCGCTTGGAGGCTACAGGTGCATGGGTCGCACGGAGAGGCCCGTGTTCGCGTGCCGCCAAGCCATGCAGGAGCACATGCGCCGCCTTGAGGTGCACTGCAGGGCCCTATGGGCGCGGCGGCTGGCTAGGCCGGGCAGGGGGCGCCGGGAGGCCTTCCTGAACGACTACCTGCCTCGCCCCCTGGGTGGTCGGGCGCCGCTGCGCCCCTTCCAGCGGGCGCGCCCGCAGCGGCCGCGCTGCCCGCCCGCGCAGCCACCACCGCCGGCGCGCCCTGCTGGGGCCCCTCGGGCGCTCGGACGCGGTTTGGGCACCGTGCGCGTATTGTGCCCTGCGCACGGAACGGCGACGTGCGCGGCGTGCGCGGCAACCGGTCAAGGCATTAAATACTGCTGCTCCTTAGGCCACGAGGGACACCGGCTGGCGCCGGCAGCGCAACGCGCAGGGGCCAGGGCACTGCGTGCGTGGCTTCAAGCGCCCCAGCAGGTGCACCCGCCTGCGCCCCCCCCAGGCACGGTGCTGGGCTCCCGAGGGCGGGAGTCGCCGCGGGGCTCATCAGAGGATGAGCCGCCGCAGGCGCGGCGGCGCGTGCTGCCGCCGGCAGTGCTGGGGCGGAGGCAGCGGCCGCCACGCGTCGGCTCCTCCTCCGACGACGAGCCACCGCGCCGGAGGCCCCCTCCTAGGGCGGGGTCATCTCTCTCCCACTCTTCCCGGGACTCCAACCCCCACCACCCACGGGGGTATGCGGGGGGGGTGGGTCAGCCACAGCCACAGTCCCAGCCACGGGCGACCAGCCTCAGTGGCTCTGGCCTCATATCTCCTGGGGGGCGGTGGTTGCGGGCTCCCCCGCTGGCTGCGTCGTCAGCCACAACTTCACTGCCCCCCCCCCCTCCAACTGTGGGCGCATCCCGCGGCGGGGGCGGGGGGCAGGGACAGGGGCGCGCAAGCCTTGCGGACGTTTTTGGCTCCATCTCGGCCGCGCTCATTGATGCGGCGCGGGCGGATGGGGCTCAGGGTGGCCCACCCCCACCCCGGGATCGCGAGCAGCAAGGAGCTGCAGGGTGGCTCCGGGATGGGCAGGGTCAAGGTGCCTCCCCACCCCTCAGTGATCAGAGGCAGCAGGATGTTGCAGGACAGGGTCTGGGGCAGCAGGATGCTGCAGGGCAGGGTCTGGGGCAGCAGGATGCTGCAGGGCAGGGTCTGGGGCAGCAGAATGCTGCAGGGCAGGGTCTGGGGCAGCAGAATGCTGCAGGGCAGGGTGTGGGGCAGCAGGATGCTGCAGGGCAGGGTCTGGGGCAGCAGGGTGCTGCAGGGCAATCTGTGGTGCAGGCACAGGGGCAGCCAGAGGCTGCTGCTCTGGGTCAGGGGTGTCAGGGACAGGGCCAGGGTCGGGGACAGGGTGGTCCCCCCCCCCCCCCGGCACGACGCAGCCCCCCCCCCCTCCCTACGTGGGGGGGCAGCACAGGCGCAGGAGCGCGGCAGTGCGACTCGAGGGGGCAGGGCAGCGCGTGGGGCAGACCGTCAGGGGCGACCCTCGCAGCGCAGGGGTGCGGCAGCCCGTTTGCCGCCCCGCGGGGGGGGGCTCTTGAGCCTTGGCTTCACTCGGCAAGTGCAGTCATCGGGAGGGGGGGGCGCCCAACCCCCCGCAGCCGCACCTGCACCTGTGGGCGCGGATGGGGGAGCGCACAGCCCGAGGTCTGGGCAGGGTCGCTCCTCAGAGGATCCCAGATAGGACGGAGGCCCGGGTCCTTCCGTCGCGCCGCGATACGCTGGGGGGGCGGGGGGGGTAAGGGCCTTATATATCTGTATACAGCTGTATATAGATGAGCTCTCACCCGCTAACCCCCTGATCCCCTCAATCGCACTAGTGTCCAGGACTTGAAAAGGCGAATGCCCCCTGTCGTCTATTACATCCCTGGGGCCTTCGACGAGCCCGAGCACGACCTGCCGGGGCATTCCTCGGGGCCCTACGTGCGCCGCCCCGCCCCACCCCCATCCCCCCGCAGGTATCTCTTGGCCTTCCACATCAATGGCAACGGCCACAAGCACTTGAGCTGCCAGGTCGAGTACGCCGGGTCCTGCGCCGCCCCTCTGTTCGGCAGCTCCAGCGATGAGTATTTGGACACGTTCCGCCGGAAAAGCAACGACAGCCGCATGATGAGCCACCGCACTTCCCAGTCGTGGATGCCCTGGGATCGGCGGACGAGCCACTCCTCGGGTTCGTAGAGTTCTCTGCCTGGCCACCCCCTTGCGCCCTCGTCTCCTTCGTCCGTCCGAGCGCACGGCAGGGGCGGTTTTGGTGTTGAGGACGTAGACGTGGGAGGTAAGCGGAAGGGGGGCCGGCAAATCGTGCTCCAGGCGGGGGCGGGGGAGGGGGAGGGGGCGTGCATGTGGGGCACTGATGGATCTGCATTGTCGGACGGGCATGCTGCTGTGCGCGATGCGCGTGCACAGTGCGGCCGTGCGACCACCCGATGCGACCAGTGGTCCCAAGAGCAGCGCCAAGTGTGTCGGCCGATGTCTCGGTCTGTCTGCCCACACATCAACAGGAAGCGCCCTGCAGTCGTGTTCAACGCAGGAGAAGGGGGGGGTATGACACAAGGAGAGAGGGGGGGGGGGGTGCCATAGGCTGAGGGAGTGTGCCGGTTGGTATTTCTCGGTGCACGTGCGTGTTCGCCTTTCGAAGAGGGAATCCTCAGGGCGTGGATGGGGGGTTGGTTGCCCACCCATCGGGGGGGGGGGGGGGGGGCTCAAAAAACTGCGAGAGGTGCCGCAACCGCACGCTTCCACTGTATTCCTAACCGACGTAACCGCCCTCAGCGGCTTTGGCAACCTTCTCACGCACCTGCCTAACCGCTTGTGGGACCCCCTTCTGGGGCCCCTTGCTACTGCATCCCCCGGCCTGGCCTGGCCCCCCCACCGCCAGATGCATTCCGCACAGCCCTCAGGGTCCATTTGGGGGGATCACAGGTAGGCTGCGAGCCGGCCTTTGCTTTCTGGTCTCGTTTTTGCAACACAAGTCCAGAGTCCACTGCTGCAATCCCCTTGGGAGAGCAGCAGGTCAGGCAAAGGATGCACCCGCATCCGCCTGGTGCAAGGCTGGTCAGGTGGGTCCAGCCACGGCTCAGTGGCGACCGTGACCTAACCCTTGGGGGGGGGGGGGGGAGGCGTCAGAGGCCTAAAAAATTCCAATTTCAGGCGCCTTTGATAAATTTCTTTTTTTCCCCTAAGCCCAGCCCCCCAAAGGGACTCTGCGCTATTGCATTTGTGCACAAGAGGCAGTCAGCACAAACCGCAGCAAGAAAGCTCGGTTTGGCTCCTCAGTGGCCTAGAAGACCATAGGTAATAGGTACCCCCCCCCCCGGCCCCACCGCCCACCCAGGCCACGGCTTCCCATTACTGGGGGAGGGGGGGCGGAATGGCAGCCTGGGCTCCTCCGCCTGACCCACCCACCCAGCCACATCAGAAAATCATCTCGAAGAGGGGTTGTTCGATCAAGCACAGGCGCAGGCGTCATATACCCCCCCTTTTTTGGGGTCATTCGCGTAGCATACCCCAAGACATGGTTTCTGACATCTAACCCTTTGTAAAATCATCATTCTAGGACAGAAAATAATCCCCCAATTATTTTTTCGATTTTGACCCCGTACCCGCACCCGTACCCGTACCCGGGTACCCCTTTTGGGGGGCAGGGGGAGGGGGGGGGCAAAACTGCTTTGCGTATTGCGGCCGCTATGTGCGGGTTTGGACCTGGGTCCTGAACAATTTTTTCTTGTATCTGGACCCCCTAACCCATGGCAGGGTCCAAACACCAGGTACCCACAGTCGCCCCCCCCTATGGGCCCTTGCCGGTGAGGACTTAGCCGTTTTCACGCTGTTGTTTAGGTTGTTTTGTGGCATGTCAAATTTTTGAAATTTCGATTTTTTCCAAAACCCTTCTATCGCCCCGGGGATGGGTTTGGGTGATCATTTGGTGACAATGTGGGTACTTGAGCACCCATGGGGACCCACGTGGTGGCTGCTGGGCCCATGTAGCCCGAGCCATGGGCCCCGGGAAGCCCCAAAATTGCGTTGTGTGTGTTGTTTTGTGGCACTTGAAAAATTTTCAAATTTCGACTTTTCCGGAAACCCTTCCGTTGTGCATGGTATGGGTTTGGAACATCATTGGGTGACAATACGGGTACTTGAGCACCCATGGGGGCCCACATAGTGGCTGCTGGGCCCATGCAGCCATGGCCCCCCCAAAAGCCTCAAAATTGCTGTTTGTAGGCTGTTCAGTGGCACCTAATGTGCGCACAAACTGTCTAAGCAGTTTTCCACCCTCTACAGGTCAAAAATGGAAATTTTCAATTTTTTTTGATATTCTGACCATTCACAATGATCAAATACCAATGGAAAGCATGTTTTAGACCCTATTTCCGTGTTTTTCACCCTATTTGGCTGTTTGGAGGGGGGGGGGGGGGCGACAACAAGGTACCCCTGCCTGAGCCCCCGATGTACATGCCCCATTCCCCTCGAACCTCCCTGCAGGACCACTGCCAGCCTCTGCCTCCCTTGCTCTATGACAGGGCCCCTGCCCCCTGCCGCCAACCCAGTGAACCCCCTTTCCCGGAAAATTCTATTGCCTATCGGCAAGGCACCTCGAAGAGGGAGGGAGCACAATCAGTCAGTCAGTTCATCACGAAGTCATTCAGAAGCCCCCCACCCCACCCTACAACACCCAAATAGGGTGTAAAACACATAAAGAGGGTCTAAAACCCATGCTCTATATAAGATATCTGATCATTGCACATGATTGGAATATCAAAAAAGTCGGTTTTGAAAATTTCCATTTTTGAGGTGCCGAGGGTGGAAAACTGCATAAACAGGTTGTACCCCAGCCTCTTGCCCCCATCCAAACACCCAAATAGTGTGAAAAACACACAAAGACGGTCTAAAACGTGCTATACGAAGGATACTTGATCATTGTGAATGGTCAGAAAATCAAAAAAATCGGTTTTAGAAATTTCCATTTTTGAGCTGTAGAGGGTGGAAAACTGCATAAGCCGGTTGTGCCCCAGCCTCCTTCAGAACCCCAGCCCTGGAGAGCGATGGCGTGGCAGGGATAGTGACGAGGAGACTTGGGAGACCTTTTGTCGGTCCCTCTGCCCTGCCATACCTAACTGGGGGCTTGGGTTTGGTTGGGCTAAGGCCTCTCCTGGTCGCCTACCTCCCACGGTCTGCGCTGCCTTCCCTGCGAGACTCGGCTGGGAGCAGCGTACCTCTGTGTCTGGTCGCAAGGGCTGCTGGGCCGCCCCCTGAGCCCGCCGTGCCTGTGTGTGTCCTGGGAAGGGGGAACCATCCTCTGGCAGCGTGCCGTCGGGTCCTGCTTCCCTTGTCCTCACCTGTGCAAGAGGGCTGGTGGCCAGGTGGTGGGGTCTGGGGGTGGGGGGGGCATATGGTGGCACACCTGCTCGCTGCACAGTTGGTTGTTGTGGGGGAGGGGGGGGGTGCCCGGTGCTGTGCGCCCGGTGGGGAGGCTTGGAAGCCTGACGCTGAGCCCACCGGGGAGTAGTGCGCCAGGGCTCGCAACATCCTAGTCACAGGGAAATGCCGCTTCGCCACCCCACAACCGCAAGGCACAGGGGCAGCTGCGGTGCGCGGCGTGACTGGGGAGGACCCACACTCCTTGACTGCCATTGGGCACAGGTGCTGCTGCCATGCCAGCTGGGTACAGCATCCCACGGCCTGGGGACGCGCCTTGGGCAGTTGGAGAACGCACAGCTGCGTCCCTGCCCCGGGATGTACAGGGGGAAGCCCGTGGGTTGTGGCACCACGGCCCCGTTGGATAAGGAGGCCATGGGGGGCACAACACCTGGCTGGTCCCCTGCACCACAATGGACGAGTGCCCGCCTTCATATGCTTGGGGGTGCTGAGGTCATCACTTAACCCTCTTCCTTTCTCCCTGTTTGCGCCAGAGTGATTTGGACCTGAAAAGGCCATTGGCCGCTTCCATGTGATGTTCTCTGTATGATGATCCCCAACGCACACAACTTGCACAACACACACACAGTTCTGTACATATAACGTGCACGCCTGTGCACTAAAAAAAATCATGGTCTGTAGTCTTCACCCTTGGCCCCCCACTGGTTGTAAGCCCCACCACCACCACCACCTCTACCACCGCTTGCCATCGCTCCACATCAAAAGGTGTTCTGCTCTGATTAGGTGCATGTTTCAACCATTTGCCCACCATAACCAACCCTTGAACCCTTTACTTCCCAGGGATTTGTTCCGGGCCAATCACCGTGTCCCTGATTCCACCTCATAATTGTGAACCACTCGGGGAGAGGGTTACCTGACTCCTGCAACCACACACCCCCGGGTGTGTGTTGCCTGATCCTTGACTGTTCCACTTGTTCCCCTCCATAATTTTCCCACTGAGCCGGAATTCGTTGTGTGTTACAGCCATGGAAGAAGATGTGTGTGCTGATTCGTGCCTGAGGGGGCATCCACACCGCCACACCACACAGACCTTTGGGGAATCGTGCTTGGAAACAGTCGATGATCCTCTCAAGCTAAAAGGGTCCCATGGGGATACTTAACCAACTTCTTGAGATGATGCAGTCACACTCCAGGGCCATTGCCAATCGAAGAAAACATTCGCTGGTTCATGCAACAGCCAAAACACCCACAAGCTGTTGAACTGAGGGTGTGTAGGGTGTGTGAGGCCATACAACAGGGCGTTTTAGGCTTTTGGCCACATGCAAGCGCCCGCACCTTGCGTTGCAGTTCTCGCGGCGGACAAGGCCCAGTACCTGAGAGGGGCAAGCGTTTCACACGGGTACTGTCGATTGACTCATGCCTGCTCAACTCGTTTAGTTGGGCACCTGATCCACAGAGAGCAGCTCTCAAGCCCCGTTGTGGGGCGTTGCGCACCGCATGCCACACCACAATACCTGCCTAACCTCATTGGATCCAGATGGAGGGACCACTGTGGCCCAGTAGGTCGTACGCGCTTCCCTTCCAAGTCTGACCCACCTAGCCTATTGACCTGCCCCTTTGGCCAGCCAACGTCGCCCTAACAGATGAGGCACAGATTGTGTGTGTTGCATGTGCAGCAACGGAAGGAATATTCCGGTGGGTTTTCGGGAGTCATGTGTCCGGGAGCTATGCGTCCGGGAGTCATGTGTGCTGGGGCTTTAATTAAACAGGGGTCGTGCCACTGGTCAAATCAAAAATATATGCGTATAGATGTTTATTTTTCAAAAACACCGGTATTTGGGCAACCGCCGTCCTATATCCGTGTATATTGATGAATATTTGGGTCTTCCTATATTCCTGCATTGCTTGGGGAAGGTTTTGGGCTGCATTTTTGTGCAATTTCCTTGACTGTTGTCAGTTTGGGTCTGGAAGGATTAGAAAAAAGGAGGCATGGAACAGGAAAAATGTCCTTTTTTGTAAACAATTTCTAAAAAACAAAGGGGAAAATCAAAAATTTACACCCAAAAATACAAGGTACTACTTGTCACTTGTCAAAAAGCCTTGGACCAGGGATTTTTGCGGGTTCGTGGCACAAATGATCACGAATACTCATGAATCACCACGAATTTCAGCCATTTTCAAAATCACGAACAATCAATCTATTTTTTGCCGGTTCCTGGTTTGTTTAGGACGTACCATGTCTGATTCTGATTCTGCTACATAAAATGCCCCTGAGCACACACCTACTGATGCAGTTGATGCAACTGATGCAACTCCTGTTGACGCACCCCAGAAACTTGCAAAACAGGCAGCACAGTTTCCTGGCGACATGATTACCCAGGGTAATGACATGCTTTGCAAGTGGCGCTGGGCAGTGGTGAAGTGGGAGGAAACACGGTATGCAAAAAGTCATTTGAAGAGTTCAAAGCACACAAGGGTAAAAGAACACGCTTGCAAAATTGTGAAGCAACCCGGTGCATCAGCAGCTATTTTGACGTCAGCTCCCATAAAACAGAAGCTTGAAGAGGGGCCTGATGTTGCGGCCCTGGTGGAGCCTGCTGCTGCGACTAACAGCTTAGTTATGCCTGGGCAAGGTATTGTAACATACAGCAGTGCAATATTGAATCACTGAAAGATGTGCCCCTGTTTTGGCACCAATTTGATCCCATTTTGAGGGATGCAATTGCCCCTTACCTCTGGTTTACGTTCAATGGGGCGTCCATTGAACGCTCCTTCAGCTTGGCAGGGGACATAGACACAAAAAAAGGGCAAGCTCTGAAGCCTACATTGCATGAGGCAGCAGTCGTGTTGCATTGTAATGGTGACATTGAATGCCGTTTCAGCAAGGAGTGAAACACATATATTCATGTTTTCTTGTCATGACAAAGGAACATGTGCGCGGGCCACTGCAAACAATTGCCCACCAAAAGGACTGGCGAGCACAGCCCATTGTCCCGGTGAGGGGCCCCACATCCAAAGGCACTTGGAACATGTGAGGGGTGCACTGTTCCAAACAACTGGGGTCTAGACCTGAGCAAATTCGACCTCATCACTGATTCCCAGGGGTTGTGCACCCCCCCCCCCCCGGCTCAGGTTCGTGCCAAAGGCTGCGCTATACCAATTTTTGGGAGGACAAAACCACGAATAAAATCACAAACAAAATCACGAATAGTCACGAATAATCATGAATGAGGTTGGTCGTCCTCCACCACGAACCCACAAAAATCCCTGCTTGGAGTGGTGTTTATTTCAGGCTTGGTGTCCTGCGAGAAACATGCGTCCGGGAGTCATGTGTCCAGGGGCTATCTGTCCGGGAGTCATGTGTCCGTGGGCTATCCAGTCGGGAGCTATGCGTCTGGGAATCATGTGTCATTTAGGAGATATGTGTCCAGGAGTCATGTGTCCTACGAGAGACATGCGTCCGGGAGCCATGTGTCCGAGATCACCTGCACTATTAAGAAAAATGCATCTTTTTAGCGTGTTTCAAAATTGCCTCAAGTGACAATATCTTGGAGAATTGACCTCGGGGGCATTCCCGGGTGGCTACGCAGTTTGCAGCCGGAGCAGCAGATCTAGGCCTCTAGACCCAAAATAATTTTGCCACCTGGCACGGCATTTTGACATATTGGTGAGATAGACCCCAACTCAAATGCATTCAAAAGTCCTTTGTACCCCCCCCCCCCCCTTGTGAACTCACGGGTTGGCGCGCGACGGTCTCCCGGGTGGTGGGGGGGAGACGGTCGCCAAGTGACGGTCTCCCGGGGGGGGGGGATTGCAAGGGTATTTCAAGGCAAACTGTGGTACCCTCCACTGATGCAAGCAAAGAGAACACGTGTGAAGCGACTTTTGCGTTGATGTGGTGCCAATGTGTTTCATCCAACACTAATATTATTGAGGATCCAAAGGAACGGTAAAGAACTTCTCGGTATAAGAATAACACACTTTGAACTGTTGCACATGCTCCGTTTGCATGACAGGCACGGGGTGTGTTGCACTGGCTGATGAGGAGGAGGCAATGGCGCGCGGGGTTGGTTTGGTAGCCGCTTTAGCGCCCGCTTGCACGGCCAGACTAGTCCATTTGGCGGCTGGCTTTGCTCTTGGCTGGGGGGCAGCCTTTGCTCTTGCCTTGGGGGCAGTCACCGACCTTTGGAGGCACCATATCCTTAGGTATCCACTTTTCCTCACATATATCACGAGTGAAGTACCGTTTCCCATCAAACACATGGCCCAAGCCCCAAACTCCACGTGCACTCTTTGCCCATACTACTTCCACATCATTAACCCTCCTCTTCCTCCTCTTCCTCCTCTTCCTCCTCACTACTCGAAGGCATGGAGTCCACATCGGAGTCCTCTTGTCACGATTCATCACTAGATGTGGAACCCGATGATGAGAAATCCGAAGATTCAGATTCAGATTCCGTGGGGGAGTCATCGTGTGTGCGTGAAAAATATTCCGTGTCTTGCAACTCGGAGAGCTTCATTCCCGTTGTCACACCCTTGGCGATATGGGGTTGTGTTCGGAGGGCTCACATACATGTACAACATGAAGGATAGCAACAATGCACAAATGCATGCATGCATGTGACATGGAGCGCCATCCACGGTGCATAAATACGAAGCCTCCTCTAGTAGCCCTCTAGTGCCTTAATACCAAACAACATAGTCCTCTCCGTGGACTTTGCAGACTTTGAAACAATGCAAACCACACGAGGCACACTCCTATTGCCTTGGAGCGGCGTTTTGCAGGGCCTTTGACAGCCGAAACAAAAACTGCATCCTCGGCAACAGTGGGAGACCGGGGACGTTTCGGTGGGATTGCCCTGCACAATGGCATCGCTACCATCGTCCGTCATGGGATTGGGCTTCAAGAACGCATCCAATGTGGACTGCAAGCTGCGCTTCCAGGGCACATTTGCAGCCATAGTGGGTTGTGTGGGCCGTGCCGGTGTTTGGGGTTGCGGAGCCAGGGGGGTAACGTCCGGTGACTCTCGAGATTTGGGTGATTCAACCGCTACAGCCTCTAGCCTTGAGAGTTGGGCGCTCTCATGATCCACCGGAGTGACCCCACGAGGGCGTATGTACCGAATGTGGCAAAACTGTGTCCCGTTTGGTGAAGGGCCCACGACAGTGGCCAACACATGTGCACCAAGTGTGCGTGAGTGGTACCGTATATGGTCACCGGGAGAAAACATCTTGGGTCTGAAGTAGCAACACAACACACCCATACAACGCCTTTGGAGAGAGAATATCACAGAACACACACAGGTGCTTGATTTGAAGTAATGGGCAAGCAATGCAAGGCCATGCGTAAAGCAGATGGGCAACACAATCCAGCACAATACATGTTAACTAGAAAAACATGGAAGTGACAATCTCGCGGGGGGAAGGCGGGAGATTGCAAGGGGTGGGTGTTTGCAAGGGGGGTACCTACCGTGAAAAAGGTATAACATAGCATGGTGCACTGACATCAATTTTGAGCAACTCGGCTGAAAAGTGCAAAACCTGGTTGGTGGATGGAATAGACATCTGAGCATACACGGCACTCACAAAGAAATTGATGGAGCAAGCAAAGCCAATGCCCATCACTTTTGGTATATGACATACGAACAGCTCATCACCCAGGTGGAATTTGATTTAATAAAGAATAACAAATGTTGGGCGGCAGGGGCAGTGTGGGAACGTCAGGGGTCCACGGAGGGGGCTTTAGTGCTTAGTCGGCTGATCTGCACTACTTGTGGTCTGTTTTCAAAAAGAGGCATCTTTTGTGCCGCTTGGGAACGTTGACTGTGTCTGATTCGGGTTCCCCTACTGGGTGGGCAGGTGGAGAGTGGCACTCTGTCCATTTCATGACAACATCCTTGAAGCCACTGATGCACCACTTGGGGAGCGGGCACAGCTTATTGAACTGGTTCATGGTGTGTTGCAGGATGCCTGGGGATTGCCAGTCAACCGCGAGTGCATCACCGACACATCCCCAAAATGTACAGGGCAGTGCTGTGGCAATTTTTGCAAAGCCATGGGAATGGTGATAGTCTGAGACACGTAGGGGCGGGGGGCTGCATGTGCTGAAACTTTTGCTCTTACAGCTCGGTGGTCACTGTGCTTTGGACCCCCACTGCTGAGTCCCCGTTCCCAGTACCAGGGGTCTTTGGGTAGCATCTTCACGGGTGTTCTAAAAACTCCCTCCCCTTTGCCAATACCTTGGAGAGCCAGACCATGAGTGCCACGGCATGGCCGCAGGTAGCGATACTATCCAAGTACAGCTGCACCACTGCCATGCACGCGATGCACAAGGGGTTGCACCGCGCCTTTGCCATACCAGACCCAGTATTGAGTGTTGCTGCCCACATACACCTACCCCCATGCTGCGCTGCTGAGCCTAATTTTGGCAGATTTGAGCTGAAACATGATTTTGTAGGTACTGGTTGGTCGGGTTGGTCTGCACACACCCCTGCTGGTAGGAGCTCGTTGTGAAGGGGGCTAATGGTCGTAGACTGCAATGCTATGCGGGACAGTTTTGACAACGGGACCTGCCGGTTAAGTCTTGGGGATAGTGCAGTCATTCTTGCCCCCAAGGTTGCTTGTACTGGGTTACAGCACCATACAGGGTGCATAAGGGCACAAAGCGTGGGAAGGCTCCAGTGTTGAATGTTGCTGCCCACATACGCCTACCACCATGATGCGTTTGTCATGTCATCTGCTCCCTTTTGGCGAGGGTAAGAGGAGGGGGGAGGGGATGCACTGACCATGCTGCACACTTGCTTAGCTGCGGTTATCGGGTGCTGTACCAAGGGGATTACCTGCAGGCGCAATCTGGGGCTACTGACCCCCCCTGTTTGTTCGTCCAGAAAGGCGCCTAGTGCTGCATGTTGACACCATGCTGAACCGCTGCACCTGACAAAATTTGTGCACTCAGGCTTTCTCTGCTGCCTGTTTTGTCGCGGTTATCATGTGTGAGTGTGTGCGCGCGCGTGCGTGTGTGTGTGTGTTGTGTGATTTCGCTCTTGACTTGCGGTTCCCAACATGGGTAGGGCCAGGCAACCTTTCTGGTTGCATTCTTGTCGCAGGTGTTTCAAATTCCTTGCACCTCGCTCTGAGTTGCAGATTTAGACGCCTGGATCGCCTGGATCAGACAGAATATAGCCCTCTTCTGCCAGACAATCTGCCAGCATCCCCCACTGACAACACTTGCAAAAGCCCCACAGTATACTAATGCCTTTGTCTACTATGCGCACATACAGTGCCGTTCAGATGTGGGCAGCCACAACTTGTCTCGTGCCACAGGTTTTCGGAAAGGAAGAATCATCGGGTGGGGACATGTTAAGCTCGTCAGCTACCTTTCCAAGGGCCCTGATTGCATGCTCTCTAGCAACGGTACTTGGTACAATAAGGAAACCATTGGCACATGCAGCTGAGCCATCGACAAAGTAACCATGTACAGGTGTGATGGCTACGCGTCCATCAACAATGGTATGGTAGAACACGTGTAAGTTGGTTGCACAGCGGCCGTATCACGCAAACGCACACAGCTTTGTGCAAGTGCCATGCGGGTACCCGGACCCCATGAACCTCCCAATGTGCGCACCGTCCAGCCTATGTGCTGTGAGATAAAGGTCCTTTCATATGATGGGCCGGCCTCCTAATGGACCTGGCGCGAGTAGCTGCGGATGCGTGTTCCCCAGCAAAGACGTGCCGCTGCATCACCCCCCACCCCCCGCCCGCCCCGACGTTATTGTTCCCCGTTTTCGATCTTGCAGCGCTTTGCCTTTGCAGTTCATATGGCGCAGTGACCGTCCGGCACATGCCGCACAATGCCACGCCCTCATCCCCCATTCGCTGGCGTCGCACATGGGGACGCCATTGTCCCCGCGAACGCCACCACCGGCGCCCGGCCGGACCGCCTGTGGGTCGGCCTCGGCGCTCTGCTGGTCCTCTGCCTCTTGGGCGTGCGGGCACACCCGCGCTCGATGGGCCCGACGGTGACCGCCCTCTGCGCGTTTCTGGAGCACCGGATGGGGACCCACCGAGCGCCCCATCCTCCGGTACCCGCTGCTGTGGTCCGGGGCCCCCACACGCCGCAGCAGCCCCTCCACCGCCTCAGCCCCGAGGATGTTGCAGCGCTGCACGCCTCTCGAGTCGCGCCTGCTGCCCCCCCAGCCCCCGACGCGGCCAGGCCTACTACACGCCCCTCGGGGCACCGCACGCGCCATCCCCATGCGGCCTCGTGGGTGCTGGGCGTCGCTGTGGCCTTGGGTGCCCTGGCGCGTCTGGTCCGCAGGCACCGACGGCCGTCGGCGTTGGGGACTGCCTCGGCGAAAGGGTTTGTGTGGGGCATCGGCAGCCGTTCCTATGCCACGGCCCGCGTTCAGCCCGAGGCACTGGGGCCTCTGCAGGTGCTTCACGGAGACCCCCGCCTGCCCCACGGGCCGTCTGCCACGCTCCACACCGGGGGCGCGACGTGT